>JANRMT010062806.1:110468850-110497151 GCA_026402145.1 Polypterus bichir lapradei | reverse complement strand
AGTTTATCCTCTTCCTTGAATGACATGTTTGATATCAATTTTTGAGCTTTTAAAGCCTTTTTGAACTTTTAAAACTAACATCCCATTTTGGGCCAATGGCAGGCCCAAGCCAGCAAGTATCAGCAGAAGGCAGGCAGCCTGGAGTAAAGTTGTGACGCAGTGGGTTGGCCCCACGTTCCCTGTACTATTTTGGAGCATCTTGAACCTGCTACATAGGGATGAGCCTAGCATATGAGGACACAACAAACATTTCATTCAAATCTTACAATCTAAATATTTATTTATATATATATATGAATCCAACGTCTGTCTGTATGTCTGTTCGTTTTTCACGGATTTAGATCTTTTTTTTTGCTATAATTTGCTTGAATATTCTAGTTGATTTTGTGACTAAGTATTATAGTTCGCATGCTGTACCAATTTATTCGCGTGAATCCAAGAGAGACGCTGCAGGCCGAGGGAAGGGGGGTGGAGCCATCCTCACTCACACGCCAGCCTGCGTTCGAGTTCACTCTACCTCTCGCCACGTGTTGGAGTGCACCTTGCCTCTGCTTACCTAGCGATACCTGTTTGTTCAGCAGACATTATCATCTAGAGATTGTTAAGATAGATAGATAGATACTTTATTAATCCCAAGGGGAAATTCACATACTCCAGCAGCAGCACACTGATACAAAAAACAATATTAAATTAAAGAGTAATAAAAATGCAGGTAAAAACAGACAATAACTTTGAATAATGTTAGCGTTTACCACCCCAGGTGGAATCAAAGAGTCGCATACTGTGGTGTAGGAACGATCTCCTCAGTCTGTCAGTGGAGCAGGACGGTGACAGCAGTCTGTCATTGAAGCTGCTCCTCTGTCTGGAGATGATCCTGTTCAGTGGATGCAGTGGATTCTCCATGATTGACAGAAGCCTGCTTAGCGCCCGTCGCTCTGCCACAGATGTTAAACTGTCCAGCTTCATTCCTCCACAAGAGCCTGCCTTCCTCACAAGTTTGTCCAGGTGTGAGGCATCCTTCTTCTTTATGCTGCCTCCCCAGCACACCACAGCGTAGAAGAGGGCGCTCGCCACAACCGTCTGGTAGAACATCTGCAGCATCTTATTGCAGATGTTGAAGGACGCCAACCTTCTAAGGAAGTATATTCGGCTCTGACCTTTCTTACACAGAGTTAAGGAGTAACGCTTGACGTCTTTGAGAGAGAGATCAGAGCTACGTGTGTTTTAGAAGGTGGCTGATGATTGCCAGAGATATCACGACCACATGCTTTTCTCTCTACGTGGGTGACACTCTCCCGTCACAGCTGAACACGATCAGATATATGTGCCAACATTTGAAAATGGAGCATACCTACCTTCCGCTTAGCCAGAATTGCATTTTTTTTAATAGATTTTTAAAGTTGGTCCTGTTTCACTGCTATGTGGGCGGAGCCGCGGGGGGGACAGCTAGTAAATAAATAAAATAATAAATCTGATCCTGTGCTATAAAATAGGAGGATAATCAAAGTCAAAGGTCAATGTGTATTTATATTACTGTCTCTCCACAGGTGGAATTGTGCTAAACCCTTCGTTTTATGGGACTTTCGGACATACCCATACGATGATCCACGAAATTGGCCACAGCCTGGGATTGTATCACGTCTTCAGAGGCATCTCTGAGATTGAGACCTGCAACGACCCCTGCCTGGAAACAGAGCCATCAATGGAAACGGGTGACCTGTGTGCCGACACCAACCCAACTCCGAAACATAAACACTGTAGGGATCCGGAACCAGGAAATGACACTTGTGGGAATGGTCACTTTGTCAATACACCCTTCACTAACTTCATGAGTTACGCAGGTGAGTACTGAGTGGTTTTATTAATGTGTACCTTCCTTATAAACTCTACCTGAATGCTTTGACTCAGCCGTTGAAACTCTGCACTGAAAGTCACTGGCTACACTGCTCAGTATCCGTTCATTCTTTTCCTGAGACCACTTTCTCTAGAAATGAATTAAAGGAAGTGGGTCATATCTTATCAGCAATTGGAAAAGAGCAGAACCCAACCAGGTGAAATTATGAAGAGAATTAGTCCAGTGGATCGAGACTGTTGTTTTAAAATGAGTTCATCAAGAACACGGGGACACAGTTGGAAACTTGGTAAGGGTAAATTTTGCACAAACATTAGGAAGTTTTTCTTTACACAAAGAATGACAGACACTTGGAATAAGCGACCAAGTAGTGTGGTAGACAGTAAGACTTTAGGGACTTTCAAAACTCGACTTGATGTTTTTTTGGAAGAATTAAGTGGATAGGACTGGCAAGCTTTGTTGGGCTGAATGGTCTGTTCTCGTCCAGATTGTTCTAAAGGTGTAATGCCAGTTCATGTGCAGTATATTCATGTACCTGCGATACAGCACGTTGAACGTACAGCCATACACCTCATGAAATGTGTTCTTTTTTCAACATATGTGGACCTATCAAGATTTGGTCTTCATTGTAAAATTATCTACAGATAAACGTGATATAATATAACAAACATCATCCAACATATGAAGGATATGGAAAAAGTCCATCCTTACCTCAGATACCTCAAATTAGAATCAGGTGCACCAGATCAGGCGTAGATGAGGTTATGGTTATGAGACTGGGAAGGGATTTAAAAAGATCTTCAAACAAACGGACATCAACCACTCCACTATTCAGAAGATCATTTACAAGTGGAGAAGATTTCAAACTACTGCCAACTGGTACAGGCCAAAAAGTTCGGCCCCAGGACAGAATTCAATATGCTGACAGAATTCTCTAAGAACCCCAGGATATCATCGCAGGACCTGCAAGTAGCTCTTGTAATTGTTAATGTCAAAGTGCATAAGTCTAACATTAGGAAGAGGCTGCACAAATTAGATCTAGATGGGATTTGTGTCAGGAGGAAAACTTTGCTGTCCGGAAAGAACATCAAGGCAAGACTAAAGTTTGCCCATAAACACCTAGGGAAAGGCCAGGACTTGTGGAACAATTTCTTACGGACAGAGAAGGCAAAGACAGTTTTTTGGCCACAGTAGCAGTAAACAGCAAAGACAGCATTTGGCAAGAAGAACTTGATAACAGTTGTAAAACATGAAGGTCGAAGTGGTATAGTTTTGGGTTGCTTTTCTTCATCATGGTCTCCTCAGAATCCAAAGTCAATGGAAGCTCTCAGTGGGGCTCTCGAGAGACTGAGCAAGGAGTCTGAGTGTCCTGGGTAAAAAACAAGATCCAAGCCTTTAATGACCTCTTAGCCATCAGCAGTGTGTCTGTCTGCAGAGAGAGTGTTGACCTGGTCGAGAGGTTTACTTACCTTGGCAGTAACATTCATGTCTCTGGTGACTCTTCCTATGAAGTCAGCAGACAGATTGGGAGAGCATGGGGGGTCATGAGGTCGTTGGAAAGGGGGGTGTGGCTCTCCTGATATCTCTGCAAAAGGACAAAGGACCAAGTCTTTAGAGTCCTGGTGCTTCCTGTCTTACTATATGGTTGAGACATAGACGCTATTCAGTGACCTGAGACGAAGACTGGACTCCCTTGGTGTCTCTTTGGAGAATCCTTGGGCACCACTGGTTTGACTGTGTTGGTCATGGAGTCCTGAATGAGGCACATTACCTGCATTTTGAGGGAGGGTCAGTTACGGCACTACAGCCATGTTGTGCGATTCTCTGAGGGTGATCCGGCTTGCTGGAACCTCATTGTTGAGAACCCAAGTGGCTGGACCAAGCCAAGAGGACGCCCACGTAACGCCTGGCTGTGGCAGATAGAGGGTCATTTCTGGAGGGTCAGACTGGACCGTGTGTCTGCCTGGGGGGGTTTCCAACCAGGATCCTGAGCTGTTTCGTTGTGTGGTGGGTGCGGCAGCATGCTGTACCAGTGCATGCTCCCCAACCTGACCTGACCTGACCTGACAGAATCCACTAGGAATTCTTCATTGTACCAGAAGAAACTTGAGGATAATGTGAGGCCATCCATCAGAAGATTGAAGCTCAACCGAAAGTGAACCTTATAACATGAAAATGACCCTAAACGTACCACCAAAGAATGGCTAAAAAGAAGGAAAGAAATGGAGAGTTTTGGAATGGCCAAGTCACAGCCCATCTAGACGCTACGTTGGGGTGGGGGGACTTAAAATGGGCCCTGCATGCAAGACAACCCTCAAAATCATCACACACCTGAAAGAATTCTACAAGGAGAAGTGGGAAAGATTTTCTCCCAGACGATTACAGGAAACGCCTACAATACAAGGCTATTAGACTCATAAGGTGAATTTACTTTTTCCAAGGACAGAAATGGCTCATCTGTTCCTTTTGCATTGAAATAAATTATTTGTGTCAAAATTTCATTGTGTTTGCTTGAATTATACCACCTTTATCTAAGGATACCCTTTAAATGAAGATCAAATCTTGATATGTCCACATATGTTAGAAAAGAAAAAAAAAACATGGGGTGTACTTACCTTTTCACAATATACTTCTGGATTGTATAAAGAAACCGGATTGCCTATAGAAGAACATGGAAACTCTACATGGAAAGAATGCTTTCTGGGAGTTGAACTGGGATCTGGCATCATGAGGCACAAGGCTAATTGCTGTGCCAGCATTCTGCCTTATTGCTTAAAGTGATGTTACCCAATTTGAAGAAATTGCATGTTTAGTTACATGCTGCCTTCAAAACTTCTTTTATTGTTATTTTTAATTGATAGACAGGGGTCTATAGAGGACTAGATTTGGAGTAAAGTATCAAAAATCAAAAATAACATTAAATTTGTAATCACGACCTTGAAATAGCCTAAAACGATACCTCACACGCTTATGTTTAAAATTTGTAATTTTTTGGAGTGGCTCTTAGAGGGCTAGGACCACCGGTAAAGAATCAGATATCAAAAATAACATAAAATAACACCCTACATGCCTGTATTACCAATCCCAATTGTTTCAAAGTTTTAAGAAAAGGAGTAACTTTGAACCCTTGTATCCCATTATGGGTGAACCCTTGGGGTGAGTTATATGTGGCATGCACAACTTCAAGTCCTTCTTGATTATTTTTGCTAAAGACACCTATAGGTTTACTCTTTATCATAAGGGAGTAACTTCTTGCACTAAATATGGTGCAGAAATGGCCTACAATTAGGGTTTTCCGAGTCTAGAGGAAGAGGAGGGAACCCTAAAAAGCTCAACGGTTTGCTTAACTAGTGTAGAAGAAATAAATTGGAAACATAAATATATATAAAGAAACAAGTCTTGACCTAAACTAGGACCTTTTTGAGTCAGGAACCATGCAAGAGGAAACTTGTTCATTGCGCCCTTTATTTATTTCTTTGGAAAATACTTGACGTGGGAGCATTCCTGTCACAGCAATCTACTAAGGGACACTGCCCTGAGAAGTGGTTGTCAGAAAATGGTCAAAAAGTAAAGACAGAGAGCTACAGTCGTGGACAAAAGTTTTGAGAATGACACAAGTACTATTTTCAAAAAGTTTGCTACTTCATTGTTTTTAGATCTTTTTGTCAGATGTTTCTATGGTATATTGAAGTATAATTACAAGCAATCCATAAGTTTAAAAGACTTTTATTGACAGTGACATTAAGTTTATGCAAAGAGTCAATATCTGCAGTGTTGGCTCCGTCTTTCTTTTCAAGACCTCTGCAATTCGGCCTGGCATGCTGTCAATCAACTCCTGGGTCAAATCCTGACTGATGGCAGCCCATTCTTGTATAGTCAATTCTTGGAGCTTGTGAGAATTGGTGGGTTTCTGTTTCTTCACCCGCCTCTTGAGGACTGTCCACAAGTTCTCAATGGGATTAAGGTCTGGGGAGTTTCCTAGCCATGGACACAAAATGTTGATGTTTTGTTACCCAAGCCACTTAGTTATCATTTTTGCCTTATGGTCCAGTGCTCCATCATTCTGGATTGTTCATTGTTGGTCACCAAACTGTTCTTGGATGGTTAGGAGGAGTTGCTCTCAGAGGATGTTTTGGTCCCATTCTTTATTCATGGCTGTGTTCTTAGGCAAAATTGTGAGTGAGCCCACTGCCTTGGCTGAGAAGCAACCACATACATGAATGGTCTCTGGATGCTTTACTGTTGGCATGACGCAGGACAGACGGTAGCGCTGCTCACCTTCTCTTTTTTCTGGATGCCCCAAACAATCGGAAAGGGGATTCATCATAGACAATGACTTCACCCCAGCAGTCCTCAGCAGTCCAATCCTTGTCCCTTTTGCAGAATATCAGTCTGTCCCTGATGTTTTTCTTGGCTTCTTTGCTCCCCTTCTTGACACCCACCAGGCCATCCTCCAAAAGTCTTCACCTCACTCACACTTGCCTGCTGCCCTTCCTGAGCAAGCTCTGCACTGGTGGTGCCCGCAGCTGAATCAAATTTAGGAGGCGGTCCTGGCACTTGCTGGACTTTCTTGGGCACCCTGAAGCCTTCTTCATGACAATTGAACCGCTTTCCTTGAAGTTCTTGATGACCCGATAAATGGTTGATTGAGGTGCTGTCTTACTAGCAGCAATATCCTCGCTTGTGAAGTCCTTTTTGTGCAAAGCAGTGATGGTCCTTTTGTGGCATGGCTGAAATGCAGTGGAAATGGGTTTTTTGAGATTAAGTTCATTTTCATGGCAAAGAGGGACTTTGCAATTAATTGTGATTCATCTAATCACTCTTTTAGACATTCTTTAGTACAGGTATATGCATCATAAAAACTGAGGCAGCAAACTGTGAAAATTAATATTAATAAACTTTTGGCCATGACAGAAGACACCTGAATTTACTTAACACTGATGAATTAATGCTTACATATTCATCTCACATTTTCTCTGATTGGTTCGTTGGCTAGCAGCATCTGAATATTTACTCTGATTGGTTAAAATACACGGGATGTTTCAAGCAGAAAGTATTACAACCCCAAAACAAAAGTCTAATTTCTCTGTTCTTGGTCCTTGTAATACTTTTTAAATGTATTTTTTTATTAATTTTAAGTAAAAGCAAATCACAATCAATACAATGAAGTCAGATTTAACAAACCCAAAATGCAACCCCCACCCTAAAGAAAGCGGAGAGCCAGCCAAGAAAGGACATCTTTGAAGCAGCATGGCAGGAAGAGCATCCTTTCCACTGATAAAGAAGCTTATTCTAAAATGTTATTGATTAGATCCTGCCATATTGGAAAAAAAGGTTGAAACAGGTCCTCTGAGTGAGAATTTGAATTTTTTCCAATTTCAGATAGTACAGTACAGGGCATCGGCTACCCACTGACTTAAAGGTGGTGGGTTGGGATTCTTCCAGTTGAGCAAGACAAGTCAATGTGCTAGTAGTAAGGTAATGGCCATTACGATTTGTTTGTCCTTCTCCACTTTATGCCCATATGTTAATGGATTAGGAGCTTAGAATACTTTTCAGTACTTTTTGAGTTCCTGCTGTGCGTGATATCTCTCAAGTCTTACTAGCTACATGATAGTCAGCCAGCTTCTTGAACCCATCACCCAGGAGCTTCTTGTTCTTTGTTGTTCACTTGACCTTAACCTGGTTTCCTGATATGCTTCTGATATTTATTAACCCTTTGATATTACTTCTAAGATTGACGCTATATTTTAATGTGGAAAGCATACCAAAACACGTTATGCCCAATAAGTATATTACTCCTAAATGATTATGTGACCCCTAAGTCTCATTTTCCTTCCTTCTTTGTAACATGAGAATGACCCTAAAACATACCAGTAAAAGCACCAACAGATCACTAGACATCAAGACGAGTCAAACGGTATGTCATATGTGGGAGTTTTCTTGTACTGGTGAGTCTGGACAATAAAACCAGAAGTGACTTCAAAGCATTCAGAAGTAATTCTTATGAAGACAATTAGTATAAAAGTGTGGATGACGATTGAATTGCCCAGGTATTTAAAAACAAAATCATGCTTGTGGTTTGGAGGTTTGGAATATTCGAAGCAGAGCTATGGGGCTCTCTTGGAGAAGCTGTACCTTCATGTTGTATCCCTCTACAAGTAGGTTTCATTGCAGGTGTGGTTCTGCGTAGAGAACCATAAGACAGATTCATAAGTAGTGCTACAGGATTAGTTAACACATAAGGAACAGATTTCGACAAATCCTTTTTTTTTTCTAATAAATTATAGGCAAAATATATGGAAACAAATGATTTTGTAAAAATAGCTTCAGTCTTTAATGCCATTGGAGCCACATATCATATTGTCTGGGGTTCACCAGAATTTTAAATTTTAAATGCTGTACTCAAACATAACAAAAAAAAAATGACTAATTAACAAAATTAAGATTATTATAAAGCACTCTTTAAGGTGAGATAAATAATGATATATGTCGTGCATTTAGCCAATAGAGAGATGACAAATCAAACTCTGTAATTGAATACATGTTATTTATAGTCAGGGGGTTTTAATTAGTTTGAAGCAGTGAAAAAGTTTGGAAAAGAATTCAAATGGAAAAATATACATAAAAAACAGATTACGCCTAGACCACCCTGGAAATGTCTAGAAGCTATCTGTCTCTGCAAATGTCCCGTAAGAAACCGTGGGAGAGGGTTACATCAGTTGCATTCGGCCAATCAGATTTTTTCTTCAGCCTCTTTTTGTTTTATTTATTTCTATATGTCGGTATTTATTTATTTATTTATTGTGATTGTTGCTTTGAGGATTACTGCCTAATTTCCAAGATTTTTACTGGATCATCAATTTTCTAAAATGTTGCTCCACTACTTGGGGTTAGAAAAGGGCATCATCACGAATCTGCACTTTATGCACCAAGCTGATGAATTTTCTTCTTCTTTTTTTTCTCCAATTTTGCTGATCTCAAGAAGAGTTTAAGTTATGAGTGTGTCATCTTTAAACATCTGCTCCTGGTCTAGAAATGTGAAGTCACTTTACTGTTCTGCCAGATATTTTTAGTGAAGCACAAGTGGGGGCTTAGACAACTTATTAAAAACACACTGCTGTTCACAAAACGACGAGGATGTCATTATTTTTATTATTCGAATAAATGCTAGATGTTTCAGTAAACACCTTTAATTGCATATCACTTGCAAAAAAGAAAACTAGAAATGATTTCATTGGAAACGAGAGCTTAATATTACACTCATATCTGTCTTATCCTCCATGTAATGTCTATTAATTACTGCATGACCATTCAGATTTTTAGAATTTTCATAATAAAGTAACAGATTTACTGAACTCTCGAGTCACAACATTTCAACAAGTGGCACTTCTTCTTCCTGCATTCGTGCCGCAAACACCAATAAATGTTTCATTTTAAGTCTTTTAATTCAGCCCTATTGTTTTGGACCAAACAACAATGCAATGTTTTTATAAATGGCATTTTAAACAAGTCAGTTACGATATGCTACTGTGAACCCAGTCATGTAATGTGACATACTGAACAACTCACTCCAACTAGTCCACGACTTGCTCCTACTAAATCAGACAGGTATGATTTTGTCTTTAGTCGTGAGGCAGGCTCTGTGTGCATGAGAGCTGGCAGCCAATGAATGTTCATCTATATATGTAAGTATAGTGCATATAATGAGGAATAAGGAACAAGGATGTTTGGAGACAAGGTCGTCTGTCTGATGTCTCGTGTTTCATGTAATACGGCAGAATGGGAAAAAAATCTCCCCTAGACTTTCTTGTATACTCAGATATCAGGATGGATATTTGAGGAGTAAACCGCAGACAATGATTATATTTTTATATTATGTATATTAACAAATCAAATCAAATTAATAATATATTGAACAATTATTATAAAAGTAAAGTTGAATAAACCGGAATCTGCGGCTGCCTGAATAAAAAGTAAAGTACTACTTCTGGTTAACGGAAATAGCTCAAAAGTTGATAGAAATCTACGTTTTGTATCTAGTACTTGTATGCAAAATTTGGATGACCTAAGTGAAAGCGTACTCAAGTTATCATGTTTACACACACACACGCACAGATAGACACACAGATGTAATTCCAAAAATGGTATTTTTGGACTCGGGAGGTCTAAAACATCGAGATTCATCAAAATCTGGAAATGGAATTTTTGGACAATTCCAATACTTTGCCTATACTTCCTATGCAAGAAAGTCAGGGAGGTCTAAAACAACGAGATTCATCAAAATCTCTGCATCAAATACTCGGACAATTCCACTACTTTTCCTATACTTCATGTACGAGAAAGTCAGGGAGGTCTAAAACATCGAGAATCATCAAAATCTCAACATTGAATCATCGGACGATTCCAATACTTTCCCTGAACTTCGTATATGAGAAAGTCAGGGAGACCTAAAATGTTGAAATTCATCAAAATCTCAACATTGAGTCTTCAGACGATTACAATACCTTCCCTATACTTCGTATACAAGAAAGTAGTGATTCCTCATTGCTATAATTAACATGCAGCATTTTGCTGTTAAAATGCCATAATCCATACCCCTAAACTACATGGCAAGGTTTTTTTTTCTTCCCTTTGCCAAAGTGCTGTCACCTGCCCCCAACCACTTGCTTGAATATCCAAATACAACTTTCCACCTTCTATAATTGTTTATTTATTTTTAAGATGTTTTTGAATCTTGCAACTCTTGGTGTTGTACAACCCCAGTTTCAAAACAGTTGGAACGATTTGTAAAATATAAATAAAAACAGAATGCAATGATTTGCAAATCTCATGCAGCCTTATTTTATTCACAATAGAACATAGAAAACATATCAGATATTGAACGTGAGACATTTTACTATTTCATGAAAAATATTTGCTCATACGGTGGCACAGTGGTAGCGCTGCTGCCTTGCAGTTAGGAGACCCGGGTTCGCTTCCCGGGTCCTCCCTGCGTGGCGTTTGCATGTTCTCCCCGTGTCTGCGTGGGTTTCCTCCTATGCAGGTTAGGTGCATTGTCGAATCTAAAATGTCCCTAGTGTGTGCGCCTTGCGGTGGGCTGGCGCCCTGCCCAGGGTTTGTTTCCTGCCTTGCGCCCTGTGTTAGCTGGGATTGGCTCCAGCAGACCCCTGTGACCCTTTGTTCGGATTCAGCAGGTTGGAAAATGGATGGATGAATTTGATGGCAGGCGTCAACACATCTCAAAAATATCGAGATGGGGGAGATAAAAGGCTGGAAAAGTAGGAGGCACTAAAAAGAAACAGCTAGAGGAACATTTTGCAACTCATTCAGTTAATTGGCAACAGGTCAGTAACATGATTGGGTATAAAAAGAGCATCTTAGATAGGCAGCGTCTCTCAGAAGTAAAGACGGGCAGAGGTTCACCAATTAGCAAAACGTGTACAAATACTGGAACAATTTCAGAATAATGTTACTCATCATAAAATTGCAAAGACTTTGAATATCTCATTATCTACAGTACATAACAAGATTCAAAGAATCTGGAGAGATCACTATGCATAAGGCTCAATGCTGAAAATCAATATTGGACGCCCGTGATCTTCAGGCTCTGAGGCAGCTTCTGCATTAAAAACAGGCCTGATTCTGTCATGGAAGTCACTGCATGGGCTCAGGAACACCTCCAGAGATAATTGTCCGTGAACATAGTTCACTGTGCCGTCCACAAATGCAGGTTAAAGCTCTGTCATGCACAGAAGAAGCCACATGTGAACATGATCCAGAAACAGTGCCGTCTTCTCTTGGCCAAAGCCTATTTAAAATGGACTGTGGTAAAGTAGAAAACTGTTATGTGGTCAGACAAATCGAAATTGAAGATTCTTTTTGGAAAACATGGACGCCACATCCTGTGGACTAAAGAGACCATCCGGCTTGTTATCAGTGTTCAGTTCATACGCCTGTATCTCTGGATGTATTGGGGGTGCATTAGCACCTATGGAATTGGCAGCTTGCACATCTGGAAAGGCACCATCAGTGCTGAAAAGTATGTGCAGGATGTAGGGCAACATCTGCTCCCAGCTAGACAACATCTTTTTCAGGGAAGGCCTTGCATATTTCAGCAAGACGATGCTAAACTTCATACTAGCTCTATTACAACAGCATGGATTCGGAGTAGAAGAACTGGCCTGCCTGCAGTCGAGACCTTTCATCAATTGAAAACATTTGGCGCATCATGAAATGACAAATACAGCAAAGCAGACCGAGTTGCTGTTGAGCAGCTAGAACCCACTATCAGACAAGAGTGGGACAGCATTCCTCTCCCAAATGTCCAACAACTGGCCTCCTCAGTCCCCAGATGTTCACGGACTGTTGTTAAAGGTAGAGGGGATGCTACGCAGTGGTAAAGATGGTCCTGTCCCAACTTTTGTGAGACGTGTTGCTGCCATCAAATTCAAAATGACCCTCATCTTTTCTCACTTTCAAGATTTGATGTGTTTTCTATGTTCTGTTGTGAATAAAATATTAGTTTATGAGATTTGCAAATCATTGCATTCTGTTTTTATTTACATTTTACTCTGCATTACAACTTATTTAGAATCGGTGTTTTTGAATACACAGTATCATTTCTTTACCAAGTTAATATATTGTGACAGAGCAGGACCTGCCCTTCCGAATGATATGTGGGCCATTGGTCTTTAATAATGGATATCCCTGCTCTGGATACTTATTTGTAAACAGTAAAAGCGGAGAAAAAGAATACTGTTATTTGTACTGCTTCAGGAAGGTAAAACTAGACATATTACTTGTAGATATTGCATAACCTTTATTTTCTGGGAGTTCCTGACACATTCACTGAAATTACTATAATATTCCATCCATCCATTATCCAACCCGCTATATCCTAACTACAGGGTCACGGGGGTCTGCCGGAGCCAATCTCAGCCAACAAACCCCAGGCAGGGTACCAGCCCACTGCAGGGCACACACACCAAGCACACACTAGGGACAATTTAGGATCGCCAATGCACCTAACCTGCATGTCTTTGGATTGTGGGAGGAAACCGGAGCACCAAGAGGAAACCCATCAGACACGGGGAGAACATGCAAACTCCATACAGGGTGGACCTGGGAAGCAAACCTGGGTCTCCCAACTGCAAGGCAGCAACACTACCCACTGCGCCACTGTGCCACCCCTACTATAATATTTGGAAGCGTATTTCAACACCAATGAAAACAAAAATAACATCTAAAGTGATATTTTTTGTAAAAATGTTACTGAATTTTGAAGCATATTCTACTGTAACATATCTGTGCAACATAACTAGGTGTAACAATTCTGAAACAGAAATGTCTGACTTTTGTTTTGAGGGGTAGAACATGAATATTGAGTGAAGCATGATGACGTTATAGCCAATTAAATCAATTCAGCAATAGAGTTAAAAACAATATCTAGAGTCATAAAATTGTTCATATTATATGCTATCAACCTCACACAGCCAGCACAACTGCTCCATTTCAGAGAAACGATACAGGACTATCCATTATGGGTGACGGACGGGTAGCCTGGCCCATCCGAGACACCCTCAGTTGGGAAAGATGATGGGGACAGGGCATTGTCTCTCTCAAAACACTAGATGTCAGCCCCCTGGGGTGCAGCAGTGCCCACGGGGCATCATGGGAACTGGAGTTTTTAGGTTCAGCCCTACTGGGTTCCATTGAGTGCCACCAGGGGGTACTGCAAGGACTGGGGAGCCCTACTTTGTTGGGCCCATACCTCACCCGGAAGTGCTTCCTAGCTACAGCTTCAGCTCAACAGAAGTACTTCTGGAGCTGCCTGCCATAACTCGAGGAGGCAGAGTTTGGAGGAAGAAGCTTGCGTGGACGAGTGGTGGAGGCAGTGATTTGAACGGAGAGTTAGAAAAGAAAGGCTCTCACCTTCTCCACAAATGTTATATGCAACCAAATTGATTATAGATTATACCCAGGGGAAGCTACACCAAGTCTGTATGGTTTACCGAAGATACATAAACAGGATGCACCATTAAGACCCATTGTCTGCATGATCAATTCAGATACATATAACATCTCAAAGTTCCTGGCTGCTGTCCTCAACCCGTTGGTAGGCAGCTCAAAACACCATATTCAGAACACTTTGGATTTTGTGGAGAAGGTCAGAGATGTCATTATGGAGGCAGATGACACTATGGCCTCGTATGATGTTACATCTCTATTCACTTGCGCTCCAGTTGCAGAAGCAGTGGAGGTGGTCCGTAAGAGATTACAGGATGACCCTACACTCAGAAAAAGGACCACTCTCAGCACCGACCAAGTGTGTCTGCTCTTGGAACTGTGTCTTCAATCCACATATTTCATATACAAAGGCCAGTACTACAGGCAGAAACATGGGTGCGCCATGGGTTCCTCAGTTTCACCTATTCTGGCCAATCTGTATATGGAAGAAGTGGAAAAGAGGGCGCTATTATCATATCCTGGAACACCACCAAGCCATTGGTTCAGGTATGTGGACGACACCTGGGTGAAAATCAAATCTCAGGAGGTACCACAATTCACTGACCACATCAACTCAGTGGATAAACACATCCAGTTCACCAAGGAGGACATGAAACGTGACAGGCTAGCTTTCTTAGATTGTGAAATTTCCATCAGCAATGGGGGACATTTGAAAGTTGATGTGTACCGTAAACCAATGCATACGGATCAGTATATAAGGTTTGACTCTCATCATCCGCTAGAGCACAAAATAAGTGTCATCAGGACTCTCTAACACAGAACAAACACCATACCCACAGACACAGAGGCCAGGTAAGCAGAAGAACTTCATATCAAAAAGGCCCTGAGTAAATGTGATTATCCCACCTGGACTTTTGTCAAAGCAGGGAAGACACCTAAAGAATGCTCTAAGCAATCCAGGAGAGAGGAAGGACAACCGCTGCCTAAGCGAAAATCTTTGGTGATCCCTTATGCGTCAGGAGTATAGGAACAGCTGAGACGCATTTTTTCAAAATGCCAGGTCTCGGTGGTTTTCAAACCCCAAAACACGATACGGCAAAAATTGGTTCACCCCAAGGATTGGGTGCCCCGGCACAGACAGAGTAATATAGTTTACGCAGTTAAGTGCCAAGAGGATTGCCATGAATCATACATCGGGGAAACCAAACAACCACTGGTGAAGCGGATGGCACAACACAGAAGAGCTACCTCGTCAGGCCAGAACTCCGCAGTCTATTTACATCTACAGGACAGTGGTCACTCTTTCAGTGATGAAGATGTGCACATCCTGGACAGGGAGGAACGCTGGTTTGAGCGAGGAGTCAAAGTAGCCATTTACATGTAAAAGGAACGACCATCTCTGAACCGAGGAGGAGACCTAAGGGTACATCTTTCACCATCTTACAATGCTGTGATTGCAGCCATTTACCAAATCTCTGTGAATGGTACTCATGGCCATTGATCAATGGACAATTTGCATATCATTTATCACATGGCCCATTGTTAGTCAATGGTGCTAGTTCGGTCATTAGGCCAAGGTACTGTTTATAAGGTTGGAGAAACCTGCAGTCAACTGAGACTGAGGAAGTCACTTGGATGAGTGATGAAACATATCAGGAAAAAAAACTATGTCCAGATGAACAGAATGGACTTTCTAGAGTATCATATCTTATCTTGTCTTACCGTTTAATGAAAACCCTTAAAACTACAAAGTTCTCTCTTCTGGATGATAAAAGGCCAACTTTCTAACCTACATGATATAAATTCCAGGCGATTTTGAATGAATAAGACAAGCGCCATGAAAATGCTGATTGAGAGGGAAAAACAATGTGCAGCAAATACTTGATTTTGGGTTGCTTCCACCTTAACTAATATTAAGAATAAGGTAGACTGACACTATTTAGTCCAAAATATATTGCACATAATATTCTGAACATGTAAAATACTTACGCCATAAAACAAATGTAACTTATATTTAAAAACAAAAAAAAATCATCATTTTCTTTCAAAACATTGTTTTTCACTTAATCCAAAATCTAGCCGAAATGGTTTGTGGTAGTTAATTTGCAATTTCAGGAAATGGATCAGCACGGTTAAGTCATAAAGTGCACCAGATGGTTTGCACAGGGAGAATTTTGGTGCAGACCAGCATAATTAATGGAATGATGGTGGATAAATAAGATCAGATAAGAAATATGTGTATATGAGTTTGACAAAATTTATCTTTTTCACTTTTATTATGACCATATGAGTCTTGCACAGGGATTTCAAACTCTGGTCCTGGAGGTCCGCAGTGCCTGCATGTTTTCATTCTAAACCTTTTCTTAATTAGTGACCAATTTTTGCTGCTAATTAATTCCTTTTCCTTTAATTTTAATTGACTTGATTTTAAAGATTTATTCCCCTGAATTGCTTCATTTCTTTCCTTTAATGGCACCCAAACAGAAATGAAACATGAAGTGAGTGAGCCAACAGAAGACCAACTAAGTCAGTGCCTTAAACTCCAACCAATTTCACTCCAACCAGTTGCTTAATCAGGCGCCGCTCTTTAATCCTATTGCTTGTTGCTGCTCTCATTGTGCAATAGCATTACATTTCAGAAAATGTTGATTTTCTCTTTTCTAAGAGCACTGTTAAAATGTTTTGGGGATCTGAGAAGATCAACTTTCCTGAGATCTTCATCTTTCCTTATTTTCAGATATTGTGTGATGGACACAGTTTGCTTCTAATGTTTTGGCTCATTGTATATGTGTTATCCCCCTGTAGTTACCGCATCCAGGCATTCACACTTCCCTTTTCAGATTTTCCAGTCAGTTGAGATGACGTCTTCTCTTGGCATTGCAAGCATTCTATGCTTCGGTCTGAATTGTGACCCCTAAAAACCCCAAAAAGACTGATCATTCAAAATCCTTGAAAAGAACCCTTAAAAGAAACCCTACATTGACTGCTACAGCTCTGCAATATCACACAGGCCTCAAAAAGCATCATGGGGAGCCGGGAAAAAATGTTTGCCTAAGCCAGCTGCTCAGTGAATTTTCAAGAAAATATTCTGTGACCAAGGTCACTGCCAAACACAGCAAATTCACTGGACAAAACAGTTCTTATTAAATCCATACCAGAAAAGAATTTTATCCAGTATAGCAGTTGATCTAGCATACCATCAGGGCCGTCTTAACACAGTTGCCTGGGGGCCCCATGAGGATAGGGTCCCCATGCTAATCTATGTATGTTGTAACTTGCTGAGTGGTTGTGTAGGTAGGGGCCCCAGTGCACTGCTTTACCCAGGGGCCTATAATGCTGTTAAGACAGCCCTGCATACCAGCCACTACTAGGACCGTTATATACTCGTGGGGCTCTCCATTAATATCAGTGGCTACATCTTTGTAATGTCACGCTGGCCTCGCAAACCATCATGGACCACAGGGAAAAGAAGTTTCCCCTAGCTGTCTGCACAACAAATTTTCAGAAAAATATTCACTGAACAAGGTCACTGAAAGACACAGCAAATGCGATGAAAAAAAGCAGTTCTTATTAAATCCATACAAGAAGAAGATTTTATCCATTATTGCGGTTGGTCTGGCATACCTCCCATTACTAGGTTCAGCATTATATACTCACGGGGCTGTCTCATCCAATATTGGCAGCTTCAGGTGTATGATTTCACACTGGCCTCACAAAGCATCATGAGGCACTGGGAAAAAAAAAAATTGTCTAAGCTGGCTGCAAGGTGAATTTTAAGGAAAATACTCGGTGAACATGGTCACCAAGGAATACAGATAATTCACTGGGCAAATTTTGCAGGTCGACACTACTTTGAACATAAATATAAATATGATTATCTTTTGTACTGCTTTTATGTAAATCTGATGACTATTTCTAAATAGTCAAGATAAATCTGCAGTGGCTTATAGCTATGAGATTATGCCTTGAACTCATTTCCCCTCTAGTGAAACAACTCTCTAGACTGCCATTAGCCGTTTGTTTATTGCCTTTGCTGATTATTGCTTTTCAGTCAAATTTCCACAATCATTTTAAGTCCGGTCGGCATTTCTACTGACCTTGCTGTGCTTACTCATGAAAGTGGGCCAGCAGCTGAAGGAAATTCTGTCTGTTACATATTACCAACATTTCAAGTCATTTGAAATAGTGCAGAACCTAACAATGCACCTCTGACGTTCAGAGACCTTACTTAAGGACAAGTGTAGGTGCTGCCCGAAAGCAGTACTGAAACATTTTGTTCCATTAAACTGACAAGTCCTGGGATTTATATTTAGGGTAGATAAAGCGTTGGTTATCAACGCTTATGTAAGGCCCCTCTGTAGTTTGCAAGGGGGTGACGAAATCCTCTGTGCCAGGAAAAGTTCATTTACTTCAAAGTTGCAATTCTGAATGTTTATTTCAAGTGATAACCTTAACATGTTAGCTCTCGGTTATCTTCATTCCCACCCATCAAGATAATGTCACATTTGTCATGGGAGGCTGGTAGATAGCCTGTAGCAACCTGAGTGAGATTTCTAAGATAAGGACTTTTTATATATGTATTCCCACACTTCCTTATAGCTTACTTTCAATACTTGAATCAGTCTTTATGGAAATGTCCCCATTAAAAAAAAAATCTTTGTACTTTGAGGGTTTTGTTTAAAATAAAACAATAGCGCAAAAACACATTCCAACAATACAAATTTGCATGTGTATACTTAATAAAAGAAGCAAAGGCAGCAAAACGGTAGTAAGACACGCAAGGCTTAATTGACGTCGCTCGGGCAGCATGCAGACACATGAAGGGTGTGCATTGTGAGCTTTGTTTGACTGTCTCTGTTTTGTCTTGTATAAACTGATGGGCACACTAATACAGTCAAGGATAATTACCTCCCTGTTTCTGCACTCTGCTATTGGCCTGATCTTGCAAGGAGGTGCTGAGGGCGTACATGCAGGGTGAAGGTAAACCACAGGTTACTCTGTATTATCATCTGCACTCACCAATTTGTTTATGTTTCTTTTCTTTCCTTAATGTGTTCAAGATGATGACTGCACTGATTCGTTCACGCTCAATCAAGTTGCGAGAATGCACTGTTACCTGGACCTTATCTACCAGTCTTGGCAGCAGTCCAGCAAACCAGCACCCATCGTCGTCGCTCCTCAAGTGGTGGACCAGACTCCAGACTCCCTGACGCTTGAGTGGTTTCCGCCAATTGATGGAATTTTTTACAACAGGTGAAAAAGACTTGAGAAATGTACAGTACATTTATATATGTTAGCTCAGGAAATGCAACGTGCGGGCTGTTAAGCACAATAGTGTCTATTACCAATTTTTGGATAATGAATGGGGTCATAATGAATGGTGACTTCTTTAAGAGTTATGGGTTACAGTTTCTTATGTGTTACAGTTTGATTAATTCTAACTTGACCTGAAACTAAAATGTGTTTACAGTAGCTGTGGCATGTTGGATCCCTGGTTATTTTACCGTTTTCTACAATTTACAATCTTTGGTATGTTTGCACAAGCAGCAAGGCTCCCCCTTCTTTTGCCTCTGGAAATGGTTGATACTAATAACACTGAAATAACAACTTTATTCCAGTCAAAAACTTTAAATGTGAGGATGCCGAATCCAAAGCTGGCAGCGGAATTATTCAATCACATCCAGGGTCTGTGGAGTCGGAGTTGTTAAGCCGTGGAGTCAGAAGCAATTATTATGTTACTGGAGTCCGACATTGACTCTGACTAAATGTAAATTGTAATACAACATGTTATAATTTCCAATTTCATATATACTGATTTGATTACCGTATATACTTGTGTTTAAGTTCTCCCAGGGCTTGATTTTACCATATTATTTCTGGAATTTTATAATGTCAGTCATATAAGTCGAATGCAGAAAACTCACGCTATTGGTCCAAGAGATTATGAAATACTAACTTCCACCAGAGAGAGTAACCACAGAGCACACTGCCTTTTTTTTCTATGTATTGTGCACACGTGACCAGACGGTAATACCCGAACTACTCCAAAGCGACGTTTGCACTGTTTTGTTTTTTTTGTATCTCACACGCTCCTACACCTTTATTGTCAGAGCATCCCTTATCTACGATGGAGCGTTCGATCAGAAGAAAATATGAAGCTGGTTTTAAATTAAAAGTCATTGAAGTGGCAAAAGAAATTGGTAACTGCGCTGCTGCAAAAAAAATTTGATGTGTCTGAGAAACCGGTGCGAGATTGGAGGAGGGAAGAAGATTAAAAAAAAAAATAAAAATTGTCGTAATTTTGAACGGCCGTGTAAGTCAGGGTCTGATTTTATGATTGATTTTTGAGGTTTCAAGACCCGACTTATATGCTAGTATATACGGTAAACTGTTTTTTCTTCTAGAGCAGCAGTTCTCAATCTCGGTCCCGGGGACCCCCTGTGACTGCAGGTTTTTGTTCCAACCAACTTTTGTGTTTAATTGTTCTGCTAGCCTAATGAAGTGATCTGTTGTTACCCAGTTTGTGTATTTCAGAGTCAATGTAAAAATTGCGAAACTACGTTTGGTACATTTTTACTAAAATGTATTAATCGGTTATATGGGAAATGTATTTGTTACTTTTTAACAATATTTTCATCCCGATTTTTATTGTTCTTTCCCAGATTTGCTGGTTATTTAATCCATTATTTACTGATTAGTAGGTCTGATGGTAAAGTGGATGCAGCCTTTCATCATTCAGTGTTGTTTTTCCCAGAAGTCAGCTCTGCTTCTTTTTAATTGTCATTATTAGGTTACAACAGAAGAAGGAAACTACACAGATAAAGGTCAAAATAACAGAAATAAAAATGAGTTAAGCATTTAAAAAAAAAATTGAAATACTTCTTAATATTTTACAACTGTAAAAATCATATTATTGTGCTTTTCTGAGTGCAGAAAAGAGAAAAAAGACCAGCTAATTAAATGAGGTAAATTATTATCACTGTTCGGGAATCTGGTTGTAACAAAAGCCTACAGCCAAAAAGGGACCCCAGGACTGAGTTTGAGTTTGAGAACCTTTCTTCTCGACCTTTAATAAAAATAAATTTCTTTTTAATTTTGTAAGTTCTTATGTTGAATGTCACTCAGTGTTGGTAAGCCACAAGAACATTGCTACAGCCTTTAAACCCAAACTTTAACAGGATCTTAAAGTTTATTTTTTTCCTCGCAAATCAAATTTTGCCTTTTGCGTTTCTTTATGACCTGAAATCACTACAGAGCATCATCCATGAGATCCAACTCCATTATGGCAATCATCGTACTTCCCATTTCGAGAATCACCACCGTTAGGAGTTGATGTTGTGGGGGCATTTGGACAATCACTGATATCGTCACCCAGGGGGTTTGTTTTCCTCTTACAAGTGGCGACCATCACAAGGCTGTCCACAAACTGTTTGCGACCCTTTCTCATGCAGTACTATTGCAATTCATGACTCAGCACAACCCAAGTTTAGACACAATTTTGGGTCACGGCACATAGTTTAAGAAACACTGAGTTAGAGTACGAAGAAGATTGCCCGATGATTCCTGCTGGCAGTGCTGGAAAGCCGTCTCTTGTACATTATGTGCTTTCAATCAATATAGTAAACATACGTGTCTTGCAGCTTAAGGGTGAATCATGTTCTTGAGGACACCAGTGGAATTCAAGTGGAAGGTATTTAGGACTGAACCCAGGAAGCACTTCTTTACATAAAGAGTTGTGGGACTCTGGAACAAACTATCGAGACATGGAGTTGGTGCAGAAACCTTAACAACCTTGAAGAAGAATCTGGATGAGATATTAGGATAGCTTAGCTATTAGCTCAACAAACGGGCTTGATGGGCTGAATGGTCTCCTCTCGTTTGTCAGATTTCTTATATTCTTATGTCTGATTGCAAATAGAGGAGTCCGAGTCGGAGTTGTTGATACCAGAAATTGAGAAGTTTCATTCAGAGTTGGAGTCGATTGTTTTGTGTATCGACTCCACAGCTCTGATCACATCCAGTTTTTGAGAGATGAAGACTTAAATTGAAAAATTATAATAGATTTTTTTACATTTTTGGGCGACAAGTTACACATATAATTATTTACAAAATAACCTTTACTTACAAAATGGGGTCACTTAGTGAAGGTGTATCACAGTGAGATGTCTGCTAAGATAGACTCACTCCACGTTCCACATAACATCTCTCCATTAAAAGACAGGGATGGATGGTGACAGATGATCTGCTGTGCCGACCCCTAAATGGCTGTAGCTGAAAGAAGAAGAAGAAGATTTGAGAGATGCCCTAGTAGAACTTCTCGCCATGTTCGTCAGAAGCCGCTCCCATATAAAACATCCAAACGAGAGTGTAAGAAATCAAATTTTAAAGACGTGTTTCACCCAAGTGCTAGGTCAGAAGAGAAAAACTCTTCTACTATTTCCTTATAGTTTTCCACATTTGTTTCCATGAAAACTGTGTCACATTCTTCTTTTTATTTTTAATAAAGGAAGACTGTGTATTCTTTTATTGTTCGCTTAACTACCACCTGGTCCAGACAATGGATGGATCAACCCGACTTTGTATATTTTTGTAAAAACTGTTTAGACAAAAATTTTTACTTTTCTGGGACTTCAGATGTCAAACCTTTGCATAGATCCCATATGAAAATGTAGCTTTGCCTTGAAAGGTAAAAACAGCATATGCACAAATAAAATTAGGTTAATAAAACTGTACACATGCCAGGTCCTACATTGAATTCCTTTATACATCTCAAATCAACTAAACACTTTGCTCTCAAAATGATATTTTTTACTGAATCCGATATCTTATAGAAATGGTTTGTGATGGAGAAATTCCAGTTTTAGAAATGGATTCAGCACACTTAAATGTATGAGGTGTGGAAGGATCAGCATCGACACAGACAGATATGCAGACTCACAATGTCCACAAGCACACACACTTTATTTTCTTTTCTTTACAGCACACACAGTGCACAACCCACCAGCACCATTGCTCAAAGTGCTTTTCATTTTCTCTTCTTTTCCTTTTTTTTTTTGCTGCTGCTCTGCTCTGTCCTCTGCCTCCCGACTCCGGAGTGAGGCAGCCCCTTTTATCATGCACCCGGATGTGCTCCATGTGCTCTCTGATGAACTTCCTGCAGCACTTCCTGGTGTGTCTGAAGTGTTGCATGGGCACCCGGAAGCACTCTGAGTCTACTTGGTTCCTGTTCATACAGCACTTCCTGGTGTGGTGGAAGTGCTGCAGTCCATGGCTCAGAAACCATCCAGGTTCCCCCTGATGGTGGCCACAGGCCCCCACAGGGTTGAGCTTCCAGGCTCCGTAGCCCCCATGCAATCCAGGGGGGGGGCTGCCCTCTTGCATCCTGGGGAAGGAATTGCCCCTCTCCCGGTCCTTTTCTTCTCCAGACATCCCGGTAGGGCATGGTCCCCGGTCGTCAGTCACAGAGAGAAAATCAAAAGTAAAGGTAATTTGAAAATTACTCGGCAACCGTAATGGATGGAAGCTGACACAATACAACATGTTCCCAGTGGCTTATGGGTAGTTTGAATACCCACATTGCAGTGCCATTAGTCTTCAGTAGTTGAAGCCAAGGTTAAATGAACATGGCCGCTGTTCTGCAGAATTGCACTATCGTTGAACAACATCAACAACAACAATGTTTATTTATATAGCACATTTTCATACAAATAATGCATCTCAAAGTGCTTTACATGATGAAGAAAGAGAAAAAAAGACAAAATAAATAAGAATTAAATTAAGGGAACACTAATTAACATAGAATAAAAGTAGGGAGGACAGAAAAAACAAAAAAACTCCAGACGGCTGGAGAAAAAAATAAAATCTGCAGGGGTTCTGAGGCCACGAGACCACCCAGCCCCCTCTAGGCATTCTACCTAATATAAATGATCCGTTCTCATTGTATTAAGGGTTCTCATGGAATAACTTGATGATGACGGTCATGTGGACTTCTGACCTTTAATCCAACCATCGAACAACTCACTGTAATGAGATTTCTTTGAGCAGAACGATTGAAACCTGCTGAAATTCACCAAAGGATGTTGGCTTGTGCAGATCAGTAAACTGTTTGGGTAGCCATCTTGTGTAAACTTTACTGTACCCCAAGTCATCATGCAAAACCATAGCTAATATCCAAATGTGCAGCAATAGCAGACACCGTACTCCGTCGGTCTTCTCTGGTGAAGGTATTCGCCATGTCAATGTGGGCTTGTGTGCATGATTTTGGTGCTCCAACAGGTCGAACTTTGATGGTGACACTTGTTCTTCCAGCTATAAATCTATCTACCCATTCATAAACTTTTCGTTGAGCCCTGCTGGTGTTCATTTTCAGCAGGTTTCACTCCCTTGACCCACTATGGCACGTTGTTCAACAATGGTACAACCCCACAGTGGAGTATCCATGTTCATTTGACCCTGGCTTCTACTAGACTAATGGCAGAGGACTACGCTGTGTGTGTTCAAACTACCCATAAACCATTTCAAACATGTTGTATTGTGTCAACTTCTATCCCTTGCGGTAATCACATAATTTTCAAATTGCCTTTTCGTTTTGATAACCCCTCGATTTATTATATACTGATTTTTTTTTTTTTGCACTGGAGGATTATGGTGCAGACCGGTGTCATCGGCAATGCCAAATGTGAATGCCAGGGTAATGGGTGTGGTGGGGGGGGGTCAGTTCCCCTTGGTGTTTTTCATTATGGATGTGTCATTATTACTCTGAAAATGGGCGACACTGCTCACCACACCTTCGTTAAGAGCCACTGCCCGTCTGTTCAATATACAGTATGTACTATTTCCATCAGATAACTACATATTTAACTAAACAAAATAAATTATTCGTTTTCACTTGTATGAATTATGAGCTATTTAACAAACTGTAGATAAATGAACATCATCATAATCGACTTTCTCATGGAATGGCTGCCAGTTAAATGTGTGGTATCTGATAGATCATCCAGGAAGCGGGCAGTATTACCCATGAAGTATTGCCATCATAATTTCTGCTGTCCCATGAATTTTGTTACTTTCCAAAGAATTGCGTCTAGTGTGTAATGAGCTTTGAGGAATTATTTCTTTTCACTAATAGGAAATGAGAAGATCACAGTGAAAGGAACATTATGTATGCTTTCTAACTTGTTTGGTTTGTGTGAGAATTCTCACTTTGTACCGCTTGTTTTGCTTATTTTCATTCTAACATATAACACAGGAGTGACTGTGCCATCTTAATCTCATCTCCCACAATTCTCAAAATCTGACTCACGTTGCACTGAAACAATTAGCTTGAATTTCTCTTTGGGATGAATTGTACTGATTTATGGCTGCCTCACAGCTACATTAGCCTGAAGTTATATTTTGGCCTATTCATTGCCTATGTGTTGTATTCATATTCTATCCATGCTATCTGGTTTTTATAGGTTATGAATGAAGGTCAATGTCCATACGATTTTTAAACCTGCTTATTCCAATTCAGGGTTTTCGGAGCATCCCTTGACCGGTTGCCACTTGAAATCACAAACTGACCTAACAAGCTTGTCACTGGAGATGTGGGAGGAAAACTGGAATACCCAGAGGAAAACTAACGATTGTCCTGCTATGCTCTTATAGCTGTAAGGAAAACAGACACCCAAAATGTCTTAAGAATAATGCTGTGAAAGTTCAGTATAATGCGCGTCTTTGCCATCCGAGATTGCGGATACAAACATACAGATGCATCAGTGCTGTTTACTTTGCTTGTCTTTCAGGTTAAAGAATCTCTAGGTGTGTTTTTCTGATGAAGAATTTTGGCTTAGTGTTTAGACATCCTGATTTTTTGACTTTTTGGTATCGGTCTTAGTTGAGCCTTTTGACTCGTTTTTCATCTCCCTCGATCCCTTACACAAAGAATCTGTGCCTTTACCTTCAGTTGAGAGAACAAACACCATGACATGAGTCACTATATGGATATGTCGCTATGCCCTCTAGAAAATGTGGCATCATAAAGAGCATAATCCAAAAACACTCGATCATCAATGCTGTCATCATGCAGCGACCAAAAGGGAACAACAATATCGATATTTATTTCTATACCACATTTTCATACAGAAGAAAGTGCTTTACAATATGTCAAAGAAGTAATTACATGCAAAAGAAAAACAAATTAAATTTACATGAAAATAATAACAAGTGGTTTACAAGAGATACATAATGCACACTTATTTCACAAAACATAAGTTATTAAAAGAAATCCAATCTTCAAAATACAGAAAAGCAAAAATAGCTGTGGCAGTGATATCATCAACCCGCTTTTGTTACATTTCAGCTAGGGTTCCTCCCCTGTCTGCCGCTCAATTTCCTTTTTTGTCATTTTTTTTTTGTTTATGTTAATATTGTTACTTATATTATTTATTAGGGTGGCACAGTGGCACAGTGGGTAGCGCTGCTGCCTCGCATTTAGGTGACCCGAGTTCGCTTCCCGGGTCCTCCCTGCGTGGGGTTTGCATGTTCTCCCTGTGTCTGTGAGGGTTTCTTCCGGGTACTCCGGTTTCCTCCCACAGTCTCAAGACATGCAGGTTAAGTGCATTGGCGATTCTAAATTGTGCTTGGTGTGTGTGCGTGCCCTGCTGTGGGCTGGCGTCCTGCCTGGGGTTTGTTTCCTGCCTTGCGCCCTGTGTTGGCTGGGATTGGCTCCAGCAGACCCCCATGACCCTGTAGTTAGGATATAGCGGGTTGGATGGATGGATGTTATTTATTCACATTGTTCTATGTTTTATATTATTTTTGTGTATTATTTCATTTCTCAGAGTCCATTCTTGTAATGTTACGTTCCTTTTATTTTGTGGGTGGTTCCCCAAGATGTGGGGCCACCTGCCCAGCTCTGTCAAGGAGCTGCCCTCAGCCCTATAAAGGAAAGAGTCCCTTGCGATTCATTGAAGGCATTTAGTGGTGTCGGTGAAAGTCTTCTGTTTATTAATGAGCTTATGTGAATTCCTCAATTTTGTGATCTTTTGGCTGTTTTTTCACCATTCATTTGGAATTTCTATTAGCCACTAGATAAAAAATATTTATTAAAAATAAAAAAAAAACTTCACCGGTATAAACTGTTGTACTAATGTAATAAACGTCTCTTTGTACAAGCTGCTAGGTCGTGAGCCATCATCCCCAGTGGGTACATAAAGCCGATCGGCTAACATAGAAGGTCTTAGCTGGGCAGCTCAAACGACTACTTTATGTCTCGTCTTGCTTCTAAGGGTGAGTGCTTCATTCCTCTGGAGCATAACGTCCACCACAATTAATGCATCATTAATATAAATATTAAAATTTTGTACACCATTAATAATACAGTACTAATAATATAACACAGAGAGGACCACAAAGACAGTACTCTAAAGAGCTCCTAAACACCCAACACATTGTATTACATATTTTGACTGTTTACACAAATTATATGATTTATTCAATTCAGAATCTATAAGAATATGTAGTGTTAATTATGGCTGTGTGCAGCATATAACTTACTGTATTCTTCTTCGTCTTCTTCCTCAGCATTTCCTATTTTTATATGGGGTCAGCCTTCTGATTACCAATGTATATCCTCAGCCAAAGAGCCGCTACTCTGTTGAGTGCAGCATATGGCTAACGTATTAAAAAGTGCAGTCTCATAAAGGAGACATGGCAAATGAAGATATAAAACGTATACCAGTGGGTCTCAACCTGTGGGGCGTGCCCCCCTAAGGGGAACATAAAGTAACAAAAAGGGGGGCGTGAAGATGTAAAAAGAAGAAAATAAGAATCAAAAATGTGAAAGATTCATCTATTGAAACTATATTCTGATACTAGAAAAATATATAGAGAGTTAGATAAATGTCAATAAAAGTTAAGTAGGTATAATAAAATATGCATCTATGATATATAATTAATTAAAAAATAACAAATTGGTATTAGTGGGCTCCTTTCAATAAAACGTTAGAGGAGCGCGATTAAAACTGTTATGAAAACTCAGGTCGCAAATACTTAAAGGTTGAAAAACGCTGACGTATACTATAAAATACAAAATGTTAAGACTTTTTGCTTAATTTGTTTCTAATATATGACACGGGTGGCGCAATGGGCACAGTTCGCTTCCCGGGTCCTCCCTGCGTGGAGTTTGCA
Source organism: Polypterus bichir lapradei (assembly GCA_026402145.1). Taxonomy (NCBI): domain Eukaryota; kingdom Metazoa; phylum Chordata; class Cladistia; order Polypteriformes; family Polypteridae; genus Polypterus; species Polypterus bichir. The sequence continues at coordinate 110,469,160 of JANRMT010062806.1, read as the reverse complement.
TGTTTTCCCTGTGTCTGCGTGGGTTTCCTCTGGGTGCTCCAGTTTCCTTTCACAGTCCAAAGACATGGCGATCCTAAATTGTCCCTAGTGTGTGTGTGTGTGTGTGTGCGCCCTGCGGTGGGCTGGCACCCTGTCCGGGGTTTGTTTCCTGCCTTGTGCCCTGTGTTGGCTGGGATTGGCTCCAGCAGATCCCGTGACCCTGTAGTTAGGATATAGCGGGTTGGATAATGGATAGATACAGTGGTGTGAAAAACTATTTGCCTCCTTCCTGATTTCTTATTCTTTTGCATGTTTGTCACACAAAATGTTT
>JANRMT010062806.1:110420581-110453850 GCA_026402145.1 Polypterus bichir lapradei | reverse complement strand
AGTTTATCCTCTTCCTTGAATGACATGTTTGATATCAATTTTTGAGCATTTAAAGCCTTTTTGAACTTTTAAAACTAACATCCTATTTTGGGCCAATGGCAGGCCCAAGCCAGCAAGTATCAGCAGAAGGCTGGCAGCCTGGAGTAAAGGTGTGACGCAGTGGGTTGGCCCCACGTTCCCTGTAGTATTTTGGAGCCTCGTGAACCTGCTACCGCCAATAACATACTGTACAATACATAGGGATAAGCCTAGCAGACGAGGACACAACAAACATTTAGTTCAAATCTTACAATCTAAATATTTATTTATATATATATAAATCCGTCTGTCTGTATGTCTGTTCGTTTTTCACGAGAGAACTACTTAATGGATTTAGATTTTTTTTTTTTTCTATAATTTGCTTGAACATTCCTGTTGATTTTGGGACTTCTGTCATCACGCTAAGTATTAGAATTTGGTTGTGGCACCGATTTATCCGAGAGACAGGCTGCGGGCTGAGGGGAGGCGGACGCAGGGCCAAAGGTGTAGGGAGCTGGACGGGGCTCTCCTCACTCACACTCCAGCCTCCATTCGAGTCGGTCTACCTCTCGCCACATGTTGGAGCGTACCTTGCCTCCACTTAGCTAGCGATAACTGTTTGTTCAGCAGACATTATCATCTAGAGATTGTTAAAGAGTAACTTTGATTTTTTTGAGAGAGATCACAGCTACGTGTGTTTTAGAGGGTACCTGCTCACTGGTAGCGATATCACGGCCATGTGCTCCTCTTCCCATCTGGGGGACGCTCACCCATCAGACTTGAATATGATCAGATAGAGTGGCAATGTTGTATGTTGAAGCATACCTACTTTTCGCTTGGCCAGAGATATCGTGCTAACTTTTTACATTTTTGCCAAAGAGATCAATGCATCAATCTTCAATCGAGAAAAAAAAAAAGTAAAAGCTGAGCTACACAATCGTTGTGGGTGAGTGGTCACCCAGGAACTGCAGGTGCATTACCAACAGGAGAAAGACATGATAACAGCTGCACGGCACTTCCAAGCTCCTGCGCCAGAGTGTGAGTGAGCGTGACGCTTCAAAAGTGATGCATGGAACCCACATACATAGCTTTGATAGAATATAACCCCAGATACTCTTTTGGTGCCAGTTTGTTATCATCCCTCTTTACTGCCAATTTATACTTCTGCATCAGGCCTACAACCTTAGGCCTTGTCGTCCACATCGACTATAGAGTATTCATGGTGAAGCATCCCATGTACCATCTCAAAAATGTGATTATAGGGTGCGTCAATGGAAATCCTACGCAGACCACTACAATTGTGATTGGCTGATTCGGTAATTTAGGATTTTCTAAAGCGCGTTTTTATTCATCTTCCGAATGTATGAAAAAAATGGTAAAAATGTCAGGGACAAATACGTCTGCCAATGGAAGGAAACGCGTAGCAGGAAGAGTGTTGATCCTGGAGGGCAAAAACTGCCAGTATTTTAATGGATCATATGCTATTTCTTGAGTGCCACAAACACCTCCAACTAATGTTCAGGTATGTGCCTTTGGCAGGGTAAAGTGAGACGGAGAAGTATAAAACTGCAAATAGCTACGTTGTAGACTCAGCACAGAAGTATAAATCAGCCTTTAGTGTGTTTTGCTTTTTTCTCTGAGTACAGTAAACCTTTTAATCAAAACACAGTGGCGTAGATGGAAACTGAAAGGCTGACGTTGTTTGTTGTTGCTGTTGTTTAACAGCTGATTCAGGTATTCTGCTGATGCACAAACTTTAATAAAAAAAACTATGGTATTAAATTATCTTCAGGCTGTGTGTAGAAGATATATATGGAAACATAAATAATTTTTATTTTTATATAGGGGTCCCATCCCCAGTATATTGCATTATTCATTAATTCATTCATTCATGCAGGAGAAATCAAACTATGTAGCAGTTATCTTAGCACAAGTAGGGCTCAATTTATACAGAAGGAAGACCAAGATCCTGAAGATCAGTACAAGCAACCTGAACCAGGTTATGCTGGAAGGGGAAGCTTTGGAAGAAGTGGAAACATTCACCTCCCTGGGGAGCATCACGGACAAAGAAGGTGGGAGAGATGCAGATGGAAGAGTAAGAATTGGCAAAGGAAGAACAGCAGTTAAAGGACATATGGAAATCACAGGCACTCTCAATCCAAACTAGCGTTAGACTATTTATCTCAAATGTTAAGGTGGTGGTGTTGTATGGCACAGAGACTTGGACAATCGCAGCAGCTACCGTCAAAAGAGTGCAAGGTTTCATAAACAGGTAACATAAGGAAAATGCTACAGATTTACTGGCCCAACACGATCAGCAACAGTGACCTCTGGAAGAGGACTAACCAGCTACCTGCAGAAGACAAAATACGGAAGAGGCGCTGGAGATGGATAAGCTATACACTCCGCCAACCAGCGACCTGCATAACTCGGCAGGCATTACAATAGAATCCCCAGGTCAAGCAAAAAAAGGGGAGGCCTAGGAACAAGTGGAATAGGGAGGTGGATGCAGATTTGAAGAGAACAGGTTACAACTGGAGCCAGATGGACAGGAAGACAGAAGACAGAGATGGCTAGAGGAACTTTGTCGGTGGCCTATGCCCCTGGAGGGCCATCAGACAATAATGATGATGATTCATCCATTCATTTTCCACAGCTTATCCAAAGCCAGGTCGCAAGGGCAACAGTCTTAGCATTGAGTCCCATATGTCTCTTTCCTCAGCCACACTTGCCAACTCATACTGTGGGATATTAAGGTATATAATCCTCCCAGAGAGCCCTGCGTCTTCCCCAGGGTCACCTCCCAGCTGGTCGTGTCTATAAAATCTCCTCATTGAGACATCCATGAGGCATCCACATTTGATGTCCAAACCACCTCAATTGGCTCCTCTCAATGCGGTGGGTCAGCCGCTCTTCTCTGAGCCTATCCTAGATGTTGGCACTTCTCACCGTATCTCTAATGTAGAACCCAGCCACCCTGCAGAGAAAGCTGATTTCGGCCGCTGGTACCCACAATCTCATTCTTTTGGTCATTACACAAAGCTCTTGATGAGGTCTAGGTAAGGACGTAGATCGACGGGTAAATTATGAGCTTCGCCTTCTGACTCCACTCCTTCTTCCCCACTACAGATCATCATCAAAACACCTCAGAGAGTTACTGGCAATCAGCTACCATCACTGGAAGATATCTTCACTACCCACTGCAGCAGAAAATCAAAGAACATTTGTAAAGATCCAACCCACCCCGACCACAGCATTTTTACTCTTCTGCCCTCTGGCAGGCACTTCAGAGCCCTGCTTGCCCGTACTACCAGGCTGAAGAATAGCTGTTACCCCAAAGCAATCAGCCTATTAAATTAACAGTGATCACTGCCCCTTCCTGTAACAGAGACCACCACTGATTGAATTGAACATCTGAATCCACCACACACTTATACATGACCCCTGTGAAACTCCTGACCATTACATTAACTCTAATCTTCACTGGTTCTTCCTTTATTATTTCTCTATGCTTACATATTTACTTTTACTTTTACTCTGTGTACTTTTGGACCTGTTAATACGAGTAACTATGCATCTCATAGTTTAATGTTTAGTTTATTATCCACTCTTACCTACCCTATCTATCTGGAAAGGGGTGTATGGAGCTCCCGATATCTATGCAAAAGGACGAAGGTCCAAGTCTTTAGAGTCCTGGTGCTTCCTGATTTGCTATACGGTTGTAAAACATGGACGCTAGCCAGTGACCTGAGATGAAGACAGGACTCTTTTGGTGCTGTGTCTCTTCAGAGAGTCCTTGGGTACCACTGGTTTGACTTTGTGTCGAATGAGTGGTTGCTCATGGAGTCCAGGATGAGCCACATTACCTGAATTGTGAGGAAGCGACAATTACGGCACTACGGCAATGTGGTGCGATTCCCAGAGGGTGATCATGCTCCCAGGATATCCATTGTTGAGGACCCGAGTGGCTGGACCAGGCCAAGGGGACGTCCACATATCACCTGGCTACAGTAGATAGATGGTCAATTCCAAGGGGTGTGACTGGGCCGCGTATCTTCCTGGGTGGTTGCCAACCAGGGTCCGGAGATGTTTTGTTGCATAGCAGTACATGCTCCCTAACCTGACCTGGCCTGACCTACTCTTATCTACTTTTATCTAAGGCATCTATAGGTCTGCTCCAAACGATACTTCATTGGATTGTACAGGGACAATAAAGTGATCTTATATCGTGCAGATCAGTATATCGACCCCGAAACTGCACTCACCGCCCCCAGTCCATCCATCAACCTCACCATCCCTTTTCTCTTCACTTGTGAATAAAACCCCAAGAACTCCTCCACTTGAAGCACTTACTCACCTCTGACTCGAAGAGGAGACTCTAACTTTTTCCTACCGAGGAAATAAAAAAATACATATCTCATTATGTATATGCAAAAATTCAAAAATTCCGGAATAATTTTTGATTACAGGCATTTCGGATTAGGGATGCTCACCGTGTATATTTTATGTCTTGTGTTTTCTTTAAGATTTGAGGCTTTTCGTCATGGGTTAACAGGGCTATTTATATTGCTTGGTGCTTGACATGAAAGATTAATTTGGGAAAATCTGTTGCCGTTAAGTTTCATTTTGACTTTAATTCATGTTATATTATATTTATAATTCATATTATATTTTCATATGTTCATTCGATACGTATATGATTGAGGTTTTCATTTTCCCTGTGACCTCTCAGCTATTTATTTTTCTTTCTTTTTCCCTATGATGTCTCTCTCTCTCTTTTTTTTTCACTTGTGAAAGTCCTTATTTTTCCTGCTAACATGTGGCCTCAGGCATTCCATCCAGAGGATCTAACGGCGGAGCAGAATCCAGCCGGCAGTCAAACATGCCTGGACTTGCCCTGCCTTTGTGAAAATTCTTTACCCAACAGTCATCTATAAATAGCGTCTTGGCGTGTTTTTGGATGGAGCTCGCAGCCCTGCTACTTGTGATATCCTTCACGTCAGGTTGATTTTTTTTATTTTGCCCTTAAATAACATTAGGAGTAGAATTTCAGAATCATGCTGGTGCTGTGGTTAGCTCTGCTGTCTGCTGGGGCCAAGGTTCAAATCTTGACCCCGTTCTTTTAATTGTGGAAATGATCATTTCTACCCGACTCAGGTAGTTCAAAGTGTAAATCTTACAATACAATATATTTTTGTATAGTCCAAAATCATACAAGAAGTGTCACAATGGGCTTTAGCAGGCCCTGTCTTTTGACTCTTGACTCTCTGCGAAGACAAGGAAAAACTCCCAAAAAACCCTTGTAGGGTAAAAATGGAAGAATACGCGGGAAAGGCAGTTCAAAGAGAGACCCCTTTCCAGGTGGGTTGGGGGTGTGGTGGGTGTCAAAAAGAAGGGGGTCAATACAATACAATACACAAAACAGGACACAAGTAATCCTTAGTATAATACAACAATGCAATAGAAATATTACAAGTACAGAGCAGAATTCAACAGTAGATGATATCCCACAATACGATTTGGATTTGTTCAGAGTCCTGGAGACCTCGGCTATCAAAATGCCTCCCCCTATTGGCCATTCCACAGCTGAGTCAGCCAGTCCGATACCTGACGATTCCTGCGATCCTCCATCAGAGATGACTTTACCTTAGGCAGGCAAAAAACAACTTGGCAGGTGGGGTGTGGCACCAAGTGCCACATTTGAGTATCGAGAAGAGAAACAGAATAGGTGAGGGTTAGTAACAAATTCTAACTATCATGTTACTTTTGTTTTAGTGCTAATGACTAACAACAGAGATGCAGTCGGTACAGTTAATCAGCAGCTCTAGTCAGGATATGCTAAACTGAAGTAGTGAGTCTTCAGCCGGGATTTGAAAGCTGAGACCTTGCCAGCTTTTCCAAAGGGTCTGAAGGAGATTTTAGCAATCAGCTTACCAAATGAACCTCATGGGACGGAATGTTCTTCCCTTGCTTGTCAAACCTCTTATCTTCTTACTCTTCACACTCCAGATTCCTCTCAATATTCCACATTTTTTTTCCCCAGGACTGTTTTTCTCAAATTAGTCCTGGGGTTGCTACTGTTTTAAATAAACATAAAACAATCTGGAGAAGAATATAATCCATAACATAGTTAACTTTGCAGATGATGCCAAAGTAGTTGGAAGGGCAGATAATAGAGAGTCAGTTAAATCAGTGCTTTCCAAACTCAGTCCTGGGGACCCCCTGTGGCTGCAGGCTTTTGTTTCAACCAGCTTCTGTTTTTAATTTGGACTCCTGGGCTAATATATGTAATAGATGTAATATAATGTATATATACAGTATGTAATATACTGTATGTATATGTACTGTAAGTTCTGTGTTTCAGTTATAAGGGAATAATGTACAGGGAGATTCACTCAAAAGAGGCCCCAAATATTCTGTTGTTACTCCTGTTAGGACGAAGCATGCTGAACCAAAAAAATACGTATGTGTAATCGATTGCATTATCTGTGATGCTGGAATTGGTTTCCGTTTTTTGCCAGACACATTTCTACGCGCTGCTCCATGTGTGCATCAACAAGTGCCTCTGGAGGAATAGCAGCAATTTCACATTGGATGTTTTCCTTCAAATCTTCCACAGTACGAGGCTTGTTCCAATAGACTTTTCCTTTGAGTAGACCCCAAAGGAAGAAGTCTGGTGGTGTCAGATCCTGTGACCGTTGTGGCCAAAGCCCCTTTGAAATTACCCTGTTGCCGAAGAAGGACTCAGTTTCTGCCATGTTTATTGATGATGTGTGCCACGTTGCTCCATCTTGCTGGAAGTAGCCTCAGTTAACTCCCGATCATCCTGACATCGCTTAAACGGATTGGTGACCCAACAGGTTTACACCATGAAGACGCGCTGCTCAATATTTTACATATGGGTATGGGCAATACACACCCAGAAGTTGCAAACGGAGGTTAAATGTCACGACGTCTGTCCAGTGCCTACCTCATCGCTCCAATGCAGGGGCATCCCGGCTTGTTCGAAGCTCCATATACTGAGGAGCACATTTCATGTTGCTTCATTCAGATTGCTTCATCCTAGCGAAAATTATTACAGAATATTTTGGCGAGTGAAGCTCCCTGTATTTTTTTTCTTTTTAACAATATTTTCATCTTGATTTTCATTCTACTTTTCCAGGTGTTTTAATTGTTTAATTAATCCATTATTTACTAATCAATGGGTCTGACACTAAAGTACTTGCAGCTTTTGATTATTCAGTGTTGTTTGCCTGGGTGTCTGCTGTGCTCATTTTTAATGGTCATTAATAAGATACAATGATGGGAAAAACTGCACAGAGAAAGGGCAAAATATAATGAAATCAACAAAAGAGAGTTAAGCATTTATATCTATAGCAAAAGCAGAAATGTTTCTAAATGTCGTATAAATGTAAAAATCATGCTGCTTTGCCTTTCTGAATTAAATGAGATCAGAGTTATCAGGTGTTGTCACTGATTTTGAATCTGGATGGAACAAAAACCTGCAGCCACAGTGGGTCCCCAGGACCGAGTTTGAGAAACCCTGGGTTAAATTACAACAGAGGGACTTGGAGAGCATAAAGACTTGGGCAGATTTGTGGCAGACAAAATTGAATGTAAAGTAAGCGTAACTTTATTACCCAACTAATGAGTTGTGCTTACTGGTGACCTTGTTTGACAAATCTTTTCTTAGAAATTCATCATGTAGCCAGTCTAGAAAGTCTTTTTTTCCCAGAGCCCCATGATGTTTTGCCAGTCCAGCATTAAATCAGAGCTGTAGCAGCCAATATTGGATAAAATGGCTCCCACCATATATATATATATATATATATATATATATATATATATATATATATACAGTACAATGCTGATCATATTAGAAATTAGAAAATGCGAGAATATAGCCAGTCAGTAAGTCATTTTCTAACCCTCTTAGTCCAGAATAGGGTCATTGGGGATACTGAATCAATTCCAGTTAGCACACAGGGCAGGAACAAACCCTAAACAGGGCACCAGTCCATCACAGGGCAAACACACACATATATCCACCAACCGCACACTTCACCCAATTTAACATTGCCAGTTCACCTGACCTGCATGTCTTTTGACTGTGGGAGGTATACGGAGCATCCAGAGGAAAGCCAACTCAGACATAGAGAGAACCTACAAATTTCTAACAGGGAGGACTCAGGACATGAACTCTAGTCTCCTTACTGCAAGGCAGTAGCACCACCACTACAGCCCGTACTGTCCTCTGAAAATACAGAATTCCGAAAATTGTGAAAATAATGTCTACCTAATACATTTAAAAACAAAATCAGTATGCAGAACAAATCAGGAAATGTGTTGGTGTTGTAAGGTTTCTAACAGGATGACATACCAAAGAGCGTCCCCAAAGTGCGATCTGTGGAAGGCAGTTTATCAGTTGTCGGGGAGACCGCAGGCTGCCAGCGCTGTAGCAGCTTGCAGCGAAAGCAAATCCGAGCCGACCACATTCATGCTATAAGCGCTTTTTCATCGATGGGTGATGCAAGGAACATTATAAATGCAGGGAACAGGATTACTTGGCCACGACCCTGCCTGACTGCTGTGTCTGTGTATAGGAGAGTGGTAGCTCCTGCTACAATAGATAACCGTGCTCTTCCTGTTTCAAGCTGAATAAAGTTGGTTTTGCTAAAGTACTGAGACTCAGCCTCATGTTTTGGGGTGTAAGACAGGGATTCACACGTCACAGTGTATTTGTGTCTTAAAGACCATGTCTTTTTGTATGGACGTTGTCGCAGTTGGGGCAGTAATGCTCCCTTGAACCCTCAGGTACCACGCCAAAACACTAGGTAAAAGTGCAATAATTCTTTTATTATAATAATAATGTGCACTAAGCACCCTCCACTCCTCACTACTCATAAACAATACCAATAATAATAACAATAAACAATCCTCCACTCCCAGACGCGTTGCCCTCCTACCACCCAGCTCAGCTCATTGTCTGGGAGTTCCCATGGTCCTTTTATACTCCCTGACCCGGAGGTGTTTCTGCCCAACAGTCCACAAGTCCTTATTCCTTCCAGGTCAGGGTAAATAGTCCTTTTCTTCAACCCGGGAGCACGTCGTTTCTTCCTGTCACGTGACCGTGACGTACTCCCGGGTCATAGGGCACATAAGAGCCTACGAGCCCTCCTACAGCGACGCCTGGTGGCCCCCAAGGTATCCAGCAGGGCTGTGTACAAACACTACATAGTCCATGATGCCCTGCTGGAACTCGGGGCATGTTCATGCTGTCGGGAGAGCTCCTCCTGGCGGCCTGGGGGTGAGGGCCGGAGTAAAATGCCGGCAATCCACCACAACGTGTATATTTAATATGTGAGCCTGCCCCATTAATACTATTACCCAGACTGCTGTGCAGTTGACGCAAACAGGAAGGAGTGAAGAGTCTACGTGGTGTTGTGTTGTGCTTATTTAATAGCAGTGGCAGTTAGCAATCAAGTGCATTGGGGGAAAAAAAAGTGAAAGGTGAGTACCTGCTATTGAATCTGTTTGGGGGGGGCGAAAGTCTTAGTGAATTCATGCTTTCTGTCTGCATGAAATGTTACAGCTCTGATATTTAATTCTATTTTATCTAAGGAAGGCATGGTGGCACAGTGGTTAGTACTGCTGCCTCACAGTTCAGGTCACATTTTAGGTCGCCATAATCAACCCAGCATAGTTCACACCCACTTCCTTAGCCCTCAGTGACACTTTAAAAGACCACCGTACCAGAATATTCCACTCAAAACTAGTGCAGTTTCTCCTTACCCATTGACTTTAATGCATTTCACCGTGTTCACCAAAATTTCCTGAAAACTATCACATTCCTACCAAACTTTAGGTAAAGCAAATTCAGCAGGGTCTACTTGTCAGTAGTCATAGAAGGAACCAGCCCTCCATTTTTTACAGGTTTAGAGAGTCATGATTGTCCTGTGTAAAGGGGAATTCTTGCATATCCTAAACAACCTGTAACACACTGCCACCTTCAGATGCCATGATTAGAGAGTATAACCCTCAAATGTCTGTCTTCCTTACCTGAAATATCTCAGAATGTATTTGTTTGTGACAGTCAAACCGAATGCAGACATTTCTGTAGTTGGATTAGTATTATTGCCACTCTGATCCATTGGTTGTAATTCTGCTGGAAGGAGTGTGTGCTGGCTTAATTTCAGATTGTACATTAACAGAACAAAGACAAATGTACAAAGACACTGGTGTGACATCCCATGATTGAACATTACATCAGAATATATGGATATTGTAAAAAAAAAACTGTAAGTTAATTCAGGAGAACAGTATCGATCAGTTAACATTAATTTATATTTATGATTTTAGCACTGTGGCACATTAGTTAGCCTTAGTTGCCTCACACTCTCAAGGATAATATCTGAATTAATGTCATTAATATAAATGGGAAAGAGTTACAGTCCAAGCACAGACTTTTCAGGACCTCACCCCTCTTATCTGACCTCTTTGTCAGTTAAAGGGATATCCCACTCAAAAATTATATATTTTTTATGTTACTTAACCCAATGTAGTTTGTAGTGATGGCCAAGGAAAATTTTCGACCTCATCTTTTCATTCAGAATGGAGCTAAAGACATTTATGACATAGATGTCAATAGTCACCAATGGCCAAAAAAATGTGAAAAACTTTCATGGAAAAAAGAAAAAAAAAATCTCCCGTTACTTGTGAGATGTCAGTTATCCAGTCGTAAGCGCAAAACGTGCAAAGTGCATGCATTTTTTTTGATAAACTATTTTTTAATAGATATTTTTGGAAAAATCAGCCCACCTCATGAATGTCATGAACTAGAGAGTTCTTCAGCAGAAAGAGTCCCAAAAATGCTCAAAATGTCGACTAGAAGGGGAAAAAACCATCAAACCCTGGCTAGTAGCAAAAAGGGTGTTTTTAGTTTCTTTAGAAATAAAAAGATTTATTTGTACAAAAAAATGTTCTGTAACGCAACAAAGCTCCACAGATCACAAAAGAAAGAGGAGTTGCCTGATAAAGCAAAGACGATCCAGATATAAACAAGTCCCAATACACAATTCAGTTGGCAAAGTCAAAAATAAATGTAGAAATGAACAGAAAAAAAAGTTTGATGTTGGAGAGTACCTACCTTTCGTTTGGCCAGAATCATATTTTTTTTCTTGATTTTTAATGTTTGTACTGTTTCACTACTATGTGGTTGGAGCCGTAGGGGACAGCTAGTGTTTTATATGTAAACGTCTACACATGGAAGTGTGTGTGTATCTGTCCGGCCCGGAAGTGAGAAGTGGAGCTGGGTTAAGGGCTCCACCTCTGATGATACACAAGCGAGGCTAGCATGTTAGCAAAACGAAACCTCTGAAGAAAGAGTCACTCGCTTATCTGGTAATAAAGAAGCAAGGTGAGCACATCGACAAAACGGTATCATTTTTACTTTTCCTCCTGCCGCTAACACACAAAATATGCGAGCACGATGGCAAAATGAAACCTATGAAGAAAGACAGTCGCTTAGCCGCTAATGCACAAGTGATGCGAGTATGTCGGCAAAACAAATCCTCCTAAGAGAGAGACGCCCAGAGTAGTTCCTTTCAATTACCTGACATCTCTACATTTCATTTTTTTTTCTGATAATTTCAATAGTTTCTAGGACCCCGGGCTTTTTACAGCACAGGCTTACACAGCTAGTATATATATATATATATATATATATATATATATATGTATATATATAGTAAGACGCTAAGGGTCGTCATTGCTCCTTTCAACCCAACAGACAGACACACGGAGCACATGGTAAAATCAAGAAGAAAGTATTTAATTATTTTTCTTCTTGTTGTAGTGTCCGGAAGCAGCTCCGCCACCATAAACAGGCAATACAATAATTATAAATACAATCAACCAATACAAATCTCTCCTCCACACATCCCAGCAAGCTCTGTCCTCTACTTCCCTACTCCGGCTTGCTTGCTGGGTGTTCAGTAGTCCTTTATATAGTCCTTGACCCAGAAGTGCTTCTGTTCTTCCCTCCCCGTGACGTACCAGCACTTCTGGGTCAGATGGAGGACTTTAGGTTTTCTTCGTAATGGAAAATAAAAATCTCCAGATCTTCCTGCAGCATCTCCTGGTGGCACCCATGGTATCTAGCAGGGCTGTGATGCTGAACTACAGATCCAATGATGTCCTTCGGGAATCTGCGGCACTACTATGCTGCAGGGAACTCTCCATCTGAGGTCTTGAGGGAGGCAGTGTCCCCCATCCTTCTCTTCTTTGGGCTTCCTGGCCTGGTTGAGCATCTGGCCGTCCACCACAATATATATACACACATAAATATATATATATATTATAAAAAAAATCCTAGGACGAGACGTGACTTTTTCAGAGAGATACTTTCAAGTCCTGCGAGACAAGACTTTTTGCCAAAAGATTTAACCACGCCCGGGGCCAGAAATAAAAGACAGAGTAGATGACAAAGTAGAACGTCGTAAAGAGGTTCAAAAACATTGGCGCGATACACATGCAGAGCAGGTTAGAGATAATGGAAGTAAATTTCGAAAGTCTCAAAAAAATGATATTAAAGATCGCATTAGCGCAAACAAACGGAAATTATTACTCCGTGAAATAATAGAACAGTGAAAAGAGATTGAATATATTGTTTGGATTTAACCTTTAAGTCAGAGATATGTAGATCATCTAATTCGTGTTTCCATCAGGGAAAAGTAGTGTTTCTTCCCAATGAAGAGGTGTTTCCACAAGAATTAAAAGATTTGTTGTTTGGTGAAAGTGAAATCCACATACATGAGTGGCAGACATGCAAAGTGGCTGGCATGTAGCACAGGCCAGGGGGTTGGCGAGCAAAGCGCGCAGGGGGTGAAGCCCCCTAGTATATGTATATATATATATATATATACATATACAAGGAATTTCATTTTCATTTCACTTCAACAATTTGAACTATATTAATATATAATATATTAATTCCAGATTGTAATACAACTAAACAGGACAAACTCTTTTGCAAGGCACTATATAAGCCACATTAGGATCTGATTCTGTCTTTGTGGGTTATTTAGTTCTTTTATCTGTACTTTATTACCAAATTTGAAGCTTTATCACGATGACAACATGGCTGGACGTCTGATAGTGATTTGCGTGTCTAGAGCTCAAAGAGTTCCAGGCCTGTACCTGTTTGATATATGTTCACTGTACCTAATCTGACTCGTGTCTTTGATCAAAATGAAATGGGATCAACCTTGCTGGAATGGTATTTGTTAAGAAGCTCTGTTTCAATATCATTTGATTTGTATCTTTAGCATCTTTTTTTTTTTTTTTAGATATGGATGTTATGGCTTTGCACCATTTTATTTACTTTTGACTTTTCTTGGCAACTGAGATTCAGGCAGCTGGAATTGAAGAATTAGAATGTCGACATGTTCATTGTTCTTGAGCCAGCATGCAGGCGATTGTTTTATGGCTAAAAAAAAAAAGAGCTTTTATACTGTATACTTAAAAAAAAAAAATTGAAATAAAACAGGCATTCAAGGTATGCGTTTTGAGGAATCCCAGCACCTCAGGCTTGCTCACTTGTTTTGAATTATAAGTGTTACTACAAGTTTTTATCTTGTAGTTTTACTCACCTTTTTTATTCGCAGTAGGCATGAAAACATCTGGATGTAACTTCTTGTTGGTCTTCATTCCTGCATTAAATCATACAATGGATGGCATTGTGGCATAGTGGTTTGCAGTAGTCCTGGATCCAAATATAAAAGGTTCAAGGTTTCTTTATTTAGTCACATTTACACAAATATGCCTTTTCATTTGCATCCAATAACAAGACAGAAAGAAATGAACCAAAACAAATAGAGGCAAGACAGATTAGGATAAGGTAGGTAAAGGATACATATCAAACCTTAATCATTTTCTCCGATATTCCTTATTAAAAAGTCGTATGGCACTAGGAAGAAAAGAATTTCTGGAGTGATTTGTGTGGCTTTTCAAAGCGACTCTATTTCCTGATTTACTGAAGTTAAGCTCTACATGTGATGGACTTCTGTCATCAGTTGAGATGATTTCCAGTTTCTTTACCATTGTCCTCTGACACACTCTTGCCAGATCATCTCCATCAGCCCCAATAACTTTAGCTGCCCGCCATTGTTCCTGTGTCTGTATCTGCATGAGTTTTGCTCTGGATACTCCCTTTAAAGACTAGAATGGTCCTGGAGTACTGCAGTGGCTGCAGGTTTTTATTCCAAACATGTTCACAAGTCAATGAGGCACTTTTACTGTATGTCCAATTGATCCAATTGTTTAATTAACTGTAATTTCATCTTTTTTATTTTGCATTCGGAATAGCTATCTAGTACAAAATTTACATTTATAAAAACAACTCAGAATTTTGTATTTTTGCCATAGTTGTAAACACTTAACTTTCTTTCACCATTTTCTTTTTTTGGGGAAGTCTGCTAGGATTAAAGGTGATTTCTAAATTGGCCTTCTAATGTTTTTGTGTGGCTCCTGCCTTGCTGAATTGGATGATGGGAGTTTGAAAATGTCATGCTATGTTAAAATACTGTAACCTGATTTTATTCAGAGTCACTGAGGGATGGAGTTTATCCTGGCAGATCCAGACACAATGCAGGAACCATGATGTTAAATCAGGCAGGTTTTCACGTATTTGGTCTGCAGAGATAACAGAAGTAGGTTTAGTGCTCCCCACCACTGCCTGGCCTGGCAGGTAATTATCTCCACTTGGTCCACTCAGCTTCCTCTTACTCACTCATGTGTGACACGGCAAAGCCCAGATTCATCGGGTCAGGTATACCTGTCCACAGTGGTTCTCAATCTGTGGGGCCTGCCCCGCTAGGGGGGGCGCAGAGTAACAAAAAGGGGACGCGAAGATGTGAAAAAAAGGAAACAAGAATCGAAAATATGAAAAATACATCTATTGAAACCAAAACAAATTAACTTAAACTACATTCTGATACTAGAAAAAATAAATATAGAGTTAGATAAATGTCGATAAAAGTTAAGTAGGTATAATAAAATATGCATCTATGATATATCATTAATTAAAAAAGAACAAATTGGTATTAGTGGGCTCCTTTCAAAAAAATGTTAGGGGGGACGTGATTAAAACTGTTATGAAAACTCGGGTTGCAAATACTTAAAGGTTGAGAAAAGCTGCCTGTCCGTGAGGTCGCTGCTCCGGGAAAGAGCATCAGCATTGGCCCACAGTACACCTCGATGATAAACGACAGAAAACGTGTAGGGCTGCAGGTCTAAATACCACCTCGTGACTCGTAGATTCGAATCCCTGTGTAACGCCATCCACTCTAACGGTGCATGGTCAGTCACCAGGGTGAACTCACGCCCCAAGAAGTAATACCTCAGCTGAGTAATCGCCCATTTCATTGTCAAAGACTCCCACTCCACTGTCGATCCAACTGTTTGCGACTCAGGTACAAGCCCTGTGTTCAAAGCGTCCATCTGGAGAATGAAAGGCAAAGAAAAACCAGGTGCTTTCAAAATAGGAGCTGACGTAAGGGCCTGCACGTGATTAGGCTTCCCCTTCTTTGTCAGATTTGTCAAGGGCGTTGCTCTCTCAGAAAACCAGGGTACAAACCAGCGGTATTAGCCTGCTAAGCCAAGACATGCTTCTACCTGCCACTTGGATGTCAGACGGGGCCAATTCACTATGGCATCTAATTCGGAGCATTGTGGTTTGACCATACCTCAGCCCAATAGTTAACCTAAATATTTGGCTTTGACTAATCCAAAATAACATTTCTTCGGATTCATACGAACACCGGCATTCGCTAGTGTCCGTAATACAACCTTAACCTGCTGTAGGTGTTCCTTGCAGGTGCTGGAATAGATGACAACGTCATCCAAGTAGGCAGCGCTTTACAAATTATGGGGTTGGAGCACTTTGTCCACCAGATGACTATCCTTCCTGATTTACTGAAGTTAAGTTCAACATGTGATGGATGTTTATCATTACTTGAGATGATTTCCAGTTTCTTTAGCATTGTCCTCTGACACACACTTGCCAGCCCCAATAACTTTAGCTGCTGGCCATTGTCCCTGTGTCTGTATCTGCATGAATTTTGCTCTGGGTGCTCCCTTTAAAGATGTGTGCTAGGATTAAAGGTGATTTCAAAATTGGCCTTCTAAAGTTTGTGTGTGGCTCCTGCCTTGCTGAATTGGATGATGGGAGTTGTCATGAAAATGTCATGTTATGTTAAAATACAGTAACCTGATTAAATTCAGAGTGAATGAGCGATGGAGTTTACCATGGCAGATTCAAACACAATATTATTTACTCCTTCACATAAAACAAAACAATACAGGAACCAAACCAACAGGAGATGCCAGCTCATCTCAGACCACAATTAGCCTGACCGAGAAACAAAGTCGAGTCTTTACAGTTTTGATGCGAACCTACAAACAACTGTGCTACAGTAGCCAGTCCTCGGGTATTGTACTTGAGACGCGGACACTACTCCGCTGTGTGGAGCAAGAGAAATCAGACCATCCCGCTGCTGTTCAGTTGGCCTTCACTCAGAGGGAGCCAAATGGGTGCTGAATAAAATGGCAAACACAAAGAGTTACGATCTGACAACCACACTCTTACAAACAATGATTCTTGAATGGGTTTTGGGTACTAAAAGTGTGCCACTACACAAAAAAAGGTTGGGAAGCGCTGCCATACATATATACTGTATATATATATATGTGTATATATATATATATATATATAATATACTGGGGTTTCCCTCTGCTCATTTCACTTGCCAACAGCCTGCACCAGGCACCAGCCTCTTCACATCTCTGTAGCTTGCGTTGTGAAAAGGGGGGCTGAACGCACCCCAAGGAGACGCGGTCGCCCCTCCGAAACCCCCTCTTACACAGTGATACAATGGGAAACAAATACAGTTCTTTTTTTAACTCCTCTTTGCTCAATCAGCTGCTGTCTTGCTGCTGCTGCCGTGCCGCGTGATCTACATCTCATGCGGTGCCTCAAACATTTAAAAGCCTGTACAGCAGCTGTCCTACTCTTTGTCTTTTATTTTTGGCCCCGGGCGCTGTTAAATCTCTTGGCACAAAGTCTCGTCTCATGGGACATGAGTTCTTGATATTTTTTTTTAGTTTACAGTTTAAAAACGGAGTAAGAACCTGAAAATCTGACATAATGTGACATAAAACGTGACATAAAATCGTTGCACAAAATCGTTGCACTTTTAGGCTTAGGATTTTATATATATAGAGTAGATATATGCAGAGGTGGGCAAAAGAAGGTTTACAATTGTGAATGTGTGAAGCACAGTTTATTCCTGTATTATTACTTTTTTATTAATTATTGTATTATTTATTTGTATTATTTGTCCTCTTATTTGTCTTCTTATCATTAAAGCGTGCATGAGTGAAGCAATCATAACCTGCATGTCGTTTTCCATACAAACAACTGTAAACATACTTTTGCCTACCCCTGTATATTGTATTTACCATATCGCGAGCAAGCGAGAGAGAGAGAGCACAAAGTACACGGGTAAGCGAGCTAGAGAGAGCGCGAGCAAGCGAGCGAGCGAGCGAGAGAGAGAGCGCGAGAAAGAGCGAGCCCAAGCAGAAGAAGAAGTAAAACTACATTTCCTCGTGTATGACGTGCACCTGATTTTCTAATGCTAATTTTCGCGAAAAAATGTGTGCGTGGTACACGCGTAACTATGGTATATACAGTATATATATATATATAATATACTATTATGAGTTCAGAAGTAGACATGAAAAAGGTTTGGGACATGTCCATGACCCCATAGAGTGAAAATAAATCAAAAAAGGAATCATCTTTTCAAACGGGAGTCCAATGTAGAACTGACTCAAAGATGGCTGAACTTCTGGTCATATGGGTTCCAGGCTGGAAGGGGCGTGTTCAAGAAGGCCAGACAACGGAAGTGATGTTAATGGTGGAACAGCCATCAATCATCTATTCTGCAGTAAGAGAAAGTGAGATGACATTAGCACACAGCACCAACCCCTGGTTCAGCATTTGATTCAAGTCCAGCAAATAAAAATCAATGCCAGCAAATTCTAAGTGTACGAAAACTGAAAATTCGATCTAATAAATATAGATGGTATTAAAGTGGTCTCTTAGCTATGGTTTTGACAATACTAGGTCAGGTCAAGTCAAATTGGGGAGCATGTACTGGTACAGTGCGTTGCCATAACCACCACACGACGGAACAGCTCGGGATCCCAGTTGGCATCCCCCAGACAGACAGGCAGTCCAGCCCCACCCTCCGGAAATGACCCTCTATCTGCCGCAGCCAGGTGTTATGTGGGTGTCCCCTTGGCCTGGTCCAGTTGCTAGGGTCCTCGACAGTGAGGATCCTGTGAGCCACCCTGTGGGAATTACGCCATGTGGCCATAGTGTCATAACTGATGCTGATGCCATAGTGTCATAACATAGTGTCATAACTGATGCTTCCTCACAATGTAGATAATGTGCCTCTGATGGAAATAAAGTCGATACCCTTATTGACTTAATACTGGGAATGCATGGTAATGTGACATGTGTGGCGTTGTGAAACGCTGAGTTTGAAAGTCTTTAGCCAAGGTGCATAGAAACATTTGGCCTCAACTGTAGCACTGAAGCAAAAAGTAAGCAGGCGGAGACAGTGAGGGTTAATAAATCCTTTGCATTCTCCGACAGCCAGTGCCTCCAGAATAAGAGAGCAGGAGCATGAAATTGGCCATGCTAAATTAGCAACGTCTGTTCTTTGAACTGCAGGGTCCTTTTACTGTACATACCATACTGTAAGTGTGCCTCCACATGCCCATTTCAGGTCAAAACCATTCCTCTGCCTAAATTGTGAAATGCCAGCTAATACTGAAACTCTGCAAAATAATTCTGATCACCACTAAACAAATGATACATTTTTGTCCATTCTGGATGTGCAGACATTACTAACATCTATTGGCCGTGTGGCTCATTTCTTAGAGAAGTCATGGAATTCTTTTCAGCCATTCGCCTAGCAGTCTTGTCACTTTATTTAACGTTTCTCATACTATTAGGCTTTTGTTACATCTTTGCTTTGTTTTCTTCTTTTTCCCTTTGATCCATTAGTAAAAACACCCAAAAAAATCCAAAATGCAGTTAAAGGCAATGCACATTCATTAATATGTTTTAAATTTCCCAATGTGATTTAATTTTAAGACAAGTGAAATGCATACCCATCTATTCATTTTCTAACTGGCTTACTACAGTTCGGGGCCATTGGCCATTAGAGTCAGTCCTGGCAGCATCAGGTCCAAAATAAAAACCCAATCCTGATCGGTGTAAAAGTCCAATTTTAAAGTCACCAATTAACCCACACATCTCTTGGATGTAGAAGGGGTGGCAGGGTTGGAAAAATCCTCACAAACATAGTAAACCAGACTGTGACCAGACTGAGACCCACACCAGGGATTCAGGAACGACGTGGCAGCAACATTAACCAAGGTGCCATCAAACGATCACATCAGATTAAAATGTAGTGGAGCACTTACTTATGCAAGTCAGTGCAGTGGTCTTCCCTGCCACCTCACAGTGTTTACTGGCACACCCTCCATTTGGTACTTCGCTGTTCTCACCATGTTTTGTGCAGATTTCCTCCATCAGTCTAATACATAATGTTAGACTGGTGAGCCACTCTAAATGTAGCGTGTCTTACTGGGCGCTGTGAATGATTTATTTGGTTCTGGTTAGGATTTAGCTCAATGCCACCTTCAGCTTGAAAACCTGGGTTCAAGAAACAAATCAATGAGCAACAGAACATTCTGGAAATATGCACTTGCTGACCCCTGTGCTAATACTGCCTTCAAATCAGCCTCAGCTCTCTTTGGCTTGTTGCAATGTTGGAGAAATTCCCTTGTGATTCTGATCCACGTCGACAGGAGTGCATCACACGAGTTCTACAGATCAGTCAGCTGAACATTCACACTGCAAATTTGCCATTCTACCACATCCTAAAGGTGACCATAATGGATCCTGAAGAATGCTGAACTCTTTGTCATATTCATGAATCCAGTTTTGGAAAGACTTTTGCTTTGTGGAAGTAGCCATTAGAAGATGGATAAACTGTGGCCAAGAGGGGATGCACAATACTCAAATAGGCTGTGGTATTCAAACAATGATTGATTGGTGGTAACTGGCCCAAAGTGTGCCAAGAAAACCGCCCCTTCACCATTACTCCAACACCACCAGCCTAAACTGCTGTCACAAGGCAGGTTGGGTGCATGGATTTATGCTCTTGGTGCCAAATGCTGACCCAGCCATCTGTGTACCTCAGCAGAAATCGAGATTCGTCAGACCAGGGTACATTTTTCCAGTCTTTAACAGTCCACTGCAGTCTCAGCTTTCTGTTCTTGGCTCTACGAGAATGGAACCCAAAATGGTCTTCTTCTGTTGTACCTCATCTGCCTCGATGTATTGTGCATTATGAGATGCTTTTCTGCTCACCAAAGTTGTATAGAGTAGTTATCTGAGTAACCATAGCCTCTCTGTCAGCTCAAACCAGTCTGCCTGTTCTCCTCAGACCCCTCTCATCTCCAAGGTGTTTCTGTCTGAAGAACTGCTGCTCAGGTTAGGTCATGTTGGGGAGCCAGAACTGGTACAGCACTTTGCCGCATCCACCACACGATAACACAGCTCAGGATCCCAGTTGGCAACCCCCCAGGCAGACACGCGGTCAAGCCCCACCCTCCAGAAATGACCCTCTATCTGCCATAGTCAGGTGTTACATGGGCGTCCCCTTAGCCTGATCCAGCCACTCGCCTCCTTAGCAAAGAGGATCCTGTGAGCCGGATCACCCTCGGAGAATCGCGCCACATGGCCGTAGTGCCGTAACAGATGCTCCCTCACTATGCAGGTAATGTGCCTCATTCAGGACTCCATGAGCAACACAAAGTCAAATCTGTGGTACCCAAAGATTCTCCGAAGAGACACAATACTAAAGGTCACTGAATAGCGTCCATGTCTCGCAGCCATATAGCAAAAGAGGAAGCACCAGGACTGTAAAGAATAGATATCAGGAACGTGACCTCATGACCCCCATGCTCTCCTAATCCATCTACTGACTTCAAAGGAAGAATCACCAGAGTCACATAAATGTCACTGCCAAGGTACGTAAACCTCTCGACGTGGTCGACAGTCTCTCTGCAGACAGACACAACACTGCTGATGGCTGTGCCCAAGAGGTCATTAAAGACCTGATGTTGTTTTTACTCACAAGCCCAGACACTCAGACTCCTCACTCAGTCTCTCGAGAGCCCCAATTAGAGCCTCCATTGACTCCGTGAAGATCCCAGCATCATCAGCAATGTCAAGATCGGTGAATCTCTTATCACCAACAGATGCCCTACAGCTACTGAACCCCACCACCCTGTCCAACACCCAGTCCATGCAAACACTGAACTTGGTAGAACATCCGCTCACTGGATGGTTTTGGTTTTTCGCAGCTATCTGAGTAAACTCTTGAGACTTTTGCGTGTGAAAATCCCATGAGATTAGTAGTTACAGAAATTCTCAAAACCAGCCCGTTTCACACTAACCATCCTGTCACAGTCTAAATCACTGAGTTCATATTTTTTCGCTGTTCTGTTGTTTGCTGTTAACATTAACTAAAGCTCTTGACCTGTATGATGTTTTATGCATTGCACTGCTGCCACATGATTGGCTGATTAGACAAAGGCGTGGATCAGTAGGTGTTCCTAATAATTTGTTCAGTGAATGTACAAGACTTGTAATAAACAGATTTTTCACAACTCCTTTACACACAGACTTTTTTTACTTTCTTGTATATGAAGTATAGAGAAAGCATAGTAATCATGAAAAAATTTGACCACGAGATTTTGATGACTCTTGACATTTTCAGACTTCCCTGAGTTTTTTTGGAATTATGCCTGTGTGTAAGCATGACACCTCAAAAACGCACCAAGATACAGTAGATGGATGAAATTTGGCATGTGCTTGTTACACAAAAATTGTAGATCTGTATAAACTTTTGTGCCAAATCCATCAACCAGAAGTGGTGCTTTACCTGAACCACATGTTTAAAGTTTTTTTTTATTCATGCAGCTGCAGAGTCCAATTTATTCAACTTTACTTATATAATAATTGTTCAATATATTATTAATTTGATTAGATTTTTTGTTGGTAGTTCTGTAATGTACATATGATAAAAATATAATCATTGTCTTGTGGTTTACTCCTCAAATATCCATCCCCATATCTGAGTATACGAGAAATCGAGCACTCACAATTTTTTGATTATTCTCAGAACATCCATCATTATGCTGTTTAGCCTATATTTGTTGTGTTTAATAACTGAACACTCGTGATCCTACACACCTCAGCCACAAGTCACTCCTTTTCTCATGAAGACACTACAGGTGTCTTCAGGCCCGATCCTCTAGACTAAGAAATAGCTCCTTTCCCAGGACTGTGATGTTATTAAACAGCCTCCCCGTACTTTGGAATTCTAACCTGCTAATTGACTCCCCCTTAGCGTTTGTACATTTGTTGCTTTTTCTCTTTGTATAATTTTATGGGTTTTTTTTTTGTTTTTGTTTTTTACTGTTGGCACTATTTTGTTGCTTTTATTTCATCACAAATTATTTTTTCTTTGTCCACACACTCAGACAGTGTACAAAGGCAATCAAACTGAATTGAATTGAACTAGGAGAGTAGAAAAGAATAAATGAAAGTTGTGGACAAAAGGGAGATCGTAATTAAGAAGAATGAAATATACAGAAACAACTAAGCAGGAACTGCAAACCAAACTCAAAGTCAAAAGGGCCTGCCGAGTATTCCTAATAACCAGACAAACAAACATAAAGAGAAGAATGAAGCAGAGAGTTTAGTTTTTAAGTAAGGAATCCAATCATGAGTGCCAGGAGCCACGTTGTATCGATATTGTGTTTATGATGTCAAACACATCATATAAAATCACACCTCCAGCAACTAGGAAATGAGTCCTAGCCATACGCAAATGGCATAACAATAATAAAAATAAATGTTTCCCAGGACAGTGGCCAAAGGCAATCCTAGCAAACAAATTCAAAAACACAAGTTCCAGAGCAGAAAAGGTCAACAATTTTAAAAAAAGTTAGGAATCACAAAGAGAACAATACTTAGAAAAGCATCACCACCAGACTTCATTTAAGTGAACTGCATTGGACATCAATTCCCAGCTTGCCTTTATAGGGCTGGGGGCGGTCCTGTAACTGTGATGGATGGGTGACCCCGCCTCTTGGGGATCCACCCACAAAATACAAGGCGCATGAGAGACACACACAGATACTAAATAATAACCAAATAGAATCAAATAACAGATAAATAATTAAACAAACAATAGAGGAACTGAACCATATCTTATAACCCATGGAAAAAAATAATAAAAAATAGAACAAAGAGAAGTAGAGAAAACAAAGCACTTTCTTTTGATGCTGAATTGATATAACTGACTGGTTCTTGATTGGCCCCATATGTGTGAGTGTCCTTGGAGACATTCCTCCATCCTTTTCTGGCATCAGCCTTGCCAGGTTTCAGTGTAATTGAAAAAAAATGGATAGACATTCTAGCTTATAGTGCATAATTTATTTCTGCCTGTGAACACAGTAAATGGTAGTACAGCATGTAAAGCTTATTTTATGGCTATAATGTATCCTCAAAGCGGGATTAATCTTATAAATTGAAAATAAATATATCATCATACCAATCTGCCGATGACACTATAGAGCTTTTCACAAATTTTTGGGACATTTTCTGGGATTCTGTAAAACTGTTGAAAGAGTTCATGCCTTGCGGCTCACAAGGAGGTGCTTTCGCCAATATTCCGACCCAAAATGCCTCAGGGATTGCTGTGCTGTTAGTCTGTTAGATAAAGAGCTGCTAATGACTTCTTGTTGAAAATTTAAAGTTTACGGTCTGTCTAATATCATTTTGGCTGCGGGACAATAAGTCAGTTATTCTATCATTTTTATGTACGAATGAAAGTAAAAAAATGTTAATGTAGCACTAAAAACATCAATTATTATTTTAATAATGAATTCCATTGCGCAGTGCTGTTTGTCAGGGGTTTTATAGTTGTGCGTGCTTACGTACAATGTGTCATTGGAGTACTTCCAGGAAAAAAAAAGGCAAAAATGTATTTGAAAAAGTGGATTTATTTATTAAAATAGCAAGAGACAAATGAATAGGGGAATTCGTTAATGGATAAAGGAAACAGAAAAATAACAAAGCTTGCAACCACACTGCGCAGACCCCTTTATTTATTGATATGGCTGTCCCTCTTGGCCAGTCCCCCTCTCTCACCCCACACAAAACTACCCCCCCCCCACCCCCCCACCAATCTCGACATAGAATATCGTTTTTGCAGAGACTCACTTTCTCCGTCAAAGAGAGTGGGATGCCCTGGGTGCCTGCAGTCGCTGATAGTCATAACTGAGATGGACTGGAGTGAATGAGGATCAAATAACAAGCTAATGGTGCTAACAATGTAAATGTGTATTTATTAATAATAACAGTGTCCAAAGTTCAGTGCAATTACAAGCCTCCAATAAAAAGCAAACTATGCGTTGAGGAAAAAACACATATCCTCACAAATACATAAAATCCTGTCTTGGCCGTGCTACAAAACTCCTACATCTGTGTCTCTGTTTGTTCTGCCTGACCTGCTCTTCTCAACAGGTTCAACACATACAGTACTTAATCCCAGTCCCCTTCAAATTCTTTAACCTAGTCACCTCCTTTGGTACCCACTGGTCTCCTTGAGCCCAGCTTCCCATCCACAGTGCCTGCTGGGGTATCCACAGGACCCCTGAGCACACAATCGTTCCTACTACCACAATTCTCAATTCAGGGTTGATCTGCCCTGAGGCACTGTTCCCCTCACTCCAACGTGACGCATCTCCGACCGGCTTCCATTTCATCTCTAACTGGCTTTCCTGTGTTGATTCTTCTCTTGTGTCCACACACACTTACTTGCTCATTTGCACTGTCTCTCTTTCTTTGCCGTCCAGAACCATGTGTCTCTGGTTCTCTGGGTAAAGAAAAACTTTCTAATGTTTGTGCAAAATTTACCCTTAACAAGTTTCCAACTGCATCCCCGTGTTTTTGATGAACTCATTTTAAAGTCACCTTCTTGATCCACTGGGTTATTTCCCTTCATAATTTTAAACACTTCAATTGAGTCACCCCTTAATCTTCTTTTGCTTAAACTATAAAAGCTGAGCTCTTTTAATCTTTCTTCATAATTTATCCCCTGGAGCCTAGTAACTCTAATCTGGACCTTTTCTGGTGCTGCTATGTCCTTTTTATAGCCTGGAGACCAAAGCTGCACATAGAACTCCAGATAAGGCCTCACCAGTGCACTATAAAGCTGGAGCATAACCTCCTTGGACTTGTACTCCACATATCAAGGCGCTACATAACCTGATAGACATTCTGTTAGCCTTCTTAATGGCTTCTGGACACTGTCTGGCAGTTGATAGTTTCAAGTCACTACGACTCCTAAATCCTTCTCATAAGGGGTACTTTCAATTTTCTGACCTCCCATTGTGTATTTAAACCTCACCTATACTACACATATCGTGATATATAACTTAACATTCTACATGTACACTGATTGCATGTACACTGAAAACTGTTTATACAGTCATTTATAAACTTCAATTGTGCCCAACTCTTAATCCCCATTTTCTTAAGCTGAAAAGGTTTAACTCCTTTAATTGCTCTTCATAGCTCAAACCTCTTAGTTCCAAAATCAGCTTAGATGTTCTTCTCTGGACTTTTTCTAGTGCTGCTATGTCTTTTTTATTGTAATATGGAGACCAAAACTGAACACAGCACTATAAGTGAGACCTCAGTAGTGTATTACATTACTTAAGCATAACTTTTTTTGACTTGTACTCCATACATTGTGATATATAACCTAACATTCTACATGTACACTGGTCGCATATACACTGCACACTGTTTATACTGTCATTTAAATGCTTCAATCATGCCACCCTCTTAAACCCCATTTTCTGAAGCTGAAAAGGTTTAACTCCTTTAATTGATCTTCATAGCTGGTACCTCTTAGTTCCAAAATCAGCTTAGATGCTCTCCTCTGGACTTTCTCTAGTGCTGCTATGTCCTTTTATAGTAATATGGACAGGGCCGTTCTTAGCAGTTTGGGGGCCCTACGTGGTTCAGAAATGTGCAGGCCCCAGATGTGTTGATCCTGTAGCTCAGGAAGATGTTCTAATAAAACGTCTGGAAAAGGCCTTAGATGGCCAGTAGGCCTACATGTACGCTTGTGTGTATGCAGAGTAGTAAAATATTGATTTTGTTCTGGATCTGGTAAAGGCCGGTAATATAAGGATATTTCATGATTTTATGGGGATCTCTCTGAATGAATCCAAAACGAATCTCTAAAATTAACGTTTGCTATGGTGCATTTGGCAAAGTTACGATGGCGTGACAATATTATTAGGGATTTAGGTGAAGATTGTAATTTGGATAATAAATTAACATTGTTGGTAAGACTAAGAGATGCACTGAACTGAATTTCCTGAAGACTTTAATTAACGTAAGAAATCTACTTTCCGCACTTTCATCCTGGTGAAATCCTTTATCAGTTCCGAATAATCAAGGGTTTGGCCAACATCTTACTCAATTGATATTAATGCCAAACCATTCAGTCGCTCTTGGGTCATGCGTGACACATGACATGAGGGCCTGGAACAGACGGCTGCAATGACAGGGGCCCCAGGCCCACAGCCCGACAAAAAAAAAAAAAAAAAATTGTAAGTCGGGGCCGGGTCGGGGCCCTACGCGGATGCGTAGTTCGCGTATGCCTAAGAACATCCCTGATATGGAGACCAAAACTGAACACAGTACTGTAAGTGAGACCACAGTAGTGTATTATATAACTTAAGCATAACTTTCTTTGACTTGTACTCCACACATTGTGAGATAAAACCTGAGATTCTAAAGTGCTTTCTTGGTCGCATCTGCACACTGTTTCGCAGTAGTTAGTGACGTGTCCATTATGACGCTCATATCCTTCTCATAAGATGGAATTTCGATTTTCAGACTTCCCGTTGTGTATTCAAACCTAGCAGTTTTACTTCCTAAATGTAATTCTTTACATTTATTGACATTATGTTTCATGTGCCACAAATCTGCCGAAACCTGTATCCTGTCCAAGTCACTCTGTAGTGATTCAGTGTATTCGAAAGTATCTGCCAATCCAACTAGCTTGGTAATCCAATACTTGCTTATAAATCGGATGGAAACTTGTTAAGGGTAAATTTCTCACAAACATTAGGAAGTATTTTCCTCACACAGAGAACCATAGATATGTGGAATAAGCGACCAAGTAGTGTAAATAGGACATTAGGGACTTTCAAAACTCGACATGATGTTATTTTGGAAGAATTAAGTGGATAGGACTGGTGAGTTTTGTTGGGCTGAATGGCCTGTTCTCGTCGACATTATTCCAGATGTTTTTTCATACATTATTTTTTCTGTCAATTTTGCACCCCAAGTGAGCCACTTGTTATTTTTTTTTCTCTTCCATTCTGTACACCCCTAGTGAGCCTGCGTAAGTTAAAAGGGCCATCTCACATCTCGACCCTCTTCTGTTATTATACTGTCAAGTATGTGTTTGATTTTCTCGGTTGAGAAGTACTTATTGTAGATTGATTTTTGAACTCCAGAAGTCTTGCAGGAATTATTTTCACATTTACACCTCTCACCAACTTTTTCATTGGAACATTTTTTTGCTTCCTAATTGTAGTGGAGCAGGAGCATTATTTCATATATAATAATGAGCACCAGGAATAACTTAACATAAAAGAAAAACAAAACAAAAAAAAAAAAGACGGGCAAAGGATTTGGAGTAAGAAGTTCTCAAATACCCTGTGCTCTCTAATGGAATCCCTAATGGTACTCTGGCAAGTTGGAATCGAGGAGTCTCAGAAAACTGCTGTTAGTTGTTTAAATATTATAGAATATAATTATGCACATTTGCCGTCTCTAATTGGCTCACCACACCTGAATTCAGGCTGTTTTAATGATCACCCTGTGTAGATTTATAGACATTATTTCCTACCACAAAACAGCAGCAGAATTTTTTCCTCTCCTTAGATACATGAGGTCACTGTACCGCAACTAACAGATTAAGACCAATTTGGCAAAGCTTACGGTACATTAACAGTGTTATTTTCTTATTGAGCCCAGCAGTAAGATTTGCTACGCTAGTGAATAGTGTACAGGAAGAATTCATCTTTGGCTTGATAGTAAACATGATTATGCGATATGACATTTACAGTCTGACCTGTCAATCACTCTTTTCTATACTTTTCCCTTTCACAGTAAAATGCCACCAGGTTACCACATTCTGTAGTGTGTCACAGACACATATTTGTACTTTTGTTTGTGCTGTTACAAATCAGCAAGTGTGCCATTTGGCCTTGACTCTGTTTTGCTTTGGTGGTTGTTTTTCTTTTTTTTTTTTTTTCTTCTCTCACTCTCTCTTTTTTTTTATATCTTCTAACACCTTTAAACCATTACTTCATTTAAACTGAACAACATTGATGGCTGACATTTAACAGATATATACGTACTCAGCCTTCTATCATATTTAACATATTTTTATCAACTGTGCATTAGAGAAGTTGTGACAAGAACAAACCAATCAGCGTATCAAGCTTATCCAACTTATTCACCGAGATTGTCAAAAATAACATCATGATGAGATTTTGAAGGTCCCTAAAGTCCTACTGACCCCCACATTACTTGGAAATTTATTGCATGTGTCCATGGTTCTTCGCATGAAGAAACACTTTCTAATCTGTGTCCGCTTCCCTGTGTTCTTGTTGCAGAATTTATTTTAAATAAAAATTGGAATCTACAGTACTAATTCCTTTCATAATTTTAAACTCTTCACTCGTGCCCCCCTCTTAATCCCCAAGCTGAAAATGTTTAACTCCTTTTAATTGCTCCTCATAGCTCATACCCCTTAGTTCTGAAATCACCCTAGATGCTCTTCTTTGGACTTTCTCTAGTGCTGCTATGTCTTTCTTTGTAATACGGAGACCAAAACTGCACACAGTACTCCAAGTGAGACCTCACTAGTGTATTACATAACTTAAGCATATCTTTTTTTTGACTTATACTCCAAACATTGTGATTTATAACCAAAGATTCTACAAGACTGTACACTGTTTAACCGTAGATAGTGATGTGTCCACTATGGCCCCCATATCCTTCTTATAAGATTTCAGACCTCCCATTATGTATTCAAACCTAACATTTTTACTTCCTACATGTAATAACTTACATTTACTGACATTAAAGTTCATCTTCCCCAAATCTTCTCTAACTTCCTTTTAGCTTCCCTAATACCTTTCTAAATAGTTGCCCTCATGTTCTCTACTCCTTACTACTCACGATGGAGTTTTCGAGGAGTAAACATTGCTGCTCTACTGTCCATTTGCACTAAAGAAAAGTAGTGAGCAGTGACGGACTGAAGGTGTACCAGGGGCCGAAAACATCATCGGTTTGTCAGAATCATGGTATAGACTTCCTCGATGTTGTTGTTGGTAGTGGACCTCCCATTGTGTATTCAGATTTAACATTTCTACTGTCTATGTGTAATGCTTTATATTTTCTTACTATTTAATTTCATTTGCCACAAATCTGCCCAAGTCCCTCTGTAACAATTTAGCCGATTCTAAATATTTAGGTGATCTGCATACTTAGCCAGCTTATTGATTGTAAGCTACGTTACCTGTTAAAGACAGGTCATAGTCAGTCAGTCATTAGCCAACCTGCTATATCCTAACTACAGGGTCACGGGGGTCTTCTGGAGCCAATCCCAGCCAACACAGGGCGCAAGGCAAGAAACAAACCCCGGGAAGGGCGCCAGCCCACCACAGACAGGTCATAGAATAAAGTACAAAATATTTCAAATTTGACATCTTCTGTCTTATATGTACCCCTATGTCTTTCCTAATTATCCTAGTGTGACTCAATTATTCTTGCCCGCTGCGTTCCTCTAAATCGTGCTACTCAGATTCTGTCAATTTGTGGTGCCTTCCTCACATCTTGTTCACTTTTTTGACTACCACTAATAGCAGAAGAGACCTCATTACCCTCTGTGGATATATCATTTGTATACTTCCCATTTTTTAAGGCATCTCGTTAGTATTAAGTGACTCATTGTTGCTCAGAATGGCATTCTCTTTGTTGTTGTTAAAATGCTCCATTTTAAAAATAAATAAGTACATTTGTAACAATCAGGAATTTGAACTTTACACCCATAACACACCCTTAACACAGACCTAACATATCACATGATCACCCCTTCCACTGAGTGACTAAAGCCAAAACAACCAATCTGACCAAAGCCAAACCGACCAATCAGATTGCTTGGAGGGATTGTATTATTATATAGTAGATATTCTTGTATATTAAAAAGTGGTCCCAGCACTCTCAGAGGTACACCATTTTTAATATCACCTAGTGGTCCAGTGCCACTCAGATTTATATTCACCCCTACAATGCACAGAATCTGCCACCACCTCCACCCCCAAGTTTCATTTGCATCTGTTGCAACCTAATTCTGAAGAAAGCCCCCTCACCAAACTCTTTGCTGTCTGTGCTTAAGCCAATTTTATACCCACCTACAAACCACACCCTGAATTCCAACTTCTTTTACTTTAGTTTACTAACCTTTCATGTGGTACTTTATCACAAACCTCCTAAAAATCAAGATAATAACATCATACGCACTCTGCATCTCCTGGAGGTCGTAGCAAAGGAGGGGATTGAGAGGCTCAAAGAAGAGTCCTGCAGGTGGTGCCATGGACCGCCGGAAAGTGAACCTGGAAATGGGAATCGGAGGCTTAGTGTGGTGCCCCGCCAGGAGTCAGAGAGGTCTATATGGGCCCGACCCTAGGAGCAGCGAGGAAGGTTGGCTGAACTGCAGATTAGGCGCCTCCTTGGCTTCAAAGACCCGTTCATAATGCAGTCAAATCTAGTTTAGTTTGTCCTTCCCTATTGACTTCAATACATTTCACCGAGTTCAGTGATATTCACCAGCACTTCCGTGATTTCTCCAAACTCAAGGTGAACACCGTGGAGTTCTTGCTAAAGCTGAGATGTGGGGTCATGTCGCTAGGGATGTTTTTCAGAAGTCACGTCAGATTATGCTAGCAGAGTGGTGGTGTACTGACTACACTTGGCAGCAGCCGCCTGGGGAGAAAAACTGAAACCAGGAGGTGGTTGTTGTAAAATAAACAAGTTAAGGTTAAAACCCGTAGAGCAAGAATTGAGTAACAGAGCCCAGACAAAAACTGTAGTGGATATTTGAAAAAAGAGAGCGTCAATACCAAGAATGTACACATGACCTTAACCATATTACTCGAAGATTGTGGTCAAAGGAATAGAAAAACGCTTCTAACCAGAATTCAGACAAAGATTTTGGATGAAAGTTTAAGTTGTGTCTACAAAGTTTTCAGTACCAAGAATTTACACATAAACTGAGCCAAAAGTCAAAGATCATGAACAAAATCAACAAAACGCCACATAAAGATTTGAGGCAGCCACCCGTAATTTATTTCCTGGCTGCAAATGGAGTAAATAATAACAGTCGAAGTGTATAGATCAGAGTTCAGAACAGAACTGACTTGCTGGCACCCAGATGGCGGATTTAAGGCAGAGCAGAGGGAGTGATATGATCTCTGGGGACCGGAATCAGAAGTGGTGTCATCGGCCCTGTGACCGGACCGGAAGTGACGTCAACTATGAGGTTGGGACATTTGGGTGGGGTGGTTGACCAGAAGTGATGTCATTGTGCCTGGAACCGGAAGTGACGTCATCTCTGGGGGCTGAAAACTGGACGTGGCATCATTGAGGCCAGATCCAGAAGTGACGTTATAGGGGCCAGGCAGAATGTCCCACAACTCGTCTGCAGAGGAGTGAGAGAACGAGTTACTACATTCCACCATTGCCTGGTTTGGCATGGAGTTACTCTCATTCAGGCCCTTTAGCTACCTCCCATGCGCACGTGTGTGACACTTTGCATCTCTCTATCTATCTATCTATCTATCTATCTATCTATCTATCTATCTATCTATCTATCTATCTATCTATCTATCTATACTTATTTCAAATTATTACAATTTATTTATTCACTTATTTATTTATCTAATAATCTACTTCTTTACCTGTGTTTATTTATATATTGCATCACAGTCTTGGGGAATGTTATTTCGTGCCACTGCAATATGGTTTATGGATAGTTTGACAATAAAGCCACTAGACCTTGACCTAATTTGTTTTTAATATAGTGGAAACATTTCAGATCAGGATATAAAATAGATGTGTGGATAAACTGAGGAGATAAAGAAACTTCATATTGAGACACAGACTGGTTTAGTAGAAGGGCAGCATAAAGTTTTATGAGTGATTGCAGGAACTGATCTGATGAGGAATATTCAGAAGGATGAACTCAGAAGTTCCTTTTTATTGCAGAAGGTAAGATGATTAGGAAACAGAGCAAATATTTAGAAATTGTTGATTTCAGTGCCTGCTATGTGAGCATCAAGATGTTGGGAAGAAACAGTGAGAAGGCCACAGTGTTTACGCAGGTAGGGGTTTATATGGGCTTGGCATATGGAATATGTCAGAAACGTGGCAGCAGCAGCGGCATTTTGACTAACACTCTTATCAACTACTCAACTTGGAAAAAAAATATTTATGACTTATTGTAAGTGAAAGAAAGAAAAGAACAGCTTTATTTCTTTAGGTATCATAGTGCTGACTACCAAAACTGTCTGTACAGATGAGAAGGTAGCATGTGATTTTCCTGAAACTTCCAGGATAAATTTAGTGATTAGCGAAAACTCTCCAAACCTGGCATTTAATATGAAGCAGACCATTCTATTTTTGGGGTTGTTTATTTTGGCATTCATGTAACGTTTTTTCAGATGAATATTACAGTTCTGCTATTTTGCTTTGTAGAATTTCATTTCCATGAAAACTTCTCTTTACTGGCATAATGTACTGCATTAGTGATAAAGGTGGACTGTCAGGTAACAAATGCTATATTTTTATATATACAGTATAATATATATATATATATATATATATATATATATATATATATATATATATATATATATATATATATATACACACATAGATA
>JANRMT010062806.1:110375643-110406503 GCA_026402145.1 Polypterus bichir lapradei | reverse complement strand
TTCTTTCTTTCTTTCTTTCTTTCTTTCTTTCTTTCTTTCTTTCTTTCTTTCTTTCTTTCTTTCTTTCTTCAGTTATCTTCAAGAAGGCATGGCATACACGCATTGTGCATCTTTTCAGTCTGAAATGACTACAACTAATGTGCCATCCCGATAGCAAGATCATGCTATGTCAAGTTGCCAGTTGGCTTAAATTTCAGTTACGGTGGTGACGAGCATAGAGACGAGCGGTAGTCACGAACCGTTTCTTTATGCCCCTTCATCTGTAAATCCATTAATTTAGCTTTCTATTCCAAGGTCACATGACGTTTATGACTCGTCTAATTATTGTTATTGTTATTTTTTTATTCTTTTTCACCAAAAAAAAAAAAAAAACATGAAACTGATAGAAAGTTCCAAGACCCCTGCAAACAGGCAGAACCCCAGCCAGCTGCACAATAGTTCCAGAGTTCATTTTTTGGGATCTGCGTAATGAATAACTTATTCTTTGCGGAATTTGGAATTTAATATGCATTATTCTCCCATCCCTGGTGACGAAACATACATTTGAATAAACGAAAGAACAAGCTGTTATGCTGGATTAGGAAAGATTTTTTATTTTATTCAATTTTAATTTTTTTTTTGTAAAGAAGTCGGTGATTCGCTAAAAGTTTCACTTTTTTTATTTTGCAACGACAAGCGTCTGCAGCTGTTATATCAAATGGGATGATTGTCTGGTGTGTAAAGGCTGAAGTGTTGTTTTTTTTTTTTTTTTTTTTTAAACCGGTCATTTATGAAAGGTTGTTTGTTAGAGGTTTTGTTAAAATAAGAAGATGTCAGGTGGTGTGGTGCAATGCTACCTCAGAGCTCCTGAGTTTCAGGTTTGAATCTCAAATTGTAAATTGTCTGAAGAATTGAACAAGTAACTAACGTTTAATACCTTGGAGTTTGGATAAATAAAAAAGTAAAAATGATGAGATTGTCAGGGCAGGAATAGCCAAAGCTAAGCTGAGTATCTGGAGACATAGGGAAAAACAACCACCCTCTGAACACAAAGAAGAAACAGCTACATGCACAGGTATGATACAATATAATACAATACAGTTTATTTTTGTATAGCCCAAAATCACACAGGAAGTGGCGCAATGGGCTTTAACAAGCCCTGCCTCTTGACAGCCCCCCAGCCTTGACTCTCTGAGAAGACAAGGAAAAACTCCCAAAAAAACCTTGTAGGGAAAAATGGAAGAAACCTTGGGAAAGGCAGTTCAAAGAGAGACCCCTTTCCAGGTAGGTTGGGCATGCAGTGGGTGTCAAAAGAAGGGGGTCAATACAGTACAATACACAGAACAGAACAAATCCTTAATACAGCATAAAAATAAAAATTTTAGAAGTACGGAGCAGAATTTAACAGTAGATGATATCACATAATA
The DNA here is from genome assembly GCA_026402145.1 of Polypterus bichir lapradei. Classification (NCBI taxonomy): domain Eukaryota; kingdom Metazoa; phylum Chordata; class Cladistia; order Polypteriformes; family Polypteridae; genus Polypterus; species Polypterus bichir. Next base: position 110,405,097 of record JANRMT010062806.1, on the reverse strand, counting down.
AGATTTGGATATTTTTAGAGTCCAGAAGACCTCATCCATCAAGTTGCCTCCCCCATTTGGCCATTCCACGGCTGAAACAGTGCTGGGCCAGCCAATCCGATGAAAGGACCCCTCTTTCCCATGATTCCTGCAATCCTCCATCAGGGATGACTTTACCATAGGCAGGCAAACAACTTGGCAGGTGGGCCGTGGCACCAATTGCCACATTTGAGTATCGAGAACAAAAACAGAATAGGTGAGGGTTAGTATATTACTCTACTTTCCCCTTTTGTATTATTAATGTGTAGCCTTTGTCAGAATGCCTCAAATCTCACAGACTTACCACTGTTTATAAGGTACTGTACCATATAATTCTCCCCACCTTCCCTTCTACATTTATAACCTCAGGAAATTAGGTGTAGTAAAAGACAAGCAGGAGTTAAGTTACACTTTAAATAATGTATTATTGATAATATTCATAAATAATAACAATATGCAAAGTACAAGTGAATACTGGCAACCATACAACCTGATAAATGCTGATGTGTAGTTTCAGACGACACACAGACTTGTTAGTTACTTAAAATGTCTCTAGTTAAGTCCTCATTTGTGGTCAGCTTTTTTCAGAACAGGCAGCATGCCTGTCTCAATATGGCTGCCAAGCTGTGCTCTTCATTGTGTTGTCCTTTTCAGTTCATGGTGTGTGAGATGCTCCTTCATCAGTTGGTAAGAGAGAGAGAGAGAGAGGTAAAGCATGCAAATTTATATATTCTCTGGCCACACCCTACAGCCAATAGGGCGTCATGGTACTTAAAGGCTTCTGATACAAGCCAACTCCAAACAGCCATACTTCAGACCAATGGGACACAGAATACCTTCACACCTGCCACCCCCATAAACCATTTGTTAAGGTGAAGCTTGCCAGCTAGGCAGTCTGGCTTTCCTGTGGGGGTTGACTGAGAGAGTCCTACAGAGAATCACTTGCCAAACTTGTTAGAGGCACGTCCCCCAACCCTGTCGTAAAATTCACTATCCTGACTTAGTCCTAGGGGTTAAACATGAATGTTTCTCACTAATGAATTACTAATATTGCATTGCTTTGCCTAAGGTACAAATAAAGACACACAAAATATTTATCAATTTGTAAGCAAAATTCCACACAACATGATGCTAGAGAAGAATACTGAAAATTAGCTGGATAAAGACTACAAATGAGGAAGTGATGAAAAGAACTGGTATGACAAAACCAGTTCTGGTGGAGTCAATATTGAAGGTTAAGGTTAGGCTTAGACTTAGGGTTAGGGCAAAACTCTTTGGTCATATTGCTAGGGACACTCTACCAAGTGTCCGTCCGCCATTAATACTGGGAATTACTGTGCTGCATTAAATGACTAGATGTCCATGCGCTGCTCTATTCATCAAGTCACCCTGGGGCCTGGTGTTCTTATTCTGGCCTTGGTTACCAGACTGGGTGACACCAACCCCAGTGATGTCATATTGTGCTTGTTACATGATGAATGAGAAAATCATCAGTGAGCATGTTCTTGTTCCTCGACAAGTTACTTAAGCCTGCATCACACTACATGTCTCATCAACTTCTAGCTGGAGAGAGTATCAGATTTCATGGCTGCTGTTGTAAAATCTCGTTGACTTTGATGGCTAACTACACAATGGCATCATTGCACAGTGCACACAGAGAAATAGCTGTGTAAGCTTATGTAATGAGGAATTAGTCATACCTGCAAGACAGAATAAATAGATTTTTATGAATAAGTAGGAACACAGCTATTTAAGTGCTGGATGGGTTTCGTCTGATATGATCTGGTGATGTTGGAAAGGCAAGAGGTGAACTGGACATCACTGCAAATGAGCAATGCTCAAAGAAAAAGACAAAACAGTTACAATTAGAACTAAAATGTGTAATCTTGACATTGAAATGCTGACTTACAATAGTTTGTCCTCATTATCTCTAGAGAGACACATTATATCATTCTTCAAAACTCTCTGTCAACAACACTCTAATGATGAATCATTCTGACGCTAGAATCTGGCGACTTCAACCAGGGCAACTTTGGAACAAATAAACTTCTATCTGCATGTTCCATTTGAATACACAACAAGCTGGAGCTGCTCAATCCAAATGTTAATGCCATGAAATGTAAACCTGTGGCACAACTGGACAGATCTGACCACATCTTACTGCCACCTACAAGGCTATTATCAGACAGCAGCAGCGCTCCAATTACCCAAGCAAGACCGTTTTTGTGCATGTTTGGAGGCTCTGGTTTCTTGTAATATTTATGTTTTCTTTAGCTTCTGTAAAGTTTTAATGTTCACTTATAGACAAATAAAGTATCTATCTATCTATCTATCTATCTATCTATCTATCTATCTATCTATCTATCTATCTATCTATCTATCTATCTATCTATCATATAGTGCCTGTCATGTCTATCTATCTATCTATCTATCTATCTATCTATCTATCTATCTATCTATCTATCTATCTATCTATCTATCCTGTACAAAAAATATGGCACCTCTGCCCACACAAACTAAATCTCTGTACTTGTAAGGTGCCTTGGGATGGACTTCACTATATAAAGGCTTTATATAAATTAAAGATTGTTTTCTTGCTCTGTGCCATGAACTGAGTTAATCATCCAGGCCTTAAACACTAAGCCACGCTAGCTGGTATTTATAATTTGTTCTCAATGAGGTGTGTCTAGATGGATCAGTAGGTAGCTGCTTCTTGCAGTTTGTTCCACAGTTCATACACTGGGAGACCATGGAGTCCACCTGTTTACTTTGCCCTCTGATACTCTGCTTTTCTCCCAAGTATTCATTATTCCACATGTGCAAGCATCCCACCCAGATTTTGCTCCTTCCTAGGTCCTTTCTAGTGTATGTTTTAGTTTTTTGAAATCAGGAAATGCAGGTTTGAAAGGGGATAAATGGGGTTTTCATCAGATGGGCAATTCTGGGATTTCTTTAAAGAAAAAAACATGCGACCAGTCCCGTCCCAGAAGAATGAGGTGTTAGAGACTTACTTTGGTTATTAATAGAAAACCATTGTGAATTCATGAGGGAAACATTTAAAGGTATTTCTCCTTCTCTAATATTATAGAATAATTCGATAGTTTTTTTTTTTTAATAAAAACTGAAAACTTAATTCTTTGAAACTGTGTTCACCCACATCTAAATTGTACCCTGATTTATTGGTTTTTATTAACTGGTTAAATCACAAGGTCAGATGTACAGAGCCTTATTATTAACAAGCAAATTAGGGATTTATGCCTTTACGGATATCATCTTAAAAAGTTATAGCGGGTAATTATTTTCACCTAAAAACTATATTGGCCATTTTATAAGCACATATAACTGTTCCAGCAATGGTCAGTAAACATTTCTTAACACATGGGGGGTACAGAGAAGTGCTTTGTAGGCATTTTGCTCTTTATTGTCTTGAAATGCACATGTGGTGCTGTTGGCAATACTAAGATTTGGGTTATTGAAAAAAATAAAAGTTAATGTACGCATAAATCATAACTGTGGTAATACACAAGGATATATTTGTACAGTTTATTTATGACTCTTAATTTGGAATAATTTGGTAATATTGCAGTACACTCTGAATCTAGTAATATGCTTCTGTATTAAGTGTTTTGGAGAATTGTGAAAATTGCCCTGCAGACAGCACTCTATGGAATGAGTAAAGAGGCCTGCCAATGTTAAGACATCACCCAACATTTTCTTGTGATATCAATGATTTACGAGATTAATTCAGATACTGAGTGGGCGCTGTTGCCCACTGGGCACAATTTATGTAAGTAAAAGGTCACACACTTTGTACACCAAGGCACTCCTAAAGTCTGCGGTGTATGCATAAAAGGGTACCATTTGTGGTATTGAAGGGGTGCACAGTCCAAACAACGAGTGGGCGCCCCACCACCAGTCATTGAAGCTAAATAATACTGACTAGCCGCTGTAGACAATGAGGAGCAATGTCTGTCATCCTCGCGTAGGGCTCCAAATGGACTTTAACCAGCACTGTTATAGACCATCATTAAGATGTTTCTTCACTTTGTTTGGAGTCCACCAGTGGTCAATTTATTTGATTGAACATGATTAGGAAAGGCACACACCTGTCCATAGAAGGTCCCACAGTCGAGCAAAAACCAAGCCATGAGGTTGAAGGAATGACCTGCATAGCTTAGAGACAGGAGTGTTTTGAGGCACAGATCTGGAAAAGGCTACAAAAATATCCTGCGGTTCCCATGACCACAGAGGCCATGGTAAGAATACTAAGAAGGTACATTTTAAGAGAGCTGACCAACAACCTGATGGTCAGTCTTTGTGAGTTCCAGAGAACTTTTGTAGAGATGGAAGAAACTTCCAGAAGGGCACTCATCATTGCAACACTCCACTGATCTTGGCTTTATGACAAAGTGGCAAGACAGAAACCTCTTCACAGTAGAAGACACATGGAAGCCCTCTTGGAGTTTGCAAAATGGCACTTAATTGACACTCAGACTGTGAAGAAAGAAGATCCTCTGGTCTGACAGAACCAAGATTATCATCATGTTTGGAGGAGACCAGGCACCACTCATCACATGTACAATACCATTCTAACTGTGAAGGATGGTGGTGGTGGCAGCATCATACTGTGGGGTTACGTCAGGCACTGGGAATTGAGGGAAAGCTGAATGAAGCAAAGCACAGAAATATCTGTAATGAAAACCTGCTCCAGAGCAATCTGGATCTAAAACTGGGAAAGGACAGCACAGCAGTGGCTTAGGGACATCTATGGGAATGTCCTTGACCCTGGACTTGAACCAAATTAAACATCCCTGGAGAGACCTGAAAAAAAGCTCTGCACCGATGGTCTCCATCCAACATGATAAAGCAAGAGACAATCTTTACAGAAGAATGGTGTGAAATCCCCAAATCCATTTGTGTGAAGTTTATCATAATCAGACCCAACAAGATTCCAGGCTGACTGAGTAAAGGTTCTGAAAATCAACATCTCAAGGTATCTCGACGTGTATTTTAAAATATCATGGGTCTAATAAGAGATAATTGAATGGAAGACTTTTTCAACACATTTCCACTCTATTTTAATCAATTTATTTGTCCATTCTGCTTTTCTACTTGGAATTGTGGGGCATCTGTTGGTGAAGAAAGATTAATTGCCGACGATGCTATGATCTTCATGGAGTCAATGGAGGCTCTGGTTTTGGCTCTCGAGAGACTGAGTGTCTGGGCTTGTGGGTGTCCTGATCCAGGCCTTTAATGACCTCTTGGACACAGCCATCAGCGGTGTGTCTGTCTGCGGAGAGAGTGTCGACCTCATCGAGAGGTTTGCTTACCTCGGCAATGACAGTTATGTCTCTGGTGACTCTTCCTATGAAGTCAGTAGACGGATTGGGAGAGCATGGGGGGTTATGAGGTCACTGGAAAGGGGGTGTGGGGCTCCAAATATTTATGCAAAAGTCTTTAAAATCCTGGTGCTTCCTGTCTTGCTATATGGTTGTGAGACGTGGCCGCTACCCAGGGACCTGAAATGAAGACTGGACTCCTCTGGTACTGTGTCTTTTCAGAGAATTCTTGGGTACCACTAGTTTGACTTTGTGTTGAATGAGCGGTTGTGCCTGGAGTCCCAAATGAGGCACATTGCCTTCAATGTGAAGGAGCATCAGTTATGGCACTACAACCATGTGGCGTGATTCCCCGAGGGTGATTCGCCTCACAGAATCTTCATTGTTGAGGACCCAAGTGGCTGGACCTGTCCAAGTGGGTGCCTACATAACACCTGGCTGCAGCAGATAGATGGTCAAGCTGTTTTGTCATATGGTGGGTGCGGCAACGTGCTGTACCAGTGCATGCTCCCCAACATGACCTGACCTAACTTGTTGTGGGTAGCCACCTCTAATAAAACCCACATGACAGAAAAATAACATGAATGTGAGAGGCTAGGTCAGCACAGCAGAACACCTGTCACTCCTCTGTGCAGATCACTAATTTGGCACCCTGTAGCAACACATATTAGGTTCAAATCTTTGATGTTTACCTACAGAGTAGTCAATGGGTCAGTGCCTATGTATATGGAGAAACTTGTAAGGTCCTATGCTCCTTCTCACACACTCAGGTCTGCTGGCGTCTGGTGATGTCATCTTAGCAGGGCATCATATCTTAATCAAAGACTCTTTTCATGTGAAGCTCTGTGAATTTCTGTCTAACTGATAATGGCTTTGTTAGATTCTTGTAACAAAGGAAGTGTAACTCGCTGGTATTTTATGCTGAGCTCTTCACTTGTGAAGATCAATTCTGTAACACTTGATTCCAACACGAGTCTCCACATACTGATGTTTATTCGATTATGTTGACCCTTTTGGAAGCTGCTTTGGATAAAAGCATTGGCTAAGCCAATAAGTGTACATTTACTGTCTCACAGTTCCTAGACCTAACTTCAGCAGCTTACCTGATCACTGTCTGCATAATGTTTGGATGTAAGGCTCTGCCCAACAAGCCCCCCCCCACCCCCAGAAAAATCTGTATGATAAATTAATAAGGGTCAGTAGACTGCACCAGTTTAAACAAGTATGGCGTAGAAACCCTACTGTCAGGAGGTGATAGCAGAAGCATTATTCGAGCTTAAAAAGTAAAGTCGATCATTACCTGTCAGCTTGAGTGTGACTTGTGGTTAAGTGTAATTGTATAAAATTTTGAGCCCGAGTCACGCTTAGGGTTAACGCCAATAAGGTTAAAGACAAAAGTGGAGATCAAAAGGCTGTATGTTCAAACAAATAAAAGATTGCTCACAATAGCACATAGAATCCTAATCTCAGATGATGTGTATATAGACAGCTTAAACTTTATACTGCCAGAGCTGATTTTTACTGTTAAATCTCATTTTCAATAATTGATTATAGATTTAGTATTATATCCCTTTTACTGTAAGCTTTGACCCTTAGCACTCTTAGAAAGCATTTTAATTAAAGCCTTTTGATCTGTGACTCAGTCGTGCTGATACTCCATGTACAGGGTTAAGTATCGATAAGAAACCAGAGCAAGCTACAGCAGCAGACGTTCTGACTCTGAGGGTCCGTTTATTAGTAACTTACAAGGACATGAGAAATACCCACTAATCACATACTCCTGTAATTAACTGTGTATTTTAGTTCAGTCATCTCCTTCATGGTACCGCAGTGACTCCATACGCGTGCCAATAAAGGAATTCTCCCCATCCTGAAACGTCTCTGTGAATTTAACTCTGACAATACCGTCACTTAAAATGACATCACAAGTGGTGCACACCCAAGCGTCTCTGGGTAAGATTTCCATTCAAACACACCAATAAATGCAGTGAATATCTTTGCTCCAAAGTCAACTCCCTTGAATAATTTCACTCATCAATAGCTATGAATTCTGTTACAAGTGGTAACAAATCCTGTATGAAATGGCAGGCCATTAGTATACTGGGAATAATTTATTGGTAAGATGTTACTCCAATGTTGAGGGGAACTTTACACCATTCCCCCCAGGCATCATAGCTTTATTACATTTCGATGACTAATTGTTCACATGTATTTGTACACGACTGATCAAAAGTTTTAGTACACCTCAGTTTTTCCAATTTTTCTTCAAATTTAATCATGGTGAAAAAGTTAGCAGTAAACTGCCAGAAGTTTAAATTTAAAGTTTAGGTCAGCAAAAACCGAAAACAGAGGGGAATTTCAGAGTATTACAAATGGGCCTTCTTCAGGAAACAACCAATAGGTTACAACCTACAGATGGTCTACAACAAATAAAGTAAATTAAGCCATGCAAGCTGAAGCAAACAATTTGCACAGGTGTTCCAACTTCTGTTGATTACTTTAAAATCCTCTGTGTGTCTTAAAGCAGAGTAGGAACAGACACATGCTACACCCCAGAAAGCTGTAAATTCTAGTGATAATGGTAAGATTAACAAATAAAACGAGACAGAGCATTATTACCCTTAGACGTTTAAGCCTTTTGTTTAGAGAAATTGTAAAAAAAAATCAAAGTGTCGGTGAGTCCAGTGGTGTCCTACACAATCCAAAGACAATTGGAGATTGGAAGAAACTCTGATAGGACAAGAATTGGCACAGACAAAGTCACCAGCCAATCAGAAGACAAGTTTCTGAGGGTCACTAGCTTGCCCGATCACAGGCACCTCACAGCTTAATAGTGCAGGTCGAGACAAGCAAGTGTCAGTTTCTACTGTGAAGAAGAGACTTTGTGCTGCAGGTTTGACAAGGCAAGTGGCAGTGAGAAAGCCATTACTTAAGGGACAAAATAGGGCCTTGAAATACCAGCTGTGGACTACTGCAAACTGGAAGAAAGTCTCAAGGATTGATGAATCCAAATTTGAAATACTTGGTCCATCACGTTGGGTGTTTGTATGCCGTTGAGTTGGTGACAGGATGTTACCTCAGCGTGTGACACCCACTGTCAGACATGGAGGAGGAAGTGTGATGGCCTGGGGTTCTTCTGGTGGAGGCAGAGTTAATGACTGGCATTCTGAATCAAAAGGGTTACCACAGTTTGGCTGTTATATCAAAACAAGGTGGCTACTGATGAATCAAAGATTTGAATAAAACTTTGAACTCTTAATGATTCTTTGACTTATTTTGCACCACAGATGCAATATTTGCTCTGAGTATGTTGATGGAGAAGTTTAGAGAAGGCCAGAAGGAGTTGCATTGCATCTTTGTGGACCTGGAGAAAGCATATGACAGGGTGCCACGAGAGGAGCTGTGGTATTGTATGAGGAAGTTGGGAGTGGCAGAGAAGTATGTAAGAGTTGTACAGGATATGTACAAGGGAAGAGTGACTAGGGTGAGGTCTGGGGTAGGAGTGACGGATGCATTCAAGTTGGAGGTGGGATTACATCAGGGATCGGCTCTGAGCCCTTTCTTATTTGCAATGGTGATGGGCAGGTTGACAGACGAGATTAGACAGGAGTCCCCGTGGACTATGTGATCTGTAACGATAGTAGGGAGCAGGCTGAGGAGACCCTGGAGAGGTGGAGATATGCTCTAGAGAGGAGTGGAATGAAGGTCAGTAGGAACAAGACATGTGTGTAAATGAGAGGGAGGTCAGTGGAATGGTGAGGATGCATGGAGTAGAGTTGGCGAAGGTGGATCAGTTTAAATACTTGGGATCAACAGTACAGAGTAATGGGGATTGTAGAAGAGAGGTGATGAAGAGAGTGCAGTCAGGGTGGAATGGGTGGAGAAGAGTGTCAGGAGTGATTTGTGACAGACGGGTATCAGCAGGAGTGAATGGGAAAGTCTGCGGGATGGTAGTGAGACCAGCTATGTTATATGGGTTGGAGACGGTGGCACTGACCAGAAAGTAGGAGACAGAGCTGGAGGTGGCAGAGTTAAAGATGCTAAGATTTGCATTGGGTGTGACGAGGATGGATAGGATTAGAAATTAGCACATTAGAGGGTCAGCTCAAGTTGGACAGTTGGGAGAGAAAGTCAGAGAGGCGAGATTGTGTTGGTTTGGACATGTGCAGAGGAGAGATGCTGGGTATAATGGGAGAAGGATGCTAAGGAGAAAAAGAGGAAGGCCTAAATGAAGGTTTATGGATGTGGTGAGTGAGGATATGCAGGTGATGGGTGTAACAGAACAAGATGCAGAGGACAGAAAGATATGTAAGAAGATGATCCACTGTGGCAACCCCTAACGGGAGCAGCCAAAAGAAGAAGATTAAATGAACATAAGCACTTACTCTGTACACTTTTCTCTATTTCTTCAATATTTCTCCTACTTACTCCAAATTGAATTACCGCAGTGAGATAATATGCCCAGGTGTTACTCCTGCCTTGCGCCTGATGATTTCTGGGATAGACTGTGATCCGGCCCTGGATAAGCAGTTTAGAAAATGGATGGCATAATGCAATTTTCTTAGACATATTCTTGATTTCTAAGGGGCTGTGAAAAGCACAAAAAAATGGGGCATTAAAAGCGTATTCAAATAATAAGTGCTACTACTTTCATTTCAAAAATGGTACCAAGAGTGAGAATTCAAACACTTTTTAATTCCATACAGTGTGAATGACTCTTATTATTATGCTGTGCAGTGTATGCAGAACAGTTAGACTCCTTATTACAAAGAAACCTATAGTGACGATTCTGTTCACATTTTAAAAAATATAAACAACAATTTCTTTTTTTTTATTTTGTCTTTTCCTTCTGCACCGTGGTGGATGAATTTTAAGTCTTATAAATGTCAGAAATGTGTTATGTCACGTGGCCATTGTTCATTTTGAGTCATTTAGCACAGTTGTAACGTACTGGACATTTAAGCGTGAACAAGAATGTGAAATCCAGGTTTTCTCTGTAACAGTCTCAAGGAGTATTTATTTTTGGGCCGTCGTAAAAAGACAGAATTAAGTACTCCTTGGCTCTGTCGCAGTCCAACGAGAAATATAAATAAACATTTGAGAGAAAAAAATAAAGACAGGGGAAAAGAAGAAGTGATATCCGTTTTTCACATTGTTACCTTTAACAAGGCCACACATGAATGGCAATAAATTTGCTGAGATAATGGAAGCTGGGAACTTAACTCGGCATTCAATTGATTAAACAAACTGAATTTTTGTAAACGTCCCAGAAATGAGGTTAGTAAATGTGTCTGTGGTTGCCAGTTTGGATTTGTACAAAAGAAATGCTTAGGAACACAGTGTTAACCAGTTTTTGGCTGCATTGGCTATGTGATAAATGCAAAGTATGTCACTTCAAAAGTGAGCAAATCTACAGATGCTAATCGGATGTCACTCTTTTGGTTGGCGCCTAATTGACCTCCTGACATGAATCCTCCTGAGAACTTTAAACTATGTACTGCTACATTTGGGTTTGATACTCATGAATCAGGTCTTTAGATGTGCAGCAAGGGCAATCAATGCACTAAGGGATTCCCCATACATGAAAAATGTGCTCATCATGTGGGACAGGACTGAGATCTATTAAAGCGTCAGAAAGAGCAATTGAAGCGATTTCCCTTGACATACATTACACTTGGAAAGGACTGCCTTCTTTCTGGGCCCCTCAGTTTTCCTGTTAGCAAATACAGACCACCCGTACCCCTCCTCCACTCCACTGCACACCTCCCAAGAACAGCCCCCCATCCCCTCCTTTATGACCTCCTGACAGCTTCAGTAAAAATAACTTGAGCCACGGCCAACACTAAGATAATTTCCTTTTTCATTTGAGAGAGATTATGAATTTACAGCAAGTTAAACGTTGCTATTTGATGAAAACTCTTGAACAGATAGATAGATAGATAGACAGATAGATAGATAGATATGAAAGGCACTGATAGATAGATAGATAGATAGATAGATAGATAGATAGATAGATAGATAGATAGATATAGGGTAGTCCAGATCTAATTATGCAATTTTCATTACACTATAACTAATTCAGTTTATTACATAGAAAATCACCCGAAAAATCCCGGACCATCGAGAAGTGTGTGAACTGACGACATGAAGAATCGTCTTCACACTGAACTGGAATCGTCCCCGCATAAATCAAAGTCATCCAGACGATCTGGATCTGCGTAATTAGATCTGGACCACTCTGTAGATAGATAAATAGACAGATAGATAGATATGAAAGGCACTATATAATAGATAGATAGATAGATATGAAAGGCACTATATAATAGATAGATAGATAGATATGAAAGGCACTATATAGTGTCACAAAAACAAGACATAGACAGATAAAGGGTTGGGGCAGCCACCCGTGTAATCTGGTATCCTGGCTGCAAAAAGTTGTTTTTATCAAAATAACCAGCACTGAAGTGCATACAATGGAGTCCAAAACAAGACTGAGGGAAAAGGGAAAAGGGGCAGGTTTTTAAAGGGGGAGACAGGAAGTGAGGTCATAAGGATCGAGGACGTGGTCTTCAACCATTGGATCACAGCCGGATGTGACATCAGAGGGGCCGGAGCTGGTGAGGTCGACTTCCATTGGCTCGGTCCCAGAAGTGATGTCAAGAGAGCCAGGTGGAATCCCCCAGGAATGGTCTACAGGCAAGGGAGAAAAAGAGTCAGCGTACTCTGCCACATCCCGGCATGCCTCCAAACTGCCTTCTCTCAAGCCATTTAGCTGCCTCCCATGCGCACGTGTGACAATAGATAGATAGATAGATAGATATGAAAGGCACTATATAATAGACATAGATAGATAGATATGAAAGGCACTATATAATAGATAGATAGATAGATATGAAAGGCAATATATAGATAGATAGATAGGTAGATAGATAGATAGATATGAAAGGCATTATATGATAGAAAGATAGATATGAAAGGCACTATATAATAGATAGATAGATAGATATGAAAGGCAATATATAGATAGGTAGGTAGATAGATAGATATGAAAGGCACTATATAATAGACATAGATAGATAGATATGAAAGGCACTATATAATAGATAGATAGATATGAAAGGCAATATATAGATAGATAGATAGATAGATAGATATGAAAGGCACTACATAATAGATAGATAGATAGATATGAAAGGCACTATATAATAGACATAGATAGATATGAAAGGCACTACATAATAGATAGATAGATATGAAAGGCACTATATAATAGACATGTTATACTAACAGAGAAGGCGCCCAAAGCATTTCTTCTTGTATAATACGCTACCGTGGCTGTTCGTTTGTCTGTCCAGGATTTTTAAATCACCTGTAGCTCGCAAACCATTTGATGTATTGACCTGAAATCTGGTACACATATAATAATAATAATAATAACTAGCCAACCCGTGGCGTACCATATGCCGCATAATCAGGCCAGTTTTTTAATGATTTTTAAGCACAGGGAGAAAATTAACATTTGAAAAATCGGTAATGTAATAAAGCAGCAAGAAAAGCAACATTGTAACAATACACGGAACGAACCAACACACAATCGTCCATGACTGAAAACTGGCGGACAGCCATCGATCCTTCTCCTCCCAGACGGTGTCTTGCTTTAGTGAATTATATATATAGATAATACATGTTATTTATATAGCATCTTTCCCATATAATACGTGACCTCTACTGTCTGCTTTCAGGGTGATGATTGATCTAAGGATTTTTCCTTTTTATTTTTATTTTATTTTATTGTATAATCAACTCTCGACAGCGGCCAACAGGGTGGCCATGCGGTGCAAGTTACAAAGTTACTGAGTTACTAATTACTAAGTAATTGCAACAAAAAACTGACAATCAGTTTTAATGTGAAAAGATGCAGAATGAAGAAGAGAAGAAGCTAGGGTCACTAGGGTGGAGAAAAGAAGAGATACTCAGGAAGCAACAACCACATCAACCTTTGAGCAAACGAATGTTAAACAAACAGAGAAAGAGGATGAAAACTAGGAATGCTCAAGTTAAGTGTATAGTCAAGTAATAACATGCATTGCTACAAATGCTTGTAATGTGCCATTTGTTGGAATGACAGACGCAATCCATATACCTCTGTTACATGCCACTTGGTATGGGATTTGTTAGAGCAGTGATAATGTTTGTGATGTGGCATCTGCTGGAATGACAAATACAATGCATTTTTATTACAACATATATATGTGATGGGCCATCTGTTGGAATGACAGGGACACGGCAACTGGTCAGACACACATATACACAGACTCACAGACACTGATCCTTTTATTAATGGGGATTATATGGCTTTGGACTTCAAACCCTGAAGTTGTGGGTTCAAATCCCAATACTAACTCTAAGCGACCATGAGCAAGTTATTTCACCTACCTGGGCTCCAATTGGAAAAACAAAAAAAAAAAAAAAAAGAAAAAGAAATGCTGATTGTTTCTCAAATGTTGTAAGTGATCTTGGAAAAAGATATCAGTCGAGTAAGTGAACAAAAATGTGAAAACTGACTCTACAGGCCTTCCTCAGGAGGTCAAACCCGTTAATCAGGATGTTGTATTGTGACGTTTGTTTGTTGTTGACTGACTGGCTAGTGTGAGTGAATTTAGATGTGTGTGTGTGTGTGTGCGTGTGTAAGGGTGTGTGTTCTACCAATTCTTCCTTTATTTCATACATGTTTATTGATATAAACCTGGCTTGCTGTGACCCTGATTGTAAAAAATTTGTTAAAGAAAATGAATTGATCTAACGTGTTTTTACATTGAAAGTAAATATTAATTGAAACATCTAAGTCACTTCTGATTGTTTGGGGACATCAGAATGTTTTAAAGTCCTGTGGATACATATTTCAAATTATGTGACAATACATTTTTATTTACGCATGCCTAAAGTAAACGACAAACATTTGAATAGCAAACTGTGAGCCTTAAATTGTAACATGAACCTTCATAATAAAAATCCCAAGATGGGACACAGCAACACAAAGACACAATAGCGCACTTCACTGCCAGTGACCATTTATCTTTTCACATGTCTGCCGACATTAAGTTGTTGACCACACACCATTAAAAGTAAAGCTATAACTTATGTGTAGCGGACCCTGTCTTTATTAAATGATCGCTGAGAGGTGCTTTCTGGATGTCCGGGCAGACCAGTTTGTTTTGCTGTTCCAGGTCAAGTATTGGTGACAATGTTTTGTTGTTTGTTTTCTACTCCTCAGGCCCCCCTGATGTGGAACAAGTCTGTGAGACCAGCGTTCGGACATGGAGCCCAGACGCTGGTGTGGATCAGCAGACCGTGGCCCCTGCCTGCCCTGAGCCCCAAGGCTGCATGCTGGAGCTGGAGTTCCGCTACCCTTTAGTCCCAGATTCCTTGACCCTGTGGGTGACCTATTTTTCTCTAGAGATGGGTGCAATGGGAACAATTCATAACATTGAAGTTTTGACTGTGAGTGGCAACAATGTGTCCCTTGGCCCCCAGAACATCTTCTGTGAGGTCCCTCTGACAGTGAAGCTCTCGGTCTCTGAGAAGGTTTACGGCATTAAAGTTTTTACGATGGACGAAGGGTTGGAAATCGATGCTGCCCTCCTTACGTCAGTACCCAACGCCCCCCTCTGTTCGCAGTGCAGGCCAATCCAGTACACTGTGGTGCGTAATCCACCATTTTCAAGTGGGCCGACTATTACCATCTCAGACCTCAGCCGACGATACATCGATAGGTGAGTCGCTTATCTTGATGTCTCAAAGGAAAAGATGTTTTTAATCTGTACTTGACAAAAGTCTGATGTGTTGTGACTACGTGTGCACGGCCGGAGTCAGTAAAGGTTTTGGGGCTTAACGCCTGAGATAATCATTTCAAGTCCAATTTTTCCATATCTGGTTGTGCCACAGTTGACATCTTTACAGCCGCAGCTGTGCCAATAAAAAAAATCCCAGGTATGAAGAATTGTGCATTTGGGGCAAAAGTAACAATTAAAAGGCACTGAGTCAGGAGACAATTCCTTACTTTGTTTAATCTTTAGATAGTTTGGTCGTGTCTTCCACAGCAAACCTTGAAATGAATCACAAGTACCGTATATACTCGCTTATAAATTGGGTCTTGAAACCCGAAAAATTGGTTCTAAAATCAGACCATGACTTAAATGCCCGTTCTAAAATACGGCACTTAAATTTATTATTTTTTTTACATCTTCTTGCTTCCTCCAATCTCTCATCAATTTCTCAAATTTTGCTGCAGCAGCGCAGTTACCAATTACTTTTGGCAATTCAACGACGACGTTTAATTTAATACCAGCTTCATATTTTCTTGTGATCAAATGCTCCATCGTAGATAAGGGATGCTCTTATGATAAAGGTGTATGAGGGTGCGAGATACAAAAAAACACCAAACGTCGCTTCGGAATAGTTTGGGAATAGTTTGTGTGGTCACGTAGACACAATAGAGATAGAAAGAGGTTAGGAGCACATGCTGATGCAACACATTGCTGCACCCACATAGAAAAATAAGGGCGTGTGCTCCGTGGTTACTCTCTCAGGTGAGCGTTAGCATATCATAATCTCTTGGATCAATAGCGTGAGTTTTCCGCATTCGACTTATATGATCGACACTATAAAATACCAGAAATTATACGGTAAAATCAAGTCCTGACTTATCCATGGGAGAACTTATCCACGAGTATATATGGTAGTTATAAACACCCCGCAGTTTGTCATGGACTTCATTCATTGGGCAGAAACTCTGATTTCCAGGGAAGAACTGTCATGAAGCCTTGACAAGAGCCTTGTCTACCGGCCCGTGTGTGACTATATATATATATATATATATATATATATATATATATATATATATATATATATATATGTATATGTCGGACAAGAAGCAAAGCGTGCATCTGAGTGACACATTCTTTTGTGTTCTCTTTTGAAAAAACTGGATCAATTCTTATATGTTGGCAAAAGTTTTGATTGGTGAAAAGTTAGTAAAGAACGTTTCGCAGTGAATATGCTATGTTCAGTAGTGATCTTGTTTATGAATTGTTTTTCTGGAAATTAGCCATGATGGGGGATTAGACAAACATTTTTTTCCATGATGCTTTGCGTGGCCAGCGTGACATCACAGAGCTGTAGCATACATATGCAGAACCTTCAGACATGTGTACTGTAAGTGTATTCAATCAAACATTTTTTGTGACAAGGCACCTAAAGCACTTAGAGTTTGTGAGAACCAAGATTCTCTGGTCTGATAAAACCAAGAAAAGCATCAAGTTTGGAGGAGACCAGGATCGCTCATCACATGCTCATTATCGTTACCAAAGGTGAAGCATATTGGTGGCAGCATCATGCTGTGGTTTTGCCTTTCAAAAGCAGGAACTGCGAGAAGAGACAAGGTTGATGGAAAACTGAATGGAACAAAGTATAAAGATCTTAGACTGGCCCAAAGGTTCACCTTCCAACAGGGCAATGACTCTAAGCTCAAAGCAAAGACAACACAGGAGTGACTTAGGGACAACTCCTGGGAAGGTATTTGAGTGTCCCAGCCAGAACTCAGACTTGAACCAAATCGAACATCTCTGGAGAGTCCTGATAATAAATGTCTACTGATTGTCTCCATCCAGACTGAGGGGATCTGCAGAGCAGAAGGTCAGAAAATCCCCAAATCCAAGTATGCACAGCTTGTCGTGTCAAATTGAAGAAGACTTTGAGCAGGAATTGCTAACTCTGGGGCTTCAACTAAGCACTGAGGAAAGGCTCTGAATACTTGTGTCAGTGAGATATTTCAGTGCAAACAATTTAAGTCCTGTTTTTGCTTCGTCATTCTGGGGTACTGATCACAGTTCCCTGCGATCCGTGACATCCACACTACATGCTGTCTCAGGAAAGTGAACCGTATCTGGTGGGACCCCAGCCACCCTGCACTGTCACTTTTCACACTCCTCCCATCGGCAAAGCGACTAAAGTCCATTCAGACACGCACTTCCAGGTTCAGGAACAGTTTTTACCCAACTGCAATTAGACTCATGAACAATCAGCAACCTTGTGTCACCTCCACTGCTACCTGCACATATACTTCTGCCACTGTCTCTATTTATTCCTAGGATTCTGGTTTTATTTATTTACTTATTATATTCATTTATTGATTGTGTGTGGGTTCTTTTTGTTTTTGTCTATATTCACTGTCTGCAAGGGCACATGCAAGCAAGCATTTTATTGTACATGGTACTTGTACACATGACAATAAAGAATTGAAAATTGAAATTGAGTGTTACTTGATGAGGGAAAAACAATGTTAAATAATTTAGCACAAGGCTGCAAGATAACAAAATGTGAAGGGGTCTGAATACAGTCTGAATCCACTGTAGAGTATGTAAACATATACTTATGAAGACTTTTAAGACCACACCCTTGTCAAGATTTGACCTCCGTTACCTCTAATGCTGGTTCCTACCTGAAACCACTCTATAAGAGTTAAAAATATTTATCGTGCTCATCCAATTTCTCTAGATAATGATTTATTTAAAAATATTCATCTTTTTTTTAACTTGCCCTTAAATGTAAGGTATCTTGATCTTAAGATTTTTATAAAGTAATGGTCCTCCAGAACACCGTGCCATTATGTTTTAATCGAATGCTATTGATGCTCTTCTGCATCACTTAATCAGCCGTCTAGACACTATGGTGAATTAATTAAACAAATCAAAGAGCTGCTTTTAAAACTGAATTATTTCCTCTCTTCCCATCTCTTTCCAATGAAACTTAGAATGATTAATGATAGCAGGGCGCAAAAAAAAAATACCACTTTATTCCTCCTAGTTTGGAATGTCAAGTTGACATTTGAATAACTGCGATCACCACAATGTTAATGGATGGGTGACTTCTGCTTCGATTTTCCACCTTGGCAAAGGCAGCAGGCATCTGTCCAGACATTGGGTCACGATGCTCCTGTGAATGAACCTACTCTCTCTCTCTCTCTGTCTTGCTCGTTCATGGGCTGAATGTATCCCATAAAACATTCTACATTTACAGTTTCATTTATTTGCTTAGCAGACGACTTACAAAAGAGGTTAACATAGTTGAGTAAACATTTGACTGTTTAGGAATAAGTGTTACAGAATAGATTTACAAAATCGATGTTCACAGGTGAAGAACTTCAAACAAAACGGAGTACAAAACAAGTTAATCTTTCCATAGTCACAAGTAACTATCAAAGCCATTATCGATTAGACAAATATTCAAAGAACAAGAGTGTCTTCAAACGTTTCTTAAGCACATTGAGGGAGCCAGCAGTTGTTATTAGAGGTGGGCAGCTCATTCCATCGAGTGTGGACTGAGATTCGATACCATGCAGAGATGGCATCACCAGACACGTTCACTTGCAATCTAGGATCGGTACAAGTAGCTCAGGACCTCACAAGTGCCTCCAAATTCATAGGCGCTGACCCACTGACAACTCTGTAGGCAACCATCAAGGATCTGAACTTAATGCATGCTGCTACAGGGCGCTAGTGTAGCAACCTGAAAAGAGGAGTGACATGCACCCTTGTTGGCTGGTTGAACACATACAAGATGTGTCGCTGCATTTTGAATCATCTGCAGTAGCTTGGTAGCACATCCAGTGGAGAGTTTCAGTTCTCCAAACGGAAGAAGACAAATGCCCGGACTAGAAGTTGGATTGTATACTCTGTCACATTAGACGAGATAAACTATATCTACTGTATATATTCAGGGCTATTCAAAATGAAAGAGCAGATTTCAAAAATGTATTTCAGACAAACTGCCTAAGACAGAAACACGTTCCGCACATCACTGGATAGTGGAAATTTCATAGTTTGGTCCTATGGTCATTGAGGTTGCACCATGTGTAGCACGACAAAAACATCAAAACGATAGACCATTTCTTGCCACACCCGAGTCAACTGGTCCCGAGTTACTGAATTCACAGCTTTCTCAATTCGATGTCACAAATCTTGAAGATTAGCGGGCATAGGTGGAACAAACACTTTTTTCTTTAATGTACCCCCATAGATAAAAATCGTAGGGGGTAAGTTCTAGAAACCAGGGAGGCCATAGACGATGAGTAAGATCTTGTTGTCCACCTCTTCCAATCCATCGTCCTGGAATGGTGTCATTCAGGTAATGCCGGGCCTCCAAGTGGAAATGAGGTGGGGCACCATCTTGCATGAAAATGCCAGTCAGTGCTCGGTGGCATTCACTGGTACTTTTAGGTGGGCTTTTAAACTTTGAACTCTATCCAGTAATGTGTGGAATGTGTTTTTGTCTTATAAAGTTTGATTGAAATACATTTTTGAAATCTGTTCTTTCATTTTGAATAGCTCTGTATATTAAATCCAATATCTGTCTATCTGTATGTCTGTCTGCTTTTCACGAGAGAACTTCTTAACGGATTTATATCAGGTTTTTTTCTGCAATTTGTTCGAACATCTGTCATCACACTAAGTATCAGAGTTCGCTTGCAGGAGTGATTTATTCGTGCAAATCTTAGACACAGGCTGCAGGTTGAGGGGAGGGGGAAGTGTGACGTCAGGAGTGGGGAGCCTCACTCACGTGCCAGTCTCCATTCGAATCGCTCTGCCTCTTGTCACATGTTGGAGTGTACCTTGTCTCCTTTTAGCTAGCGATACCTGTTTGTTTATTGATTTTTAAAGTTTGTCCTCTTTCACTACTACACGGGCAAAGCTGTCGGGGACAGCTAGTTATTAAATAAAAAGATAAGGTTATTATTAAAGATAAAGATAAGGTCTGATCTTGAAGATGCTTTACAGAATGAATCTGCAAAAATGAATGGCAGTTTACAAGATGGATAGTGAAGGACAACACTCCAGGGATGCGCACCGACTTGGTGAGTGTTTTACCGATCATGAGTTGAGCTGAACAGAGATGGGGTGCTAAATTGCTATGGGGTGCAGAATAGCTGGGCTGGTCATAAATTCTCTATAGAGACTGGGATAAGCTTTTAGATACGGAGACAGTCGATGAGCAGTGGAACAAGTGTAAAAATGTTTTACATATAATGCAGGACAGCTACAAACCAAAATTTGGAATTAGTTGAAAAAGAAGCTGCAATTGAAAAAAAAACCTAGCTGTATAAGGCATATATAAGGCTAAAGACTCCTGTGTGAGTGTGTGTGTAGTGCAAAGGAGTGCATGAGAGCACCGTTAAGAGGGTCATTAGGGAAGTGAAAAGGCAGTTTGAGAGGAGTATAGCAGATAAGGCAAAAGATGACACAAAGAGATTCTTTCAGTATGTTAGTGGCAAAAGAACAGTCAAGAAGGAAGTGAAGTGCTTCAGGAATAGAAAAGGGGGATTCAAAAAAAGCAGATGCTCAAAACACCCATTTTTCAGAGATGATCACATTGAGAAAGTAGATAACCTCCCGGCAGTAACAAGGACTACTGTAAGGTACTGAGTGATTTGGAAATTATGGAGGAAGATGTGCTGTTCAGATTAAATAGGCTGAAATCCAAAAAATCTCCAGGACCTGATAATATTATCCTCAGGTTCTTAAGAAGGTTACTGAGTACACATATAAACCCATAATGCATAGTTTTAGAAAGTCACTGTGCACTGGGGAAATTCAGAAGGACCGGAAAATGACAAATATTATCCTGTTATATAAAAAGATCTGATCAGGCACATTCAAGTAACTATAGGCCAGTAAGCTTAACATACATCACAGGTAAATTAATATAAGGTATTAACAAGGAAAAGATTCAGGAGCACATGGCAAGAACATGAGTTTTACTGAACTGTCAGCATGAGTTCAGAAGAGGGAGGTCATGTTTCATTAACATGCTGGAATTCTATGAGGAAGCAACAAAAGGATATGATCAAAGCTGAGCAAATGATGTTATTTATCTTGACATTCAGACAGCATTTGATATGGTGCCACATCTGAGTTTGTCCATCAGACTTAAAGAAGTGGGAGTTTAGGGTATGGTGTGTAGATTGTTGCAAAATTGGCTCAGACAAAGGAAACAGTGGGTTATGGGGTGAAGAACCTTATCAGAGTTAGGTGATGTTAAGAGTGGTGGGACAGTGCTAGGGCTGCTGCTATTTTTAATATATATACTGTGTGTATATATATATATATATATACAGTAATCCCTCCTCCATTGCGGGGGTTGCGTTCCAGACCCCCCCGCGATAGGTGAAAATCCGCGAAGTAGAAACCATATGTATGTATGGTTATTTTTATATATTTTAAGCCCTTATAAACTCTCCCGCACTGTTTATAAATATTCCCCGCAGCGTTATACAGCATAATCCCTTTGTATTCTCTTAGATATTAGGTAAGATTCATTGAAATTATGTATATAAACACACACTGTTTATATACAGTAAAACCTAAATATTATTTTAAAGATACTGAGTGTCTCCGATATCACATATGTTACAGCCATTACGATAGGCAGGCCACCAGCAATAAATACGTACATTGCAAGAAAAATAGTATACAGTAAATGTATTAATTATTTATGGTTACTCACCAACGACACGATGACTTGTCCGATAACAATGAGTTTAATTTTACTGCACAACAAAGGAGAGCGTTACAGCCCTTGTAAAGGAGCCACTTCAGGCGATTGTGTAGCACTGCCGTTGTTCTTCTTCTGGCAGTCTTCAATCCAAATCCCTAAAGCAGATTCCATCCAGACTACTGCCTTATTACATCCACTTACAACTCGTTTTGCACCCTGGTTAAAAGTACACTGCAGCCGTAGATCTTATATTCCTTTCCTACTTTTTAAATAAAAAGAATCGTAGCCATCAACAAATCCAAAACGTTTACCTTTTCGGCAATCGTTAACATCTTCTTCTTGCGCTTGGGCACAGCCCCTGAAGCAGTAGCAGATTGTTTTGGAGCCATAATGAAGGGCTTGACTATGCACAAAGATAAACACTAAAGAGCACAACTCTTTACACAGCGAAGCACATTGATGCTGAATGAGCGAGATGAGACTTCCTGGTTAACACTGCATAGCTCCTGCGTGCTCTGATTGGTTAGCTTCTCAGTCAGGAGAACTTAACTGCGTGCTCTGATTGGTTAGCTTCTCAGCCATCCGCCAATAGCGTCCCTTGTATGAAATCAACTGGGCAAACCAACTGAGGAAGCATATACAGGAAGTAAAAAGACACATTGTCCGCAGAACCCGCGAAGCAGCGAAAAATCCGCGTTATATATTTAGTTATGCTTTCATATAAAATCCGCGATAGAGTGAAGCCGCGAAAGTCGAAGCACGATATAGCGAGGGATTACTGTATATATATATATATATATATATACACACATGTATACTGTATATATCTTATATTTAAATGTCTACATGTGGAAGTGTTTCTTTCTGTCTGTTCGGCCCGGAAATGAGAGGTGGAGTCGAGGTAAGGGCTCCACCTCTGAGGGAACAAACTCACTTAGCCGCTGATACAGAACAAAGGTGAACACATCGACAAAACGGTATCCCTTTTATTTTTCCTCTCACTGCTAATACACACGTCGGCAAAACAAAAACTCCTAGGAGAGAGATGCCCAGAGCAGTTCCTTTCAATTACCTGACATTTCTACATTTTAATTTTTTTCTGACGATTTCAATAGTTTCTAGGACCCCAGTCTTTTTACAGCACAGGATTACACAGCTAGTATATATATATAGGAGGAACGTGAGAGGGCAGCCTTCCTGGGTTGCATGGGGGCCATGAGGCTGGGATGCTCAACCCTGTGGGAGGACGTGGCCACCGCCAGGGTGCACCTGGACAGCTCCAGAACGGTTGTCGACAGCACTTCCGCCGCAACAGGAAGTGCTGTCAGAAGAGGAGCTGAATCGGCATGCAGCACCCGGAATTGCTACCGGATGCTAATCAAGAAGCACCTGGAGCACTTCCAGGTGCTGTATAAAGGAGGCCACCACACTCCACTTGGGGCTGGAGTCAGGAGGAGGAAGATGGAGCTTGTAGGGAGAAGAGTAGGGGCGGCAGAAGGATTCGATGAGAGAAAGAAAGGAGGGACTAAGTTTGGGCTGAATAAGGCATTGTGGTCCTGTTCTATAAATAAAACGTGTGTGTTTTGGACATTTAGCGTCTGTCTGTCTGTGCCCGGGGACTGTCTTTCCACCATATATACTATATATATATATATATATATATATAGAGACATATATAATATATATATATATATATATATATATATATATATATAAATGATGTAGATAGAAATGTAAATAAATAGCTGGTTAGGTTTGCAGATTATGCCAAGCTACAGTGATTGGCATTTAATTGCGAATCTGTTGAATCATTACAGAAGGATATGGGCAGCTGGCAGATGAAATTTATTGTAAGAAAATGTAAAGTATTACATGTAGGAAATAAAAATGTTACGTGTGAATACAAACTGGGTGGTCTGAAAATCGAAAGTCCACCTTGTGAGAAGTGGACTTGACACTATCAACTGCCACACCGTGTCCAGAGGCCACTAAGAAGGCTAATAGATTATAACAGATTATCAGGTTATATAGCGCCCTGATGTGTGGAGTACAAGTTAAAGGAGGTTAGGCAGAAAACTTTACAATGCACTGGTGAGGCCACACCTGGAGTACTGTGTGCAGTTTAGACAAAAAGTACTTAGCAGTGCTGGAAAAAGTCCAGAGAAGAGTGACTAGGCAGATTCCAGGGCTGCAGGAAATTAATTATGAAGAAAGGTTAAAAGAGCTGAGCCTTTTCAGTTTAAGCAAAAGAAGTTTTTAAAATTGTGAAGGGAATTAGCCCAGAGAATTGAGACTGTGACTTTAAAATGAGTTTATCAAAATCATAGGGACACAGTGGTAAATTTTGCACAAGCATTAGGAAGTTTTTCTCCACACAGAGAACTGCAGACACATGGAATAAGTGACCAAGTAGTGTGGTAGACAGTTTTGGGACCTTCAGATCTCACCTTGATGTTATTTTAGAAGAATTAAGTGAAATAGGACTGGCAAGCGTTGTTGGGCTGAATGGCCTGTTCTCATCCAGATTGTCCTAAGGTTCTAAAAAACAAAAAGAGGAAGCAATTGGTCAATGTCAAAACTTTACTACTGTGATCATTTGCTGCATTGACTTTTCACAACTTCAAGTTGTAAGGTTTGTTTGGCTGAATAGACTGTTCTTGTTTAAACTGTTGTAATGTTCTAAAAAATGTTAGAGAAACTGATTGATTAGGGGTGAAATTGACTATAGACTGTTCAGAGCTTTGATTTGTGATGTTTCACCTTCTCACTTCAGTGCATTCACAGGGTTTCCGGTTGGACTGTTCAGAGGTATGTGAGGTCACTGTTGAGATGTTACTTTTTTAGCAAAAAAAACAAAACAAATAAACATGGAATAAGTTGTCAAGTAGTGTGGTAGACAGTGGGACTTTAGGGACTTTCAGAACTCAACTTTTTGTTATTTCAGAAGAATTAAGTGGATAGGACTGGCGAGCTTTGTGGGGCTGAATGGCCTGTTCTCATCCAGATTGCTCTAATATTCTAATGTGATGGTCATAAATGTGGAGTGCATATTTGGGATCAATTATTTGCCATAGAGAAAAAGAGCACTAGAATCAATCAAATGTTTAGTTTACCCTGAATCCTGTTTTATTCATAGTACTTCAATGAAATGTACCACAAATGAAAACGATGACTGCATTATTAGGAGTAGCTGAACAGTGACTTATAGCCCTGTCTTTACAATCTCCTAATTATCCAGATTTCTTTCCCCCATTTTTATATACACTTAAACTTTACGCAATTCATACAGCAAGTCAACAAAGCAAAACTTTTAATTAGAACCAGATTAATACCATCTTGTTGGAACAGTTCAATGTATGTCACTGCGGAAAAGGGAAATAACATGGCTCATAACGCTACACAGTAGGCTTTTTTTTTTGATTGACGCTCTCTGTGCACCCCTACCCGAGCTATAATGCAAAACCTTTGCTCTAATATTCCATAAGTTCTTAATTGAAAACTCATGCAGACATCCCTTTGGAAAATTTGATAGAATGTTGCCATAGGAAAACCAGCAATAAAGCGTGTCACAGTGTACCACTGTATTATATAAAACAAATGAGTGTGCGACTCGCAGCGCTGATCAATTATCACAATGTTAATTACTTGTTAACGTCTACCTGCAGTCGTTGACAAAAGGCCAGCTCTGATTTTGCTGCCTCTTGCATTTACAAGGCTTTCATTTTTCCACTCGGGTTCTTCAGTTTCTTCTTGAGTCTAGACGGGCTGAAGCAACTGTTCGAGTGCACACGTCAAAAACCTTGGCTCGTCTTGTTTTAATTATAAAGTGGAGAGTACTGAAAAGTGACAAGTGATTTGTAATAATAGCTTGTTTAGACTCTGCACATGAGAGCTAATCTATGCAGACAAAGACACCAGAAACATTCTTTTTAAGTCTCAATTCTGCATATGGATCAGTGAGGAAACCTGGAGAATAAGAATCAGCAGTAATTTTTTTTTTTTTTTGCTAACATAAATTATTAACCTATCTTTCTATTAAATAAAAAAATCTTTCGACACGACAAAACTTTTTAGGAGACGAGACTTTTTGCAAAAGATTTTTTTTCAAGTCCCACAAGATGAGAACATTGCCTTGATATTTTTAAAAGTCACGCCCTCCTATCAACCATTTTCAAACAAGACCACAGTACTCTCACCTCTCATTCGTGTGAATGCTTTTGTCAGACACACTTCCTGCACTCTCAGCTCTTATAAAATGTAACGTTTTCCTTACTTTAAGTTCCCAATGAAATGTGCTATATAAATAAATTGACATTAACAAATCTTATTGAAGAATTACATCACGAAGGGTTATCAATAGAAAAAATGAGTACATGGGTAATCCTAGCACCTAGAAACGAGGAAGTCAAACAAATTTACGCCAAAAATTGCTGATCGGTTACGTGGCAAAATGGTTAAATGTGTATCAATAGACTATGCTGAAACAGTTGGTGGTGATCGTGCGGAAGATGAAAACAACAACTTACAACATCCCAAAGAATATCTACAAGCCTTAACACTGTCTGGTTTGCCACCACACAAATTACTGTAGAAAGAAGGATGTATCCAAGAAAGGTAATGTAGTACATCTCCCACAGATAACATTAGATAACAAAAGAGATCTTGATATGCCATTCGTATTAAAACGTTAACAGTTTCTGGTTAGAATAGCTTTTGCAAAGAAAATTAACAAATCTCGGAGCCAAACATTCGAAAAAGTCACTTTATTTAATAGAGAGAAAGAAACGAAATTCAATCATGGGCAGTTATACATTGCATGGATGCAAATGTAACACTTTACATGAAAATTAAAATGTGTTTAAATTGTACATCCACATCCCCATACGCGAGCGGCAGAACCGCAAAGATGCTACCGCGTAGCGCTGGCCAGGGGGTTGGTGAGCGAAGCGAGCAGTAGGCAAAGCCCCCTAGTTGTGTAAAAAAATTATCACACGTGTATAATTAAGTAAGCAGGAAAAATTAGTACTTCAATTTTTAGCAAAAATATCAGAACAGTTCATCCAATAAAGTGTTCTGTGTTTCAAAGACATAAGGCCGGCATGAACTTATAGAAATTGACGTGACTTCTACTCAATGAGTATGTCAATGTACAGTATAACAGTTGCAGTTGTTGAATGTCACTACCTCTGAGGGTGTTTAAATTATACAACTAGGAAGAGTATTGGTGACCCCACTATTCTCTCATCTCTGCCATGAAAACACTGAAACAACTCAGGAAGAATGGAATTAGCCTGTAATGCAGATTGCTGGTGAGTGGTCCTAAAAAGGGCTGTTGGGTATCTTCAGGGCTATTTCCACCCACCGCACCACGCACCCCCAGTTTGCCTCCATGACTTCCTCAGTGTTGATACAGTGATATCACTTTTCAAATATGCGTGCTAAATTAAACCTGGGGCAGTCATTTTCAGGGCCGTCTTAACAGCATTATAGGCCCCCGGGCAAAGCAGTGCACTGGGGCCCCTACCTAGACAACCACTCAATAAGTCACAACATACATAGATTAGCATGGGGCCTCCGGGCATCTGCCCATGGTGTCCATGTGCTATGATGACCCTGGTCATCTTCATATGTGCGCCTATTTGGCATGAATGCAGCTTGCTTTAATTGGGGGGGTGTATGAATCTGCTGTGGACAGCTGGAAGAAGTACAAGATCCCATATAAAGTGTTGGGGTGCCAGCTGGGTCACCCCTTTTCAACACTTTGGAGATGAGACTCGATTTATGTCGACATCCACAGGTGAAGTAATCTCGATCTCCAGGGGTAGAGTGCGGTAGTCAGTTGTACATGTCGACAAAACCTTACCGTTACATTATACATCGACTCTTTTTGCTAGAGGGCAGTTCGCTTCATTGATTTGATCACAGAAATCAATGCGAGCGCAGAGTAGGGTAGAGTGAACAATGTCTAAAATAGCATCATCATCTGAAATCGAATGTGGAAAGCAAAATATTCTGTTGGTGACGTGTTGCGTATTATTGTTCAATCGGACTCTGATTTTGATGAAAGTTATGTTGAAATCGAAAACGAAAGTGCATCACCTGCAGTAGCTGATCAGGCCCAGCTAGTGATGAACACGTTTGTGTAGCTGATGCGCCTGGGAGGACTACCCAGACATACTGTAGATCAGGCAAGCTTGCTACCAGACTTTCCCAAACGACGTGGCATGCTAATGGACACTACAGATTACCAGCCACTCGACTAATTCAAGCCAATTTTTCCAAAAATGTGGCAATGCATGTCATTGGCTGCTTCTAACGTTACCATGCCTTGCAGGACTATGCTTTGTAATTGGTATAGTATGTGAATTTATATACTGTAGAGGCTCAGGGAACATAAGACACAGTGATATTTGTCCTAAATAAATATTTGATGTTGATTTATATGTGAAATCATTGCTTTGTGTGATTTTTAGAAAATTGAGTTTTTTGGAAAAAATATTTAGCCTTGGGCCACAACAGAGAAAATATTAAATGGCCCTCAACAGGTGACGGATGACAAAAACAGACGTTCGTGGGCCAAAAAACATAGGATACATTTTAAAGTAAAGTGAGCAAGAAGGGATCTTAGAGCTTTGTCATATAGGTTTGTTCAGACCATCATTTGGGAGCATCTGGCTTTTATAGCTGTCTGGGTGGAAGGGGCAGGGTTAATAGTGTCTTCTCGCTTGCTGAAGAAGAGAAAAAGTATAGGAAGCTAATCAAAGACTTTGTTAAATGTTGCGACTCAAACCACTTACACCTGAACACCAGCAAGACCAAGGAACTGGTGGCAGATTTTAGGAGGCCCAGGCCCACTCATGGACCCCGTGATCATCAGAGGAGACTGTGTGCAGAGGGTACAGCTGGATGACAAATTGAACTGGACTGCCAATACTGATGCTCTGTGTAATAGAGGACAGAGCCAACTATACTTCCTTAGAAGGTTGGCGTCCTTCAACATCTGCAATAAGATGCTGCAGATGTTCTTCCAGACGGTTGTGGCGAGTGCCCTCTTCTACGCAGTGGTGTGCTGGGGAGGCAGCATAAAGAAGAGGGACACCTCACGCCTGGACAAACTGGTGAGGAAGGCAGGCTCTATTGTAGGAATGAAGCTGGACAATTTGACATCTGTAGCAGAGCGACGGGCGCTAAGCAAACTCCTGTCAATCATGAAGAATTCACTGCATCCACTTAACAGTTTTATCTCCAGTCAGAGGAGTAGCTTCAGTGACAGACTGAGGAGATCATTCCTCCCCAACACTATGCGACTCTTCAATTACACCCAGGGGGGTAAATGCTAACATTATTCAAATTTATTGTCTACTTTTACATGCATTTTTATTACTCTTTAATTTAATATTGTTTTTTGTATCAGTATACTGCTGCTGGATTATTTGAATTTCCCCTTGAGATTAATAAAATATCTATCTATCTATCTATCTATCTATCTATCTATCTATCTATCTATCTATCTATCTATCTATCTATCTATCTATCTATCTATCTA
>JANRMT010062806.1:110345474-110369617 GCA_026402145.1 Polypterus bichir lapradei | reverse complement strand
ATCTATCTATCTATCTATCTATCTATCTATCTATCTATCTATCTATCTATCTATCTTCTACTACAAGCTGTAGGCATCAGAGGTAACTTACAAAACTGGATCTGAAGTGGGCTAACCGGTGGAAATCATGAGTACCGATAAGAAATGGGGTCATCACCGGAGTCCTTCAGAGGTCTATTTTTTTTTAAATTTATATTAATGACATTAATTCTAGTATAGTTAGTAAACTTGTGAAATTCACAGATGACGCTAAAATTGGTGAGATGACAAACACTGAGGAGGCAGCTGAAAAATATTAAAAAAAACCTGGACAAGCTTCAGAATACTTGGAAAATGCAGTTTAATGTTGAAAGTGCTACATGTGGGAACATCAATTATAAATACAAAGTGGGAGGCACTGTCATACAGGAAGCAACCTCTGAAAAGGATTTAGGGGTTTATGTTGACAGAACATTTTCATCGCCTAAGCAATGCACAGAAGCAATTAAAAAGGCAAATAAAATGTTAGGTTATATCATAAACTGTTGAATTTAAGTCCATCCATCTATCCATCCATCATCCAACCCACTATATCCTAATTACAGGGTCACGGGGGTCTGCTGGAGCCAATCCCAGCCAATACAGGGCACAAGGCAGGAAACAAACCCCGGGCAAAGCACCAGCCCACCGCAGGGCTCACACAACAACAACAACATTTATTTATAGAGCACATTTCATACAAAAAAATGCAGCTCAAAGTGCTTTACATAATGAAGAATAGAAAAATAAAAGACACAGTAAGAAAATAAAATAAGTCAATATTAATTAACATAGAATAAGAGTAAGGTCCGATAGCCAGGGTGGACAGAAAAAAAAAAAAAAAAACTCCAGACGGCCGGAGAAAAAAAATAAAATCTGCAGGGATTCCAGACCATGAGACCGCCCAGTCCCCTCTGGGCAATCTACCTAACATAAATGAACCAGTCCTCTTTGTAGTTAGGGTTCTCACGGAAGGACTTGATGATGATGGTCACATGGACTTCTGGCTTTTAGTTCATCAATGTTGGAGGATCATGATGCTTTGAGTAGGTGGTGGTGGTGCAGGCCGCCACCACAAAGAAACCGGAAAAAGAAAAAGAGAGAGTAAGGGTCAGTACGGAGCAACAATAATCACATGACCTAACCTGCATGTCTTTGGACTGAGGGAAGAAACCCACGCAGACACGGGGAGAACATGCAAACTCCACACAGGGAGGACGCACTGCGACACCGTGCCGCCCATTGAACTTAAGTCCAAACTATATAATGCACTAGTGGGACCACATCTGGAAGATTGTGTGTAGGTCTGGTCACAGCAGTAGAAGACATACATAGCAGCACTTGAAGCTGTGCAGAGAAGAGCGACCAAGTGCATCATGGGACTAAAGGACATGTCCTACTGTAACATTAATTAAACCTGTTAAGTCTCGGGCAGAGGAGACCGCCTGGGGACCTAATCCAGGTCCTTAAAGGGATTGATAAAGGAGATCCAGCAACATTCTTTCAGCTTAAAGATGAATCAGGTACACGAGGACATCAGTGAGAAATTCAGAGGAAGTGCATTTAAGACTTCTTTACATGAAGAGTTGAGGGACTTTGGAACAAACTACCAAGACATGGAGTTAACCCAGAAACCTTAACACCCTGTAAGAAGAATCTGGATAAGATATTTGGACATCTTAGCTATTATCTAAACAAACAGGCTTGATGGACTAAATGGTCTCGTCTTGTCAAATTTCTGATATTCTTATGTTCTTTAGAGATGTAACCAACCAGGAATGTAAAACTATGCCACTGAACCACTGAACCATTTAGGAACCAGAAAGAATGGATGGCTCAGGTCCTTCTGAGATTTGTAACCATCTCCTTGGTCTTCTCAACAGGGCTATTCACCTTCCACTAGGCAGAAAGGAGCTCCACTTCATTCCTATTAAGTGATTCATGGCTGTTTTTGATGAAGCCCACGATTGTGGTGTCATCAGTATATCTGAT
Organism: Polypterus bichir lapradei; assembly: GCA_026402145.1. NCBI lineage: Eukaryota > Metazoa > Chordata > Cladistia > Polypteriformes > Polypteridae > Polypterus > Polypterus bichir. The sequence goes on along the minus strand of JANRMT010062806.1, from coordinate 110,367,607 downwards.
GATATTGTAGGGACTACATTTGGAGGGAAGGCAATTATGAAAGAAATAAAACAGAAACTTTTTACAGCTAACTATAAACCTCTCATTGTTATGGCCATGAGAGATGCCCTGTTTTTCCAGAACATTCTTTCAGACTCTCGGCTCCCATTCACACTGCTTTCCACTCATCTTTCACTCGCACCACTCAACAAACACACACAACACTAAGTTACATAGATTACGTACCACCCATTCTGTCCTGTAAAACAGACAGGTCATATTATCCATGCCTCCACCATCCACCATGTCATTAAGCCTTTTTCTTTCCTTTGTTGTTTCAGAACACCGTATGGCAAGGGTCGGCAACACAGCCCTTTTCTGTGTTGATATTTTCAGAAGCCTGTTGGCCATATTGATTTTTCGGAATGGTTAAAGATTAATTGTAGAATGCCAAAGGGTAAAACTGTCCACTGGGGCTGTGTGGACATACAGTCTGATTGCCTGCATTGTGGCATGTCAATTGGACTGGACGTGATTGTACAGTATGAGTGCCATTTTTGACTGGTGACTCTGTGTGCGATATGAGGAGTCGCTTGACCACAATTTCTAAAAATCGCACAGTGTATGTCCTGCGTTATAGGGACCAAGTCATCGACCCTTTACAACAGTTAGCAAGGGCATATTCATAGCAGTTATAGCTTCTCCATGCCACAATTTGTGGCGACTCCTGATCTTTTTGTCTACATCTCCCAGCATCCATCCATTTCCGATTCTTCCAGTGTTCTCACTACTGATCCCTCATGGTAAACCCTTTCTGTTTCCCCACACATCTGCATCTCTTGGCTTTGTCAGTGCTATCCATCTCACAGATTACCGTTCCCATGATATAGCGCCCCCAGTTGGCCACAATATCACTTCCTACCTGGCAAAATATTTAAATGCTACAATTACACAGAAATATTTCCATTATCAGTTATCACGGAAAGTGGCTGTACTGGCTAATAATTCAAATATTTCTATTATAATATTTATTCTGCAGAAGTAAGCATTCACAAAAGTTTTAGTTTCATATGTATCCAAATATGAGAACAGCTAGTTCATGCTAATAGAAATAAAAATGCCAAAGAAACCATATGATGACAGATAAAAACCACTTTTCAAATGCTTTAAATCAAGCATAAAATCAAAACTGAGAACAAATAAACAAAAAATATTCAACAAAAAGCCGTGTAATGTTTAATGCCCACAAGGTACTTGTCAGACACTTGTGTCGGGGTTCTGAGAATTGAACACAGGGCAGTTTATCTGAATGTTCCTTTATTCTTTGAATCAAATATCTTTGGGTTTTGGTATTGCATATTAGGAAGTGTAAAGGGTGGTCTGTCTTCAAACATTTCCAGAATAATAGCCATGCACAGCACAAACAGACAGATAACAGGGGATCACATGTGGCGTGCACAGTTTTTGGCTGCACACATATCTAGAAATCCAGTTTTTTGAGAAACACGCTTCCAAGGTGAGCCCTTAAATGAATGCAGGCAGGTGGGAGTGATAAGAGCCGGAAGCTGTCTGGAAAGGGTCGGTCGTCTCAGAAGACACAAAAGTCGCTACTGCTATGCTAAAGGAGGCCTCAGATAAATTGTTGATTGCCACCATGGACCACGTAGCATTATTTTCTCTCGCAAGATTCTGTTTTAGTTTGAGAAGGCAGTGCAATTGGCAGGTTGGAAATCTCAGATCATCTGCAGTCTGCACATGTCTAACCAGCATGCAAATTCATCCATCCATCCTTCTAACCATTTGCTGCCTCCACTTTATCCTGGTCATTGTCACAGGCCATCATCAGGTACATGACAGAAGTCCATTGTAGCACATACTTAACCAGACACCTACCCTTGAAAATACTGAACCAACTATCCTAAGATCATCCACTCATTATTGAACCTGCTTGATCCAGTTCAGAGTTGTTTGGGGCCCGCTATCCTCCTGTTGAGAAGTAGGAACCAACTCTGGAGGTACCTCTATTCTCACACACCTACACATACTCATAGTGGGCCATTATATGGTTGTTAATAAACACCATCCGTGTATTACTGATCACCTTTTAATTGAGTTCAGGTTTGTTTGGAGACTCGTCCTGGTAACATTAATGGATGCGGCAGCTATATAATGCACTAGTGAGACCACATTTGGAGGATTGCATGCAGATCTGGTCATCAGACTAGAAGAAAGACATAGTGGCACTTGAAGCTGTGCAGAGGAGAGCAACCAAGTGCATCATGGGACTAAAGGACATGTCCTACTGTAACTTAATTAAACCTGTTTAGTCACTGGCAGAGGAGACCGGCTGGGAACCTAATCCAGATATTTAAAATCCTCAATAAAGTAGATCCAGCAACATTCGTTCAGCTTCAGGGTCAATCAAGTACTGGATGACATCAGTGGAAATTTAGGGGAAGTGCATTTAAGACTTCTTTATGTGAAGAGTTGTGGAACTTTAGAACAAACTACCAAGACAGAAGCAGAAACCTTAACAACCTGTAAGAGGAATCTGGATGAGATATTGGGAGAGCTTAGCTCTTATCTAAACAAACAGGCTTGATGGACTGAATGGTCTCCTCTTGTTTGTCAAATTTCTGATGTTCTTATGTTCTTCAGAGATGTAGCCAACCAGGAACTTAAAACTATGCTATTGAACCACTGAGCTGTTTAGGAACCAGGGAGAGTGCATGGCTCAGTTCCTTCTGAGATTTGTAACCATCTCCTTGGTCTTCTCAAGAAGGCTATTTGCCTTGCACCAGGCTGAAAGGCGCTGCACTTCATTCTGATAAGTTGATTCATCATGGGATGCGGCATCTAAGCCAAATGCACTTCAGAAGAGGTCATCCACCTGAAGCTAAGCGTGTTCGGGCAGAGCCAGTACCTGGATGGCAGACCATCTAGGAAAAACTTGGGTTGCTGATGGAAGAGGTACTGGGCACTTACCCTGAGGTCTGAATGTAGATCCCAATGCCCCAGTGCAGTAACAGGGACACTGTGCTGTAAAAATGGTAACGTCCTTCGGAAAAACAGAGGTGCCGACGCTTTGTGGTCATAAATGATCCCTGGGCATTCTTTGTAAAGAGCAGGGTTTATCCCAATGTCCAGGCTAAATTGTCCTCTATGGCCTAGTCATTCTGGTCCCCTAATCATCCTCTGTCTCAAATTGGCTAGCTTTCTTTCACCACCTAATAGCTCATGTGTGGTGAGTGTACTGGCGCAAAGAAATGGCTGCTGTCGCATCATCCAAGTGGAATCTGCACATTGGTGGTGGTTGAAGTGGCTCCCCACTCGCTATGTAAAGCACTTTGAGTAGTGAGTATGGTAGAAACCAAGCCTAAATATAGCATTAGCCCATAGAAGTTCACTCTCACCCACCTGTCCACTCCGTATTTACTCATACTCAAGGCCACTTTAGAGTCTCTAATTAGTCTAATACCATTTTGAACCTGCTTAATCCAGTTCAGGATTGGGGTGAAGCTTGTTGTGGTCACAATGGTAGAAAGAAATAGTCTTAGACCTGGGAGCACTTCTGGATCGAGTAAGGTAGGCATCACAAGTCTCCACAGCACCCTCTAGCACAGGGGTCTTCAATCACGGTCCTGGAGGGCCCCAGTGGCTTCAGGTTTTCCTTCCAGCCAGTTTCCTAACTAGAGGCTATTCAGTCCTTGCTGGTAATGAAACTTGGTATTTAACTGTTTGGTTTGTTCGAGCTTTCGTTCATCCAAGAGAAATTTAATTTAATTGCAATGTAGAGTTTCCTTCTCTGAGAACATTATCCATGGGCTTTGTAGTACAGAACACATCTTAACTTAATGGACCTTTCCAATTCCCCTTTCATTTATTTCTAAACATTTTTAAACACAGATACTTCATGGTGTATATGCACAGGTTTAAAAGGAAGCATGTTAGCCTCTTGAGTTGCTGGTTTATTGGTCTTCTGCATTTCATTATTAAGTAACGTCTGCTTAAGAAAACAGGCAACAATTAAAACTTAAATGCATCTGGTAAAATCTAAAATAGGCAATTAAGGGTTCTGAATTGTAACAGGTAAGATAACTAATAGTAAGCCTGAAAAAAATATTTCTTTAGTAGTAAATAAATGGGTTCTAATTAAGAAACTGGTTGAAGTAAAAACCTGTAGCCATAGCAGACCTCCAGGACTGCAACTGAGGACCTCTGATCTACAATGTAACTAAAATTTGTCTTTGACGAATTAAAGCACCAAAAGGGCATACGTTAAATACCAAGTTTCTTTAGTAGCAATGACTGAGTTCTAACTAGGGAACTGGTTGGAATGAAAACCTGTAGCCACTGCTGCCCTCCAGGACTGTGATTGAGGACCCCTGCTCTAACAACACCCCAGAACCCAACAAGGCTGCCCAATGGGACTACAGTTCCCAGCATGCCTTGTGGGTTTCCATACTGGTAGTGCTGCCCAGGGATGCTGCTACCTAACGTGCGGAGGGGAGTATGTAACCCAGACTGATTGTCTCCCCCACCCCGACCCAGTCCTTTTATCACACTGGCCTCCTTGATCCAACCCTGCTGGGACACCAGAATAACCAATTCCAAACTGGTATCTTCTGCTTACTTCCTGACTAAGGCAGGGAACACCCTCCCTTTCTTCTTGTGCATTCATTGGACTGGCCTCCCATCCAGGTATGGAACCTTGCCCCATCCCATGCATGCCATCCTTTACAACAGGTACACTTGTGTCTTTCTAAGTGATGTCCAATTAATTCAGTTAGCTACTGGTGGACTCCAATCAAGCTCTAGACACATCTCAAGGAGACTTAAACCAAACAGGATGAACCCGAGCACAAATTAGAGTGACACAGCAAAGGGTCTGAATGCTTCTCTGAATGAAAGATTTTAGTTTTTGATTTTTAATAAATACTGTAATAATAAAAATAACTCTTTACATTTCTAGAGCACTTTTCTCACTATACTCAAAGTGCTGTTCATAGCCACTTCAACCACCATTAATGTGTCACATCCACCTGGATGATGCTATTTTTGCACCAGTATGCTCACCACACATTAGCTATTAGGACGTGAAGTGGTCAGAGAGATAGCCAATTAGAGAACAGTGGGCCAGAATGACTAGGCCGTGGTGGGCAATTCAGGACATCGGGATACACCCTACTCTTCACAAAGGATGACCAGGGATCTTTTATAACCACAGTCAGGACCTCTGTTTTACATCTTATCCAAAGGATGGTGCCATGTTTACAGCACAATGTCCCCATCATTAGATAGATAGATAGATAGATACTTTATTAATCCCAAGGGGAAATTCACATAATCCAGCAGCAGTATACTGATACAAAGAAACAATATTAAATTAAATAGTAATAAAAATGAAAAAAGTTAGCATTTACTCCCCCGGGTGGAATTGAAGAGTCGCATAGTGTGGGGGAGATTACACTGGGGCATTGGGATCTACATTCAGACCACAGGGTAAGTGAACCAAACACCTCTTCCAGCAGCAACCCAAGATTTTTCCTAGATGGTCTCCCATCCAAGTACTGTCCGGGCCCCTAAATATGCTCAGCTTCAGGTGGATGACCTGTTCTGAAGTGCATGTGGTATGGCTGCTACCTTTCTAAAAACATGTTATTAGTATGTCATTATGGGTTATTAAGTGTAGTTTGATGGGCAAAAATGACAAATTTATTCAATGAAAATTAAATCTACAACACCATAAAGTGTGCAGAAAATGAAGGGATCTGAATATTTTTGGTATCCATTGTGTGTTGGAATTTATTTTTATTGGCTTATGAATTCTCTTTACATTTTCCATGTTGATTCCAGTTTCCTCCTAATATACAACAACTTGACTCAGTACTGTGTCTCTTCGGAGAATCCCTGGGTACCGCCGGTTTGACTTTGTGTTGCTCATGGAGTCCCAAATGAGGCAGATTACCTGCATTCTGAGGGAGCGTCAGTTACGGCACGTTGGCCATGTGGCGCGATAACCTGAGGGTGATCCAGCCCCCAGGATCCTCATTGTTGAGGACCAGAGCAGCTGGGTTGCCCACATAATTCCTGGTTGCAGCAGACAGATGGTCATTTCCGGAAGGTGGGACTGGACCGCCTGTCTGCCTGGGGCATTACCAACCAGGATCTCGAGCTGTTTTGTTGTGTGGTGAATGCAGCAACATGCTGTACCAGTGCACGCTACCCAACCTGACCTGGCCTGATTAACAATACCAGATAACTGCAGTGTACAGTAGGAATACTAATGATGGCCTGGCCTGGCACTTTCCCACTGACTAGACACAACTGGGCGTGGCCAGAGTCACATGGGAAATTTCTTCTACTTTATCAATTTATTTCAATGTAGCTATGTGCTGATTTTAGCAAGGACTCTATTCTGAAGTTCAAGTCATGGCTTCTGTGACCCCCCCAAATACATCAGAGTTCAGGGGATACTAATGAGAGGTAAACAGACAAGGATTAATCAATTCGATTTTCCTCAGCAAACTCGATTGTAGGTTCCGAAATTATTTTAAGTTTCATCATTTTTTGAGGAAAACAAGCAAATTAAAAGTTCACCTGAGGACCAACCATTATTTTCTATAAGATGGTACTGATTATGAAAAAAATGGATTCAGGCACAGAGCCAAAGTAGCAACGAAGAAGTGTATCTAACAACCAGCATGACAATGCAGAGTGCGTGACAAAATAGTTACGCTGTGAGAAAAAAGAAAATAGAACAAGAATAGAAACAAATTTTAGTTTTCAAGAGCCAAGAAATAATTTTAAAAATCAGACCAGGAATACCCTAAGAACATACAGAACCGGACAAATTGTACGGCCCCTCCTTTTAACTCACCTCAACAAAAATATGCACCATTTCATGGTAATTTACCTTTAAGAGTGGCTTGGTATCAGGTTTGTACCACTTTGTAAATATTTTTGAAGGACATTTGGTGTGTCTTGGGGATGGAATTAGACAGATTTCAGATTTATTTCTCATTTGCGTTCATTGAACAGAAATCTTTGTGTGGATAAGGAAAATCTGTGAAAGTAACCCCTTAGTGTCAGGTTTTATTCAGATGGCTGAGTGAGTTTAATGTTGCCTGATGCTTTTGATCCTTTGTTTTAGTGATTTATTATTTTCTATTGTTTAGAGCTAAGCAGAGGCGGCCTTAGGGGTGTGTGAGGGGCCTAGGTCTGACCCACCCCACACGCGCCCGGTTATGTCAAATGCTGTTACCAGTATGTGTGGACTGTATAAACTTGCGCACAAATTTAATAAAAATAATGTTAACATACACCTGATTTTCTCATTACAGTATTCAGCTAAATTTTTCCAAGATAACATGAGGACTTTATCAAAATATAACTGGGGAATATAACTTGACAAATCTGCTCGAATGGGACAGGCGGACCTCAAAAGCGGGGCCCCCTTAGGCATGGGGCCTGTGGTGGCCACCCCAATAGCCACCTCTAAACACCGCTCTTGGAGCTAAGAGTGGTTTAAGATTCACAATGTTGCAGATGTCATGATGGACTGTGGAGTAGCTGCGGGAGTGACAGTGGATGTGACCATTTGAGTCAGGGTGTGATGTTAAGCTGGTTGTTTCATCTCAATATTAAAACAGACTTGAAACGCTAGTAAGATCATTGTTGTCAAGGCTAAGTTGGTGGTGCAGTCTCCAAGAACATTTTATTGAAAAGAAATGGATTAAGAAATGATGAACTTTCTTTAAGGGCAAACCTAAAGACTAGTCGCTAGTCATGAAAAGAAAAAAGTTGGTTGAAATTCATGGCCAGAGTTAACAAAGCCAAGTGTTCTTCCAGGAATGAAAGAAAAGAGGGAGATGGTCAAAAAATTGTAGTGCCACCCTTACTGAGGTCAACAAACTGATGACAGAACAAAGCCTAAAAACTCTAGGTAGAATCTAGTTGGAAATATGTGCATAAAACATTTGAAGCCCTTGATTCAACACAGTACTAACAGCATGGAAGGTTATTGTTGTTTTTTAATCTCAAATCTTGGACAACCAGGAAGAGTGTAACACTAAGGGCCAGTTTATACTTCACACTCAGAACGCTTGAACAGATATATTATGTCTACCATGCATTCCCGTCTTCTGAGCACATTGTCCGAGATTAGTGTGACGCATCTGAGAGTTGCACTACCAATATAAATATGGTTGGTGTGTGTGTTCTAGTTTTGGTATGTGACATCAACATTAGTGTTTACTGTCAACATGTGATGGTAAGCCGCAATGCAGCTCCAACATGCTTCGATGGTTCACTGCGGTGAAGCAAATCATTAGATGTAAATGCTGACATGTTAATGTCTTCATGCTGCTTTCTTTCATCCATTTCTTGCATAGGCAATACAGTTGTCGCATATTCCCCATCGTAATGACGCAATACATTTAAAGGTCTCCTATACCATCTTCTGTGTCACTGTTGCCATCTTGTTTTTTTTTTTTTTGCACCTTTGCAACAACATCAGAATGCAAAGAATTTTATTGTGAACATCTTTCTTCCCTCAACTAACAGCACAGCGAAACTGGCCATTGTTTTCTCACCGTGATGATTTCTCACACTGCCACCTGGTGGAATCCTCCAGATTTACTTAAAGTATGCACACAAGTATAGTCAGTACACTGCAGTGTCCTCAAGTGCATGTGCTGCGTAACGTTAAGTATATCCCTGGCCTAAATTTTAAACCACAACAGTGACGTTGTGTATCACGATCTCTGGGCTGTCATATGCTAGCAAACAACTTATCAACGATGCACCACAGTAAACAAATATGGCAGTGCCCATAAAACGTTGATTGTGCCGCATCAAGACATAAAATATTGTAGCACTGACACCATGCTGTTACATGTGTTTTTTACTGGGGAGAAGCTTCTGTCTGGCCTGAGTCATAAGGCCCAGATCGGTGGAGTGTTTTATTTTGTTATTAGTTTTATTTTAAGATAGTAACAAAGTATACAACCAAGCAGACAAAATCTATACAGTAAATAACCTCATAATCAATCTAGAAAGAGCATCAGAGAATTAAAAAATAGGAAAAAAAAACAAATAAATCAAGAATACAGCATTGACTTGAGAGAGAGGAAAGCCAAGGGCACCGGGAATGTCCACCTACATTAATTCTTATTCTAAATTTTTTGTTTTAATTAAGTCTTGAAGTGTAGTAAAAAATGTTTGGACAGATCCTCTAGGCGATAATTAAATTTGTTCCCATTTCAAATCATATAAAACATCCATTACCCATTAAGTTGTAAAAGGTGGGTTGGGATTCTTCCAGTAAAGCAAGATAAGCCTACATGCTAGTAGTTTGGTATCAGCCATTGCAATCAATGTGTCCTTCTCCACTTTAAACCCATCTGTGAGTTCACCAAACACAGCTGTTAATGGGTTAGGAGTGACTGTGACACGAAGGATATCTGATAGGCGTTCAAAGATTTTTACCCACAATTATGTTCATTTGGTGCACCTGCACCACATCTGGCCCAGTGAGGCTGGAGCTCGATTGCAACATTCGCAGTTTGGATCTTGTTCTAGAAACATTTTGATCAATTTTACATAAGTGTGAATGATGAAAGATTTTAAGCTGAATTATTGAATGCTTTATGCATATGGAGCTAGACAGTATTCTATGTATGGCTGACTTCCACTCCTTTTCTGAGATGTTAATTGAAAGGACCTTTTTCTACCGTTCCCTGGGATCGCTGATGGGAAGATTGTTTGAGATGTTTCAATATATTGATGAGATGAAGGAAGGATACTTTGAGATGTTTTCAAATATTGTTGAGATGCTGGCTGAGTTTTCACAATTGATCAGTATTTTATGGATTAGAAATGGGTGGGTGGTGGGGAAAATGTTTTACACCAAATTTCTGTTTTGAAAATAGTGGAAAAATTGTGTTGCTCGGAAGTTAAATTTGAAGCATAATTGTTAATAAGAGGCAAATACCTTATTTATATAAAGCTCTGTAAGTGTCTTAATCCCAAATGCTTTCCAAAGTGTAAGTACTGTGTCAGTTTGAAAAAAGGTGATTATCGTGTAGAGGAGCAACAGCTAAAACCTTCTCTGCCTTGACTGATGGAGAGTTGCAGTGATGGTTGTCATTTTGGAAGTTTCTCCGATCTCCATACAGTTTCTCTGTAGCTCTGCCAGAGTGATCATTAGGTTCTTGGTCACCTCTCTTACTATGGCCCCTCTTCCATGATTTGTCTTTTGGGCCTGGTGGTCAGCTCCTGGAAGATCCGTGGTTCTTCCAAGCTTCATTAATTTAAGAAATATGAAGGCAACTGTGCTCTTGGGGAACCTTCGATGCTGCTTCCATGATTGCTTAGTTTGGCCAAGTGGCCCGCTCTTAGAAGAGCCCTAGTTGTCCCGAGCTTCATTCATGTACTAATTATGAAGGCCTCTGAACTCTTTGGAATCTTTGATGCTGCAGGAATTTTTTGTTGCCTTTAACACGTCTGTGCCTCGAAACAGTCCTATGTTTAGCATGGCACAAAATTCCTTTGACCTAATGCCTTGGTTTTTGCCCAACTGTGGGACCTTCCCTTTCACTCTTGCTGATAACTATCTGTCACAAATTACTCCTGACACTCTTCTCTATCCATTCCACCCTGCCTACACTCTCTTCTTCACCTCTTTTCCACAATCCCCGTTACTCTGTACTGTTGATCCCAAGTATTTAAACTCATCCACCTTCACCAACTCTACTCCCTGCATCCTCACCATTCCACTGACCTCCCTCTCATTTACACACATGTATTCTGTCATGGTGGTCCTACTGACCTTCATTCCTCTCCTCTCTAGAGCAGATCTCCACCTCTCCAGGGTCTCCTCAACCTGCTCCCTACTCTGATCCCTATGTCATAAGCAAACATCATAGTCCACGGGGACTCCTGTCTAATCTCATCTGTCAACCTGTCCATCACCATTGCAAATAAGAAAGGGTTCAGAGCTGATCCCACCTCCACATTGAATGCAATGTGAACAATCAATGGTGTTTCATATAACTTCCAGTTACCCAAAAAAGTACCTCATGAGAGCTTCCACCTGACTTCTACAGGCGACCAAACAGGCATTTCTTAGTAAACACAAAACCCTGTTGTTTTTTTTATTAAACTCAACTGCCTTCTCTCTCACCTTCTCTCGGAATGATGGCAAAACATTCTCTCCCTTTGAGGATGCCAACAAAAAAAAAATAAACAAATAAATAACTGGAGATTATATCAGCGTATGGACAGATAAATGTGTGAGTAAGCACATTGCAAAATTCACTTGGCATTCCTTTTTTTTGAAAGCGGGGAATGTTATGCGTTCCGCTGTTGCTTTTTTCCCTTTCTTTTTATTATTCTTTTCACTTTACCCACAGATTTAAACATTCTGTTTTCCACTTACCTTAAAGCATATAGGCTGGTTAAACTGTAATAAGGAGTTTTTTAAATGCCAGAAAGATTTCAACACAGACATGGCTGTAACTTAGCTCTGTCCGACCCTTTCCAGGACATTTTATGAAATGTAATTTTTTTATTGAATGTTTTGTACATAACAAAGTATTTCATTAAAAGTCAGTAAATTAACAGCATGTGGCAGTTCATTACATTGTACACTCATGTAGCCCTTAAGCAATGCATGGAAACCTTTTGAGGATTTAGGAACATTGGTTGTAATACAGTGTTCCACTTGGAATGTGAAAGGTCTCACGAAAAAACTGTGTGTGATCAAAAGAAAATGACTACTTGACGTGATCAAGGGATGGAAATTTTGTTTACTGATTTATAGCATTAACTAGATTTTTTTTTTGCTATTTCAGTGTTCTGTTTACATCTTCACTAAGAAAAAAAAAAGTCACCTGTCTAAGATTAGACGTGTTCTGCTAGTCCAACGCAATATCAGATGACAGCGCTTCTCTGTGAATTAACCCGCTTGATTCCATGCAGGCTGTTCCTGCTGTCTTGCACATTCCTAATGATTCATCTAAAACTACTATCGCTAAAGTCATTAGATCGCCAGAAGCACTTTGAAAATAAGCTAAATATTACACTGGACAACAAAGATTTTGCTTCCTGAACACTTTTGGGTGTATCTTATGGAATTTGGCTTGCTAATCACAAAAATGACGTACCGTTTTGTTGCAATTGCCTAATTTGTGATTTCCTCTTATATTAGAAGTATACATATGCATGTACAACAACTAAAACTGGAACATTTGTGGAAACCTAAAAGTACAGTAGTACTTTGAACAATTCCAACTTTGATCGTATCAGAGTTTGAACACTAAATTCGAGAGAAATTCAATTCAGAGTTCAAACTATGCTTCTACATTTGAACTGTACAGCAACAGATGCCGTTTACATAGCAGGCATAAACAGATGGTGTTTACATGTGCCCAAGTTGCTTCTCAATGTCACTGTGAAAGCATCTCTTGCATGACGCTTTACTTTTGGTGTACTTCATAGGTCTGAATCACAATCTGCTTATTTTTTAGAACATCTAGACGAGAACAGGCCATTCAGTCCAACAAAGCTCGTCAGCCCTATCCACTTATTTCTTACTTACCAAGTAACACTCGTGGTTGGTCTTCTAGTCAGCAAACATTTGCCATGTTCTGACAGTTACAAGAAGCAGATCATAGGTATGTGATACAGTACCTGTCAAATAATACAAAGAGAACATGGCACGTGTTTCGCTCTGATTGGGGCTCATTGGGTGTAAGCAACCTTTGCTTCCCCTATTGGGGATCTAACCTCAGATATCAGCGCCTGAGGCAAAGCCTCTGACGTTGTGCCATTGCAGCCAATAAGCATGAAGATTGGAGTATCACTTTCATAGGTCTGAATCACAATCTGATGATTTGGATGGTTATACCTGTGTATATATAAATATATATATATATATATATGTAAACCATGGCATTCAAGAAGAGTGTGGAAGCAACGAAGCCTAAGAGGAAGGTTGTAGTATCAATGATTGAAGTGAAAAAGGAACTTCTTACGAAGCATTACAGTGGTACATGTGTGGTGGACTGGCAGCCCTCAAACCAGTAGTGCTAAGAGTCTGAAGGGAGGGAGAACATCTGAAGTACAGTTATTTGGTGTGTTTATGGAAGGTGACTCCCCTTCTAAAACAGTAACCTTTCTCTTCCTCTTCACCAGCCACATGGGACATCACCAATCCTCACTAAGGTACAGTAAATGCAATTTTCATTTTATTATACAGTGCAGTAAAACCTTGGATTGCAAGTAACTTGGTCTGCGAGTGTTTTGCTAAAATTTTTAATACATTTTAACTTGATAAATGAGTGAGGTCTTGCAATATGAGTAGTCCGTAGACAGTTTGTCTCCCGTGCGTCACGTGATCACAGCTGAGCTGATGGTTCTTCTCTCTCTCTCGCTGCAGGATTATGGGTAATTGTCTCCCATTCTCAGTCTTAGTCAGCATGCCTCACTCATATAGTTAACATCCGTACGAGCATATACTGTTTGTTATAGCATTGTGACCATGTACAGTATGTGTTGTAACGTGTGAGTCCCTGTCTTGCATCCAAAAACACAAAGCTGAGTCTCAGTACTTTAGCAACCCCAGCTTTTTTCAACTTGAAACAGGAACAGCACGGTTATTTATTGTAGCAGGATTTGCCACTCTTCTCTACACAAACACAGCAGTCAGGCAGGGTCGTGACCAGGTTAGTAATCCTGTGCTCTTGTATTTATAATTTTCCTTCACTCATCAATGGCAGGCACTTATAGCTTGTCCGCGATCTTTTCGGATTCGCTTTTATGGCAAACTGTTATGGCGTTGGGAGCCTGCGGTTGCTTCGGGATGCTCTTCCACGTGTCGTCGCCTATATCCCAAAAGAGTTTAGAAACCTTACTGTGCGTAAAGCATTTTTTAAAATTTTGTGTCCATGTGTAATGACTCTTCAGGCAAAAGCAACTGTCATTGGATAGGTTTCCTTGTTAAAGTCGCAAAAAAAAGAAGATTCCAGTGAGCCAACAGATAGCAGGGATTCTGTTAGTTAGAGTGAAAGTTGTCCTACACATAAAACCCTCCTCCTCCTCTCTCTTGTCTCCCTCACACCAGCCACGATTCATTTCAAAGGTAAAGTGCTGGTTAATTTGTTTTTTGTATTTTTACTTTATATTTTGTATTAATTATTTTTATATAAATATTTGTGGGTTGATATACGAGTCCTTTGGATTACAAGCATGAATCTGGAACAAATTATGCTTGCAATCCAAGGTTCCACTGTATTTACATATTTTATTTATTGGAAAGTTTTCATTTATTATTTAAGGCATTTAATTGTGTTATTTTTACCTTAAGTTATTTATATTTGTTGTTTTTGTTTATCGAAATGGGCATTATTTAGGGTCTGGGAAGGGATTAATTAACTTTCCATTATTTAAACTAGGTGTCCTCCGTGACTCCACCCATGTAAAACAGGACAAACTTTAAAAATCAATAAATAAATAGAAATCATCAGCTAAGCAGATGCAGGGTATGCTCCAAAACGTGGCGAGAGTTAGACCGACTGGAATGGAGGCTGGCGCATGAGTGAATATGGCCCAGCATGGCTTCCCACTCCTGATGTCACATTTCCCCCTCCCCTCTGTCTCAGGTTAGCACAAATAAATTGCTGCCGGAACCAAACTATGATACTTAGTGTGATGAGAGAAGTTGCAAAATCAACCAGAATGTTCAACCAAATTATAGAAACAAACCCGATCTAAATCCATTAAGTAGTTCTCTCGTTCACTAGCTAAGTGGAGGCAAGGTACGCTCTGAGGCTGGCACATAACTGAGGAGGGTCCCCGCCTGGTTCTCTACTCCTGACATCACCCTTCCCCCTCCCCTTGGTCTGCTGCGTCTCTCTTGGATTAGCGCAAATAAATCGCAGCTGGTACCAAACTATGATACCTAGCGTGATGAGAGAAGTCGCAAAATCAACTGGAATGTTAAAGCAAATTATAGCAAAAATCCGATCTAAATCCGTTAAGTAGTTTTCTTGTGAAAAGTGGACAGACGTACAGACAGACATTGGACTCTATGTATATAGAGGTGAGGAAAATTGATTTGGATTTTGAAAAATTCAGAGTCTGAATAGCCTCCTGAAAAGAATTAAATTTGAAGTATGAGGCACAACTGTACTACTACTAGAAGTACAGCTTGAATATACCAAATACAGTAGACGAAACCACTGTGCTAAAGAGTCTCATCCAGCAGTTGTACCACCTGCACTTCAAAAGAGGTCACCCACCTGAACATAAGCATGTTCGGGCCTGGCCAGTACTTACTGTAGATGGTAGACCATCTAGCAAAGCTTAGGTTGCTGCTGGAGAAGGTGTTGGTGAGGCCAGCAGGGGTTACTTACCCTGTGGTCTGTGTGATCCCAGTACAGTGACAGGGACATTGTGCTGGAAAAATGGCACCATCCTTTAGAAAAAGCTAACTCTTTGTGGGCATAAAAGATCCCTTGGCTTCCTTTGTAAAGAACAGGGTGTATCCTGATGTCCTGGCTAAATTGCCCTCCATGGCCTAGTCAGTCTAGTCCCCTAATCATATCCTGTATCTCTCTCACCTCTTCATGAACTAATAGCTGAAGTGGGGTGAGTCAACTAGCTCAAAAATGGCTGCCGTTGAATCATCCCTGTGGATGCTACACATTGGTGGCTCCCCACTCAGTATGAAAAGTACATTTAGTAGTGAGAACAGTGCAATATAAATAGAAAGAATTATTATTATTATATTTTGTGATCTCCTCTCATATTATAAGTATACATATACAGTACAACTACAACTGGAACACCTGTGGTGATCTAAAAGTAGTGGGACTGCTACTAGGAATGCAGCTCGGATATACCAAATATAGTAAATGGGACCACAGTGCTAAAGACTCTCATCCCATTAAAAAGAACTGGATGCTCCTGGGCTGAATAAGAGTGTCCCATAATTCACTCATCAATCCAACAAAGATATTTTTGGCTCCTCTTCATATGAATCTTGGACTGATGAAAAACTTCATGAAAGCAAAGAAACAGGGAAGGTGAAGGATTTCGATATTTGAGACAGGAGGTTCCACATATATAACTGATGCCAAGATTAAGGAAGTAATTTTGGTTGATCCACAAATTAGACCACTCATCAAATACAAGTGGTGCGAGAGGAAAATGCATGGAAGGCATTCAAGGATTTTGTTGGGAATTTTCTGGGCAACTACTGTAAAAGAAAGTTAAGACCACTATAAAGTTTTGGGGTACCACCCTGGTAACCCTGTATAATTAGAAGGTCACCGGCAGAGGTGGGTAGAGTAGCCAAAAATTGTACTCAAGTAAGAGTAGCGTTACTTCAAAATAATATTACTCAAGTAGAAGTAAAAAGTAGTCATCCAAAAAATTACTCAAGTAAGAGTAAAAAAGTATTTGGTGAAAAGACTACTCAAGTACCGAGTAACTGTTTGATCATAATAAATGATTTATTTTTTAGAAATGTAATAAGACAGACAAAAATGTAAAATAATGTGCAAATTCTGCTATTTCCAAATAACACAATAAAAATGAGTAAAAATAAATAACTTCTTTACAAAATAAAGATGCACAAATAACACAAAGTTCCAAATCTCAGTTTTTCACAACAAAGCTTTTGAAGCCATTACCTACAGTAGGTATCATGTATGTTTGAACAGTGCAAACTACTTACAGTGACAAGATATCCGGTACACTGACAGTATAATACTGCATATTCACTTGCCCTCCAAATAGCACAGCTGATAGAAAATAACATTAGAACAAGGCAGCTTCTGCACGTACAAGAAGTCTCACTTACCTTGACTGTGTGTGTCTGTGCATGTTTGGTTAAAATGTGCTTGTTCTTCATTCACTGAAGTGATGTGTAAGCTTCAGCAGGAGTTGGCTCTCAAGGTTCCTGCAGTGAAGCTGTGACCGTTTAGCAGTGATCAGGAGCCCCGCATGACTAAAAAGACTCTCACAGGCTGCAGACGCAGGAAGTTTGTGTGTGGTCATGTGACTGCATGGCTACATCTGATTAGTGAAACGGAGTCATGTGATTACTGTTGCTACGTCTGATTGGGAAAACGGAGTCATGTGATTATTGTTGCTCCGTACTGACCCCTACTCTCTCTTTTTCTTTTTCCGGTTTCTTGGTGGTGGCGGCCTGCGCCACCACCACCTACTCAAAGCATCATGATGCTCCAACATTGATGGACTAAAAGCCAGAAGTCCACATGACCATCATCATCAAATCCTTCCGTGAGAACCCTAAATACAAAGAGGACTGTTTCATTTATGTTAGGTAGATTGCCCACAGGGGACTGGGCGGTCTCATGGTCTGGAATCCCTGCAGATTTTATTTTTTTTCTCCGGCCGTCTGGAGTTTTTTTTTTTGTTTTTTTTGTCCACCCTGGCCATCGGACCTTACTCTTATTCTATGTTAATTAATGTTGACTTATTTTTTTACTGTGTCTTTTATTTTTCTTTTCTTCATTATGTAAAGCACTTTGAGCTACATTTTTTTGTATGAAAATGTGCTATATAAATAAATGTTGTTGTTGTTGTCTGATTGGTGAAACGGAGTCATGTGATTATTGTTGCTACGTCTGATTGGTGAAACGGAGTCATGTGATTATTGTTGCTACGTCTGATTGGTGAAACGGAGTCATGTGATTGTTGTTGCTCCGTCTGATTGGTGAAACGGAGTCATGTGATTATTGTTGCTCCGTCTGATTGGTGAAACGGAGTCATGTGATTATTGTTGCTCCGTCTGATTGGTGAAACGGAGTCATATGATTATTGTTGCTACGTTTGATTGATGAAACGGAGTCATATGATTATTGTTGCTACGTCTGATTGGTGAAACGGAGTCGTGATTATTGTTGCTACGTTTGATTGATGAAACGGAGTCATTTGATTATTGTTGCTACGTCTGATTGGTGAAACGGAGCCATGTGATTATTGTTGCTACGTCTGTTTGGTGAAACAGAGTCATGTGATTATTGTTGCTACGTCTGATTGGTGAAACAGTCATTAAGTAGATCCATTGGCGACTACACTCCAACTAAAATATAGCGTATATAAATGTGTAAATGAAAAAAAGTAACGAGTCGACTGTTTCCCAGTGTAGCAGAATAAGAGTAGCGTTTCTTCTTCACAAATATACTCAAGTAAAAGTAAAAAGTATGGTACAGTAAAACTACTCGTAGAAGTACCATTTTTTAAAAAAGTTACTCAAGTAAATGTAACAGAGTAAATGTAACTCGTTACTACCCACCTCTGGTCACCGGTTCAAATCCAATTACTGCCAGAAGGGCCCTTGAACAAGACCCTTAACCTAAAAATTGCTCCAGGGGTGCTGTACAATGGCTGACCCTGTTCTCTGACCCCGAAAGGCCATACAGAAAGACAATTCCCACCCACAGGGATTAACTAACACTAATTAACTAACACTGATCGGCTTTGCCAGTAGTCCTGTTCCTTTGGACAGTCGAGTACATGTGTGAGATATCACGTATTTATGGCCAATACAATTGTGAGGTGCCATGGGATGTTTTTGGTTACAAAAGGTGTGCCACCACAGAAAAAAGGTTGGGGAAACACTGGTGTAAATACTTGTGTCAGTGTGACATTCTGATTTGAAATAAATTTGTAAAAATGTACAAAATCCAATTTTTGCTGTGGTATTCTGGGGTTTTGAGTGTTACTTGATATGGGGAAAAAATGGAACTTAAATGACATTAGCATCAAGTTGCAAATGTGAAAAAGTGAAGAGGTCCAGTTACTTTCTGAATCCATTGTATGATGGCCTAGTCATTAGATCTGAGGAGCACATCATAGTCTTCTGGATCCGTACAGACCCCCATTGCTCTTCCATGCTAACAGTGCTGATACCAGGTCTACAGGGGATGAACTATTAAATAGACTATAAAAATTAAAAGAGCTGAGCCTTTTCAGTTTAAGGAAATGGAGACTAAGAGGAGACCAAAGTGTTTAAAATGATGATGGGAGTTAGTCCAGTGGATCGAGACTGTGACTTTAAAATGAGTTCCACAGGAACTCAGCTGGAAATCTTGTTAAAGGTAAATTTCGCTCAAACATTAGGAAGTTCTCCTTCACACAGAGAACCAACGACACATGGAATAAGTGACCAAGTAGTGTGGTAGACAGCAGGACTTTAGGGACTTTCAAAACTCAAATTGATGTTTTTTTGGAGGAATTAAGTGGATAAGTCTGGTGAACTTTGTTGGCCTGAATGGCCTGTTCTCATCCAGATTGGTCCAAATTTCTAAAAATGTGCTGCATGTTTTAAACTTAAAAGGGTTATGTCCACAAGGGGGTGCCACTGAATCCCAAAACTTCAGACACTAAGTTACCCAACACACTTTCGGGTTCAAATAAAATGTTTTTTTTTATTTTTCACCAACACCTTTAATCACCTACTTGGATATACCAAGTACTTGGCAAAGTACTCCAAATGACATATATGTCTTCCTTCTTCCACCTCAAGCTGAGTGTGACCCGCTGTCTCCCGACTCCCTGAATTGAGGCGCTAGACTCCTTTTCAAGCCAGTCCTGGGAATGCTCCTAGTGCCCATGGAAGCCCTTCTGGTTCACATGGAAAACAGGGAGGTCCTCCCCGGACTGCGCCCTCTACCGGCACCCAAGGACCCTGACAGGGTTGCACTTCCATTCTCCAACACCCAAGCACCCATGATGGTATTCAAACTGAGGTGTCCCAAGAGGAACACTGCCACCTGCTTTATGGGAGATGGAACTGCTTCCGGCTTCCACTGGTCTATCAATTGTCTTACTCCAGCCGGGCACAAAATCTTTTCATCTGTCCTTCCATTCTGGACTCCTATCCGGGCAAGAAATGATCCTCTACCCCAGTCAGGATGAATGCCTTTCCTTGTTTGCACTTACAGAAGATATTTGCCACATGTGAGGAGTGTGTTGCCTAACTGGTGGTCCTTGTACATTAAAGTGACAAAAGGACAATTTCAGGAATGAATAATCCTAATCACTTTACTTTAAAAGATCCAAAATCCCGAAGCATCACGCCACATCGGAAAAATGCATGTCCTCGTTCTTATTACACGTCAAACGCGTCTCCACGAGGCCACAGCGCTTGCAGCATTTCCTAAGCTTCCGCCTCCTACATTCTGCTAACCGCGGACAAACACATTAATTTATTTCTTTCCTCACTTCACTTTATAAATGGGATCAGACACAGTTTGTTTAGAAATAAGGTACAGAATTATAGTTTGTCAATCCTGGGTCAAAAGTGGTGCAAAACAAAGATCCAGATGAGCGCTCTCAGTGTTCATTTTCACTTTGCCTTGCCATGTGTGATTTACTTGTGTTTACATACATGTGTGTACCAGATGGGCAACGGACATTTTCTCACGTGGTTCTGCCTGGTAGAAATTCTGTGGTACATTTCAGTCTGAGCTAAGATTAGCTGATTTACGCTACTCGTTACCTACTCCTTTCTTTCAGGGCTCGAATCCAAATATTTTAACCCACTATGTAAGCACCAGCAATTGTTTCCCTTTTCCTGTATTATGGACTGGTTTCCATTTGATTTGTAATATTTGTTAACAGCTGTCTGGCACAGAAGCCACGAGCTAAACAATCATTTTATTAGGCGGTTTATGGATCTTAAATGACATCAAAGGACTGCAGAATTGAAGAGATTTCCAGTTTGCCTAAGTTTTGAGAAAAAAAAAAACCATAAAAACGTGATACTGATAAAGGGCCATAAAGCAAATAATAAACATGTATATGCATGTTATCCATTATTTTAATACTTAATTAGTCTTGCTGGGATAATTGTAAAGGAAGACGGTAAGCATAGCCAGGTAAATTAACCGTAGCAGGTTGGGCAGGAATTCGAAAGGGGCAATATGGAGGCAATTATTTGAAACTCAGGCAGGTTGTTCTTGGTATAAATAAATATTATGTGGTACCATCAAACTAGCTTAGTGTAGGCGAAACAAATCAGTTAAACAAACGTGAAGCTGCCAGGACCACACGGCCACCTTCTCTGTGCATCCTAAAACATGTGCAAAGCCTCCAACTTTAAGTAGCTGTGGATTTCCTGCTATGGTCTATCACATTTTTTGCCATAATTTTCATTTTATTATTTTATTGATTTTATTAAAATCAAATAACATTCCATACAAAATAAGTTTTACAAAAATAGGTTCGAAACCCCCACACTTGAGAAAGAGAGCTAGGCCAGCAGAGTAAAACTTTAAGCTAGTACAAATAAGTAAATAGATACATTAATAAATGAATAAAGATAAATGGAGTAAAAAATGCTTCCGCAATTTAAATGCTTATTCTGAAATGTTATTGATTAGATCCTGCAAAGTTTTGAAAAAGTTTTGTAGATATCCTCTAAGGGCAAATTAGATTTTTTCCAATTTCAAATAGTATATAACATCAGTTACCCACTGACTAATTTAATTTTAATTTTAATTAAACCTGTTCTTTAATTCCATGGCTTGCTGCTGTTCTCATTGTGCGATAGCAGACATTTTTATAATTTATGATTTTTTTCTTTACTTTTTTAAGAGCACTGTAAAAATGTTTTAGGGGACCAGACCAAATCAACATTCCTGACACCTCCACCTTTTTATTTTCAGATATTGTTTGATGGACACAGTTTGCTAGTCATTTTTTGGCTCATTTTGTATTTCATTATTGTTTGGCTGCTAATTAAGGAAAAAGAAACAATTATTAGGTCTGAGTCTTCAAGAACAAGTCAATTAAAATTAATTCAAAAGACGTTAAGTAGCAGCAACACAGGTCACTAGTTAAGAAAAGGGTTAGAATGAAAACCTGCAGCCACTGCGGCCCTCCAGGACCGTAGTTGGGGACCTCTGCTTTATACTGTTTCCTTATTGCTTCCATAACTGATTTGTCTTGTTTTGTGAATGTTAATAATGCTCCTTCTCAGACATAATCATGGATACTGGTGTCCTCATCAAGGCAGGAGTAGACACTACCTCCCGACCAGCCTAAAGGGGAACAAAATAAATGAAAATGTGATTGTTTTTGGGGTATGTGTGCATATATGACAAATATATATGGGT
>JANRMT010062806.1:110319113-110340474 GCA_026402145.1 Polypterus bichir lapradei | reverse complement strand
TATATATATATATATATATATATATATATATATATATATATATAGTGAGATGTGGCCGGCTTGTCATCCCGGCCAATACCCCCAGGCCGCCAGATGGAGCCCTCCCTGCAGTATGGAGGTGCCCCGAAGACCAGCAGGGAGTCATGGACTATGTAGTTTTTATCCTCAGCCCTGCTGGATACCACAGGGGCCGCAAGAGGGAGCTGCAGGGAGGACCAAAGACTTATTTGTGCCCTATGACCCGGAAGTTCGTCAAGGGAAGAGCGATGGGCTTCCGGGGTGAAGAAAAGAACTTTTACCTGACCCGGAAGTGATACAGGATCACATGGACTGGGGATTGGGAACACTTCCGGGTCAGGGAATATAAAAGGACTGTGAGAGCTCCCAGACGGCGAGCTGAGCTGGGTGGAAGGGTGGCAACGCGTCTGGGAGTGGAGGATTGATTTATTGTTATTGATTGTGAGTTATATGAGTATAGTGGAGGAGAAGGTGTTTTGTACACTGTGGAGAATTAATAGAGTCAACTATTGGACTTTTACCTGGTGTTTGGAGTCGTGGACAGGGGTTCAAGGGAGCGAGAGCGCCCCCTATCTACCACTATATATATATATATATATATATACTGTATATATATATATATATATGAGAAATTATTTATTTTTATATTTTATATATATTTTATATTTATATTTTGGGCCTCCGTACGGATAAAGGTTCTGGTGGTGGAGAGGTGCCCATAGTTCCGAATGCTGTTACTATTTATTTCTTTGCGTTATCAACATTAAACTTTTCACGGGAACAGTTGACATGTCTGTGAATACCCCAGAGGTGAAAAAACTCACCTGGCATTGCTTGAACTTGTAATATGCTGTATTTTATAACAAAATTTTGGAAAAATCGCTGTGTCCGCCTGTGTTTTTTGCTATTATGGCATCCGTTGTTCGAGTAAAGGAATGTTTAAATTGATGTGTACACAATTTCTATCACATTTGAGAAGTGATATCTCAAGTTTTAGTAAAAAAAATTAGTATCCTTTATTTATTTATTGTATAATAAGGCTTTATTATGGTGTTCTCCTCTCAGGCGGAAATTGCTGAAAAATGCCCTCAGCGTGTATGAGGTTGAGCAACGATTCAGTAGGCAGTAACAGCATTAATACACTTACCATGCCTGCCTTTTCCGGCACAAAGTGTATTTTGTTGCATAACCTTTAGAGGAAATAATTGCAAAAAAAAAGCAATTCCTGGAGCTCTCAGTGAGACTTCTGCACTTGTCCACAGGTCGTTTGACCCACTCGTCCTGGGCTAACTACTCCAGCTGTGTCATGTTTGAAGGGGGTCTTCTCCAGACTGCATATTTCAGTTCTTTAAATTGTTCCATAGATGAATTCAAATCATGGCGCATAAAAAGCCAGTTCAGAATAGTCCAATGTTTTCTTCTTAGCCATATTTGGGGGCTTTTCACTGTATGTTTAGAGTCAATTATTCTGTTTGAGGGTCCATGACCTGTAAACTGAGACAGAGCTTTCTGACACTAGGCAGTATGTTTCTCTCCAGAATGTCTTTATAGTCTTGAGGTTTCATTATTCCCTTAAGGTACTCCCTGCCAGATGCAGCAAAACAATCCCAAAACATAACGAGCCTCCTCCATGCCTTACAGAAGGTCTGGCCAAAAAGTTCCTGTTTAGTCTCATCTGTCTGGAGGGGATGGGAGCCACACTTAGTTGACCTCCTGGGGTGTTTCCTCTGTGCTGTGGTGGAATGAGACAGACCAGTTAATGACAGGGCCCCCTCTCACCTTGGGATTTGTACCTGCGTTCATCCAAAACTAGCCATCTCCTGTGGCTCCACCCACATAGTAGTGAAACAGGGCCGCGAAGAGGACCCTGCCTGACTCCCCACTCCTGATGTCACGCTTCACCCTCCCCGCAGCCCACAGCCTTTGTCTCAGATTAGCACAAATAAATCTCTCCTGTAAGCGAACTGTGATACTTAGTATGATGACAGAAGTTGCAAAATCAACCAGAATGTTCGACCAAATTATAGAAAAAAGCCCGAGCTAAATCCGTTAAGTAGTTCTTTCGTTCGCAAGCTAAATGGAAGTAAGATATACCCTGAGGTTGGCGTGTGAGTGAGGAGGGACCTGCCCCATTCTCCTCCTCTCAGCCTGCTGTGTGTCTCTCAGATTCGTGCAAATAAATCGGTACTGCAAGCGAACTATGATACTTACGCTAAATCAACCGGAATGTTCAAGCAATTTATAGAAAAAAAACGATCTAAATCCGTTAAGTAGTTTTCTCGTAAAAAGCGGGCAGACAGACAGACAGACGTTCTGCAGAATTTTGTTCACTTCATAGTATGATTCAAGCAACAGTGTGATGTTTGTTCAGATAATTCCACAGAACAAATCTCATTGTTTAAAAAGTTGTAGTATAATTCCAAAGCAAAACAGTTCACACAAAAATTGAGAAAAATTTGATATTAAAGAAAAATTCTTCTTTAAGAAAACTTCTGTTTAAGACTTATATATCTAAGTTTGGTTATACAGTTGTAGTTGAGGCACGTTAAGCAAGTTGGCTTTAAAACGGTAAACACGGTCAGAAAACTGTGTGCCATCGTCTGTCTGAAAACATATCTAACACTCCATGCTAACAGTAATGCTGCATCCTAACTGGCTTAATTAACACGCTGTTCTACAGATATAACTAAGAAAGTTCTACCTCATGTTCACTTACAGGGGGTGTGAGGTTATACCCTATCCTAGGTAGCTACAAGAAACAGAAATTAAGCAAACATATTTAACATCAAACGTTAACTTTCTAAGATTGGTTCTTACAGGGTGGCTCCACATACCTAATCAGAGCTGGCAAGGTGGTAATCAGACGCTCATGTGTGACACCTTTAATTTCATTAATCACGTACCTTTGAACCATTGCAGTTGAAAACTTGCTACTGTCTCCTCACTTGCCCTTATCCATCTTTGGTTACAGACTACTAGATTCCCCGACGTAGCTCAGTGCCCATTGGCTGCAGGCACGGAGCATCACAGTACTGGCCTGACATGGCGTGATTTAAACAGATATGGGATCCTTATTGTAGCTGTAGCATTAACCAGTGCATAAATGTGCCATCCAGATGTATGCAAAAAAAATCCAGTTTAGCCGCCAGATTTTCTCAAAACGAAATTACATTTTTTATCCTCAACATTTGTTTTTAGCAACCCTTATTCCACAGAAGCTTCTAAATGACAAATCTGTGCAGAAATATGGAAACGACAATGCTGACATTCATCGTCAACACCTGAACTGACATTGCCTAAAAAAAAAAAAAAAGACCACAGACCACTTGAGTGCAACCTCAGCCCTCGACCAGTGCTATAAAAATACATTCAAAACGGAAACGGAGTTGCCACTTTAATATGATGTGAAACTCCAGCAGGTGCAGTTGGAGCACTAGGTGTCAAAGAAACACTCTTTTTCCCAAACGTTTCAAAACTAATTCAGAATTTGTCACAAAAAAAAAAAAAAAAAAAATACTTAAATGTTGCAACCCCAGGCTACTCCATATCCACTCAGGCCTAGTTGTTACCTAATCTCTGTTCCCCTTCTTGAACCTCAGCTTCCCCATCATTGCTTGACCGGGTGTCCCAGGTGTCCGATATACAGTAGCATGAAAGGACTTGGAACGGTTAGCTTTAGTTTCCCCAAACCTCTGTGTTTATACAGGAATTGCAGTTCCTTGATTTCGAGAAGTGGATTAGCTCACGGCCCAGGACCATTCTGAAGAGACAACACCTGGGTTTTTTGGCACAACTCTTGATTTATGTCCAAGCACAGTTCAGTCATCATTAAATGTGGGTTAAGACTGCAGATACAGTTTAGTTTCTCTTTAGGCTTGCTGGTCAGTCTCTTTGTGATAAGCTGGCACAACCAGCAATCCAGGAGAACCACATCTCTTTCAGACTAAGATGGTATTGGCATCTCCTGTGCGGGCTTCATGAATTTCTTCTGCTGGAGGTATTTAAGGAAATTACGACACACACAGTGTCTTCCGATATCATCCAGACCCCACTGCTTTTTTTTTTCACATTTCGTTACGTTGCAGCCTTGTGCTAAAATCAATTAAGTTCATTTTTCCCACACCAAGCAACACTCCAAACCCCAGAAGGACAAAGCAGAAACAGCATTTTAGAAACCTTTGCAGATCTATTACAAATACACTGAAATATCACATTGACACAAGCATTCCCTCAATGCGTAGCTCAAGCCCCTTCAGCAGCAATTACAGCCTGGGGCCTTCTTGGGTTTGACATGATGAGCTTTACACACCTAGATTTAATCATGGCATCCATTTTTGAGTAAAGGAATTTTTAAATTTGATGCGCACACAATTTCTAACACATTTGAGAAGTGATATCTCAAGTTTTAGTGAAAAAATGAGTGTCCTTCCTTTATTTATTTATTGTTTAATAAGGCTTTATTATGGTGTTCTCCCCTCAGGTGGAAATTGCTGAAAAATGTCCTCATGGTGTAAGAGGTTAAAGCGACAATTCAGTAGGCAGTAACAGCATTAATACACTTGCCATGCCTGCCTTTTCCAGCACAAAGTGTATTTTGTTGCATAATCTTTAGAGGCAATAATTGCAAAAAAAAAAAAAAAAAATTCCTGGAGCTCTCCATGAGATTCCACAGGTCATTTGGCCCACATTAAGGTTGGATACAAGAAGGTGGAATGCATTTTGTCAGAGCTCGGAAGGGATGCTTCTTTGAAAGAGGCAGGAGGGAGGATAGAGTTTTGCCGTATTGAACACGTAAGCTTTGTCACAGGATGGATGCTGTTTTGCAAAATGAAGAAGGGAGGATGGGGTTTTGCTTCATGAATCATGAAGGTTTTATCAGAAGATGGATGCCATTGTGAAAGAGGCTAGAGGAAAGATGGAGTTTTGTTGCAGAAAGCATGAAAGCTTTGTCAAAGAATGGATGTCGTTTTGATAGAGGAATGAAGGAGGATAGAGTTTTATCACAGAGAGCATGGAAGTTTTGTTAGAGAATGAATTCTGTGTTGCATGAGGCAGAAGGGAGAATGAAGTTTTGCCATGGGGATGTGGTGTTATGGGTCCACAGCTCGTTGAGCAAAGGCCATTTTAAATAAATAATCACCGCACCCGAAGCGGCTTCGTGAGTGGGCGTTGCACAGTAGCAGGCCGCGGGGCGATCCGTAGTGTGGGCGTTTCTCACCGAGTGCACACATGCATGATTGCTCCCGTGGCTAATTTGCTATGGCCCCTCACGTTATAAAAAAGAAGCGCGAGTCGGTTAAGGGGGAATGAAAAAAAGAACGAGATCAGAAAAAGGAAAGAGAGGAAAAGAAGACGGAGGTTGTAGGGAGCGAGTGAGGAAGCAGGCGGTGCAGGAGAGACAGACACGCGGAGCGTGTGGTGAGCACGCGAACGAGCGCTCGAGGGCAGCTGCGAGGAAGCTGGGTGTTGGGCCTACACCCAGGCATTTGAGTTGTCGTTGCTCCCGCTGAGCGGCCAGGTAGCGGGAGTGACCAGAGGAAAGCGATGAGCCGCTGAAAGCCGCGGAAAGGCAGCGGAAGTCGGGAGGCTTGGTGGTGGAGTCCCCAATGTGTGCGTCCTGGCTGTTGGTGGACATCAAGTCTCGGGGACTGGGATGAGTGCCAGACCGAAGCCAGGGATCGGGAGGTCTCCAGTCTCACGTGTGAGTGTAAGAGGAGGGCAGCTGCAGAAAGTGTCTTGCCTGCTGCTAAGCCCAAACGGGATAAGCAGGTGAGACGCTAACAGAAAAGATGCACCGGATTTGTTGTTATTGTTTTAAAGACTGCTTCCTGAAAGATCATTTTAACCTCTGGTTTTAAGAATTGTTTTTTTTTTCTATTGTTTGTTTTAACCTCCACGTTTTCTTTTAATGGATTATTTATTGAAGAACTTGGAGCACTGCACTTTATTTGTTTATGGACACTTTGTTTGTGATTGTTTTAATAAAAGCACTTTTGCACTTTACCATCCCCTTGCTCAATTGTGTATTGCCTTCACTGACTAGCTCATCGGTAACATTACCGACGGTGTTTGGGTTGAAGGGCTCCCGAATAGCAATGGGAGTGTGGAGCCAGAACCCACATCGTCACAGGGGAGCATGAGAGTTTTGTCAGAGGACAGATGTCATTGTGAAAGACGCAGGACGGGAGATGGAGTTCTGTTGCAGGGTGCATTCAAGTTTTCATGGAGGATGGATGGTGTTTTGAAAGAGGCAGCAGGGAGGATGGAGTTTTGCCACAGGGAGCACGAACGTTTTGTCAGAGGATGGGCGCTGTTTTAAAAAATGAAGAAGGGAGGATGGAGTTTTGCCACATGAAGCATGAAGGTTTTGTTAAGAGGATGGTTGCCATTGTGAAAGAGGCTAGAGGAAGGATGGAGTTTTCTCACAGGGAGCATTAAAGTTTTCTTGGAGAATGGATGGTATTTTGAAAGAGGCAGCAGGGAGAATGAAGTTTTGCCACATGGAGCATGAAAGCTTTGCCAGAGGACAGATGCCATTGTGAAAGACGCAGGACGGGAGATGGAGATCTGTTGCAGGGTGCATTAAAGTTTTCCCAGAAGATGGGCGCCATTTTGTAAGAGGAAGACGGGAAGATGGAGTTTTGCCGCATGGAGCATGAAAGTTTTGTCCGTGAAAGATACAGGAATGGGAGATGGAGTTCTGCTGCAGGGTGCATTAAAGTTTTCCCAGAATATGGGCACCATTTTGTGAGAGGCAGAAGGGAAGATGGAGTTTTGCCGCATGGAGCATGAAAGTTTTGTTAGAGGATGGTTGCCATTGTGAAAGAGGCTAGAGGAAGGATGGAGTTTTCTCACAGGGAGCATTAAAGTTTTCTTGGAGAATGAATGGTATTTTGAAAGAGGCAGCATGGAGAATGAAGTTTTGCCATGTGGAGCATGAAAGTTTTGCCAGATGACAGACGCCATTGTGAAAGACGCAGGACGGGAGATGGAGTTCTGTTGCAGGGTGCATTAAAGTTTTCCCAGAAGATGGGCGCCATTTTGTAAGAGGCAGAAGGGAAGATGGAGTTTTGCCGCATGGAGCATGAAAGTTTTGTCAGAGGCCATTGTGAAAGTGGTAGGACAGAGGATGGAGTTTTGCTGCTGGGAGCATGAAAGCTTTGTCAGAGAATGAATGTCGTTTTGAAAGAGGAATGAGGGAGGATAGAGTTTGATCGCCAAGAGCATGGACGTTTGTTAGAGAATGAATGCTGTTTTGAAGGAGGAAAAAGGGAGGATGGAGTTTTGCCACGTAGAGCATGAACTTTTTTTTTAAGAGTATGGATGCCATTGTGAAAGAGGCAGGAGTGAGAATAGAGTTTGCCACAGGGAGCACAAAAGTTTTGTCAGTGGATGTTTTGCAAGAAAAAGACGGGAGGATGGAGTTTTGAGGCGTGGAGCATGAAAGTTTTGTCACGGGACAGATGCCATTGTGAAAGAGGTAAGAGGGAGGATGGAGTTTTGGTGCAGAGAGGGTGGAAGTTTTGTTGGAGGAAGGATGTTGTTTTGCAAAGGTCAGTGGGGAGGATGGAGTTTTGCCAGAGGAAGGATAGCGTTTTGTTGAAGGGAGGAGGATGTCCCAAAATGGACACCATAGGGATGAATAATGCAAACCAGATCTGCTTTCACCTTTACATTAAAGAGTTTCTTTTTGTTGATCAGTGTTGAAAAAGCCAAATTAAATCCATTTTGATTCAATGTTCTATAACGGGGTGGGCAATGTCGGTACTGGAGAGCCGCAGTGGCTACAGGTTTTCATTCCAACCCAATTGCTTAATTAGAAACCAATCCTAGCCAATCTCAGACCTTATTTAATTTTATAGCTTGTTAGTCTGCACAATGTAAGGTTCTTATATCGTAGATTTTTTCCTTTACAAAGATATTGTGCAAATCATTTGAAGCCTAAAACGTATCATTTTCAGTGTGTCAAATGTTTCTATTGTTTTTTTATTAAATCAAATAAAGTGCATGATGAACACACACAAACATAAATGGGAACAAGTTAGATGGAGAACTGCTGGCTGCTTTGTCATCTACATCTTATTGCTAATAAGGAGCCATTAAAAACACTGAATGCAGCTGTTTAAGACAGAAATAAGCAGTTAAGGGTGGGGAACCTTAACAAGCAAGACCACTAAAATGAAGTATCAAAATGTTACTTGAACAATAAGTGCTTCGTCAGCAATAATTGACTTCTCATTGGAACAAAAACCTGCAGCCACAACAGCTCTCCAGGACCAACAGTGCTCACCACTAATCTATAACAATAAAATGTTAAAACTTCTAAGGGGTAAATACTTTTTACAGGCTGTGGGCGCTGTTAACCGGCTGATCTAAATTGCACCGGTGAAGGTCTGTGTGCATCTATGATTGTGAGATATCTGTGATGAACTGGCATCCCATCAAAGGCTTGTGTCTTCCTTCCGCCTTTAACTGCCAGGATAGAGTTTGGCTTTCTGAGAAACTCCAAAAATGAATGCATGGATGAATGTTTATAAGTCTATTTAACCTTAGGCAGTTGGCTAATGAAGGTGGTGTAACTAGCCAAAAAGGACTGAAACTCACAAGAAACCTCTAGAAAGGAATATAAACTTGGAACCTGACACGTAGTAAAACAAAACACAATGCAAAATCCTGTCCAACACGACTCACTGTAGACGACTAGAGTTATTAATGGACACCTCCAGTCGGCTTAACTGATTCCAACCAATCCTAAAAAAAGGGAATACAAGCAAATGGGAATTCCACGCTCTCTGCATGTCTACAGGCTTTTCTGCAACCTCATTGCTGGTTTACTGTCGTTCTTTCGGCTTCTGTTCTGCTGCTTCCTCTGGCAAGGCTTCATTCGAAATGGTGGCGTGGGGGGGCGGTGCTTGCCAATAATGAAGCGATGATTGCCCTCAAGCCCTTCTCACTGATTGGCTGAAGGCCAAATTAGACTTTTAATGAAATCAATAAGCTTACCATCATGTATGAAGTCTATGTTTAATACTGTTATCGTTTTATTTTATTTGAGCACCGAGTTTGACTTTGATACTGTGGGGATAATCAATTTATAATTTTTTTTTTTTTTTTTTTTGCAAGTTTATCATGTGTTTTATCTAAGCTGTTTGTTATCACATTATTTTTTTTATAACAAATGAGATGTTTCTATTTTTGCTTTTCTTTCGAATCAAAAGGATAGACTTCACTACCTTATATAAAACCTCTTTGTTTTTTTTTTTTTGTTTTATTCTTTCTTTTATTAAACTGATCAAAGGCAAAGCAGACTAAAAGGTAACATCAGGATATTGGCTTGGACCAGAATCACATAATTCTGGGCTGCCTTCTGCAAAACAAAGCTTTTCATCTGGTTTTCATTTCACCAATTCTGCAGAGCAGCAAATGATCCTCATAAAGCAAATTCAGAGATCAACATCATAAGCCAGGCTGATTTTCGGAACGCTACTAATAGTACAATATTATGTGTTTTTTTAATTTTTTTATTCAACTTTTAAATTTTTATTTAAGGAATATCTCGGTTTTGTGTACCTGAATATTTGTTTGCCTGCAATGAAGCCTTTTTCATAAGCCACCTATTTTTTGTTTTTGTTCACTGGAAGCCGTATTCAGTAGAACTCACAAATTTGAAATAATTGCTATCACATGTTTATCGGATTTGAATCGCAGTGGTAAAACAGCAACATGTCGTTACTATCTCTTTGGCATTCAAAGAATGTAAGCCTAGCCATGTTTCTTTTAGAAGACAAGGCACTGCAATAAAAATGACATTTTCTTTCAAATTTCTGCTGATCCCATGTTTTAATAAACACAATGTATCCAAGCTGGCTTCTAGATCCTACCACATTTGACTAGTTTAAAGATTGCCAAACGTTATTTTGAAGAAAAAAAAAAGAAAAGAATCCATTAACATCTGCATTAGATCTTTGAGCATTAAGCATATGTCTTGGAAATGGTTCCCCATCTATATTATACAACAGAAGGCTTACATTTCATCATGAATTTATCCCATAAAACAGTAAGCTGTACACCTAAGATCATGACTTTTTCATTTTTCTTGATAACTTCAACATCTTCTCCAAAGCATCTGTCACACTAGAATTGACCCGTAATGTTTTCATCAGATTTTTCATGCAGTTTTAAGTTTCCATCTGTCCATTCGACTATTTACTAATCTCTCATTTTCAGTCATGGGGTTGCAAAAGGGTACGATCAAAGAGGGGCATATGATATTATTTATCTTGATTTTTCAGGAGGTTTTTGTTAAATAATAATGCATTACATTTATATAACACTTGTCAAAGTGCTTTACTTAGCCAACATCAATGTACTGTATAGCATCCATCTGGACGATGGTGACAGCAGCCATTACTGTGCCAGAATGGTCACCACACCACACGCGATCGACCATGAAGATGGTGAAGGGGTGAGAGATGTAGCCAAATACAGACAGGGAATGATTAGGCGGCCGGAATGGACAAGGCTGTGATAGGCAATTTAAGCAGCACATCGGGCTAAACCCATATCTTTTTGAAACATCCCCAGGATTCTTCAATGACCGTAGAGACTTGTCGTTGAAAATAACTTTTTTCTGTCTTCAAAGAAGGTAGTCACAAAGCCCAGATGAGAATGCAGAACATTTTTGTTATTTGCACAGAGTTGCGCACAAATGTCTCTGGAGTGAGCAATAGTGCTGATTAGCGAATTTCATCAAAGGGTTATTTGCAGTGAATTTGCTGTGTTCACGTTTGCCCCTGTTTGTTGAATTATTTACTGATAATTCTGACGGTTTAGGCGAACATTTTTCCCTAGTGCCCCATAATGCTTTGCAAAGCCAGCCGACATCCCCCAGAACTGTAACAGCCAACACTGGATGGGCCCACCCCCCGGGTATACAATGTTAATCATCTGCATTATAGACTCTGTGGGACTTAGTTAATTGTAAAACAGATAAGTAAATAATGCAGGTTCTCAAAATTGTATTTTTATGTAACACTAGCCATCCCCCACGACTTCGTCCACGTATTAGTGAAACAGGACAGTGAGGAGGGCCCTGCCCAGCTCTCTACTCCTGACGTCACTCTTCCCCCTCCCTTCGGCCTGCAGCCTCTGTCTCGGATTAGCGTGAATATATCGCTCCTGCAAGCGAACTATGATTCTTAGCGCAATGAGAGAAGTCGCAAAATCAACTGGAATGTTCAAGCAAATTATAGAAAAAAAAAAGATCTAAATCCTTTAAGTAGTTCTCTCGTTCACTAACTAAGTGGAGTTAAGGTTATGCCCTGAGGCAGATGCGTGAGTGAGGAGGGAACGATGAGTCTCTCTTGGATTTGTGTTAATAAATCGGTACCGCAAGCGAACTGTGATACTTAGCGCAATGAGAAAGTCGCAAAATCAACCGGAATGCTCAAGAAAATTATAGAAAAAAAAAACAATCTAAATCCATTAGTTAATTCTCTTGTGAAAAGCAGACAGACATAAAAACAGGTATAAAAAACTATAAGAAATTTCGCGCTTGGACCATGAAATTTTTAAAACTGTTTCATTGCGAGCACCTATGGGCCAAGGGCAACCTACATTCCAAATTTCAAGTCCCAAGTCCTCACAGTTTGGGAGATTTCGTGATGAGTGAGTCAGTGGTATTTGGCTTTTATATATATAGATATACAGCATAAATAACTCCTTGTCGTCAAATGTGAAGGTTCATCCACGTCAGTATAACAGAAGGAAGAACTTGCCCTATACATAATTAGCCACATGGAGATGTAAAAACAAACCTTGAAGGAGCCTAATGCCACCCCCAGAAACACAGGAGACTCTATTAAATAATAATAATAATAATAATAATAACGAAAGATTTATTACTGTTTACAAGACATTTCCATAATTTTTGATGTGAAAACCAGAACACTATAGCAATGTGGAACTATCTCATTGTGGAAGCTGATCAGGAGAAGATAAGGAAATCTAAGGGGTTAAGTCAGGCATACACTGTGCAATTTAGGCCCGATTTTAAGCTCGATTTGTAGTTGACGGCTAATTTTCTGAATCAGCTCAAATTTCATCTTCATTGTCTGTTGTTTTATGTACAATGTGAGAGGCACTGCAATGCACTGTCAGTTGCACTGTCATATGATCTGAAGAATTTATGTTATGTCAGAAATTTCAGTCAGCTGTCTTGTAGTGCGAGCAGTCATACAAGCTGATTTCACAGGTCAACAGGTCATTTTCATTTGAGATAATTGTATGTGGGTTTTGTAATGTTTTTCATGCCGATTTCATGTCTGTGTTTAGTTTTCCTCTAGCATGTCTGTCTAGTTTTTGTGAGGAAGCTAATTATAAATTGCATGATATTTGTAATAATTAACCTAAGCGTATTACAAGATTTAACAACAGTTGTCTGTATTTTAATGTTACAGACGGCATTAACTGCGATTGATTTCAGTTAACCCTTAAACCGCCACATACTTGGGGGTTAATGCATCCCTGGTCGTCCAATAATTTTTTGCTACACTTTTTAAGGAAACGTCACAATTCACCAAGAAAAAGTGAAATTTTAATGGAACACATATTTTTATCATGCAAAAAGCATCACAATTATTCCAACACTGATCATTTTACACACTGCCAATGAACTGTAAAAACTATAAAGAACTACTGCAACAATCTATTATTATATGTACAAGGTGCAACTGACACCATTGCTGAAATTCAGTAAATCACTGAGCCAACTGCGATTGAACTGGCTGCACATAAGCATACAGAGGCCAACACTGACACTTGCAGTCTCAGGGACAGTGACTCTGATTCACTAGGGGGTTGCAGTGGTCATGAGCTGGCTGCTCAATTAATGTAAGGCATGGACTGATCAGCTCCAGCATGCTGGAAAATTGCACTGGGAACCGAATATAGCGAGTTGCGGCGTTCAATGAATGTACATCGCTGAATATACTTGGCTCTGGCGTGCTCGCAAAGTGCATTGGGAACCGAGTAGAGCCAGTTCTGGTGGTTTAAGGATTAAGTTATCATGCCTAGAAATTGTAATAATCACCCAGTCAATTTCTGTTATGTTTGTGGTTCATTCACGACAAAAGCATAACGATGCCCAATTACTGCAGATGTTATACAAATTTTACTTTGGCTTTTCACTTGGTGACCAAGATAAATCTTGGGCTCCACATGTCACCTGTACCAGTTGTTTTAAAGGACTGCATGACTAGCTAAATCGGCGAAAGGCAGCGATGCTATTTGCAATCCCTATGGTGTGGAGGGAACCGCGACCATCTCAACGATTGCTACTTTTGCTGCGTGAACACAAGTGGATTCTCAGCTAAAACTAAGCACAAAATTATATACCCCAGCCTGGATTCTGCAATCATGCCTCTCCAAATCAAGCTAGGCTTGATGAAGAACCTTGTAAAGGCCATGGCTGAAGCAAACTCATTGGGTTTTCAATACCTTATTGAGAGGTTTCCAAACTTAAGCGCTGTAAAAATGTAGGAAGGGAAATTTATAGGTCCATACTGTAGATCAAGTCTGTTTTGCAGGATGATGGTTTTAAATAATCTCCATCAGCAGTCAAGCTACGAGCTTGGGAGGCATTCAAGTGGCTCCGTGAAAAGTTTCTGGGTAGTCATAAGTGTCCTGCATATAATAAAGGAATTCAGAATCTGCTTGATTCATACCAGAATCTGGGCTGTCCCTTGTCATTGAAAATACACTTCATGCACTCATGTCTAGACTTCTTTCAAGAAAATTTTCATATGGTGAGTGACAAGCAAGGGGAACATTTTCACCAGCACATAGAGACTGTAATAATCACCCAGTCAGTTTCTGTTCTGTGTGTGGTTCATTCACGACGAAAGCACAATGGTGCTCAATTATTGCAGATCTTAAGAAGTTATACAAATTGTACTTCGGCTGTCCACTTGGTGACCACGATAAATATCGGGCTCTGCATGTCATCTGTACCAGTTGTTGCAATGTACTGTGCGACTGGCTAAATCGGCGAAGGGTAGCAATGCTATTTGCAATCCCGATGGTGTGGAGGAAACCACATGACCATCTCAATTGCTACTTTTGCCATCTGAACAGAAGTAGATTCTCAGCTAAAACGAAACACAAAATTGTATATCCCAGTCTGGATTATGCAATTGAACCTCTCACATATCAAGCTAGGCTTGATGAAGAACCTTGTAAAGGCTATGGGTGAAGTAAACTCATTGGGTTTTCAGTACTTTTTGAGAAGTTTCCAAACTTAAGCACTGTAAAAATGTTGGAAGGGGACCAAGTCTGTTTTGCAGGATGATAGTTTTAAATAATCTCAATCAGCAGCCAAGCTAGAAGCTTGGGACGCATTCAAGTGGCTCTGTCAAAAGTTTCTGGGTTGCCATAAGTCTCCTACATACAAGGAAGGAGTTCAGAATCTGCTTGATTTATACCAGAAACTGGACTGTTGCTTGTCATTGAAAATACACTTCTTGCACTCACATGTAGACATCTTTTCAGAAAATCTTGATATGGTGAGTGACGAGCAAGGGGAGTGTTTTCACCAAGATATTCAGTTAATGAAGCGTCGCTACCAAGGTTTCTGGAAAGAGAGTATGATGGCCAACTACTTCCAGACACAGCGTACCCAAGAAAATCCAACTCTAAGCGTTTTTGAAGAAACCGTGGTAGCTGAATGACACCATTCGGTATATCTATGCCACAGTGTGTGCCTATTTGACTTTACACTGAAGATACTGAAACATTTACTTCATTGGTGCTTACATTTTAGTAAAAACGACCTGCAAGTACACTGTGAACTAACATTACTCATAACTCAAAAAGTTGACGTGACTGGAAAAGACAGAATGCGGATCTGAAATCAGCTTGAAAAACCTATTTAGAAAAGTGTATTGTGGTCTCTGATGATTACGATGTGTTTTCCGATATTGATTTATTAAAAATACAACACTGAAATATCGTATTGGCTCAGGTGTTCAGACCCCTTTACTCAGTGCTTAGTTGTAGCATCTTTTGCAGCAATTGCAGTCTGGAGTCTTCTTAGAACTGATGGAACACACTTTACGCGCACCTGGATTTGGTGATTTTCTGGCATTCTTCTCTACAGAGTCTCTGGTTGGACGGAGGCCCTTGGTAAACTGGACTGCTATTTTCAAGTCTCTCTGGAGATGTTCAGTTGCCACTCCTTTGTTGTTTTTGCTTTGTTCTTAAAGTCATTGTCCTGATGGAAGTTGAACCTTCATCCCAGTGTGGGGTCTGGAGCACTCTGGAGCAGGTTTACATTAAGGATATCTCTGGACTTTGCTCCGTTCAGCATTCCCTCAAAACGCAGCGTGATGCTCAAAACCAACATGCTTCACTATTGGTGATGAGCGGTATTTGGTTTTCCTCCAGACATGATGCTAATCTTGGTTTCATCAGGAAGGTGAAACTGTGACCCAGTCAGTGTTCAAAAAAACCCTGGGGCAGGTTTCCATTAAGGGCATCCCAGTATTTTGCTCTCTTCAGGTTTCTGTTAGCCCTGTCTAGACTCTGAGTCCCTGTAGCTGAAAAACAGCCACACAGCATGATGCTGCCACCACTATACTTCACAGTTGGAATGGCACTGCACAAGTGGTGAGTGGCGCCTGTTTACCTCTGCTTCGGACATTTAGAACTGAAGCCAAACAGTTCTTTCTTGGTTTCATCAAACCACATAATCTTGTTTCTCATAGACTGAGATTCCTTTATGTGCCTTTTTGCAAACTCCAAACAGGATTTCACGTATCTCTTTGCAAGAGAGAGGCTTCTATCTGGCCACTAGGTGGAGTGTTTAAGTGAAAGTTATCAAGTTTTACTCATCTGCAGAATATTTATCTGGAGCTTAACACTAGAATCTCTGAAGCCTACAAAAAATGTCGTAATGCCGGGCCACCTTAAATTCCTTCACACCTCTTCATCAGCGTCTTTTGTGTTGTAAATGTGTCAATCAGCAAGTGGCCTGCTATCACACACCCCCAACAATGCAGCTGTGCACTTGTTTTATAATACCTTTTGTGAAAGTGTGTATTTGATATTTGGACTTCAGTCTTCACACATTATACATTACACATTAGTAGAACATGAAAAAAGTTTCTGTTTTAGTTATGTGTTCAACATGTCTTGCCTCATATTTCCTGTCGTCCTACATTTACCCAGATCATTGTAGAAACGGAACACACATGAAATGTATGTATCCCAAATAATGATTGTGGAAGATCAGCCCGGATACAGGCAGACACCGAGAAACACAATGTCCAAAACACACACACGTTTATTAACTCTCTTCTCCTGCATAGCACACAGTGCACAAATGACCAATAAAGCTCAGTCCCTTTTCTTTATCTCTCTTTTCTTTTGTTTCTTTTTGGCCGCCTCCTCTTCTCTCCTCATAAGCTCTGTCCTCTGCCTCCCCGAATGAAGTGAGGTGGCCCCTTTTTATGTTGCACCCAGATTTGCTCCAGATTTGCCCTAATGAACTTCCTGCAGCACTTCCTGGTGCGACGGAATTGCTGCATGGGCACCCGGAAGCACTCCAGGTGCATTCGGTTCCTCTTCCGGCAGCACCTCCTGGTGTGGTGGAAGTGCTGCATCCAGGGTTCTGGGATCATCCAGGTGCCCCCTGGTGGTGGCCATGGACCCCACCAGGGTTGAGCTTACAAGCTCCAAATCCATGGCCCTGATACAATTCAGGGGGGTGGCCCTCTTACGCCATGGGGGAGATATTGCTCCTCTCCCAGTCCTTCCCTTCTCCAGGTGTCCCGGTGGGGCATGGTCCACAGTCTCCTGCCACACAATATATTATTTACCCACCTCACACCCAGATAAATAGACTTGAGCTGGGAGAACTTTGTGACTTAGTTGACCTCCGTTGGTGGAGGAGATGGGAGAGCAGTCTGCTTGCTGCTTGTGCTGATTGATACGTTTGCAAAACAATGGTGGAGATGAAGATGAAAATAGGGGCCGGCATTATGACTTTTTTCATAGGCTTCAGGGATTCTAGTGTTAATCAGAGTGAACATTGGGCTCTTGGTCACCTCTGTTACCAAAAGCTCTTCTCCCCGATTGGTCAGCTTGGCTGGAGGGACATTTCCAGGAAGAGTGCTGGCTGTTCCAAACTTTTCACATGTAAAAATTATGGAAGCCACTACTGTTTTTGGAACCTTCAATGCTGAAGACATTTTTGCTGTGGCCTTCCCCAGAGCTGTATCTCGACACAATCCTGTCTCCAAGCTCCGCAGGCAACCCCTTCAACCTTTCATGGCTTGATTTTTGCTCAATTGCGGGACTTACTATAGACATTGTCTAGAATTCTCGACAGGTGGATTCCAAACAAGGCATGTGTTAGCTAGCTTTTTGAATCCTGGTTGCCAGAAAACATGTATGTTGTCTTCGACTTTAAATTTTGATTTCTGGGTTGAGTTTAATGCGACGATTGTCTGTACTTTTTGAGTTGGACCATCGTTTTGTTTTTGAATTTGGATCTCTTTTTATTTATCTCCTCATCCATTGTGAATTGCCCTTTCTGGCCTGCAAAATATTTACACCAGTAACTTCAAAGGAAAATAGCACCCAGTAGTCGGAACAGAAAAAGAAAATGGTCTAACATGAGATAACAACAGACATCACGTACTGATTCTGTCAACCTCATGGCTTGGTGTTTGTCCAACTGTGGGACCTTCTGGAGACAGGCCTGTGCCTTTCCTAATCCTGTCCAGTCAACTGAATTGTCCAAAGGTGGACTCCCAACACGGTGTAGAAACATCTCAATGATGAGCAATAGATTGGAAAGCGCCTGAGCAAAGCGTCTGAATACTGGTGTCAATGGGATATTTCATATTTTTAATACTTTATAATTTTTAATCTAAAAGTTTGTTTTGGCTTTGTAGCTCTGTTGTTTGATGAGGGAATAAATGAATTTAAATGATTTTAGCCCAAGGCTGCAACACAACAAAAATGTGAAAACAGTAAAGGGTTTTGAGACCACCTTAAATGACACCAGTTTTGATGGACATCGTTTTTTGTACAGTATTACTTTAACACAAATTGTAAACTGCTCAAAAAAATTAAAGAAACCTTTTGAAAACATATCAGATCTCAATGGGAAAAAACTCCTGCTGGATATCTCTACTGCTATGGACTGATATGGTAATGTGTTAGGAACGAAAGGATGCCACATCGATTAATGGAAATGAAAATGATCAATCTACAGAGGGCTGAATTCAAAGACATCCCGAAAATCAAAGTGAAAAAATAATGCGGTAGGCAGGCTAGTCCATTTTGACGAAATTTCATTGCAGCAATTCCAAATCGTATTCAGTAGTTTGTATGACCCACCCCACGTGCTTGTATGCATGCCAGACAACGGTGGGGGGGGACATAGTTTATAATGAGACGACGGATGGTGTCCTGGAGGATCTCCTCCCAGATCTCGACCAGGGCATCACTGAGCTCCTGGACAGTCTAAGGTGAAATCTGACGGTGAAACATAATATCCCAGAGGTGGTCTATTGGATTGAGGTCAGGTGAGTGAGCGTGGGAGCCAGTCAATGGTATCAATTCCTTCATCCTCCAGGAACTGCCTGCATATTCTCGCCACATGAGTCTGGGCATTGTCGTGAACCAGGAGAAACATGGTGTTACAGGAAGCACAGCATTCTCCACGGCTTCTTCAGACCCTTTCACGTCTGTCACATGTGCTCAGGGTGAACCTGCTGTCATCTGTGAAAAGCACAGGGAGTAAGTGGTGAACCTACCAATTCAAGTATTTTATGGCAAATGCCAATCGAGCTCCAAGGTGCCGGGTAGGCAGTGAGCACAGTGCCCACTAGTGGACATCAGGACCTCAGGCCACCCTCATGAAGTCTGTTTCTGATTGTTTGGTCAGAGACGTTCACACCAGTGGCCTCCTGGAGGTCATTTTGTAGGCTCGGGCAGTGCTCATCCTGTTCCTCCTTGCCCAAAGGAGCAGATGTCGGTCAGTCCTGCTGATGGGTTAAGAACCTTCTATGAGGGGCTCTGTCCAGCTCTCCTAGAGTAACTGCCTGTCTCCTGGAATCTCCTCCATGCCCTTGAGACTTTGCTGGGAGACACGGCAAACCTTCTGGCAATGGCATGTATTGATGTGCCATCCTGGAGAAGTTGGACTACCTGTGCCACCTCTGTAGGGTCCAAGTATGGCCTCTTGCAACCAGTAGTGACACTGACCGTAGCCAAATGCA
Source organism: Polypterus bichir lapradei (assembly GCA_026402145.1). Classification (NCBI taxonomy): domain Eukaryota; kingdom Metazoa; phylum Chordata; class Cladistia; order Polypteriformes; family Polypteridae; genus Polypterus; species Polypterus bichir. The sequence goes on along the minus strand of JANRMT010062806.1, from coordinate 110,321,170 downwards.
AAACGAGTGAATAAACAGATGAGGGGGGAAAAATGTCAGTGGCCTTCACCTGTTAAACCATTCACTTCTGTTTCGGGGGTCGTCTCATTGTTGCTCCTCTAGTGCACCTGTTGTTCATTTCATTAACACCAAAGCCCCTCTGCTACTTAACTGACCAGATCAATAGCCCAATTTCTTTACCTGGTGAGGTTCAATGTGGCAAACATGCCAGGCTGGGCGGATTAGCCCAGTTTCATTGACTTGATGCTATACTCTGATTCAAAAGTGGTCCTTTCATTTTTTGGAGCAGTTTATTTTTGTAAAATTTTGTAACCCTGTCTGAGTAAGTAATGTTTGCCCCACAAAGAGCTCATATCTCATCCAGAGTTGGATCCTGCATTGCACCCGGCCCTCCATGACCTTCTTTTAGGTTAACTGGGCTCAGGAATATGGCAGAATAAAGGGATGTTTCATGAAGTACTAGAAATTAAAAACTCCCTTTGTAAAGATAATCACAAATACTGATTTTTCTGTATTATTTATTCATGAAAGACTCGAATTCAAGAAGAATTTTTTCGAAGGTATGTGATTCAAACAACCCCAATTTAACCAAAACTGTTTTTGTTTTTTTTTATGATGATGGAACTTACGATTTATTAACTGTATAGAGATCTTCTAACACAGATATCTTTTGTGATCGCCTCAAAAATAACTACACTTGAGCTTCTGATATATACGCTCCTCACTTAAAAAGCTGATGGATGAGGCACACTGTTTAAAAAAACGAGTCACACTTCATTTCTCCTATCCATCCCTTTCTTTTTCTGACTGAAGCGCCGGTCAGAGAGTCCTCTCGACAAGTACTACATCACGCAAATGGGAAAACATAACCGGTTATAAAAATGTCAAAAAATGAATAATAATTGGATTGCAGTTGACCTCTCGGAATGATTTGTGTGGTGATGCCAAGAGGCTGAAACCTACTTTCAGTGAAAGGTTGCCTGAAATTAATGATATTAAATGACTTATTTCTTTATTATTGAGAGGCAGCGATATTACCTTAAGTGGTTTATTTTTGCAAAGGCGTTTACACGTGCTTTCCTGAATACTCATCGGATTTGGTATTTATACCTAATCAAAGTGCAGAAATTCTTTCCGTTGATATATACATTAAAATGCACATCAAAATGAAAAAGAAATTACAGCCCAATGAATAGTTCTTTTTAAAGTTTGTATTTATAAAAAGCTGTTGGCAACAGAGTAGCAGTTTCAATGTTTGTCCTGTGGTGAGGTTTTATCAAATGAAAGTCAGGAGCCCCGTACTTTCTTTTCTAAATACAGAGTACCATTAACACATGGACAGCAGTGTTTTCATAGTCACACACATTTTTTCCATATATTTATTGAAAAGTCGTGTTCCAATGGCACAAATGTATGATCAGCTTAGGCGCAAATGTATTTAAAGTGTAAAAACAAATGAAAATGCCTGTGTGTTTTATTTATAGTTACTGTATATTAAACAGTTGTATAAACTGCACTCAAAATGCAATTCATATTGGCCAACTTTTTTATTATAGGGATAAATTTACAAGAAAACCAGTTAAAGTTCACAAGTGTAGCATAAATAATTGAAGTAGAACCAAACGCTCCTGTATATGAATGCAATATAAATCACGTACTACTGAAGAAAATCAGGGGCAGTGTGGCAAACTAGTTTGCACTGTTCTATCACAGATGGGGGTTCTCAGTTCAATCAGGGTCTGCTTTACCTTTTGTCCCACATCAACCATTTCATTGTTTTGGTTTTGTGTTCTAAATTGTCAGTGTGAATGTGACCGTCACCCCACGCACCGTCCAGGGCTGTCACAGTCCAACAGTTTTGTCAGCATGTGCCACAATACCCAGAGCTGGCCTCCCCTTTGGCCTCAGTGCTGACAGCATAGATTCCTGATTTATCAGATTTGAGGATATGATTCTGTATATTAAAACACTATGAAATAGATAGATAGACAGACATGAAAGGCACTGTATGATAGATAGATAGATAGATAGATAGATAGATAGATAGATAGATAGAT
>JANRMT010062806.1:110301269-110318713 GCA_026402145.1 Polypterus bichir lapradei | reverse complement strand
ATGTGAAAGGCACTTTATGATAGATAGATAGATAGATAGATAGATAATTTTAATTTTAAAATAAACTTTATTTTGCACAGTAATAAAAACATAAACACAGCAGTGATATGCAGTTAATAAATATGTAACAATTTCACAAGAACATTAATGATTGCATTACTCCACTACTATTGCCCCATACACGCCTCCTACTACACACAGAAAGTTATATAATTGTCCATAATAAATAAACTATTCATAATTAGTTAATTATACCACTACTCCCCTGTACACACCTCCTAATCCAAACATAAATTTAAATAATTGTCCATAATAAATACACATTTCATAATCAGTTTACTCCTCCACTACTCCTCCTATACTCGCCTCCTACTCCGCACATAATTCTCTATTATACACACAGCACTGTATTCTCCAGTGCATCTCCTGTTCTGCGCTTTCAACCATCCAGTATTTAAATATTTTGAAGGACATTTAAAGAAGTCACCACCCAGTCAGCAATTTGCCCCTCTCAATAGAACACTAACCCCCTCCAAAAGCCCCCATAAATCGCTGAAGGTCTGCATGTCTCCACTGAGGTGGTGGTAAGTGAATTCCAGTTTCACTCAGAACTTCACCAGCACTTTAAACATCAGGAGCACATCAGTTGTCACTAACGTTTTCTCTTTGTTCCTCATGGTTTTGAGAATTTAGAGTTTTGGCCAAGAAGATAATTTCCCAGCACACATTTGCTAATGAATCACCCACCGTTACCACCTAGGTAGGTAGGTAGGTAGGTAGGTAGGTAGATAGATAGATAGATAGATAGAGTTTATTTGGCCCAAGGGAAAATTAAAACTTTATAGAAGCTCAAGAAAAAAATATTTAAAAAAATATTATCTATACTAAAAGGCAAAGCCCTCACGGACTCACTCACTCACTGACTGACTGACTGACTCACTCACTCACTCACTGACTCACTCATCACTAATTCTCCAACTTCCCGTGTAGGTGGAAGGCTGAAATTTGGCAGGCACATTACTTACAGCTTACTTACAAAAGTTAGGCAGGTTTCATTTCGAAATTCTACGCGTAACGGTCATAACTGGAACCTAATTTCGTCCATATATACGGCTATAGCCTGCAGCTCGGTCGCCGTGAGAGGCGGAGTGCCTGCCCATATAAGGTAAATATTCGCAGGTGAAGGACTGTGCTTAGCATATTCCAAAGTGCAGCTACTGCAGAAATCAGCACGCCTCCCACGTAATTGACTTCCTGCCCATATAAGGCCGTCTTTTGCTGTGGTGTCTTCATTCCTTTTTCTTGCTTCGCCAAGGAAGCTTCCTTTCCATGGCTTCTCTGCTGTTTTATAAACAAACACCATATAAGGCGGTCTTTTTTCCTTGCTTCACCAAGGAAGCAGCCTTTTTATTTAATCCACGGGTTCTCCACTGTTGTTTTGTTTGTTTATTACGATTATAGTTATGTATTGATTCCCTTTCTTTGGCTGACTGCCTGCCCATATAAGGCACTCCGCTGTTTTTTTGTGAAGCAGCCCTTCGCCAAGGAAGCAGCCTTTACAGGGGTTTTCCGCTGTTTTATAAATGCTCTAAAGCCATCGTTTTTCCTTGATTCGCCAAGGAAGCAACCTTTTTATTTAATCCACGGCTTCTCTGATGTTTTAATTTTCGTTAATTACGATTGTTATAGTTATTGTGTAGGTATTTTACAGTTAGTTTACTGTTCAGGTACCCATTTCCTTTATTTAATCTGCGGTTTCTCGGCTATTTTTTTGTTCGTTTATTACGATTATAGTTATTTATTGATTCCCTTCTTTGGCTGACTGCCTGCCCATATAAGGCGCTCCGCTGTTTTTTTGTGAAGCAGCCCTTCGCCAAGGAAGCAGCCTTTTTATTTAATCCACGGGTTCTCCGCTGTTTTATTGTTCGTTTTTTACGATTGTTATAGTTATTGTGTAGGTATTTTAGACTTAGTTTACTGATCAAGTACCCATTCCCTTTATTGTTCCAACTGTACCCCCATTAACATGTCTATAATCACCTCCAAGATAAAACTCTACCAAGATAAAACACTTACAGCCACCAAAACTTTGTAACGGCACAAGACTTCAGGTCACGTCTCTACAAAACAACCTAATTGAGGCAACTATTTTTACTGGCAGTGCCTCAGGTGAAACAGTTTTTATTCCTCGCATTCCTGTTATACCATCTAATCTCCCATTTCAATTCAAATGCCTTCAATTTCCAGTAAGGCTAAGCTTCGCAATGACAATTAATAAGTCTCAGGGACAAACCCTACAAAAGGTTGGCATTGATTTGAAACAGGATTGCTTTTCACATGGCTAACTGTATGTTGCATGCTCAAGAGTAAGCTCAGCGCACAGCTTGGTCATATTACAACTGGAGGATCGAACTGACAACTTGGTATACAAAGAGATCCTTAACAAATAATTTTTTGTATATTTTCCCTCAGTTTAAAATTGTTTACTTTTTTCTTAATAAAAATTTTAAGGCAGTATTTCACCACTGCGAAGCGCGGGTATTTTGTAGTATATTACATAATACATATAATTTCTGCACTTTGATTAGGTATAATGTATATATTATATTATACACACATTAAGGTAAATAAAAAAGTATCTATGAATACAAAAGGACTAATACTAGCATGAAATCAGTATCAATATTATCCTATTAAAGGAGAGAAGGAGCTGATATAAGTTATCCATCTTACTTGTAATATTAGTAAAGAAATACAACAATTTCTTAAAATTATACAAATAACTAAGAAGTTGGAAAGGAACATATTTATTATATAACGGGAATATGAATGATACAGGCTGGGCAAGAGGGTCTGTTAAAAAATATATAAATCTTCAAAGTTTGGAAGTTACCTAACATATTAAGCAAACCTGGACTTACCCTGTGTTACTGTATGCTGTGGGGGTCCTTTTAACATCATGACCCTTCGGTATTTCACAAGTTAGTTACCATCTATTCATTATTATTTACTGTATGGAGCCTGTTATGAATCTAAGTAAATACAGTTTCTTTCTGGAACCTTCATGTGGATGGGTCTTTTGGGAAACAAAAATGGCTCCCTTATGTCATTGCTATGAAGAACCGCTCTGACACCTTTATTTTCAAGAGTGTGGGTTGGTGTTGTCAACTCAGAATATTATTAGCACATAGATCCCTTTTGTCCAGAACATTTAGTTATGTGATTACAAGAAGGTGCTTTTTTATTCAAGCAGTATTGTTTTAAGTACAACACAGATGATACACGAAGGGGGACCTGGGAATTCCTAAAATCAGTCAACTGCACAGGATAAGTGTGTAGCTATTGAATATAATTGGCTAGATATCGTCTGGTTAATCAAGGCGCCGAGTGGCACTGTGCTCAGTTCATCAAGTGTATATTTTCCTATTTATTCTAAGATCGTGCAAAGGACTTTGCCCATTTCTATCCTTCAATCCACCACAGCAGACTTTCAAGAGACAATGAAGATGGTCTTCTTGAAAAATTGACTTATTCATAAAGAGTGGACAGACTGTTAATCGGCGACATTACATTGAACTGCTAAGACATCGATGGAAAAAAAATACTTATGCAATCAATTAATTTGTTTGACTCTGGCAATTCATTTAGACCACTCTGCACAGATCTGCTTTCACTTTGACATTAAAGAGTCTTTTGTTGTTGATCATTGTCGAAAAAGTCAAACTACGTCCTCTGTGATTCAATGTTGAATACATTTTATAGGCAGTGTACAAGCTCAACCAGCAGTAAAACTTAACAGAAAACTATGATGCCAAGTCAGAAATTGATAGATAGATAGATAGATAGATAGATAGATAGATAGATATGAAAGGCACTATATAATAGATAGATAGATATGAAAGGCACTATATAATAGATAGACGGATGTGAAAGGCACTATATGATAGCTAGATAGATAGATATGAGAGGCACTATATAATAGATAGATAGATAGATGTGAAAGGCACTATATGGTCTGAATAAAATATTTTTGTGTCTTGAATTGTTACTTTTAGTTTCTGAAAATTTTAGATTTTAAAAATTTAATTTTGGAGCTTTATTTTCATTTATAAGTTCAAATTGAATTTTAATTTTGGGGTAGAATTTTTTTGTTTGTTTAAATTTTAACTGCATCACATGGCCATTTTGAAAGCCATTATGGATTGAGAAATTGCAGTGTAGTGACGCTGGCTGCTTTGTCCGAGATACGGATTCAGCTGATAAAAAATACTCTTAAGGTCTCGATTTCAGTATTCTGGTATTCACTCTCGCTCTTTCATTTTGACTCCGTCTTTGTCTTGGCTCATTATAATTTGTTCCTGACAATGATTGCAGTTAATTCGTTTGGTTTAGAATAACAAATTTCAGTGCTCATAAAAATTTACTTTTAGTTCAATATAGTTTCTATTTTTCAGGAATGAAATGTTTCCAAAAAAAAACTCATCTGCTGGTTAACTGCTTACAACATCCATGAAGTGCTCTCTAACTTATAGTTTAAGGAGTCCACCCAAGATGGCAAAAACAGCAGGCCTTAGCATTAAATTATGTTGCAGCTATTAATTCAGTATATGGTTCAAAATATGATATGATCACCTTACATCTAATTCCAGACATTAAATTAATCTGACAGAGGACATGGCAGTGTTAACACTCATCTCCTTATTTTATAAGACTAGCACCTGAATAGATGCCAGCTTGCAATTTCTAGCTGAAAATATTGATTGTAATGAGATGACAAGATTTAAAAAATGTTTTATTTTGGACATGAATAATGTCTAATAAATTAAGGAAAGATTAAAGAAATTTGTCACTCTTACAACTTTCCCTTTATAGTTATGATTGGTGCCAATTTATGAGGTTCCAGACCTTCACGTCTCTCAGGTTTTAGTCACCAATACAGGGGCATGCCAGGTAGCTTTAATGTCTGTTCTAAAGAAAAAAATGTTAAGTACAAATTAAATTTATGTCATTTATAAAAGGACTTAGATGAACCCTCCATTACAGACTACAATAACGATGGAGATGAGGAGCCCTTAAAGCCTTTCTCACCCAGAATTTAATGGTGCGATGTGAGGCCTCCAAAAGCTCCATAAGCCAGCCCAGAACATTATAGACCTGACCAGAAATCGTCTTACCCCAGGCTGTCAGCCTCCCAGGTACTAATTGCAGGGTTCAGCCTGCCCAGGCCCAAAATTGGGAGCTGTTTTTTTTAATAGCCAGAAACAAACATAAAAGTTCAGAAATATATAAAAATGCCTGACAAGGGAGACAGTGATCATACACTGGCTTTATTGAGGCAACCCAAAACAAAGTACAGTGGTACCTTGGTATACGTCTGCTTTGGAATAAGTCCAACTTGGTATACGTCCTGTTTGGACATGAAACATTTTGCTTGGTATACGGCCTTTGTTTGGAATACGACTCGCGTGCTAGAACACTGCGCGCTACCCTTGTTTAACTCTCTCGAGACAAAGCCACAACTGCCCATGAGCGTCAGTACGCCAGTTGCTAACATTCAGTGAACAACCTGCGCGCTCCCCTTGTTTACCCCTCTCGAGAAAAAGCCACGGCTGCCCACGAGCGCCAGTACGCGCTATAACTCTCTGTGAATTTTGACGTGATTTTGTGTTTTTTCGCGTAAATTTGAATTGATTGTTGGAAAGTATGAAGGTGGCATGCGTATCTGGAACTTGGCTGCTGCATACTGTATGCCGAGAACGACGGTATCTACGATTGTGAAAAACAAAGACGTTATCAAAAAGTAAAGTGAGGTTAAATTTTCATTTATTTCATCTAATTGCTTTTGTATTTATGTATTTTAGTATTAAGCAGCGTTTAAATTATTTTATACAACCCCATCAATGTATAATATGCCAATAACAATAGGACTTTTTTTCATGGGAACGGATTAATCATTTTCCCTTTATTTCTTATGGGAAAAATTCATTTGGTATACGTCCTGTTTGGTATAAGTCAAAGGATCTGGAATGGATTAAGGACGTATACTGAGGTACCACTGTATATATAAATTGAGAAATGGTTGAATAAATCAAAAGAAGAACAAATACAGCAAAAAAAAAGGTTTTGCTTAACCATTGAAAAACGGCAGAACCGGTTATAGTCGGTTCCCAGTGCAATTTACCAGCACGCCGGAGCTGATGTGTCCATGCCATACATTCGCTGAGCAGCCAACTGCTGCCCCCTGCAGCACTGCAGCATCACTGTCCCTGCGATTCATCCGCTGCACTAGACTAGCCTGCAAGCATCAGCGTTAGCCTCTGTGTGCTTACGTACAGCCACTTCAAGCGCAGTTGGCTCGGTGATTTACTGAATTTCATCAATGGTGTCAGTTGCACCTTGTACATATAATAATGGACTGTTGCAGTAGTTTTTTTTTTTTTTTTTTATAGTTTTTACAGTTCAGTGTTGCAGTAATTGTGATGCTCTTCGCTTGGAAAAAAATATGTGTTCCATTAGAATTTCACTTTTTCTTGGTGTAAGGACAGGAAAAAGGTATTTGGTGTCCAGGGGTGCATTACACAGTTCCCCCCCCCCCCACCCAAGTATGTGGTGGTTTAAGGGTTAAAAGGCAAGCCAAGGTCAACAAGTCTGAAAACGTCATCCAAATAGTACAGTATCCAAGAACACCAGCAACAGTCCACAAGAACCAGATCTATGAAAAGAAAAGAATACTCACTGCAACCTCCAAACAACTCCACTACTGGACCCTCCCTCTGACTGAATTGTAAAGAAAAAGGGGAGGACTCAGCAGCAGTGATGTCAGGGTGGCCCCGCCTCCTAGGACCCTATCCACACCACACAAGGAATTGTGGAACATGTAAAGGCTCAGTAAACAAATAACAAAAAAAAACAACTAAACCTACATTACATAAAGACATGAAACATAATTCAAAAACAATAAAATAACAAAGGCATGTAAGCCTAGGAATAAACCCTGGTCAAAATATAAAAGATGGATGGGACTGCAGAAGAATCTCTTATGCTCGTAAATCTCACTCTGGCTCTTTGTGCCCCAACAGTTCCAATAGCGGGAACCTTCTTTTTTACCCATACTCCTTCCCTTTCCTGAACCATATGAATTGCTTGCTGAACACCCAAGCCAGGCCATTCCCTCATATCATCTAGCCATCTTCTTCTCTTTCTTCCTATTTTCCTCACCCTTTCCACCGGGCCGAGTATAACTGACTTTATCAACCTGTTCTCTTCCATTCTACATATTCCACCTCAGGACATGTAATCCAATATAGTTCTGTGATGGTCCTAAGCTCAAATAATGGAGGACAGTTGCTAGAAATTTGCTCCAATTGGAGAAGCAGTACAAAGGTGGAGGGTTTGTAAATACCTGGGCTTAAATTGTTATGTTTTTAAGTCTATGATTTTGTCTAGCATTCAAGTCAGTCTAGGTTTGGTTCGTTACTAGAATCAGTTAAAACAAATGTGTTCCTTAGTCATCACCGTCGTAACCTAGTGTATAGATTATCTAGTTGTGGAGCATTCCCATGCAACTGGCGGGCTTGAGTGGGGAGGAGTGTGATAAGGTTTGTAAATAAATGATCAAGCCCCAAGAGCATGCAGTCTCAGAATGGATGCAGGTGGGCACACGACAGTACAGGGAGAGTGCCAACAAACGTGGCAGGACTGGAAGATGCCAGGCTGCAAAGGAAAGGAGGCAGGTAGGCATGCTCATTGACACGTCATTGTATGCCCGCAGCAGAGCTTGCCATAGAGTCACCAGATGAATGGTGTCTTTCTACTTCATGCAAAGTAACGCTATCTTCATGTTCTCTTCTGGTTAAATCAGATTGTAGGCAATCTACTCACAGAGTTCTAAACAAAGCACATCATCATCACAACTTGTTGAATCTCCGTGAAGAATCCATAAGAAAATCTTTCTGTTCAATGAAAGAAGACACACCTGTGAGTGTTTATGGTTACTTCTGGTTCGCTTGATACTAACCGGAGGTTAAACAAAGCAACTAATCATCTTCTGATTCGGCACAAAGCAGACAGACTAGGAGTGTGAAAATGCCTTTTAGAAATACTCCAGTAAATGTTAACATACATGTATAGACAACACATAGATGTGTTTTTCCTTTGTATTTTGAAACCTATGTTCAACAGCAGACTGATACCTCCTGTAAGGTTTATATGTACTATGAGCCCAATTCTGCCGGGATAAGCTATGGATCCCAAAATATTTGGATGGAAGAACTGAATCGCCATTATACAGCTTGTGTGCTGTTAACACTTTTCATAGACGACATGCATGGATTGACTGGCATCCCATCTGGGATGAATGGTTCCTTACACGATCCGGGGTGGGGTGGAACTCGACAGAGTTGGTTAGTGTGTAACAGTGTGGGTCCTGCTCTGTGCTTCCTCTTCCAGTTTTGGGAGCCGCTTGAACCCGACACCATCGATAGTCATGACCGGGATGAGTTTGACAAATGAGGACATCGCATGAAGCAAGGGGAAGGTGCAGAAGTGATCAGTGCATTATTAAAACCAAACCAAAACAAAACAATGTCCAAATAAATAGCACAGTGCATCAAAACTCAGTTCAATAAATAAATAATCCATAAAAACTGGTGAAAAGTGGAGGTTAAAAATCCAATAAATAAATCCTTTAACACAAGGTTAAAATCAACTGGCTGGAGGCTATCCCATTTTTAAAAAAAACCTTGTGCCTTCTTCCTATTTAAATGGAGGCTTATCCCATACGGGCCTTGCAGTAGAGGAGTCGCCCCGTCAGCAGGTGGGCTCCCTCACTGGACCAAGACTAGGGTCCCCAACTCACGTTGGGGCTCTTCACCCCCACCAAGTCTCCTCGACCTCTGCTGCCTTCCACGGAGAACCATCCATAATTCTAGTCTCTCCTGCTCCTTTGAAAAGCTCAGCAGGAGTGACCCAATCCAGTGTGAGTCATACACTCATTTCCAGGGGCTCTCTTCCCAGATGCCTGCTTTCTCCCATGAGCCTACTCTCCACAGCTTGCCCACTCCTACACCGGCTTTTTCTGCCTCCCTCTCTCTCTAACCTCTGTCTCTTTTCTTTCTCTTTCCTCTTCCTTTTTTCCATTCCCCCTCCCTCCACACTCACGCTCCTATTTTTTATATGGGGACGTGGCACAGGTGTGGCCATTAACAGCATCAATTACGGCCACGCTACCACACCCCCCTCCTTAAAGCCACTAGTGCAGCAATTATTTATTTAAAAAGACCTCACTCTACCACATAGTGGTACCTTTCCTGGCCATTATAATAGAAGGATGGAGGGAGACTGCTTCCCAGGACCACGTGTTTCCCTAAGCACACTGGGCGGTAATACCTCCCTAGTATTAACATGTAGGGTTGCATAGGAGTTGTTGTGTTAGGGTGTATCTCTGTTGTGGTCATCAGGTGCCACTAGGGGGAGCTTCTGGAGATAGACTATCCTATCAAGGGGAAGTTCTGTCTGACCTGGAAGTGCTTCCAGGGTACAAGGTGATAACACCAGAAGTTCTGTCCAGTCTTGTATAAAGGAAGCTATAAAAGAGGAGTCTGGAGAGAAGTTCACTTGAGAGCAGTGGACAAGGGTAGAATTGTGCTGTTGGAGTTATGGACCGTGTGAAGGAAGAAACCTGTATAAGATATTTCTGAAAATAAATTGATTTATTTACTCCTGCAACCGTGTCTGTGAAATTGTGTCAGGGGTCTGGGGCTGCGAGACAAACCCCCCTCCCCACCCTCCTCCTACCCCCAGAGGTCACACAGTTCATGTTTTGACATTCACTTGCCTTTTCATGCATTCTGAATGTCTTTAACAGATCTTAGCGTACAGCTTGGACCCTTTTCTGTGAATGATGATGATTTTGAAAAAGAAACTGCATTTTTGCATTTGAGGTTTTTCTCTCTTTTTTTTATTCTTTAGCTCAAAAGAGCTCTCCATTACAAAGAGGGCAATTAAGGTCTAATAGCAGTCAGGCAAATTCCTAGAAAGCTATGTGTGCAGAATTCAGAGGATTCTTTGGCCCGTTGTGATTGAACCGCCTGTAAGAACAATGCTCATTTTATATTTTATTCAGCTATTCCTCTGTTCTTTTGAAACACTGTCGGCATGTAGGAAGCTCAAGCTAGATTTTCTTTTCATTACAAAGGCATTTTTAGGGGGTTTAGCTAATGTCTGGTTGACTGGCATTTTCTAACTTGTGAAGTGTGATATTGATAGCAAGGTGTATATGCAGCATATGCTGCATATTAGGACTGTCAAGTTATATATAAATTAAATATTAAAATGCATACACATAATAATTAGACATGCTTAGTTATTCACAGGGTTAGCTTTAATTGGTCATAGTTACTTTTATTTTCTGTTTAAAATCATGGTGTACAGTTGTTAGCATTTCTGCTTCATAGCTCCCCAGTTGTGATTTTGAATCCCATGTCCAGTAACAGTGAATATGTCAGGGTCTGCACAATCTCTTTCTATATGTGTAGGCATTTCTCCTGTTTTTCATATTGTATTGTGGTTTTGTCCAAGGTAGCTACCATTTTGGGCTTTTCCAAAATGTCATCTAAGACATGTTGTTGATAGCAGCAACGTCTTTTATGAACTAATGAGTTCCTAAGCGTAAAGTCCCAGAAAAATTTCCAAAATGCCTACTAGAGGGGGAAAAACCGTCAAACCCTGGCTGGTCACAGAGAGGGCAATGAAAAATCTTTAGAAATAAAAAATATTTATTTCTACAAAAAAATTTGCTCCGAAGACAAGGACATTCCAAAGAACACAGAAGGCACAGCAGGAGATGCCTGAAAAGGCCAAGAAATCCAAGGCTAACAAGTCCCAATCACAAATCCAGAATACAAAGTCAAAAACAGAGCATTCACAATGCCTCACTGTGACTGTGACAGCTAAGTCAGAAGTTTTATTTCTCTTTAATTTAATTTCTTTTTAGTATGTGTTCAGACCACAGTGTGTGTATATATTTATTTATTTATCTATTTGCCTGTTTATGGAATTATTTATTTAAAGAGCTTTTCTAAAAAACCAAATTATCACAAATAATAAAAAAAAAGCAAACACATTTTTCACAAGTGCATTCACAATGAACCGCAAGGGACTGTAGAGTTTCTTCAGTCTTTACAGAGCTAAGGGCAGTGCCTTGTGCTGATGGGCACGTGGCCCCATCTCTTGAAGGAGCACCCATAAAACACAAAGAACATAACAGAAGATATTTAAACACAAATAAATAAAATAACCCACACTGCTAACATAAAAAATAAACAAAATAGACATTAAAGCAGCATGTGAACCCCATCTGTGGAGGTACTTTGGCTGAAACACAACTGCCTCTGGTTGCTGCCACATGAGCACCAGACATCCAACACGAGTGCCACTGTTTAAGATGGTGGTGCTGTCATTTTAGTATTCAAATCTTTTCAGTGCATGTAGCTAGGCTCAAATCTTCTCAGGGACTTAGAATGTTTGCTTGAGCCCTGACTATAATTTTTGCTAACATTTGTGTTCTGTGTATTTTTTGTTTGCTTGTAATTTTAGTTATTTTTAAAATGATTATTTTTCATATTTTATGTAATTTCTGTTCTGTTTATTTATAATGTAATGTTTATGCACTGTCTCTGTAAATCTTCTGATGTTTCTTGGAAGGGCCACCCTGATGTCACTGCTGCTGGGATCTTCCTCTGGCTTTACATTGAGTCAGAGAGACAATCTCAGCAGTGGATCACTAAGTGTTGTTTTGAGATTAGTATAAGTGTTGCTTTTTATTTGCTCTGTTTTCTGGATTTCGGCTTTTGGATATGTGTATTGGGACTTGTTTCTTCGGAGTGATTTTTTGGGCAAATCCTTTTTGCATTTTGAAGTTATGTTGTTATATTTTTCTATTTTGTTAATGAATCTTCGTTCTTATAAACATTCTTTGTTGCCCTTTGGTGCACAATCTATAGGTTTATGGTCACCCTCTCCCTTGTAGGGCATTTTGATATATTTCTGAGCCTATCTTTGTATTTCAAACTTTTAAAACCTGCTACCCATCTTAGGCCTGTCTACAGGTAGCATTTGGGTGAACTGGCTGGCATGGGGTCAGTCTGTTTTGTTGGTCTATTAGACGTCTCACTTTCTTGTCATGTTTTGGATATTGGCATCATGATATTTGTGGTATTTTTGACTCACTCATTCATTTTTGCACTACTCATCCGGAGCCAGGTCATGGGGCTACAGTCTTAGCAGTGAGGCCTATACATCCCTTTCTCCCGCCACACTTGACAACTCATACTGTGGAATCCCAAGGTGTTCCCAGGTCCCATGGGAAATATAATCCTCCCAGTGATCTTCCCCAGGGTCTCCTCTCAGCTGGTCATGACTGTAAAACGTTCATAGGGAGGCATCCTAGAGACACCCGTCTCATATGCCAAACCACCTCAATTGGCTCTTCTTAATGCAGAGGGTCAACAGCTCTACTTTAAGCCTCACCCAGGTGTTTACATGTCTAACCCTGTCTCTAAGTGAGAACTCAGCCACCTTGCAGAGAAAGCTCATTTGGCCATTTGTATGCATGATCTCATTCTTTTGGTCATTAAACAAAGCTCATGACCATAGGTAAGGGTAGGGAGATAGATCAACTGGTAAAACAAGAGCTTCGCCTTCTAACTCCGCTCATTCTTGACTGCTAGTGACCCCATAACTGAGATAGCTGCCCAAATCCATCTGTCGATCTCACCATCCCTGATCAAGAGCCTGAAGTACTTAAACTCCTCCACTTGAGGCAGTAACTCACCTCTCACTCGGAGAGGACAATCTACCTTTATCCTACTGAGTACCGTGACTTCAGATTTGGTGTTCCTGATTCTCATCCTTGCCGCTTCACAGAAACTGTTCCAATGTGTGCTGTTGTTCACAGCCCAATGAAGCCAACAGGATCACATCATCTACAAAATCAGTGATGCAATTCTAAGGCTACCGAACTGCCACCCACATACTTAGATGTATATTAGTTAAAAGACTTTCATTTTCTGTCATATCTTGGAAATAATTTCTCTAACATTTGGTGGTACTATGGCCTGCGTTTCTCCATATCAAGGAGAATATTAACAAATTTAAGTTGAAACATCTATTTGGCAAGTCTCTCAATACCTAAATTCAAACAGAAAATGGAAGACCCCAAATCACACATACATTACAGAATCAAAAGTCAAAATAATACTTTCTTTTAGAGGGGAAAGCCCAAAGAAAGTCCAAGAAAAATAAAATACAAACTCACAATAGGAGGCTTAAACAAAAATCATTGAAGGATACCCACAGACAAAGAGAAGGTTAGGAAAAACCCTCAAGTTAGGCAACTGCACAAACCTCAACTCACCCACGTAACTGGAAGGCTCCACACTGGGCTCCATTAAAGGAGGAAAAAGGAGGAGACGGAATTAATAAAGACAAAATCAAATAAAGGGTTGCTATTTTAAAGTATACAGAGCAAAGCGAAACATAAGCAAACTAAAAAGAAACAGTTCACGGAAACAACTACGTGAACTAAACAAAAAATATATACAGTAAATATACAGGTAAAATTCGATTACAACGAATATCTTTACAACAAAATTTTAATTAGAATGAAGTATTTTTATGGTCCCGACAGTTTCCTCATATGGCACGAGTACAACGAAGTGGCCTTGAAATGCCTGAATGAATCATTTACAGAGCAGTTAGTTCTGTGGTCGCAGCTCAGTTGTGCACAACGATCCCCAAACAGAAACACTGTAATTTTTTTTTTCTTTCTTCGAACTTTCCTTTGTTTTCGGTGGTTTTCACTGATACCTTTTGCTTATTGCTCGTCAACATTTGAAAAACATCCATTGGAATTTAACTCATTGTCACCCTCCTACAGACATGGCAGACATGAAAAAATGATAACAGCAACGTCTTTTCTGAACTAATTCGGAATTTCACCATCGACACTGTCAACGTTTTTGAAAGACCGAGCTAAAAAAGAAGAAAAATCTCAGGTTGCAAATGCATGCGAACTGCTGTATTTGAAGACGTTGAAAAAGCCGTTTTTATGTGGTTCAGTGATGCTCGTTCAAGAAACATTCCTATTAATTTGGCACTCATTCAAGAAAATGTGATATTTCTAAATTCTCTTGGGACCTCCCCCAACGGGACAACACGCCGCAGAGCATCCCAAAGTGCGATCACCGCGTCTGTGGAACTGTGTATCTGTTGCCGGAGCAACAGCAGGCTCACAGCTCTGATGCGACTTGGCACTGAAGCAAACAGAATAGACCTCGATGGGTGATGCCAGGAACATTGTAAATGCAAGGAACAGAATTACTTGGCCACTAACATGGCCACGACCCTTCCTGACTGCTGTGTCTGTTTATAGGAGAGTGGCAGATGCTGCTACAATAAATAACCGTGCTGTTCCTGTTTCAAGCAGAATAAAGCTGGTTTTGAGGCTCAGCCTCGTGTTTTGGAGTGCAAGACAGAGACTTATAGCGCGACCACAATCTTTCAAGATTTGCTTCTGTGGTGCTTCACTGCAGCGCTGTGAGCCTGCTGTTGCCCTGCCCTGGCAATGGACAGGCAATCTTCCACAGACGCGGCAATCACACTTAGGGACACCCGTTGGGTGTGGGGGATCCCAAAAGAGTTCAGAAGCCTCACAATATGAAGAAGTAGAAAAGGATGATTCGGCTTCTGATTGATAACTGTGCTGCCCACAACATGCTTCCGCATTTAGATAATGTTCGCGTTGAATTCCTCCCACCCAATTGCACAGCAGTGCTTCAGTCATTCACAACCTGAAAGTGTATTATCGCAAGGAAATGCTGAGAAAAATTCCTGCCAGCATAACTTGTAGACAGGAGGAGATTAAAATTAACGTGAAAGAAGCTATTGAAATGATTGCAAATGCCTGGACACAAGTTAAAGAAAGCACTATAGTGACAAAAACAGAATCTCATTACTGCGGAATTTTCATTACAACAAAATATTTTTGAGGTCCCTGGCAGTTCGTTGTAACGGCATTTTACCTGTATATATAAATGAAAATTATTATTATTATTATTACTATTATTGGATGGCACGGTGGTACAGTGGGTAGCACTGCTGCCTCGCAGTTAGGAGACCCGGGATTGCTTCCCGGGTCCTCTCTGCATGGAGTTTGCATGTTCTCACCGTCTCTGCGTTGGCTTCCTCCGGGTACTCCGGTTTCCTCCCACAGTCCAAAGACATGCAAGTTAGGTGCATTGGCAGTCCTAAATTGTCCCTAGTGTGTGCTTGGTGTGTTTGTGTGCCCTACGGTGGGCTGGCACCCTGCCCAGGGTTTGTTTCCTGCCTTGTGCCCTAGATTGGCTCCAGCAGACCCCCGTGACCCTGTACTTAGGATATAGCGGGTTGGATAATGGATGGATGGATGGATTATTATTATTTTACCATACCATATCATACCATAAGCCCACTTAGTCCTGAGGAGGGTCATGCAGAGCTGGAGTCCATCCTACTAGGAACAGGGTGCAAAGCGGTAACAATCCCTGGATTGGACGCCAATCCATCGAACACACTCACACACACTAGGACCAATTAGCATCACCAATTCACCTATCTTGCATTTCTTCGGACTGTTGGAGGAAACTCACACAAACATAGTAAGAACACGCAGGAGGACCCGGAAGGTGAACCTCTTTACTTCAAGGCAGTAATGCTACTGCTGCTCCATGTGAAGATATACTGCACTTTCTAACTTTAGTTTACCCTTAACCCACTCTGCCCCATGTTCTTGTTATAGAGCTTATTTTAAAATAACAGCTGCATCCACCCTTCTAATCCCTTCACAATTATAAACACTTCTACCATGTCACCTTTTAATCTTCGATTGCTTAACCTCCAAATTCAACCCTTCAGTCCTTCCTCATAACTCCTAACCCACAACTAAGTATGCAAATGGATTGTTTAAAAATATTAAATATCAGATTTTCAGCAGTTTAAATATACCACAGTTGACAGACACTGGTTATGTTCTGGCATGCAAGAAGAGCCTTGAGTGTGGCATCACGGCATTCCTCTTCACTCATTCCTGTTGCATGCCATCTTGTTTTTTCCAAAGGAAATCAATATTTGTGAATGTGTCATGACTGTGAGTGAGAATTAAAGTTTCCATTCATACAGGAAAAAAAAAAAAAAAGATTCCACTCATCTTGTTATTTTTTGGCAGTTTCTTCTTCATGTCATTCATCTTTTATTTATACTAGGAGTCACACATTCTGTTGCACCACGCAACTTAAATTTGCGGACCAGTCAGTCAGGGAGAGCAACTACATTCTCAGTGAGGGTCAGAAAAGGAAAAGACAGAAACTCAGATAACGTGGGTTGCAAGCATCAATCTACTTGAAGAACCTCACCTGGGCCTTGATATAAACCCAGGGTCTAGGTGGGTAAAAGCAGCAGTCCAATACGAAGTGTATGAGGCCTGGACAGCACGTGAACACTAAGATGGCAGATCTTCACCACTTTCCCCATAGGAATGACATGCTGTAAGTATCAGGGGTCGTCCCTTCTAGTGTACACACCCTGTCTGCAAGGTCACAGAGCCACATCCTTCAACGAGAAACAGCTGCAAGGAGGTCAAAGCAGTGGTTCGCATCTTCAGGCCTCACATAACACAATGGGCGCAAGTTTCCATACTAACCAGTTTAGCTAATCATTGGGTCACTCTAACCTCTGATTGTTTCCTTAACTGGTCCTTTTATTCTTCTCCTACTTTCCATTCAGAAAAGTGCATTAGTATGATATTTGCATTATGGAAGAAACTGAGAAATGTGTATTTTTCCATAGCTTTTGTTTGAGTATCATGAGCTAGGTTAGTTTCACAGTCTCTTCTTCTTTGTAAACTAAGTCTCAGGAGCTCATGTTGTTACTGTTTCTTAATATTGTTATCGGTGGTCTAGGAGTCTCAATAAGCTGCAAAAGCAACCAAACAAATGCCCATGTGTGACTTCTACTACAAATTAGTTTACTGTTTCAATTCTTTCCTTGACAGTCATTACTATAACTGCAATATCCACCTCAATAATTGGATATCTGTGTGTTTGTGTGCCCATCCAGTTGCTCTGTCATTCCAACAGATGGTGTAACACAACCATTTGTAGTAATAAAGTGCATCGCCTTTGTCATTCCCAAAGATGTCACATCACAACCATTTGTAGTAATAAAATGCATCGCATTTCTCATTCCAACAGATGGCACACTACAAGCATTTGTAGTAATACAATGCATCGCAGTTGTCATTCCTATAGATGGCACACCACAACCATTTGTAGTAATAAAATGCATCGCAGCTGTCATTCCTATAGATGGCACACCACAACCATTTGTAGTAATAAAATGCATTGCATTTG
>JANRMT010062806.1:110246895-110263163 GCA_026402145.1 Polypterus bichir lapradei | reverse complement strand
TATCTATCTATCTATCTATCTATCTATCTATCTATCTATCTATCTATTATATAGTGCCTTTTTGTTTAATATAAAGTTTAATTTGCCCAATAATAAAAACATTAACGCAACAGTAATATACAGTTAATAAATATGTAACAATTTCACAAGAAAGTTAATGATTGCATTACTCCACTACTATTGCCCCATACATGCCTCATACCCCACACATAAAGTTATATAATTGTCAATAATAAAAAACAATTCATAACTAGTTCATTATACCACTACTTTCCCTGTACATACCTCCTACACCACACATTAAATTTGATAATTGTCTGTAATAGATAAACAACTCATAATCAGTTTGCTACACCACTTCTCCCCCTGTAAACGCTTTTTTGAAAGAAAGAAAGAAAGAAAGAAAGCAGACAACTGGGATATGAGCCCCGAAGAGGAGTGTGTGGCTGACACTCTGGGGGGCGGCTGGAATGGGCCGCTCCAGCAGAGCTGCATTGAGTAGCAGGAGTGACAGGGAGTTTAGACGACTCACCTCAGAAGACTGGGAAGGCAGTAGGGGTCAAGGAGGCTTGGGAGGAGATCCCCAGGGTGAGCGCCCTGGTTGTTGGGGACCCAAGCCGAGGTCAAGAGAGGAAGCTTTCCGTAGCCATGGGATGGCACGGACCCCGACCTGAGGAAGGTCAGCTGCATCTGCTGTTAGGGCGACTCCTTTGCTGGAAGGCCCATATGGGATAAGCAGAGGAGCCGCCAGTGAATAAGAAAGCATCGGGCTTTTTATTAAAGACAGTTTCCTACCAGTTCATTTTAACCTCGTTTTTAATTAATTTATTATTATGATTTCAAACTCCACAGATACACCTTTTTATTTATTTATTGAAGTATTTACTAAGCAATGTATGCTTTGAACACTTGTTTTGGACTTTTTAAAAAACATTTTTAAAGCACTGATCACTTTTACACCATCCCCTTGCTCCAAGTGTGGTTTGTCCTCATCTGCCATGCTCATCCAGTTACGTTATTGACAGTGTTGGGTTCAAGAGGTTCCCATAATAGAAGAGGGAGCCAGGAGCTGACCCACACGGTCACAAGGACACTAACACATTATGAACACCTGGACTTACTTAGCCTGTGGTTTTCTATGCAGCAAGAGACATTTTAAAATCATAACTCCATGGGTATTTCATAAATCTGTTACCATCTGTTCATGGTTATTCACCGTATTGAGCCTTTATGGATCTAAATAAATAAAGGTTCCTTTGGGAACCTTCATGTGGATGGTTGTTTTGAGAACCAAAAGTGGTTCCCTTATGGCAATGCTATGAAGAACCACTTAGTTTTAAGAGTGTACTGTTTCTGTGGCCAAAGAACTCTATCTTTGATCCATCTGACCAAAGCACATTGATCTAGAAGATGTTCAAGAGCAAACCAAGTAGCTCGCTAAAGGGTTAATGAATCCTACATAAATTTGAAAACTTGATTAGTCAAATTAGGGGTGGGCGATCTTTGCAAATAAATCATATCACGATCCTTTTAACACAAAATCACGATGCACAATCATAACAATCTGGCATACACTTAAGAGAATATCCAGACTCAAACTCATCAAGACCTAAGTAACACTTTATTTTAAATATCAAATAAAGTTGAATTCAAATGTTATCTTGTTTGCTAGCTAAACGAAGTTAAGGAGCACACCCCGAAGCTGGCGAGTGAGTGAGGAAGGCCCCTCCATTCAGCCTGATGCGTGTTTCTCGTTTTGTGCAATTAAATCGGTACTGCAAGCAAACTCTGATACAGCGAAATGAGAGAAGTCGCAAAATCAACCGGAATGCTCAAGCAAATTATAGAAAAAAACCCGATCTAAATCTGTTAAGTATTTCTCTCGTGAATAGCAGACAGACATATAGACAGAGAGACATTGGATTTTATATATTATATATTAGTAAACCTTCAAAATAATGTGCAGTTAAAGTCTCAACAGCATTTCTGAAGCTTAGTAGAGCCAGATAACTATAAGAATCTTCACCAAGCAGCTCTGAAAATGTCTGCTTTGTTTGGATCTCCATTTTTCTGTGAGTCTGACGTGAATGTCATGAAATCAAAGTTCAGAACAAGACTGACAGACGAACATCTAAATGACTCCATCAGGGTGACCCTAAGGGGCTCCACTCCACCATACACCTCAGTGCCAGTCATCTGACTAACTAAAAAACACATCACACATGTAACTGAACCTGTGAATAAAGTGACACAGTGACATGTGACACAATGACAAATGAATAAGTCAGATCTGTGTATTTGGAATTGCATTGTTTTGTTTTGACAGCATTCATGTTTTAATTCAGTAGTGTGAAACTGACACTAGAAAATGCATACAGACATACAAAATGCACTTATAAATATTTTTTGTGATGTTTTAATGCAAAATGTGAGTTGTGGACACCAACATTTTGTAAATGTTCAGGCAAAACAAGCTTATTCAGTTTGTTTGGCGTGAAATAAGCTATGAGAATAAACGTTAGAAAACATGAGTAGCTTTCGGCCATTTTCATTTTGTAAAAGTAGCTCTCAGGGGAAAAAAGGTTGGAGACCCCTGCTCTAAAGAATTAATCTGGGCTTATATGAGACATCTCTAAGTATGTAACACTCTCATTGTGTCATTATGAGAGCTAAAACTTAACTACAGAGTGGCAGCTGAAAAGCATGATGTGAGTCTGTGAGAAGTTGTTGGCGTTAGTCTAAAAAAATAAAACAAAAACATCTATCCATCCATTATCCAACCTGCTATATCCTAACTACAGGGTCACGGGGGTCTACTGGAGCCAATCCCAGCCAACACAGGGCGCAAGGCAGGAAAAAAACCCCGGGCAGGGTGCCAGCCCACCACAGGGCACACACACACACCGAGCACACACTAGGGACAATTTAGAATTGGCAACTCACCTAATCTGCATGTCTTTGGACTGTAGGAGGAAACCGGAGCACCCGGAGGAAACCCACGCAGACACGGGGAGAACATACAAACTCCACGCAGGGAGAACCCGAAAACAAAAACAGGGATGCTAAATTCATGGATTAGCAAAGTTTTTCAAGTTTTTTCTACACTCATGGTAGCTACTTTCCATTTGAAGTGAATCTGTTTTATTTGCAGATCCTACTCTGTGTACTGGCATGAAGAGTTATCCAGGGTGCACTAAGCCAGCATGAGGGTGCCCCAAGGAATTGTGCTGGGCCCTCTACTGTTCTCCCATGAGTGCTATAGTGATGAAATGCAGCTGTCGTTTCCTCCAGAATACCTCATGGTATTAGCTAGAATCTCTGAATATCACACTGATATTGCAGCCTGGATGATGGAACACCATCTTCAGCTCAACTTGTAGAAAGATGAACCTTCTTGTAATCGCTGCTTGCTTTTGTTCAGCACCCCATCTCTGTTCAATTTGGTTTATAACCTTGGGGAGGTGATCAACGACCATCTGTCCTTCAAGGACCCTGTTGCTATGGTCTCTCAGTCTTGCAGATTCACTCTTTATAACATCCGCAAGATCGGACCGTAACTCAACACTCTGTTGCACAATTTCTGGAACAGGCTTTGGTCTTGTCATGTCTGGGCTACTGCAACCCTCTGCTGGCAGGAAAGCCAGCATGTGTCACCAAACCACTGAAGATGATTTAAAATGTATAGTTATAAATTTATATTTATATATGTACACAGGGTGTGTGTATATACAGTGCCTTGTGAAAGTATTCATCTCCCTTGGGTATTTGTCATGTTTTGTCACATTGCAATCTGGAATTAAAATAGATGTTCATTTGGATTTCATGTGACAGACTTAACAATATAATACAAATTGTTGAGGTGGAATGAAAATCAAATAGTTTGTGGGTGGTTATATATATGTCTATATTGTGAAAAAGGCGCTATATAGGCACCCGACCTGATACAGACTGGACACGGAGGCACACATAAAATAAACAAAAAGGTTTATTTTTTCTTCACCTGTGGGCTCACATCTTCCCCGTGTCCCACAGGCAGTATACAGTTCCAAGCACAAACACCAAATACAAGACACACTATAAAGCACTCTTTTTCTTCCTCCACCACTCCTCCCAGGCAACCTCGTCCACCTCTACCCGCCTCTGGCTCCCAGAGAGGTGGCTGCTGGCCCCTTTTATCTGTTCACCTGGAAGTGCTCCAGGTGCTTGATTGCTGAGTTCTGGCTGCACTCCCGGGTGTGGTGGATATGCTGCCCATACAGGCTCAGGAGTCCCAGCTGCAGCACCCCCTGGTGGTGCCTGCGGGACCCAACAGGGCTGCACCCAACTCCAATTCCCATGGAGCCCTGTGAGAAACCGAGGCACCGCTCCAACCCAGGGGGGCAGCCATCTAGCATCCAGGGGGAGGTATTGCACTGTCCAGGGCTGCCCCCCCTGAATACAGAATGCAGGGGCGTGGACCCCGGCCACCTGCCACAATATATATATATATATTCTAGGGGGGCCAAGCCCCCTGGTGCCTTCGGCACCCAACCCCCAGTTTCAGCCAGACTATTAGTAAAATCTGTAAATGTGCAAAAGAAAAATTTTTATTTATTGGAGTAAAAATCACAAAATTCTATAAATATGTAAAAGAAAAATTAATTATTATTTAACAGAGTAAAAATCATGAAATGAGAATAAAATATTTACTTTCTTACCGATTGGAGTATTTCCATTAAACTGAGGTCCACTATGCTCAATGAGTATTTATAAGAGACTAAATAAACGATCCATTCGTTTTAACTGACATTCTTATACTGTAGATAAAAAAATGACTCATTTAAATAACAGGAAAAAATCACGTGAAAATTAAAGTGGTATGCAATGGGTCATCGTAACTCGACCTTCAGCTAACTAAATCACCTAAATACAAATATTGGTGTTATGAATAGATTCTTTTTTTTAATAGTTTGTTCCTGTGAATGAAATTTTACTCGATCAAAAATAAAAACCATGACTTTCTTGATTTTAAAAATGACTTTCTTGATATTTTAGTTTATAATTTAAAAACAGAATAAGAATCTAAAAATCTAACAACATCACATTAAAGTCCGATACATTCTGAAAAGAATGATACCAAACATATACAGGTTTCAAAATACACCCGATTTAAAACATGACATAAAAACATCACCGTTGCACTTTTTTTCTATATATTGTGAAGCCAGTCCCAACACAGTCGGACACAGGAGACACAAATTTTTCTTGTGGCAAACACCTTCCCCATTCCCACAAGCACAACACAGTCCCCAGCACACAACACAACACAGTTTTTCTCCTTTTCTCTTTCTTTCTTTCTTTCTTCATTCCTTCTCTTCTCCTCCACTCCTCCCAGCAAACTTTGTCTTCCTCCTCCCGTCTCTGGCTCCCAGAGTAGTGTCTGCTGGCTCCTTTTATAAGTGCTTCAAGTGCTTGATAATGCATTTCCGGCAGCACTTTTGGGTGTGGTGGAAGTGCTGCCCATAAGGGCTCAGCAGCTGCTGCAGCACCCCCTGGTGGCACCCACGGATCCCGGCAGGGCTGTATTAAACTCCAATTCCCATGGAACCCTACGGGAGTCCAAGGCACCGCTGCAACCCCGGGGGGCTACAACCTAGTGCTCCAGGGGAGGTAATGCTCTGTCCATGCTTCCTCCCCAGGTCACCTAGCGTGGAGGCATCCCAGCCGTCCGCCACAATACTGTATATAAACAAGTACTGAATAGTTGTGAATGCATTTGTGTTCATGCCTTTGCAATGAAACCTCTAAATAAGATCTGGTCCAAACAATTAACTCCAGAAGTCTCATGATTATTTGATTAGGGTCCACCTGTGTGCAATCAGAGTGTCACATGATCTGTCACATGACATCTATATAAATAAACCTGCTCTGACTCTGCTACACCACTAAGCAAAGCAACATGAAGACCAAGGAGCACTCCAAACAGAGACAAAGTTGTGGAGAATTAGAGATCAGGGCTGAGTTATAAAAAATATCCCAAACTTTGAGTATCCCAAGGAACACCAGTAACTTCATCTCAAGACAATGGAAAGAATATGCCACCACTACAAACCAGACAATAGAAAACCACCCACCAAAATTCACAGATCAGTCATTAATCAGAGATGCAACAAAAACACCAAAGATAGCACTGAAGGAGATGTAAAGATCCACAGCGGAGATGAGACTGTCCATAGGACCACTTCAAGCCCTACACTCCATAGAGAGGGGCTTTATGTAAGAGTGGCCAGAAAAAAACCCGATGCTCAGAGAAAAAGAAATAGAAAACACATTTGGAGTTTGGCCAACAGCATGAAGCAGACTCCCCCAAACACATGGAAGAAGGTTCTCTGATCAGATGAGTCTAAAATTGAACTCCCTGGCTGGCCATCATAGGAAGCACCACGTGTGGCACAAACCCAACACTACCCATTACCCCAAGAACCCCATTCCCACAGTGAAGGAAAGATGGATGCCACTAAATTCAGGGCAATTCTTGAGGAAAACCTGTTTCAGTGTGCCAAAGATTTGAGAATGGGACGAATGTTAACCTTCCAGCAGGACAATGAATGACCCTAAACATACTGCTGAAGCGACACGGAGTGGTTTGAAGGGAAATAGTCAAATGTCTTGGAATGGCCGAGTCAAAGCCCACACCTCAATCCAATGGAGAATCTGTGGCATGACTTGATGGTAGCAGGACACCAACGCAGCCCACCTAATTTGAAGGAGTTGGAGCAGTTTGGCCTTGAGGAGTGGGTGGCAATCCCAGTTGTGAGATGTGCTAAGTTAATAGAGACATTCAACAAGAGACTGCAGCAAAAGGGGACTCTGGAAAGAATTGTCTTTGGCGCGTGAATATTTATATACAGTCAGGATTTCAGTTTTTTTGTCTTAATTATTGATTGTGTCACAATAGAAAATACCTTGTACCTTCAGAGTGGTAGGCATGTTGTGTAAATCAAATGGTGCTAGCTTCCCAAACAGCAAACAGCAGAACTGATGTCGTCACAGAAGGACAGCCTGAAAATTATTTTTGAAGCGTTTGTGGATAAAAATCAGAGAATTTGACTTTTTTCATTCATGAGTGATATTTTTCCAAACCCTGCTGCTTACACACGAATTGTACTGAGACTTTCGGCCAGTAATGCCACCTGCAAAAATGTGCCGCCTGGGCAAACTGCCCCCTCCGCCTGCCCCTAGCTACATGACTGTTACAGGACAAACACAGAGGGGGGTGAATACTTTTGCAGGGCTCTGTACAGTTATGTATATATATAAACACACACACACACACACACATATATATATATATAATATAATGCACATTTTTGAATGGCGCTTGGAAAAAGGAACGAATGTCTAAGCACAGACATTTCCTCTAGGCTTAAGATCAGCCGGGACTGTGAGAGTTGCATGCCACACAGCTACTAATAAGGTGTCAATCACCATGTCTGGCTGAAAAACAGGAAAAGAGGATATGTTTTGAGTAATATTTTAGGCTATGTCGAGATTTAATTCTTCCTGATGTCCTCACGTCTGAGGATATTCCTCATTTCACTCTCCTAGGTAAATGACATTGTTCATCACTGGGAAATAACACTTACAACAATAAGATGATATCTGGCAAATTTGCTTCCTGACTGACTGTGGAATTCACAAATGCCTACTTCAGGAGGTGATTAGTGATTTATTAAGAACAAAATGACAATTAAGTTTCTTTTTTCAGTGAGCACAGACCAATTTTTTATTTTTATTGTAACTCATAGCGGGCCAGCAATTGAGGTTGTTTAAGTTCAACTGAATCCATCAGCTGTATTTGCTGTCTGCTTCAGCTGTCGTGGCCAAGTGTCATTGAGAATGATGCTCACCCACAAATGGATCCACAAAAAAAAAACGGTGCTGATTTAAAACAGCTACTTTGCCAGGGACAATCTAAGAAGATGTCTATGTGTATCTCTCAGAGTCCTGATTCATGCTTTGCCCCTGCAATGAACACATTGCAATGGATTACCCCTTTTATATACGCATTGTCAAGGTTTCTCTTTCAGCTCCATGTCTTGGTAGTTCATTCCAGAGGCTCACAACTTTTTGTGTAAAGAAATGCTTTCTGTGCTCCCATCTTCTGCACTTCAGTCGTAGCCAAAAGTTTTGAGAATGACACAAGTATGCTGCTTCAGTGTTTTTAGATCTTTTTGTCAGATGTTTCTACGGTATGCTGAAGTATAATTACAAACATTTCATAAGTTTCAAAGGCTATTACTGACAGTTACATTAAGTTTATGCAAAGAGTCAACATGAGTCCATGAATAAAGAATGGGACCAAAACATCCTCCGAGTGCAACTTCTCTCAACCATCTAAGAACAGTTTGGTGACCAACAATGCCTTTTCCAGCATGATGGAGCACCGGGCCATAAGACAAAAGTGATAACTAAAGTGGCTCGGGGAACAAAACATCAAAACTTTGTGTTCCTGGTCAGGAAACTATCCAGACCTTAATCCCATTGAGAACTTGTGGTCAATCCTCAAGAGGCGGGTGGACAAACAAAAAAAACACAAATTCTGACAAACCCCAAGCATTGATGATGTAAGAATGGGCTGCCATCAGTAAGGATTTGGCCCAGAAGTTGATTGACCGCATGCCAGGGTGAATTAGAGAGATCTTAAAAAGAAAGAAGGGCCTGAACTGCAAATATTGACTCTTTGCATAAACTTAATGTAATTGTCAATAAAAACCTTTGAAATTTATGAAATGTTTGTAATTCTTCTTCAGTATACCATAAAAACATCTGACAAAAGATCTAAAAACACTGAAGCAGCAAACTTGGTGAAAACCAATACTTGTGTCATTCTCAAAACTTTTGGTCACGACCGTATACACGTGACAATACTGAACAAATGCCCTATAATCAGGTAGATTTTGGGCACAAGGCATCACCCACACTTTGAACTTAGGGTACTGAAGAATCCCAGCATGCATCACTCTGGAGGGGGAATGTTGAAGTTCTCAAAAACTGATACAGACACACATTGAACAGTGACAGAGCTGATCAGCTTCTCTAGTTTCTCTGGATATTGTTTTCTTTGTTTCGTTGGTTTTGCTGAATTCTGTAAAGAGTAAAATGACTAAAAGGAACGATAACAAGCGAAATTTAATCTGAGTCTGTATTTGAAATCTGAAAGAAAATAAGAAAAGCCAATAATATTCAAACAGAAAAAAAATGCCTGCTTGTTTATCTCGGAAGCACCTGTAAAATGATGTTTTGCAGATGCACTCTTTGAGTAAAGAGGAGCAGACAGAAGAACATCTCCCTAAGGAGTATAACTGTGAACATTTAACAATGGTCTCTTTGTGACTCCTCACAAACTAGTTAAGTCAAACATCTCTTTGTATTCAAGTCTGGGGCCAGTGATTTAAAACCTTCTCCAGCACCACATAAATCTGAACCATGTTGTTATCAGGAAACTGAAGTACTTTAACCCTTTGACCTGTAGACTTGGATGTTCTAGATTTGTTGCCATAGAAAAAAACGGCCACTATATACTTCCTCACATTAATACCACTTTTGTTCTGCATTTTTTGGAGGTTATTTGGTTTCAAAAACATTTGCAGCTTGCTTGGAGAGTTTATCTGCTACTTTATCCTGGTCTTTGTCGGATTGCCGATGGCAAGACCTAACTGTTAGAATTCTCTCCATAACTATCTTTCAAAGGCTGCAAGGGAAGAAAATAAATGTTAACTTCAAAAATTTTTTACAGCTTTCATATAAGCTTTTATCCAGTGTGGCGGACAACCAGGACTCTTGCCTGGCTGGGACGCCTGTTAACTGAAAGGACCGGGAGTGAGAGTATATGCAGGGCATTGCCCCACCAACCAATACCCGGGTTGCAATGGTGCCTCGGACACCCACAGGGCTTAATGGAAGTTGGAGTTTGGAGCAGCCCTGTTTGGTTCTGTGGGTGCCGCCAGGAGGTGCTGCAGATACTGCTGAGCCCTTGGTTGCAGCCGCTATTCTGTGAGACAGAGTCGGGGAGGAGGAGGAGGACAAAGCTTGCTGGAGGAGGAGCTGTGATGTCTGTGCAGAAGCGGATGTGGCGGGTGCTAGGAGGAAGGCCGAGGTATTTGTGGTTGGTGTGGACATTAATAAAAAAAGGTAGTTAAGCATTATATGTGTGTGACCTGCTATTTCTAATATAACAGTTTGGATCCCATCCTCGTCGCCAAACTGTTATATCAGAAATAGTGGGTCAAACATGTATAATGTTTAACTACCTTTTTTATATATATGTAATATATATATACTAGCTGTCCCCTGCATAGTAGTGAAACAGGACAAACTTTAAAAATCAATTAAAAAAATGTAATCATTTTCATTGAGAAGAATTTATATCGATGGCTTTCGTATCCGAGGGCCTCTTGATATTTAGTATTTTTGGTTTGCTATCGGGGCGAGGATATAGCTGTTATCTCTTTTGCAAAAATGTAAAATGTTGGCAAGGTATCTCTGGCCAGGCATAAGGCAGTTTTAATGTTCCCATTGTATCTGATCATGTTCAGCTCTGATGGGAGACAGTCCACTGCATGGGGAAAAGAGCATGTGGCTGCAATATCTCTGCCAATGATCAGGTACCCTCTAAAACACACGTAACTCTGATGTCTCTCTCAAAAACGTCACAAACGTTACTCCTTAACAATCTCTAGATGATAATGTCTGCTGAACAAACAGGTATCGCTAACTAAGCGGAGGCAATGCACGCTCCAACAGATGGCAAGAGGTAGAGCAACTCGAATGGAGGCTGGCATCTTGGTGAGGAGGGCCCCACCCAGCCTACCACTGTGGTCCAGCTTCACCCTCCTCTCGGCCCACAGCCTCTCTCTCGGATTTGCTCAAAAAATCACTGCTGCAAGCGAACTATGACACCTAGTGCGATGAGAGAAGTCACATATTCAACCGGAATGTTCAAGCAAATTCTAGAAAAAAAAACGATTTAAATTCATTAAGTAGTTCTCTTGTTTGCTGGCTAAGCAGAGGTAAGGTACGCCCCAAGGATTGGCGTGTGAGTGAGGAGGGCCCTGCCCCCTTCCCTTCAGTCCGCTGCTTCTCTCTCAGATGTGCGCAAATAAATTAGTACCGCAAGCAACCTATGATACTTAGCGCAATGAGAGAATTCACAAAATGTTTGAGCAAATTTTAGAAAAAACCCCAATCTAAATCCGTTAAGTAGTTCGCGTGTGAAAAGCGAACAGCCAGATGTTGGATTTAAGATATATAGAGATATACAAATATATCATGGGGAGACCCAAAAATTCTCTAAACTGTTAAAAATTGCCTTTTTTATAGAACTTATTGCAAGTTCCTTTTAGTCGCTGTCAAAATACATCCATCGAGATGTAATACACTGGTCCCGGTAATTCTTCCATTCCTGGAAACATGTTCTGTTACCCATCTTGTTACTGTATCTAATATTTTTATGCATTTCTAATGCAGCAGCAAAATGTCCTTTCTTCAGTCTCAATTTCAATTTCTGAGTCAAAACAAAAAGTAGCAGAGAGTGAGATCTGATGAGAATGGGCGATGTGAAGCATCAGCCCCATTGTTTTTGGTCAAAAACTCTTTGAAGGACAACGTGATGTGGGCAGCTGTGAGATCATAAGAATGTTAGTAATTTGACAGATGAGAGGAGACCATGCCGTTCGTCAAGCCTGTTTGTTTAGCTGGTAGCTAAGCTGCCCCAGTGTCTCATCCAGATTTCTCCTTAAAGATTGTTTTTCCATCAGGTATGTCATGATTTAGCTGCTCATGCAGGTGTGCTGTCGTGGTACAAAATGAAGTTTTGCATGTGCCAGTGCTCTGGATGTTTTATTTCCTGATTCTTTCCAGCAGACGCCTCTGTGGTTCAGTGTAATGTCACGGATTAGCAGTCTGTCCATGAGGAAACTCTTTAGTAACAAACCCATTAATGTAGAAAAAAATGTGATCATCCTGTTCTTGATGTTCGATTTGACCTCACATGCTTTACTCAGCACGTGTCAAAGAAGAAACAAAGAGCCACTAAAAGATTTGGGTTAGCCACCTCAATGATTTTTCCTGGCTGCAAAATAGTTAAATTGTGTAGAGGTTCAAGTCCAAAACAGAACTGTCTTGATGAGGCAAAGTTGGTGGTTTTAAGGGAAAGTAGAGGAAGTGAGGTCATCAGGGCCGGAAGCGGAAGTGAGGTCACCAGGACCGGAACCGGAAAGTGAAGTCATTGAGCCTGGAACCGGAAGTGATGTCATTGGGCCCAGAAACCAGAAGTTTTGTAATTGGGACCAGGCAGAATTTCTCGTAATCGGTCTGCAGTGAAAAGAGAAAAAAGATCAGTACACTCCGCCACCCCCTGGTCTGGTGTGGAATTACCCTCAGTCAGGCCCTTTAGCTGCCTCCCATGCGTACGTGTGTGACACATGTTAAAAAAGAAATCGACAAAGTCACGTGCACCACTGCAAAATAAATGACAGAAAAACCCATCTCAATCAACTCAGCACAATGCCACTTGACAGACTGACTAACAAGATTGTAGACATGCGATGCCTAGCAGCATAATTCATAACTACCACGTACTCCTGTGCTATTGACCAATTCTAGATAGATAGATAGATAGATAGATAGATACTTTATTAATCCCAAGGGGAAATTCACATAATCCAGCAGCAGTATACTGATACAAAGAAACAATATTAAAGAGTAATAAAAATGAAAAGAAAAAAAAAAAATGTTAGCATTTACTCCCCCGGGTGGAATTGAAGAGTCACATAGTGTGGGGGAGGAACAATATCCTCAGTCTGTCAGTGGAGCAGGACGGTGACAAAAGTCTGTCACTGAAGCTACTCCTCTGCCTGGAGATGACACTGTTTAGTGGATGCAGTGGATTATTCATAATTGACAGGAGTTTGCTTAATGCCCGTCGCTCTGCCACAGATGTTAAACTGTCCAACTTTACTCCTACAATTGAGCCTGCCTTCTTAACAAGTTTGTCCAGGTGTGAGGCGTCTTTCATCTTTATGCTGCCTCCCCAGCACACCACCGCGTAGAAGAGGGCACTCGCCACAACCGTCTGGTAGAACATCTGCAGCATCTTACTGCAGATGTTGAAGGATGCCAACCTTCTCAGAAAGTATAGTCTGCTCTGACCTTTCTTACATAGAGCATCAGTATTGGCAGTCCAGTCCAATTTGTCATCCAGCTGCACTCCCAGATATTTATAGGTCTGCACCCTCTGCACACAGTCACCTCTTCTGAGAATTTATGGGACCCCACACATATTGTGAGTGCCATGGAGAGATGGCATGATGAAAGGTACCTGGGGATGGACGAATAGAAGCCAGAGGCTAGGAGCAGTTCCATCTCCCTTACATTAGGTGGCAGTGGTCTGCTGGAGTCGTCTCACCCAGGGAACCTGACAGGGCTGCACTTTCGGACTACACATCCCATAAAACCCTGCGTGTGTCCAAGCTGAGACACGCTCCTGGCCTGAGGGTTCTGCTTGTCCATCCTCTGGCATCTTCCATCTTGGTAAGAAGTTATGTCATCATCCAGCCAGGATGCCCTTCTGCCCTCCATGACACTCACAATATACATATATATGGATATACTGTATATATGGATGTTTAAGGTGCACAGCCTTAATGGGAGGCTTGTGGAAGGTTAAAGGAGAACACAGAATCATTGCGACTGATGAATTCCCAAAACACCTCCTGAAATAATTGCTCTACCAGTCAGTCACTACCTTCCCTAAAAACAAGAAAAAACGTGGGCAATAAATATACACAATGTCTCCATCAAGTGTGCCCAGTGGCATATAGGAATAATCTCCTAAATTATGCCAAAAGCAAACTGCAATGGAAAACTTTCTATTGGAGGATGTGTGTAAAAGTGATGGATGCCTGGAATGAGGATATTTTCCTGGGATATAATAGAATAAATTGACCTTGACTTCTTGTTGGCCTTTCTACCTGCGTTTCCTTTAATGAAGACACAAGATGAGGTTAGTTCTCCAGCATCTGGTGTTACTGGTAATACTAAAAAAAATCTAACACTTCTCCAATTTCATTTTGAGTTACATTTTCTTTAAAGCATTGTTAAGTGTTTCTAATTTGGATTAACTCATTTCTCTCCCTCCTTCTAATGTTTGATTTTTGGCAATCAGAATTTCCTCCCTGCAAGCTGATTGATTTAGTTTAACTCCCAGAGGAAGCAGTAGGCTTCCACTCTCATCACAGCAGGTTTTACCAATTAAAGTCCTAACATTTGTAAATTAGATCACTGACATGAAACTGTCAGTGTGCCTCAAGGCACAGAACTCTAAAATGGGGCTGATTAAGCTCTCTCTGTTAAGCCCCTTCATCTCTTCCATTACAGAATGTAGCAACAAGTAAGCAATAACAGTAATTGTTCAAAGTTACCCTCTGATTTTGTTGGAGCGTTAGTTTGGCTGATTCATTCAGAGCAATTACAAAAGTAAACTGTAGACAGATACTAATGTTTACTGGTATCCATGACAACACTTTGCCTGTGGTTGAGATGCGGAGCTTGTAGAAAACTGGGATTAGGGTTAAGGTTAGAGCAAATGCCAGAAAAGCCCAAAAACGACACTTTGGAGAGACAAAGAAGGTTGTATTTGATAGGAAAGTGAATCTTGTCGACAGACTTTAGTGGACAATTTTATATGATATGTATTTCGTTTAAGCTGCCTATAAGAAATTCTGTTGTTTTATTACATTAGGGACAGCAGGGTCGAGTGGCAATTAGTGATGCTGCCTCATAGTCCCAGGATGGTTTGAATCAATGTCTCATCTTTGTGCCTGTCCTCTTCTATACAGTTTTAAAATAGCCTTCCCATGCCTGTCTGTTGGTACGCAATGCTAATTGTGTTATGGCATACAGAGTATCAAGGGACTGTTGCAAGTAAAGAAGATGATAACATAAGTAATAACCATAGTAGAGGGAAAACCCAGTCAGAGCTGAGAAAGTCAAATGATCAGGCAACCAAGAGATGAGGTAAAAAAACAACATTCAAAAGTTAAATGCAGAAAGAAGTTCAATAAGTAAAAACAAAACCTGACACTATAGCCTCCTTGGTAAAGAAGCCAACAAATTCTAGAATCGAGATTCAAGATGTGTATCTAACTGAGAGGTAATGTGCAATTACCATCTGTCAGACACATGCGCCTTGGGGACAGCTTAAAGGCTCTATTGGTGGTAATTCAACATTGGTCTAAAAGATGGCAGTGTATACGTGTATACTAATGCCTCTCGTCTTCATCCCTCTACAGACCGGATGATTGACAACCCGACCACCTCTGACGTCACTTTCGGAGTCCGTCCCCATGGACCCGCCTCTTCCTGCCTGGCCTGTACTTAAAAGGAAGCGTCGCCATCTTAGCCAGTCTAATCTGAGACTCATGCCCTTAGGGACATCCTGTTCTGGTTAAAAAGCCTTAAAATATTTTGGATCGCGGTGTCCCACCAACTCTTTGGCTTTTCAAGAAAAAAAAAAGTTTTTTTATTTTACACGTGCCTCCTGTGTCCAATCTGTGCCGGGTCTGGTGCTTTATAGTGCCTTTTCTTACAATACCTATATATATAAACTCCTACACTAAGGGAGTGAAACTACTCCTTCAATATTAAAATATTTTACATCTCAAAAATGGTTCATTCTTCTCAGAAATGCCGAAATACAGTTTTATTTTGATTTGTACTATTTTCTGCAATTAAAAAAATGTATCTTTATAAAGGGTGGTCAAAAAAAATGAGACACATGCCAATTTTTGATTTTCTTGCAAAATTTTAACATTTTTCTGAAATTCAATATTGCATAAGAAACATTCACATCTATCTATCTATCTATCTATGATTTGTTTCATTTCTGTTGTTTGTCCAATTGAAGCACAGGCAGGTTAAGTGTCTTGCTCATGGCTACATGGTGTCAGAAGTGGGATTTTAACCCAAAACATTTGGAATGGAAAGTACTAAACCATACTGTCGGTCAAGATTCATATATAATATATGTTCCTTGTATCAATTTTGTTTCTTTTTGCTTTCATTTTCACTTGTTTGTTTTATGTATACTTGTAGCTTGTTAGCATACTTAAGATTATATGAATTCTTGTTTTATGTACATTTGTGCCTTTTTAATTTCTTCTGCTGTAACCCTGCAATATCCTATCTATCTATCTATCTATCTATCTATCTATCTATCTATCTATCTA
>JANRMT010062806.1:110218741-110241962 GCA_026402145.1 Polypterus bichir lapradei | reverse complement strand
TATATATATATATATATATATATATATATATATATATACTGGCTGTGCTAACTAAGAGGGATTGAAACCCAAAAAACACAGTGCACCAAGCATACATCTCTATTATGTGCTGATTGGTATGGGATTCATAAAAGAAGTGTTAATATTTGGGATGCTCCATCTGTTGGAATGACACCTGCAATGTATTTTATTATTAAAAATGTTTATGATGTGCCATCTTTTGGAATGACAGAGACATAACAACTGGATGGACACACAGAAAGACACTTATCCTTTAATTAAGGCATATCCTACGCCTTTATTCTTCCTTGTGTATATATATATATAGTGGTGAGTGGCTGGGGGTGGTACCCAGCCCGGGACGCCCGGAAGGACCGGAAGCGGGATTACGCCTCCTCTGGACCACGAGGGGGCGAACGCCCTGGTGGCTATGGGGACCACGGGAAAGGAGCATGGAAGCTCAACCCTTTAGGGGCACGTGATCACTGCCAGGGGGCGCCCGAATGCCTGGAGAGCCCTGGTCCTCAGCACTTCCGCCACACCCGGAAGTGCTTGGAGGAAGAAGACCAGGGACACCTGGGTGCACAGCCGGCACTTCCGCCACACCAGGGAGTGCTGGCAGAAGTTCATTGTCCAGGTGAAGATAAAAGGGGCCACCTCCCTCCATTCAATAGCTGGAGTCGGGTGGAAGTGTATGTAGCTCGGAGGAGAGGAGTGGAGACAGTGAAGAGAGGCATTGGGAAAGGCCTGGACTAAGGGTGCTTGGTGTTGGGGCACTGAGTTGTGTGCACTTGTAAATAGAAGAATATGTACAATAAACGTGTGTTTGGGTTTGAACCATCGGTGTCTGCCTGTCTGTGTCCGGGCTGTTTACCACAATATATATTACTTACTTATTTGGGTTGACATATTTATCCAAGGCAACTTACAACATTTAAGATATGATTTGATAAATTTCTGTTGTTTGTCCAATTGAAGCACAGGCAGGTTAAGTGTCTTGCTCATGGCTACATGGTGTCAGAAGTGGGATTTGAACCCAAAACCTTTAAAATGCAAAGTACTAAACCACACTGTCTCTCAATATTCATATATAATATATGTTCCTTCTATCAATTTTGTTTCGTTTTGCATTCATTATCACTTTTAGATATAACTTATTTTATGTATATTTGTAGCTTGTTAGCATACTTAAGATTATAAGAATTCTTGTCATATACACATTTGTGCCTTTTTAATGTCTTCTGCTGTAACCCTGCAATATCCTTTGCCATTGATAAAGTTAGGGTTAGGATATATATTTGCCTATATTTGGCTTCATTCATCCTTCCCTCAAGTCTGACCAGTCTCCCTTACAACACCCATGCTTTACTGTATGGATGGTTATAGGCAGGTGATGCGCAGTGCCGGGTCTTCAATAGACAAAGTACTGTACTTGGAGTTCTGACCGCAAGATTAAATTTTTGTCTTCTTAGATCAAAGAATCTTTTTCTTCCTTTAAATTCCATTTGGCAAATTCCAAGCGAGCAGTCATTTTGCGCTTGATTGTTGGACTGCTACTGAGATGGTCATCTTTTCAACAAGTGTAGTGGTTAAGGTTTTGAAATTCAAACCCTTGTGGGTTCAGATCCTGCTAATGACACTCTGTGACCACAAACAAGTCACTTGACCTGCCTGTATTTCAATTAGATGACCAATTGTATCATAAATGTTATAAGTTGCCTTGGATAAAGGCATCTGCCAAATACGTAAATGTAAATATAAATCTCTGATGGAGACTTCTGGTACTTCTGTCCATTGAGTTCTTGCTCACCTCCTTGCCATGATCCTTCTTTAAGAAGGATCTGTCACTCAGTTTGGCTAGATAGCTAATTCTAGGTTGAGTCCTGGTGGCTCCAAACTTCTTTTGTTCCACAATTCTCGAGGCCCCGTACTTCTGAGAACACCCAAATCTTCACAAATGTTTCTGTCCACTTGCCATGATCTGTGCCTCACCACAATTTGATTGCAGAGGTTCACAGAGTATTCCTTTGGACTGCTTGGCTTGGTTTTTGTCCTGATGTGCAGTGTGAATTGGGAGACCTCATATAAACAGGTGTGCACCTCTGTAAAAATGTCCAATCAATTCAATGTACCCCAGGTGGGCTTCAATCAACTTCTAGATACATCTCAAGGACAATTAAAGCACACAAGATGCACAACTGTGGAAAACCACAAACAGATAGAGAGAATGCAGCAGTGCTGTTTATCTTTCCTAACAACTGCTTTAATGGATGGTAAAATTCAGAGAGCTTCTTATCTGTATCAAGCTGGTCTCACCAGCATACTTAATTTAAAATAAACACGTTTAAGCAGAAATATGAGGACGTGTATGCCACCAATGAATTGGCAGAGCTCTCCCACGTAAGGTTTACTGTGAACACCAACAGAGCATGTATTGCATATCAGTCACTGTGGGTCATAAGTGTAGCACTAGAGGTGCACTCCGCAAAGAGCATTGACCCCCAGAGTTCAACCACATCTGAGTTCAGCACATCTCAGTAAACACATGTAGGTTAAAACAGAAAGCAGCAAAGATAAGAAGTGTGCTGTATTGTCTCAGAATGGTTGACATTTGCCTGCCTCCTACTATGCTTTGAAATGATTAGCACAGAGTCGGACAGATCATGGCCCAAGGGCAGATCAATTTTATTTTGGGTCCAAGTGGTTTATTAAGAGGTCAGCTCTGCAAACAGGAATTTTATTTTCTCTTATACATTGCCAGCTGTCCTTTTTTTAAAATGATCATACTTTACATTTACATCAATGATATTCTGAAACATTATAGCTCTTTTCATTTTTGTTCATCTGTTTCACAAAAGCCATCACAGTTTTCCTTATTAAATACTAGCCGTCCATCGCGGCTTCACCCGCGTAGAAGTGAAACAGGAGAGCGAGGAGGGCCCCACCCGGCTCCCTACTCCTGACGTCACGCTTCCCCTTCTCCTCTGCCCGCAGCCTCTGACTAAGATTAGCGTGAATGTATCGCTCCTGCTAGTGAACTATGATTCTTAGTGCGATGAGAGTTGCAAAATGAACCAGAATGTTCAAGCAAAATTTAGAAAAAAGCCCGATCTAAATCCAATAAGTAGTTCTCTTGTTTGCTAGCTAAGTGGATGTAAGATACGCCCTGAGGCTGGCGCGTGAGTCAGGAGGGCCCTGCACCGTCCCCTCGGCCCACTGCGTGTCTCTCAGATTTGCACAAATAAGTCGCTCCTGCAAGCGAACTGTGATACTTAGCGCAATGAGAGAAGTCGCAAAATCAGCCGGAAGGTTCAAGCTAATTATAGGAAAAATCCGATTTAAATCCATTAAGTAGTTCTCTTATGAAAAGTGGACAGACAGATAGACAGACAGATGTTAGATTTTATATATACTAGGGAGCTCTGCCCCCTGCTCGCTTCCCTCGCCCACCCCCGGGTTTGGTTTACTGGATATACAATTTAAAGAGATTATTATTTTCATGGGAATTGTTACATATGCATTATTTTAACTTTAACTTTTGTAAAAACAATACTTGTCCTTTACTTTCGGCCCCGGGAGTGGTTATATCTCTTTCTCGCAGGACGTATAACGCTGCTCACGTTGTGAAGGGGGTGCGTCTGAACGCACACTAAGGGGATGCCGTCGGATCATCTGCTGTCTTTCTGCTGCTGGTGAGCTGCATGTTCTGCTTGTCTCAATGCCTGATCATTTCAAAGCCTGTACAGCAGCTGCCCTTTTGCCACTTCGTGTCTCTGCCGCTCGCGTTGTGAAGGGGGAGAGTGGGGGTTAGTAGGGTGGCTGAATGCACACTAAGGAGAAGCGGTCGGATCATCTGTTGGCTTTCTGCTGGTTGTCGCTTCTTGTTTTAAGAGCTAAGAGCACAGGAAGCGTGTCTGCCAAAAGCAATCCAACAACTGCTCGGTTAGATGTCTGTTTTAAATGATGTCTCACTGCCTTGTCTCGCGTGACGTTGTAAAAACAATACTTGTCCTTTATATCCAGCCCCGGGCGTGGTTAAATCTCTTTCTCGCAGGACGTATAACGCTGCTCGTGTTGTGAAGGGGGGGTCAGCGGAACGCATGCTGAGGAGATGCTGTCGGATCATCTGCTGTGTTTCTGCTGCTGTTGCCACTGTCGCGCTGCCCGTAGATCATTTTAAAGCCTGTACAGCAGCTGTCCTTTTGCCACTTCGTGTCTCTGCCTCTTGTGTTGTGAAGGGGGTTAGGGTGGCTGAATGCACGCAAGGAGAAGCGGTCGGATCATCTGCTGGGTTTCTGCGGCTGGTGAGTTGCATCTTTTGCTTGTTGCTTGTCGTTGTTTTAAGAGCTATTAGCAAGTTAATGTGTCTCTCGCAGGACTTCAAATTGTCTTTTCCGAGAAGATCATGTCTCGTCTCCCTAGTCTCCCTCCCAAAGATTTTTTTTTTTATAATAGAGAGATAGAGGTTTTTGTAATGAGTTGATATTCAAAAGCAATACTAATAACAGTAGATATTAGTAGAGCACATAACATACATGTTTTCTAGCATTACACGATATTGTGTAATTAGTGAGCCCAAATGGACGTATGCCGGCTGAAATCAATTTCATAGACACCCACTTCCAACTCAAGCGATTAACACTTGGGAGTGTGAACATGACTGAAATTCAGAGGGAGACTCCATTCCAGGTAGGTTGGGTGTACAATTAATGTCAAAAAATGTGGTCAATTCAACACACAAAACAGAATACAAGTGATCCTCGTCACAGAGTCAGAGGGCCAATCTGTCATTGTCATTTCAGAAATACAAACGACTTTGTTCTTGCACAACACTGCTCACCGAGTGCAGGCGCAGAGCAATGTGACAACTCTCAAGGCAAAATACAAGAATAGATTATACTATTCACTAACTACAGAACTGTCACATATAATGATACAGATTTACTAAAATACATCAAAAACAATGCAGAAACTAATTAACATAAATGAAAAGCAATAATATTTGTCCACTAGCTAATTGTAGAACCATGACCAGATTGTAGAAAAGGAGTCAGAATAGTGAGACAGAGTCAGTGTCCTGGACACCTTCGACCAACAAGCTGCCTCCCCACTACAGGTGCCATTCTACAGCTGAGTCAGTACTGGGCCCTTCTACCCACCAGATGATTCCAGTGCTCCTGTATCTGAGATGATTTTTCCTTAGGCAAGCAAACAACTTGGCAGTAGAGCAGTGGCACCAAGTGCCATACGAGGATACCGAGAAGAGAAACAGAATATGGGAGGGTTAGTTTATAACAGTTTATAAATATCTTAGTATTAATGAATAACAACAAAGATGCAATACACAACTGCCTGATACTGTTAAAAAACACTCAACAGACTTTGTACATATTACTGACATATTTTCTAACGTTTAATGAATTTTTAGAATGGTAAATCAATACATACGTGATAGAATAAGTGCAAATCATGAATGGCCATATTGCGCACTAACCTGTAGCTTCGAAATGCGCAAGTGCCATTTTGATTTTCACAGTATAGTCAGACATTATGCAAAAACTGAAACTTAAAAATGAAACCATTTTTCACAGTTTTTAAAAAGTAGTGTATAAATAAGCAGCTGTATGTATATGTCATTATTAGGATTCATAGCTAAGTGTTATTTTTTTTGTATTATTATTTCATAATATTAAAAATACTGTTCCATGTAAATGCCACTCTTATCATATGTCAACAAGTGGATCGCCATTTAATAATAATAATAATAATAATAATAATAATTCTTCTCATTTATTAAACATTTTTCTCACTACTCAAAGTGTTTTACATAGAGAGAGGGGAGCCACTTAGACCTGCATAATGTAATGGCAGCCATTTTTGCGCCAGTACACTTACAGCACATTAGCTGTTAGGTGGTTAATGGGTTAGAGAGAGGAGACGATTAGGGGACCACAATGACTAGGCCATGGAGCAATTTTTAATAAATAATAAAAATAATTCTTTACATTTATAGAGCACTTTTCTCAATACTCAAAGTGCTTTTCATAGCCACTTCAACCACCATTAATGTGTCACATCCACCTGCATGATGTGACAGCAGCTATTTTTGCAGCAGTATGCTCACCACACATTAGCTATTAGGTGGTGAAGTGGTCAGAGAGACAGGGGATGGTTAGGGGGGCTAAGAATGACTAGGCCGTGCTGGGCAATTTAGAAACTTCAGGATACACCCTGCTGTTTACGAAGGATGCCCAGGGATATGTAATGAGAACAGAGAGTCAGGTCTCTCCTCCAAAGGATGGCGCCATTTTAACAGCACAGTGTCCCTGTCACTGCACTGGGGTTTTGGGATCGACACATAGACCACAGGGTAAGCCCACCCTGTTGGACTCTCCATCACCTCTTCCAGCAGCAACCCTAGGCCTAGGTTTTTCCTAAATGATCTCCCATCCAAGTACTGGCAGGGCCAAAACATCCTTAGGTTCAGGTGGATGACCTGAGCTGAATTACATGTGGTATGGACGCTGCAATGCTAATAAACTGAAGGAAAACTAATGGGAAAATGATAACAAATCAGGTCATACGGGATCTGGTTTTGATTGCTTTTGCAGGCAGTCTGACTCCATCGGTTGCAGTATAATGGTCACATCATTTCTTATATAGTGGGATGACTGGCAGGGCTGGGGTAGACTGAAAGAATCATTATGGCTCTTTGGAAGGTTCCTTCTCCACTCTAAAAATGGAAGAGGAAGAGAGGTAAGAAACTGTGTCTCTCTCACACAAGGCTGTTACCCCGTTTACCTCACAAGCACAGCCTTCAACCCACT
The DNA here is from genome assembly GCA_026402145.1 of Polypterus bichir lapradei. Classification (NCBI taxonomy): domain Eukaryota; kingdom Metazoa; phylum Chordata; class Cladistia; order Polypteriformes; family Polypteridae; genus Polypterus; species Polypterus bichir. The sequence continues at coordinate 110,235,135 of JANRMT010062806.1, read as the reverse complement.
CCAGTAGCATACGTGTGTGACAGAAGCAATTGCCTCATCACCTCGTTCCATGTGCTGCCCCTACCATTAGCATCGGGTGAAAGGCAAGAACCAATTTTGGATCGGGCATTAGTATGGTGATTCCTCTGTCTAGGAATTTACCACAGTTACCCTTCATATAGGTCAATATTTAATTATTATAATCAAGTACAATTCATAATTTCAAACTAGAGTGTAAAATTCTCATTTTCCCCTTACCTGTAGTGCAGTCCACAGATCAGACAACGGCTGCATTTGTTGACCATTTTCACATGTGTCATTCTTCATCTTTAAGATAGCAGGCTTGTGTGTGTTGCCAAAAAAGATGACGATTTGCTTTGATGGATTACTCCTGACAGTCATGGCATTATTTACTCAATCCATGTTTCAAATGCTGGGCTCATCCCACAAGGTCAAATGGCGAATAGATCAGAGACTGGCACACCTCCTGCTCTGATGGTCGCGTCGTTCTTGGTACTTGGTGTCTGCATTCGCTCTCCAGTAGGGTATGGAGTGTAAGCTATCATAAGTGGCAGTCCTGTCTGAACTACTTGCTTTTATTGCCACTACCCTCTTGGCCACATCAGGACATCGGCCTAGGCATGTTTGTATTTACAGTGCCTTCACAAAGTATTCAGACCCCTTCCCTTTTTACATATTTTGTTATGTTGCAGCCTTGTGCTAAAATTATTTCAATTCATTTTTTTTTCTCATCAACATTTAATACCCCAGAATGACAAAGATAAAACCAGATTTTAGCAATTTTGCAAAATGTATTAAAAATAAAAAACTGGAATTCATCATACCAATTAAAGTATTCAAACATTTTGTTATGACACTTGAAATCTTCCTGAGGTGCATTCTGCTCTACTGTTCATCGTTCAGATGTTTCTACACCTTGTTTGGAAGTCCACCTGGGGTCAGTTTAATTGACTGCACATAATTTGGAAAGGCACACACCTGTCTATAAAAGGTCCTACAGTCGACCAAAAAACAAGTCATGAAGTTGATGGAATTGCCTGCAGAGCTAAGAGACAAGATTGAGTTGAGGCAAAGCATTGAAGGTTCCCAAGAGCAAGGTGGCCTCTTTAAATGGCTCAAGTTTGGAACAACCAAGACTCTTTCTAACGCTGGCTAACTTAGCAATCGTGTAAGAAGAACCTTGGTGATATGGGTGACTAAGAACCCAATGGTCACTCTGGCTGAGTTCTTTAGAACCTGTGAGGAGATTAGAGGATCTTCCTGAATGACAACCACCATTGCAACACTCTTGCACACTTTCAAAAATAAAGGAGGCAAATGATGTCATAGGGCAGGGGTCCCCAGCTCCACACTGAAAAAAAAAAAATGTGAATGATTCACACTAAATATTTTCGATCTGAACCAATATAATTCTTTTTAGCTTATTGATCCCACAATTTTTGAGTTGAGGCAAATCATTTAAAGTTATTGGGCGCAATTCACTTGTTTTTTTACTGAAGTAAATCTATTTTTTAAGTTGTTCTTCTTTTTTGGCAGTTGGAAAGCCATCAAACTGGAAAATTCGACCGAAAGAATATACAAACGGCCCCCAAACACAGCACATGAACAACCTAAAATATTAAGTTAAATGAAATAGGATTTTTACGTTTATTCCCTCCACCATAACTTAATTTGGTACAAACAATTTTTTTTACTTTGATTGAGATCTGAAACCAAATATTTCAAGCTGCAACACTAAATGACTAATCTTAAGTTGCTTGAAAGAGAAAGTTTATGTTGAATGAACAACATCAATGTTATACTTTTTTCAGTGCAGTCCTGGAGGGCCGCAGTGGCTGCAGGTTTTCATTCTAACCCTTTTCTTAATTAGTGACCTATTTTTGCTGCTAATTTACTTTTTTTGATTTAATTTTAATTGACTTGCTTTTGAAGACTCAGACCCCTTCATTGTTTCTTTTTCTATAATTAGCAGCCAAACAATAATGAGATATAAAATGAGCCAAAACATGACCAGCAAACTGTGACCATCATACAATATCTGAAAATAAAAAGGGTGGAGGTCTCAGGAATGTAGATCTGCTCAGGTCCCCAAAACATTTTAACAGCGCTCTTAGAAAATAGAAAATCAACAATTCTGGAAAAGTTTGCTATCGCACAATGAGAGCAGCAACAAGCCATGGAATTAAAGAACGGGTTTAATTAACGGCACCTAATTGAGTAACTGGTTGGAGTAAAATTGAGTTTGAGGCCCTGACTTAGTAGGTCTTCTGTTGGCTCACTCACTTCACATTTCATTTCTGTTAAAGGCAATTCAGGAGAACAAATCTTAAAAAAACACGTCAATTAAAATGAATTCAAAAGAAGTTAATTAGCAGCAAAAACAGGTCACTAATTAAAAAAAAAGGGTTAGAATGAAAACCTGCAGCCACTGCAGCCCTCCAGGACCAGAGTTTGAGATCCCTGCGATAGAGGAACCATTTTTGGTTACCAATCCACATAGACGACTATTCCAGAGAGAACCTAATCACCTAATCTGCATGTCTTCGGACTGTGGGAAGAAACCAGAACCCCTGAAGGAAACCCACAGCAGACATGGGGGGAACATGCTAAATTCACAAAGGACGGACCCGGGACATGAGCCCTGATCTCCTTTCTGCAAGGCAGCAGTGCTACCGCCCCACCACCATAAATCATTATTTTCTTATATCCAAGAACCTAACTGGGTAAATGTGAAACTTGCGGTGGGTTGCTTTGCGCAGTAATATTAGCCTTTCCTTAACTTCATCACATTACTCATTAGGGAGGCGAGAGACAGCGAGCGACCTTATTTTGGGCTTGTTTCATTCCATGGTGCCAGCCTACTCCCCGAAGCTGCATGACAGCAATGTTAACCGCTGCAACACTCCACCATTCTCACAAAGATGCCAGCTTCTCCTTTGACTTTCCCCTTTTTTTGGATTATAGCTAAGTAAGTGCTGATATCATAATTAATGGTGCAGTCATGAAATGCACCGCAGTTTTTTGCCTTCCCTCTGGCTTGCATTCCTGTCCCAGCCCCTGGAGAAAAATATCTTTTTAGTAGTTTAGCTCCATGCGCTGAAAGATGGGACCTCAGCTACGTGCAGCACGTGTCCCAACTATACTGAGCACTTCAGAGAATCCCTCTCACCAGCCCTGTTTGTTTTGACAAAGTGTAGACAAACCTCAGAACATTTTGTACAGCCCGAGTCCTTTTAAGTGCCCTTTGTCTTTTGGTTTGTGTGCGCATAAGAATCTCCCTGTCACTTTACGCTTCAGACAATTTTACGTTTACCTTGGGGATTTCCCCTCATCGTGACTCGATGGCTATTCATTTTGGCTTCTGTGTACAGTCAACTGACACTTCATTTCAACACCTTCTAGGAATCAAACGTTCATGGATCACTTCCTCTGTCCGACTGTTCATTTAGGCTCCAATCACAGGCTGATTTCTCATCTCACACTCTCAACTTGCCTCTGGCTCCCTTTCTTCCCCCGATAGGTTCTCAGAAAGAAAATCTGTAACTGCAACACAGTAAAGTCCAATTATTTGTAACTAGCTTTAATGATGCCAGGTTTTCACATCATATGACATCACCTGGCAAACTGTTTCACATATTTAATACCTGCTGGGTTAAAAAGAAAATGCTTCTTCCTTTTTTCAATTAAGGGCTCGTTAAAAAATTTCAGAAAAGTTAAGAATGTAAGTCATTCTCAAAGTAATGGTTGGCTTAAAAAAACATTCACGTAGCGGTCCATCCATCCATTTTCTTCTCCCCCAAAATCAGAAGTTTACCAATCCCAAAAGCACTTCTGGCTGGGATGTCAGTCTATTGCAAAGAATGCTTACACACATACAGTACCCACTGGATCACTTTAGGCCGATGTCACATTATCCTCCTCAGCATTAGACCCGAGTGTCACTCGGACTGTTAAAACATTGCTAAAAGCGTTAGTCACAAGTGGCACTCTGGCAATGTTATAGACATGTCTTGCGTAAGCGTTAGACCCAAGTATTGCTCAAGTTGTAAAAGTGCTAACATTGTTAATGCCAAGCGTTATTTGAGTAACAGTATAGACGTGTCTCGCGTAAGCATTAGACCCAAGAATTGCTTAGGTAGTAAAAGTACTAACAGCGTTAAAACCAAGCGTTATTCGAGTAACAGTAAGATGCATCTTGTGTAAGCATTAGACCCAAGAATTGCTTAGGTAGTAAAAGTGCTAACAGCATTAGTGCAGAGCGTCATTCGAGTAACAGAATAGACGCATCTCACGTAAGCATTAGACCCAAGAACTGCTTAAGTAGTAAAAGTACTAACAGCTTTAAGGCCAAGCGTTATTTGAGTAACAGTATAGATGCATCTCGCGTAAGCATTAGACCCAAGAATTGCTTAGGATGTAAAACTGCTAACTGTGTTTGTGCAGAGCATTCAGTTAACAGTATAGACGTGTCTCACATAACCATTAGATCCAAGAATTGCTTAAGTAGTAAAAGTGCTAACAGCGTTAATGCCAAGCGTTATTCGAGTAACAGTATATACGTGTCTCGAATAACCATTAGACCCAAGAATTGCTTAGGTAGTTAAATTGCTAACAGCGTTAGTGCTGAGGATTCAGGTAACAGTATAGACACATCTCACGTAAGCAATAGACCCAAGAATTGCTTAGGTTGTAAAACTGCTAACAGTGTTAACACAAGAATTACCAAAGCTTATGAAAAAACTCGTAAATCCAGCCCACCTTAAATCCGCTCGCACCTCTCCATTCAGCGTTCTTTGTGTTGTAAATGTGTTGATAATCCCAAGCAGCAAGCAGCCTGCTATACGGTCCCCCCCCCACCACTTTAGAAACGACAAAAACCTCTCCCAGCTGAAGCCTTGTTTATCAGGGAGTCCTAGAGCTGTATAGGCTAAAAAAATATATTGTTATTTGGAGCACATGCATTTCACTTGTGTTCCGTGTCTATAAAGATCAACTGTCTATGTAAGTGTAGGATGACAGAAATATTGAGCACATGCTAACGATAAAATTTTGGCATGAAGTATATAATGTGTGAAGACAGAAGTCCAAATATCAAATAAGCACTTTCACAAAATGTACAATTATAACAAAACAAGTGTGCTTTTATTCAAGACTAAAACCGAAGAAAAAGAAATTGGGTTAGTGTGGTTTTTTGTCGTGACTTCTTTGGTAGTATAGTGGTAAGAGCTGCTGACTCCTATTAACAAGGTCCCGGGTTTGAGTCTTAACATGTCCCAAAATAAACATTTTGAGTAGTGAGCTGCTCTTATTGTTACTATTATACAATAAAAACATACATTTGATTTGAGTCTGTAAGAGCCGGTGTAAATGATGGTACTTGTAAAGGTTAGCATTTTGTTTATTCAGTTTTATTCTCTCAGTCGCGTTCACACTCGCCCCGATCTGACACTGCTGTTTTCAAATAAAGACGCGCTATAACAGAGGTGAACTCAGATCGGAGAAAGAGAACAGAAGCCCAAGAAATGTCCATTCACATATAAGAACAACGCAGCTGCACGAGGCATAAAGGCGAAAGATGGCACCGTTTGGATACAGAACGAAGTCCAGCGTCATCCTGCCAATCAGTCTGCCCCACACCTGTCCTTCAAAGAAACTGCTCTGCTTACAGAGCTCGCCAACGTATCGTGCAGACTCCTATCTGTGATTATGTTTTGTGATGGTCTTTACATAAGAAACATTTATACAGTATGCTACTTACAGTATATAAAAGCCAAATCAAATGCTATTTACCTTGATTTATTTGCTTATTTTCTTACAGCGTAAAGTCACAAGTAGACTGCAGAGCTTCCTCTGTTTGATCGATAAGGGCATGCTCACAAATTACATGTGTAATGCCATGAAAAAATGTCGGCTGACATTTTAGTACGCGAGCAATGGTACGAGAATGCAGTCAGAATTCTTTTTTGGTCACATACACCATCCACATCTAAACACTAGCGTGGAGAGTCGCTCGCGTACTGAAGACTCTACAGCTGCAGGTGGAAGCTGCCATCGGACTTTTGCAGTCACTGTACTTTGTATACAAAAGTCAGATCGAATGTTAATTACCTTGATTTATTTACTTATCTTCCTACAGCATAAAGTCGCAAGTGCAGAGCTTCCTGTGTTTGATCGACATGGGCACGCTGACACAGTACATGTGTACTGAAGTGACTTTAGCTGCAGGTGGAAGCTCCTGACGCACCCTACGCAAATGTGTTTGATCTTATTCAGGAAAAGATCCCAGTCGCCTCACGGGAGAAAGACAGTACGCGAGCGACTCTCCACACTAGTAGATAGATAGATAGATAGATAGATAGATAGATAGATAGATAGATAGATAGATAGATAGATAGATAGATATGAAAGTCATTATATGACCAGACAGACAGACATTCAGACAGATAGAATGATAGATAGATAGATGTGAAAGGCACTATATAACACAGATAGATAGATAGATAGATATGAAAGTCACTATATGATAGATAGATATGAAAGGCACTATATGACAGACAGACAGACATTCAGACAGACAGACAGAATGATAGATAGATAGATAGATAGATAGATATGAAAGGCACTATATGATAGATAGATAGATAGATATGAAAGGCACTATATGACAGACAGACAGACATTCAGACAGACAGACAGACATTCAGACAGATTGATAGATAGATAGATAGATAGATAGATAGATAGATAGATAGATAGATAGATAGTACTTTATTAGTCCTAAGTAGGACATATAGAAACTTAAGTTTTGAAACTTAAAAGTGATAACTTTTGTTTTTGTCTACCTTTCTTTACATTGTTTTGTTTACGGAGAGTTGTAATGAAGATGCCCTCTCCTGTTATAATCCACATGCTGTATACTAAACTGCTTCAGAATTTAAACCTGCTTTTTTGGAAAAAAAAAATGAATGTCTGTAAAACTTTCTGGATTTCCACAAAAATGAAGACCTAACTTGTCAAAAGGTCAGATTAAAAACTGAATAGAGATAATGAGATAGAACAATAGAGCTCTTCTTCTTTGTGACCCATGTAAGTGTGCGACTGAGTCAACCAATCAGAGTAAGGTAAAGGTCAGGTCATCTTGAGTGACACAGAGATGAAATGTTAATGAAGAATCACTGACTTGATGTCAGCCCGTCATTTAAAATTTGGAACTGATGAGAGGAAAATATACATTTTCTTAAAATGTCAACCTTACTTAGAGCCAAAACTATCATAAAAGCATTCAAAAGAGGAGATTTATTAAAAGAAAGTAGTTATGAACTAAATGAATATATGACCATTTTGGAGTACTGCTTTCGGTAAATGGAACTGAAGAAAGCCCTTTAGTAAGCAGCTCCAAGCTGAGGTTTGAAAATGTCTTCATTATTTCTACCTTATTTCTAAATTGATGGATTGGTAGTTGTCATTTACTGTTAAAAATGTGGAGTCAGCTGGGAAAGGTGATACATGGCTAAGAAGTGGGGAACTTTTGATCCTGTTCATTTTTCTTCTTTTGACCCTTTAATGGTGAAAGGACAAAGTATGAAAAATAGAAATCTCTTAATATATTGCCAGTAAAAACATAGATTATGAATTAAAATAGCACAAAATAGAACATCTTCTGAATGCCAGTTAAATATAATTACCTGAAAGTTCAAAGAATTCAGCCATGAATTAGAAATGCAAACTAATAAGGACCCATACACATAAGTAAAAACTTTCTAATGGTTACCTGACAATATTTTCAAAAATGTAATACCAAATTGTACGCTTTTGTGTTAATTCCAGAGTTGAACTCTTTTTGAAAAGACAAAGCTGTAAGAAGTAAGGGGAAAGTTCCAGCTAACTGTTGTGAACAGGTGACATACACATACCATAAAGGGTGGTAGGCCTCCAAACAGGCTCACAAACCAGTCAAGGAACTTTACTGGCCTGCCTAGATAGGTCTCAATCCCAGACAGCCTGACCCTCAACTCAACAAGCAGGCTTCAGCCTGCACAGGCCCAAAATGTGGGACTGGCTTCTAATGCTAAAAGTATATATATACTGTAAACTTACTACAAAAATGCCTTTCAAGAAAGTGGATAGTACATTAAAACATCTGGCAGGAAAAGACAAGGTCAGCAAATAGTCTTTATTAAATCAGCTAAAATGGCAAGGCAAAGGAGAATCCAGAAAAAAATGGGGTTGGCCAAAAAATGCAGCCCAAGTCTAAAAAGTCGAAGTTTGTAACCAAAAGACTTAGAGTCCAAAGAGAAGAAAAATATAACCAGAAGCAGAAAATCCAAAAAAATGTACAAAAGACGATCTTACACTGCAGCAGTCAATGAAGCTCTGATTGGCTTATTCCACCACCTGAAATAGCGCGGCTGAAGACAGCCCCCTGGCAATGAGATCAGGGTGACCCTGCCACTTGGGAAAGTACCCAAAAAAATACAAGGCACATAAGAAAATACACAATACATAAATACTAAATAATACATTGGCACATCAATATTAACATGGTGTAATACAATATCCATCCATACATTATTCAACCCGCTATATCCTAACTACAGGGTCACAGAGGTCTGCTGGAGCCAATCCCAGCCAACACAGAGCGCAAGGCAGGAACAAACCCTGGTAAGGGTGCCAGCCCACCGCAAGGGGTGTAATACAATAACAAAAACATATAAAAAATAATTAAATAAAAATAAGATGGTGTTCTGAGTTTGCTCAATCAGTCATGAGGAGATAAAAACTGAGAATGAAACTTTTATTCTTTCCATGCATTGTCTTTGTGGAAATAGATCCTTGTCTGATATGTGAAAATATTTGCATCCATTCATGCTGCTTGTAGTAACAACATACGACAAGTCTGCGATTTGTCTTGTTGGAGTGATCGATATTTATTTTGCATTATTCCTTTCGTAGGGAGTATTTACTCAAAGCACTTTCCAAAGCATTTAGCGACCCTGTCATTTCAGCAGAAGCACTCGTCCCAGTCTCAGAAACATAAGCTAAGTAACCAAGCAATCAATATCACTTTAACATAGTACCTGTGGTAGTCTCATATCACTCCAGTAAGCTGTTTCAGGATAGCATATGGAAATATATCATCCACATTACTGCTGGCCACTGTGGATAACACAAAAGAGAGACAATCAGGCTTTATGCTGGATAACACCTTTCAGTCTGGACTCCATTCCAAAGTGCTCTTATATAATAGATAGATAGATAAGGTTAGGGTTAGGGTTTAAAAGGCTAAACAGCTCAAGTCTGTGGCTACCTTGTCCTTCTTTCAGTGCTTTTATTGTCTCAACATTGTTAAGAACAGACAGCGGGTATTTTAGGAATGCTTGGCCATTCTGTTTTTATTGCTAACGAGTGTTTAGTTTGAGTTGAGTTAGAGTGTGGAGGCATTTACTGCAACTTAAGGGCAAATCAGATATTTCTCTACACCTCACAATTCATTGTTCCCCTTCCGTCAGCAGTTCCATCATCAATGAAGAGAAGTGTGCCAGGACCTGTAGCAGCCATACATGCCCAAGCCATAACACCACCACCATCAGTGATGGCAAGAGCAAAGAGTGGAGACGACAAGGAACTGCCCGATATCCAAAGCAGACCACCTCAACTGTTCAACATGGTGGTGGAGGTGTTATGGCTTGGGAATGTATGGCTGCCACAGGTCCTGGCACACTTCTCTTAATTGATGATGGAACTGCTGACGGAAGGGGCACAATGAATTGTGAGGTGTAGCGAAGCAGTAAATGCCTCCAAACTCTAACTCAACTCAAACTAAACACTCGTTAAAAACAAAAACAAAATGGCCAAGCATTCCTTAAATACCCACTGTCTGTTCTTAGCAATGTCGAGACAATAAAAGCACTGAAAGAAGGACGAGGTAGCCACAGACTTGAGCTGTTTCGCCTTTCAAACCCTAACCCAAACCTTATCTATCTATCTATCTATCTATCAGAATTATGTTTTTGGACTTCTCTAGCGCCTTCAACACCATCCAACCTCTGCTCCTTAGGGACAAGCTGACAGAGATGGGAGTAGATTCATACCTGGTGCCATGGATCGTGGACTATCTTAAAGACAGACCTCAGTATGTGCGTCTTGGGAACTGCAGGTCTGAAATTGTGTTTAGCAATACAGGAGCGCCGCAGGGGACTGTACTTTCTCCGGTCCTGTTCAGCCTATATACATCGGACTTCCAATACAACTCGGAGTGCTGCCACGTGCAAAAGTTTGCAGACGACACTGCTATCATGGGCTGCATCAGGAGTGGGCAGGAGGAGGAGTATATGAAACTAATCAAGGTCTTTGTTAAATGGTGTGACTCAAACCACCTACAACTAAACACGAGCAAAACCAAAGAGTTGGTGGTGGATTTTAGGAGGCCCAGGCCCCTCATGGACCCTGTGATCATCAGAGGAGACTGTATGCAGAGGGTACAGACCTATAAATACCTGGGAGTGCAGCTGGATGATAAATTGGACTGGACTGCTAATAGTGATGCTCTTTTTAAGAAAGGACAGAGCCGACTATACTTCCTTAGAAGGCTGGCATCCTTCAACATCTGCAATAAAATGCTGCAGATCTTCTATCAGACGGTTGTGGCGAGTGCCCTCTTCTACGCGGTGGTGTGCTGGGGAGGCAGCATAAAGAAGAGGGATGCCTCACCCCTGGACAAACTGGTGACGAAGGCAGGCTCTATTGTAGACATGGAGCTGGACAGTTTGACATCCGTAGCAGAGCGATGGGCATTGAGCAGGTTCCTGTCAATAATGGAAAATCCACTGCATCCACTGAACAGGATCATCTCCAGACAGAGGATCAGCTTCAGCGACAGACTGCTGTCACCGTCCTGCTCCACTGACAGACTAAGGAGATCGTTTCTCCCCCACACTATGCGACTCTTTGATCCCACCCGGAGGGGTAAACTTTAATATTATACAAAATTGTCTATCTGTTATACCTTCATTGTTATCACTCTTTAATTTAATATTGTTCTTTATCAGTATGCTGCTGCTGGAGTATGTGAATTTCCCCTTGGGATTAATAAAGTATCTGTCTTTTCTAACCCTAATCCTACCCCTAACCCTAATGCTTATGATTGCTTTTTGTGCACTGATGGCTGGACACCTAACCACAAAAAGTATTTGGAATTAGTATAAATAATTTATCTGAAGAATAGATATTGTTTTTGAACAAAAATTTCAAGGTGCACATTTTTCTTAAAATAAATTTTGTGAGTGCTTCAACTTTCACATGTATTTCAATAAATTAATAATATGCATGACGTACATGCACATTATCATTGAAGATAATCCACTGTGTATGCATATTTTGTAAGTATAGTTGTGTTTTATAATTACTTGTTTCTATAGCAATTGGCAGACTGAATGTATACTTTTCTAGTGTGTTAATTTTTAGCAATATGCTGAGCCGAATGCTGTTATTTTGTCGCCATAAATTTTATGATGTTTGGTAAATGGGGTTCCACATCACAAAAATGTTTCAGGGAAGCAGCCAGAATATATCTTGTAATAATTAAAATGCATCTGTTGACAATAAGGAAAGAGGAGACTACTGTGTAATTTAAATTGGTTTGACAAAAAGAAATAAAAATGTGAAGAATGTCAATATACACAGAACCTGTCTATTATAAACAGCAAAACTGCCAATTACCATGTAGAGATTGACCATAATTTCAGCTCTTTTTTTTTAATTTCCTAGTTGGGCTGACATCTCTGTTTTGTTATGAAACAAATGTGAATTTCCAAAAGGAAAATAAAAGGCCATATCCTTTCATATTTACAGAATAAAATAGTTATAGGCTGGAAATTTTAAACATGGCTGTGCGAGTTACAATAACTCCAAAAAAGCGTCTGTCTTTGAAACTGGGGGGGAATGGAGCCCCAGGTTCTAATATGGATGAAGAATCCTGCATAACCACATTTTTCTTGACTGTAGGATAGGGCAACACACACATACAGAAACGATTAACTGAATATTTGAATCTGATAACCAGCAAGGTCTAATGACTATATTTACCTATTTCTTTAAAATAATACAGCGCTTACTGCCACATGAACAATTACGGAATCTAAACTTGGAAGAAACATCAAAGAGCCTTTTTTATGGCTGGCTTAATGCATCTGTTTTCATGATGACATCCTTAGTATGGTAGCAAACCACATCTGGAGGCACATTCTGCTGGTGGATGGGCCTTAAAGGTGCAATCCCTGGAGAAATACCAAAGAAGGAAAAGAATCTGCTGTCAGTCATCAGCCACGTGCGGGTCAGCAGAGCTCATTTCACAACAGTTTGACAGTCCGACAAAGAGAGTTCACAGCGTACGTTACAGGAGTGCAACTTATCTATCTATCTATCTATATCTAATAGTGTCTTTTATATCTATCTATCTATCTATCTAATAGTGCCTTTTATATCTATCTATCTATGTAATAGTGCATTTTATATCTATCTATTGTGGACATTAGAGGGCGCTGTTGCCCCGTGAAATCCAACAAACAGATGCTCAGGACACAAGTTTAAAAGCACCAAGTAGAATTTTAATTCTTTTCTTCACTACAGTGCCTTTTAAACACAATATTTCTCCTCCTCTCCTCCCAGCAGCTCTGGCTCGTTTGCTGGGTCTCCACCAGTACTTTATATTGTCCTTGACCCGGAAGTGCTTCTCCTCTTCTGTTCACGTGACTTGTCAGCACTTCCAGGTCAGATGGAGAAGTACATTTTTCTTCAGCCCGGAAGTACTTTTGTCCTTCTGTCCCCATGACTTGGGAGCACTTCCGGGCTATACTGGAAACTGAAATCCCCTTGTCTCCCTGCAGCATTCCTTGACAGCACCCATGGTACCCAGCAGGGCTATGAAGCCGAACTCCATCTCCCATAATACCCTGGGGCATTGCTAAGCTGCAGGGAAGTTGCCATCTAGCGTCCTGGGGGTTTCGGCTGGGTTGAGCTGCTGGCCATCTCTCACACTATCTTTCTGTCTTTCTATTATATAGTGCCTTTTCTATCTATCTATCTATCTAGGCAGTGATGGAGTCTGAAAACTATCTCAGTCCACTGTATTTCATGTGTATTTTGTAAATAAATAAATTAATTCCTATAATAAGGACTGAAATATTCTGTAAATGTGCAGAAAAATAATCGGCAACTCCTTTTGAAATTGCAAGCCTCCTAATGTGACATATTGTACTAAAGTGTGCAGTTCTTCAAACCCTTTCATTCTTACCACAAATAGTATGGCACATAGTAACAAAAAAAACACTGAGCTTTGCATGGTGGTCTCTTCAGTAGATTATCAGTAAATGTGCTCTTGTTGGAGCCAACATCACATTCCAAGTTAAAAAAAAGGACTCTGGAAAGTTTAGATTTTGTTTTTTTTTTTATTTCATGAAATAATAATTGAATGACAGGATCCCGTCTTTTATCGCAGATCAGCTTATTGTAGCAATGAGCAAATCCTGTGGGTCCCCATTTAGCAAAGTTGCATTATCTTCGTTCCTTGGTATAATAATCCTGATTTTTTTTTTTTTTTAAATTACTTTTATCTTACTTTACACTCACAGTAGAAACAAGCTTGCATTTGCTCGGTTTGTTGCCAGTGCTATCTACAACTATGGCTTCCAGATGGTCTAAATTACAACACCATGGCAGATGAAGGCTCGGCCCATTAGTGTTTCAGTAAAGGCTACTTCAGGTAATTTGCGCACAATTATCCTAAAACCTTTCTTGATTCAGCAGCTATTCACAGACTAGACTGTTTGTGTCACTCAAACATGAAGAAAAGAAAGGGCCGCTGATGTTTCAGAGCGAACCAGACGCTTGTTATATTGTCAAATAGTTCAAATTCCAATTCTAGTGACATCACTACAGTGTGCAGTTATAAGAAACTGTACTTGTAGCTTTTCTTAAGGGGAAAGAATAAAATTGAATATTTACTTTGGAATAGTTTATGTGTGTTTCTATATGTGTGTATTTATATTGTACATTTCTGAGTGAGAGAAACCCAAACCTTTCATATTTTCAAAGATCTCTCCCACACACAAAGATAGAGTTGCTTTGAATCCTGTTCAAAGTTTGGAAGTTATCCGCATGTCTGTTTGGATTTTTTCCCCCACATCCTCAATGGTGTGTATTGTCAGTTAACTGGGCATTTCAGATTCGTCCTGTGTCAGTGTGGATGTGGGCATCAAAATGGTCTGGCATTCTGTCCAGGGCTGGCTCCAGCTTTGTGCCTAGTGTTGCTGGGATATTCCAGTCTGTCATTTTGGAAATTACAAAATACCAAAAAAAAAACCAAAATAGCCCCCATCATGTGCTAAATTAACAGGGCCTCACCTGCGACAAAAGAAAAGTTCAATTCTTGTGCATATCTTATAGCAGTTATCTCAAACTCCAGTGGAGGGCCACAATGGCTGCAGGTTTTCATTCTTACCCTTTTCTTAATTAGTGACCTGTTCTGGCTGCTAATTAACTTCTTTTGAGTTAATTTTAATTGAGTTGTTTTTTAAGATTTGTTGCCCAGACGTTCTTCATCATTCCTCTGAATTGCTTCATGTCTTTCCTTAAACAGAAATGAAATGTGAAGTGAGTGAGCCAACAGGAGACCAACTAAGTCAGGGCCTTAAACTCCAACCAATTCTATTCCAACCAGTTGCACAATTAAGCGCAGAGTCTTGTTGTTAATTAATCTATCTATCTATCATATAGTGTCTTTCACATCTATCTATCTATCTATCTATCTATCTATCTATCTATCTATCATATAGTGCTTTTCACATCTATCTATCTGTCTATCTAAACTTATTCTTGAATTCCATGGCTTGTTGCTGCTCTCATTGTACAATAGAACACATTTCCAAAATTGGTGATTTTTTCTTTACTTTTCTAAAAGCAATGTAAAAATGTTTTAGGGGACCTGAGCAAATCAACATTCCGGAGACCTCCACCCTTTTTATTTTCAGGTATTGTAAGATGGTTACAGTTTGCTGCTCATGTTTTGGCTCATTTTATATCTCATTATTGTTTGGCTGCTAATTATGGAAAAAGAAATAATTGAGGGGTCTGAGTCTTTAAGAGCAAGTCAATAAAAATGAATTAAATGAAAATGAATTCAAAAGAAGTTAATTAGCAGCAGAAACAGGTCACTAATTAAGAAAAAGGTAAGAATGAAAACCTGCAACAACTACGGCCCTCCAGGACCAGAGTTTGAGATCCCTGTCTTGAACCCTGTAATTTAAAACTTAAGAAAAATCCAATTAAAAAAATAAGGAAAACAGAGTTGAAATAATTTCTGCCATCACATAGTTCCTCTCACCAGCAAACCTCTTATCTCCTCAGTTCTCGCTTAAAATTTCTCAAAGGATTCAACATGCCACAGAACTCGGCCTCCTTGGCTTTCCTCATGCCACCTTTTTTGGTCCCACGGCGAGTCCTCTAAAGCCCCTCGATCTCACCTGCTCCTTACTGCAATGCACCATGTTTGAGTCATCTCTCTGCAATGGCACTCCACACTGACATATGATCTGCCCTTAAGTTGCAGTAAATGCCTCCAAACTCTAACTCAACTCAAACTAAACACTCGTTAGCAACAAAAACAGAATGGCCAAGCATTCCTTAAATACCCGCTGCCTGTTCTTAACAATGACGAGACATTAAAAACACTGAAAGAAGAACAAGGTAGCCACAGACTTGAGCTGTTTAGCCTTTCAAACCCTAACCCTAACCTTATCTATCTATCTATCTATCTATCTATCTATCTATCTATCTATCTATCTATCTATCTATTATATAGTGCCTTTCATATCTATCTTTCTATTTAGGCAGTTCCACATGGCATCTCTGAATGAGAATTTTGACAGACTTGTGCCCGTGGTTTGTTTATTTCTTTGCTCCAGATGCTCCATACCACTGCAACACTGAGCTAGATAAAGAGGGTTTGATAACATTTTATTATTATAGTTTATCTTTTAATGGATTAAGTGGGATCCACGTTATTGCCTACATGCGTTTGCATCATCCTGTTGGTGTTTACTTTTAAACATCATAAAGTCTTATTTATTATTTGCATGTGACCAACACCCTCTGAACCCCACTTCATAAGCCCCCAACCCACATCCACCTATCTTCCCCTCCTTATGTGCTATATATTGCCTTGGGTTCCTGTAAGTCTAATCATTTTCCTCTGATGATAATTCCTGGCAGGAATCGAAAGCTTAGGAATAAAAAAAAAATTTAATATACGTGATTCATTTGCTCCGTTTGTGGATTTCCAGCAGTACAAATATGCAAAAACGTATCACAGACCTTCGCCACAATATATATATATATAT
>JANRMT010062806.1:110203674-110213741 GCA_026402145.1 Polypterus bichir lapradei | reverse complement strand
TACCTTTTGTAAATGTGTTTGATATTTGGACTTCAGGCTTCATACATTATATAGTTTATGCTTACATTTTGTCATTTACTACTACAATATGAAAAACGTTTCTGTTTTAAAAATGTGTTTACACGGATTACTGTAGAAACAGAACACACGTGAAATGCGTGTATTCCAAATAATGATCTATTATTTCCACTCTAAAACTCCACTTCACTCCCAGATAATCAAGGCATGAGCTGGGAGAAGTTTGTGCACGTTCTAAGTCGTTGGGGGGATGGAATAGCCGGCTACTTGCAGCTTTTCTTTTATCAGCACATTTAGATTAACAAAAGATGCTGGCGGAGAGGTGAGAACGGTTTGGAGAAGCGATTTAAGGTGGGATGGACCTACAAGTTTTTTCGTAGGCTCTGGTAATTCTAGTGTTAAGTCTTCAATCTGCCTTAAGAATGATTTAAGATATGAAAAGGTAGGGGAAGTGATGGTGAAGGTGGTAGGGAATGAGAACGGCGCTCGTACAGATGCGCCACACGGCCGCCCTACTGCCAGCTGCCAAGTGTTGATTCCACAATAAAATAAAATAAAAATAAAAAGTGTAATGAAAATCATCACCCCGAAAGCAGACAGTAGAGGTCACGTAGTATATGTGTACCAAATTTCAGACCAACACGTCCAACGATTTGCGAGCTACAGGTGATTTAAAATCCTGGACAGACAAACGAACAGCCACAGCAGCGTATTATATATAAAGATAGGCACTGTATGTATCTTATATATATATTGTGGTAGATGGCCGGAGACCTTGCCCCACCAGGATGCCCCTGGGATGGAAGGACGAGGGGAGAGATTATATTTGGAACAATACCTCCCCCAGAACACAAGAGGGCGACCCCCTTGGATTACATCAGGACCATGGGCTTGGAGCTTGGAAGCTCAACCCTACTAGGACCCGTGGTCACCGCCAGGGGTGTATGCATCTTTGTCTCCCTTCAGGGGGATCAAACCTCTGACATGGTGGGTGTTTGCCGACTAGCCCACCAACCACAAGTGTTACCTGATAGGTTACCATCCAAATAATCACACTGCGATTCAGACCTATAAATATAATACTCCTATCTTCACCTTGTTAAGTAAATGAACCAACCACCATGGCACAACCTCAGAGGCTTGGCCTATATATAAATGTATATACAGTTATCCTGTGTGATTTGTGGGGTTACAGGCATAGGACCCCTGCGAATGCAAAAATAAGTTTTTGGGTCCATGATTCTTGTATATTCTAAGTTATTTGCACTAAATAAGATTCAAAAAGTTTCAGGAAATGCAAGATGGAACGATCACTGTGCAAACAAATCACGTGTGTGAGGCTGGCTGCCGAGACAAAGTGCATAGATGAATATTTCTTTAGTGAAGTGTAACTTTTCACAAAATTTTACTTTTTATAATGAATTTGTGTATATATATATATATATATACTAATAAAAGGCAAAGCCCTCACTGACTGACTGACTCACTCACTGACACACTCACTCACTCACTCACTCATCACTAATTCTCCAACTTCCCGTGTAGGTAGAAGGCTGAAATTTGGCAGGCTTATTCCTTACAGCTCACTTACAAAAGGTAAGCAGGTTTCATTTTGAAATTCTACATGTAACGGTCATAAAGGTCGATAACGGTCGACAACGTCCGCCATGTTGAATTTTCTTATTTATGGCACCATCTTCACGAAATTTGGTAGGCGGCTTTCCTGCGCTAACCGAAACCGATGTATGTACTTATTTCGATGGTATGACGCCACTGTCGGCCGCCATATTGAACTTTCCAACGTCACTAATTTTCCAACTTCTCGTGTAGGTAGAAGGCTGACCCCATCTTCACGAAATTTGGTAGGTGGCTTCCCTGCGCTAACCAAAACCGATGTACATACTTATTTCGGTGGTATGACGCCACTGTTGGCTGCCATATTGAATTTTCCAAACATCACTAATTCTCCAACTTCCCGTGTAGGTAGAAGGCTGAAATTTGGCAGGGTCATTCCTTACAGCTTACTTGCAAAAGTTAAGCAGGTTTCATTTCGAAATTCTACACGTAACGGTCATAACGGTTGACAATGTTCGCCATGTTCAACTTTCTTATTTATGGCCCCATCTTCACGAAATTTGGTAGGTGGCTTCCCTGCGCTAACCAAAACCGATGTACGTACTTATTTCAGTGGTATGATGCCACTGTCGGCTGCCATATTGAAGTTTCCAACATCACTAATTCTCCAACTTCCCGTGTAGGTAGAAGGCTGAAATTTGGCAGGCTCATTCCTTAAAGCTTACTTACAAAAGTTAAGCAGGTTTTATTTCGAAATTCTACGTGTAACGGTCATAACGGTCAACAGTGTCCGCCATGTTGAACTTTCTTATTCATGGCCCCATCTTCATGAAATTTGGTAGGCGGCTTCCCTGCGCTAACCGAAACCAATGTACGTACTTATTTCGGTGGTGTGATGCCACTGTCAGCTGCCATATTGAACTTTCCAACGTCACTAATTCTCCAACTTCCCGTGTAGGTAGAATGCTGAAATTTGGTACTTATTTCGGTGATATGATGCTACTGTTGGCCGTCATATTGAACTTTTCAACGGTCTTTGTTACTTATGGGCCCATCTTCAAGAAATTTGGTATGCGGGTTCCCAACGCTAACTGAATCCTACTTCCGTACATATATATGTCCATAGCCTGCAGCTCGGTCACCGTGTGAGGCGGCGTTGGGTCCCCCATCCCAACGCCACCCACATTGTTGGCTGCCTGCCTATATAAGGCCGTCTGTCGCTCCAGTCTCTACATTCCCTTCCTTGTTTTGCCACGGTATTCACGTCTCCCTGCTGATAACTACAGCCTTTTTATTTAATCCACGGCTTCTCCGCAGTTTTATTGTTCATTTATTACGATTATAGTTATTGTGTAGGTATTTTAGACTTACTTTACATTGTTCAGATACCCATTTCCTTTATCATTCCAACCGTACCCCCATTAACATGTCTATCGAGGTGATCACCATCGATCAAAGAACTGTCACTTACCAAGTGGTTTCCATGCCCGGAGATGGCACCTGCCTTTTCCATTCTCTTTGTTACATATTGCACGGCCATATCAGGCTCACTCTTAATATCCGGAGGAACATTGTGTCTTATGTATTGAATGACTGGGACAGGTTCAAGGTGTGGACTGATGACGGTACAGGAGATAATTATACTACACAGGAGCACTAGAAGAGTGAAATGCTTAAGTGTACCGAAATGGCCAAATATTTTACACCTTTGGACAACCGCCAATGCCTCCTAAACATCTTAGATTCACAGGTGACGATTTTAGTAGTGGACACTTTGATGTTTAGAAATGTTTAAACTCTCAAAAGCTGGATGTGTAGTTATCAATGAAACTGGTTGTATACTTACAACGCTTGACAGATGCTGAATGTCTCTTCAACACAAGTCCTACAAATACTGTCGTAATTGAAACAAACCATGAAACTCAAACCGATTATGACAGCAGCAATCCAAGCTGTGAGATTTAAAACAAGATTACTGTTCACATGGCCAACTGTACGTTGCCTGCTCAAGAGTAAGCTCAGCGCACAGCTACAGCTTGGTCATATTACAACTGGAGGGCCGAACTGACAATGTGGCATACAAAGAGATCCTTAACAAATAATTATTGGTATATTTTCCCTCAGTTTAAAAAAGTTTAATTGTCTTCTTAATAAAAATTTTAAGGCAGTACTTCGCCGCTGCGAAGCGCGGGTATTTAGCTAGTATATATATATATATATATATATATATATATATATATATATTTATGTCAGTAAACAACAAAAATGATTACTATTACAGATTCAAAAGAAATCCAACAAAACACTAAGCACAAAATGCTAAACACTCAAGACAAAGACCAGTTTTGCAGTTGCCGATGATGATGGTGTTGTTATAAAATGAAATCCCCTGTGAGCGGCCTCCGGAAAGTAATGTAAAGTTTTGTATGTGAAACTTCATTAAGAGCACTTCCCAGATAAAGATGTTTTTCAACCCTAACAAATTCATATGAAAAATGGGCACAAAACAAGAAAATAAATCCAGAGAAAACTGTAATCCGATGGGTGCAATTGTAATCCAATTGTGCCGTGAAGCGTTGCAACAAAAAGACACCACTGTTTGCGACCCTGCTGGCGTCTTATTGCTCACTTTTAAAACAAGCGCCCTCATCTTGTTTCACCCAACAGCTCTTATAGCAACTAGTGAAGCTGCCCAATGATACAGTCCTACTAGGGGCTGCTGGGATTTGCAGTCCATTTAGGTAGTGCTGCTACAACATCTTTGGAGGTTTTCCGCAATAGGCCTTAAAAGTTGTAAAAACATTTCTGTTTAATTATTGATAAGAAACCTGCAAATAGGAGGATCTGTAAATCCCATGAAACACAAAGCAAGACCTTCGTATGATATACCTAAGGTGCACATATGGAAAGTGAAAATAGTTTATTATATTTTCTACTATTTCGAAATCTGCAAATAGTACTATACTGTAAATCTAAGCAATGAGAAGACAAACTTACACTACCAAATCAGAGCAAAATTTACAATAGTCTAAAAACTTAATTGGCAGCAGATGGAAATTACAATTGCATTCTCTAACCCGCCTGTTCCATTTCAGGGTCTTTGGGGGTGGAACCTGTCTCAGAAGCTCCAGTCACAGAAATAAACCCTGGCCCAGAAGCAACTGCCTTCCTTTCTCTATTTGTCTGTTAATCAGTTTAAAACCATTTCTGATTAGTCTCGTGTTTAGATTTACAGTTAGCTTTGTAACTTTTCTTGTGGTATTTTATAAGATTAATTACGCCTCAGCCACTTGCTGGTTTGGTTTCTGTTTTCTTCTTAAACGAGGCCTTTTAATTGTGTTGGTGTTTTAATAATACTGTTTTAGCGCTTTGAGGTTTTCTTCAAACTTAGCAGATGTCTTGCGGGTTGCTACTGTCAAATTTGGTCTCATTTGTTAACATCTCTAGAGAGGGTGTGTTTCTTTTTCTTTTCATTCATAAGTATGGTGTTGCTAAATATCAGATTATTTTTAATTGTACATAAATAACCATTTTATTTTAATAAAATTTAACCATTTTAAATAAAACGTAACCATTTTTGTAAAATGTCTACATTGCATTAAACGAGATAAAGAAACGACAGTCAAAAAGTCTCATTGGTTGTAATCTTCCAAATACGTTTTGAACTACTGTGCCATTTTGCCACCCTATACATCTCTGAAACATCTGATTCTGGGTCACAGGAGGCCAGATCCTACGCCAGCAGTAACCAGTCCTGTGCACACCCACACGGGACCAATTTGGAATCAGCAGTTAACCTAGCCTGAATGTCTTTGGGAATGTGGGAGGAAGACGGAAACTCCCTGAGGAAAACTACCACAGACACGGGGATTTTTATAACTAGTGAAACACACGGACCTACGGTTGTCAAATACAAGGAAAATAAAATGATAAAGTCCACCTATATAATGGTCTACCTGATTATGAATTCTGAATATACTGGGGGATTTGTTACTTTTAAATGTAATTTAGCTATA
The DNA here is from genome assembly GCA_026402145.1 of Polypterus bichir lapradei. Classification (NCBI taxonomy): domain Eukaryota; kingdom Metazoa; phylum Chordata; class Cladistia; order Polypteriformes; family Polypteridae; genus Polypterus; species Polypterus bichir. The sequence goes on along the minus strand of JANRMT010062806.1, from coordinate 110,208,132 downwards.
TTAGTCATTACTTACCAAAAATGTAAGGAAATACAACAACAACGGTATTGTTTTTCTATAGACAGATTGATGTCCCTTGACACTGATTGTCCATTTGGTTACTTTCAGTTTTAGCATAATTAATGCATGGTATAGTACAGTCAGGGCAGCCTCTATACTGTACGTTTGCTTTGCTTTTATTTATGATACACAATCTATGGACAAGGATAAGAAAGGCACTATATAATAGATAGATAGATAGATAAGAAATGCATTATATGATAGATAGATAGATAGATAGATAGATAGATAGATAGATGAGAAATGCATTATATGAAAGATAGATAGATAGATAAGAAATGCATTATATGAGATAGATAGATAGTGCATTATAAATCTTGAGCAGAATCAAGTAGGCTGTTTAATGAGAATTAGTTGACTGAATTAGTTGACTGAAATAAACGTTCATCACTAACATGGCAGATTTATAAGCGCCACTGTATAGATGCATGCAAAGTTTTTTTAGTATATGTATTTGCATTTGTATATACAGGTGCCGGTCATAAAATTAGAATATCGTGACAAAGTTGATTTATTTCAGTAATTCCATTCAAAAAGTGAAACTTGTATATTAGATTCATTCATTACACACAGACTGATGTATTTCAAATGTTTATTTCTTTTAATTTTGATGATTATAACTGACAACTAATGAAAGTCCCAAATTCAGTATCTCGGAAAATTAGAATATCAATTAAGACCAATGCAAAAAAAGGATTTTTAGAAGTGTTGGCCAACTGAAAGGTATGAACATGAAAAGTATGAGCATGTACAGCACTCAATATTTAGTTGGGGCTCCTTTGGCCTGGATTACTGCAGCAATGCGGCGTGGCATGGAGTCGATCAGTCTGTGGCACTGCTCAGGTTTTATGAGAGCCCATGTTGCTCTGATAGTGGCCTTCAACTCTTCTGAATTGTTGGGTCTGGCGTATTGCATCTTCCTCTTCACAATACCCCATAGATTTTCTATGGGGTTAAGGTGAGGCGAGTTTGCTGGCCAATCAAGAACAGGGATACCATGGTCCTTAAACCAGGTACTGGTAGTTTTGGCACTTTGTCCAGGTGCCAGGTCCTGTTGGAAAATGAAATCTGCATCTCCATAAAGTTCGTCAGCAGCAGGAAGCATGAAGTGCTCTAAAACTTCCTGGTAGACAGCTGCGTAGACCTTGGACCTCAGAAAACACAATGGACCAACACCAGCAGATGACATGGCACCCCAAACCATCACTGACTGTGGAAACTTTACACTGGACCTCAAGCAACGTGGATTCTGTGCCTCTCCTCTCTTCCTCCAGACTCTGGGACCTTGATTTCCAAAGGAAATGCAAAATTTACTTTCATCAGAGAACATAACTTTGGACCACTCAGCAGCAGTCCAGTCGAGACGCTTCTGACGCTGTCTCTTGTTCAAGAATTGCTTGACACAAGGAATGTGACAGCTGAAACCCATGTCTTGCACACGTCTGTGCATGGTGGTTCTTGAAGTACTGACTCCAGCTACAGTCCAATCTTTGTGAATCTCCCCCACAGTTTTTAATGGGTTTTGTTTCACAATCCTCTCCAGGGTGCGGTTATCCTTATTGCTTGTACACTTTTTTCTGCCACATCTTGTCCTTCCCTTCACCTCTCTATTAATGTGCTTGAACACAGAGCTCTGTGAACAGCCAGCCTCTTTACCAATGACCTTTTGTGTCTTGCCCTCCTTGTGCAAGGTGTCAATGGTCGTCTTTTGGACAACTGTCAAGTCAGCAGTCTTCCCCATGATTGTGTAGCCTACAGAACTAGACTGAGAGACCATTTAAAGGCTTTTACAGGTGTTTTGAGTTAATTAGCTGATTAGAGTGTGGCACCAGGTGTCTTTAATAGTGAACCTTTTCACAATATTCTAATTTTCAGAGATACTGAATTTGGGACTTTCATTAGTTGTCAGTTATAATCATCAAAATTAAAAGAAATAAATATTTGAAATACATCAGTCTGTATGTAATGAATGAATCTAACATACAAGTTTCACTTTTAGAATGTAATTACTGAAATAAATCAACTTTGTCATGATATTCTAATTTTATGACCGGCACCTGTATGTTTAATATATGTAAGCATGTTGGTGTTTAGATATATGTTACAAAAGAGGACAAGAGAAAGATAAAGATTTGGGGCGACACCATAACCCCGTATATTATAAGGCAAAATAAATGTAGCCTTTCATCAAAAAGTAACGTCACTAAGGACACGAATCTCAGATCAGGCTTTCCAAGATGGCAACATGTCCGGTTAAATGCTAGCCAGGCAGAAAGAGATGGGTCCAGGGGGATAGACACTGGAAGTGACAGCAAAGCTAAGGTTGTCTATCATGCATGTGTAGAGGAAGGAAGAGAAGAGATACCTCCTTGTGGATTGGCAAAGAATTACCACCACCGGAGCCTTTAAGCTTGTCCCCAAGGAGAATGTATGTGACAATGTGACTTCTCATTCACTAAATGAGGGTTGCCATCTCGTGTTCTGGGGGAGACCTATACAAGCTATCTCCCTCCGTTCATTCCACACCATGGGCATCCTGGCTGAGTAAGGTTCTGAGCTCAGCTCCGGCTTGGTTGCCAGTCCTGGTGTGGTGTCCTGCACATGGCCCATCCTTCACCTGAGCCATGTTTGGTAAGGCGACCCATCCCTTTAGGGCTATCCTTCTCCAAGAGGGGCTGGTGGCCTGAGCCAGTCCATGGCTCCCTCCAGTAAGATAGAAACAATAAGCAGACAGGGAGATGCTACACAGATATTGCCTTCTGGTGTCTAGCCATGCTGACGGCATTGATAACACTAGCATCCCCCTCTTGGAACTCACATCTCGAGAGTCCGGAAGCAGGATGGAAATCCCTGCCTTTCCCCATGCTCAGCTGAGCTTGACTTGCCCCTCCGAGTCACCATAGTAGGGTCACACATTTCCCTGTATCGCCAAACCTACTTGGATTGAGAGTCCTAAGGCCGGCCTTCTCAAGCAGTCCTCTGCCATCTTAAGAGGCGCCTTGGCCGTCTTCTCCATCCCATCTATTGTCTTCTGCAGAAGCTCGATTACCTGCAGTAAAGACCAAAATGGGTTGCAATGCCTTTTCCAGCTCCTATATGTCTTGCCAACCATCAGTCATTCCAGCTGGCAGTAGAATCAGGTTTCTGGCATTCCTGTTCACTGGCCGCAAATCAGGTGTCCTGGAGGCTCCTGGGATGTGGTATGTGTTGGGGGTCACTTAACTGAGCAGTCGGCCCCACCCAAATTTATTGGGAACCCGACACATATCTCGCAACAGCTTACCTTCCCTGGAGGAGACTATTCAGGCTCTCACTGCTCCCTTTCCCTTCTGCAGATTCCCCTGTGTCGGGTTGGGCTCCAGGCAGTATGAGGGCCACCATCTGCTCTGGCCTTACTGTGGGTTTTCGGGGAAGGTCTTGTGACCCTCCTTGGCGAACAGCAGGGCAAGATCCTCATCACTCGTGTAGTCCAAGCTTACAACGTTGTTGCCTCGTCTGGGGATGTGCTTCTGCTTCAGAAGGGTGTCTAGATATTAACCATCTAGGAATATGAGAACGGAACACACATAAAACATTCCCAGGTATGTTGACCCCGGGTACAGCACATACCTCCTTCTGGACCCTGTTGTCCAGTTCTCGTTTCTACTGACTGGCCCATTATTCTCCAAGTCAGCTGATGACAATGCCGTGCGCCTGGCCTCCAGTCTGTCTGGACCTCTTCTTCTGCTTGGCAGGCAGAAGGAACAGTGACGTAGTGTGGGTGTCAGCCGCCCGGGGCAGAGGAAAATTTCGCTGCCCCCTTATTTAGGTATTTCAATTTAAAAGACTAAAATATACAGTAATTCTTTGCCAGCCCCTAAAAGTGCCGCCCGGGGCGGGCCGCCCCTGCCGCCCCCACTACGCTATGCCCCTGAGAAGAAAGCTCCCTTCGGTAAACTTGTTCCTGTTTGCGTTGGGAATTTTTGACAACAAGAACTACAGGAAACAGGTCCCTGCCACCAGACAGCCAGGAATCCAGCTAACTATGCCACTTGTGGTCCCCAGGGGGTGCTGCAGCTCCCCAAACTCCCAACACACAGACTTGGACACAAGTTTGCTATTTAGAACCACAGCACTCAGTAACACTTCTTCAGCTATCTGTCTCCTTCTCCTCTGCTCCTATCACAAACTTTGTCCTCCTCCTCCTTCCAACTCTACATGCCAGATCGAAATGGGGCTGCTCCTTTTATGACACTTCCAGTGTCCCAAAACTGTGATTTGGAAGTACTTCCAGGTGAAATTGGAGCCTGATATAATGGGGCTCGCTAGTCTCCTCAGTGCCCCCTGGTGGCACACACAGAACCGAACAGGGCTATCTATCTATCTATCTATCTATCTATCTATCTATCTATCTATCTA
>JANRMT010062806.1:110180626-110203664 GCA_026402145.1 Polypterus bichir lapradei | reverse complement strand
CTATCTATCTATCTATCTATCTATCTATCTATCTATCTATCTATCTATCTATCTATTAAGCAGATGGTTTTAATGTTGCGGCCAATCGGTATATATACAGTATATATTCACTAGTGCTCAAAAATTGGTAATCACCTAGCTTACAGATTGCATAATTTAATTTAATTGCATAAAGTTTCATGTTATGGATAGAAAGGTAGCACAGTCATAGCACTGCTGCCTTGCACTAAGGAAAGAGCCAGGATTATCATCCTGGGGTCTCCTTGTGTGGACCTTGCATGTTCTCCTCATGTCTTTGTGGGTTTCCTCCAGGTGCTCCAGTTTCCCCCCACATCATTCAGATTAGGTGGACTGGTGATGTTAAATTGGCCCCGGAGTGTGTGTGTATGTTTGTGTCTGTGTGTTCACCTTGTGAACTGGCACTCTGTCCAGGGGATCATTTCTGTCTTGCACCTTCTGCTTACTGGGAGGTCCCCCCCCACCCTACTCAAGGTATAGTGGGCTTAGAAAATGATATGGTATCAAAGTACCATTAACTTGACTTTAAAATATAGCCAAGTCATTGCTAATTTTGCAAATGGCTATTACTGTTTGAAATGACTGATTTATAATTTTTTTATTCACATATGACAGCAAAGCCCTATTTTCAGCAGCCATGTCTCCAGTGTCTCTTAGCTCATCCTTAGTTAATCATGTTTAAATGCTAATTGGTTATTACAGAAACCTTTGGAATTGGGTTAGCACAACTGAAACCTATTTTTCAATTTAATAAAGCATGTAAATTGTCTTTCCTTAGTGTGCTGTTAAGATGGAAAAATAGAGTAGCGAGCAGGACTAAGGATCAGAAGAAGAGATGTAGTTGAAGGTCAAGGCAAAGATCGAAATCCGGAAAGTCAAGAGATCTGAAGTCAAACTTTAAACGCAAATCAAGAACTAAAGTCGAAGAAGCTCGGCTATGAATTTGTAACTAAAGACATAGGGGTTATCCATAATCTCGGGTAGAGTTGCGACATCAACACTGACCCTTTTTCCTGTCACCTTATTAATGTTACTCTTGAGTGTAAATAAAATAATAATACATTTGATGGCTGTCCACTAGAGGGCAGCTCTGTAGTAGGTAACTGAGACTTGGCAGCAAGTTGGCTGTGTCTCTAGCGGCTGTATATTGAGACACAAATACTATCGCGGCTCAATGAGATACAACTTAACTCGTACCTCACGTTCACAAGTGTTAAAGTTGAATTATGATTTCTAAAATGGCCAAGAAAATTGTCACTTTATTGTTGTTTTGTGAAATGAAGGTTATTCCAAGATGCAAATTGCCAAGAAACTGAAGATTTCATACGGGGGTGTCCATCTTGAGAGAAGAAGGCAAATCCTTGGAATAACCCAGAAATCCACCATCTAATATTTGGTTTTTTTTTTCGTCCATTTCTGGAGTCTGGCCCAATGTGCATCTTAATGGGACTATGTAGGTTTGAGAATATTATACGTTTTTTTTTTTAAAGTTGAACATGGACGTCTACCGTAGTATGGACTGGTGCTTCATACCCAGACTGTGTTTCCTCCAACATTCTATTGGGAATAGTGATATTTATCAAACATTGATTTTAAAATAATTGTGCAATTTTATAAAGGTGGCCAGGATTTCATGTCTGTTGTTAATCCTCACTTTGGATGGAAAGGCTTCAGGAAGTGGATGTGTGGATAGATGATGACTGCCAGAGTGTAATCAGCAGGCGTCTGCTCCAGTGGCACCATGATGATTATGGCACTGTTCCCAGCAGGCCTGTTGGCACACTTTCTCCAGTGCAACCTCTAATTTAAAGCTACTGGCAATATTATTTACCATAAAATCACATTTATTAATGTCATATCTGGTGTTTTTCCTCAGTCTGCACTCGTTGTGATTCCACTCCATTGTTGAAACAATATAAACCATGTGATGTTTACAATGTTAAGACTCTTGGTCCTCTCAGTTGTCTCGTTCACTTTACGTTTTTCCATTTCTTCTGTCCAGCTCTGTAGTTTAAGATGTCAAGTATCTGCCAGCACTCTAGCCCCATCACAAAGAATTTGGACCATGCTCTCCTCTGGGTATATTTTCCATCTGAGTTGCAGATGTGAACACTTGGACCGGGCATCACTTGTCACAAAAGCGAAAGCAACAGTCAGTAGTTAGATTCCCACAAAGTCGCCTCACTTCACTCTTCCCACCACAATATGGAGAAGCCTATAGCCTGCGTGTTGACAGCCAGAATGAGCTGAAACCACAGCCTGAACATCAACGTCTGAATCACAGACTCTTTGTATTAGTTCTCTGAAAGCAAATAATGCAAATGCAAATAACCAATGGCCAATAGTTACGGGATTAGCGGGCTTCCATCTGTTTTGATCTAACTTGAAACCTCTACGCCTAATCTACAGTGCCCATTAGCAGAGAGAGAGGCAAACCATGATGTCAAAGCAGTTAAGACAGATGCTATCTTGGCTCACCAGGCGTCGATGAAAATGTTTGGCTGGATCAGATCAAATCTGCTGTGAAGACGTAGCTGTTGTTGCCTGAGGCGGCGGCAGACTAACTCAGTACTGTACAGTTGCTCTGAATGTGGACATTCTTGTGAATCTCCCTTAGTGCTGGACTCGGTTGACTCTGGAAGCCTTCAATACCCATAAAACCAGTGCATAATTTCTCCTTGTGAATAAAGTGGCAATCTTCATTGGCAGAGACGACTGGCTGCTGTTAAGATTCGTCAAACCTTGGACATGTTGCTGAATTTTTTTTTTGTCTGCGGTAAATGTTTCCTATTCAATTGTTGTGAAATATCCTAAAGCTTTATTTTCAAGGAACCCTTTACCATATGTGTGTGTTTTGGTTTATTTCTTTAGTTTGACAAAGGCGTAGTTTAATTTTTATCTTGTCACAATGTCATTTTAGAGTCTCAGCATATTGCTAAGGTGCAAGAGGTAGTGTTTCAGCACTCTGTAAGAGAATGCAGATTTAATCTTTGAACAGTGTTGGGTTTGTGCTCATAGAGTTAGATATTCTGGTTAATGACTTACAGTTTCCCACTTCTGGATTTGGATGTGAGCAACACTGAAGCACCACAAGGGTCAGGCCTGTCTCTTTGTCTCTTCAGTTTGCACACCTCCGACGATAAATATAATACCTGGTCTTGTCAATTGCAGAAGTTCTCAGATGATTCTGCGCTTATGGGATATATTGAGTGGATGTACTGTAGAGGTGGTACACCTGGTACACTTGGGGATCTACATTAATTACAGGTTGGACTGGTCTCGCATCACGGTGTAACTATACAGTCATATGAAAAAGTCTGTGAACCCCTCTCAGCCTGCATAATAATTTACTCTACTTTTAACAAAAAAGAAAACAGTGGTATGTCTTTCATTTCCTAGGAACGTCTGAGTACTGGGGTGTTTTCCGAACAAAGATTTTTAGTGAAGCAGTATTTAGTTGTATGAAATTATATCAAATGTGAAAGACTGGCTGTGCACAAATGTGGGTCCCCTTGTCACTTTGCTGATTTGAATGCCTGTCACTGCTCAATGCTGATTACTTGCAACACCAAATTGGTTGGATTAGCTTGTTAAGCCTTGAACTTCATAGACAGGTGTGTCCAATCATGAGAAAAGGTATTTAAGGTTCTCAATTGCAGGTTATGCTTCCCTTTGACTCTCCTCTGAAGAGTGACAGTATGGGATCCTCAAAGCAACTCTCAAAAGATCTGAAAACAAAGATTGTTGAGTATCATGGTTTCGAGGAAGGCTACAAAAAGCTATCTCAAGAGGTTTAAACTGTCAGTTTCAACTGTAAGGAATGTCATCAGGAAATGGAAGGCTACAGGCACAGTCGCTGTTAAACCCAGCAGGTCTGGCAGGCCAAGAAAAATACAGGAGCGGCATATGCGCAGGATTGTGCAAATGTTACAGACAACCCACAGATCACCTCCAAAGACCTGAAGAACATCTTGCTGCAGATGGCGTATCTGTACATTGCTCTACAATTCAACACATTTTGCACAAAGAACATCTGTATGGCAGGGTGATGAGAAAGAAGCCCTTTCTGCACTCACGCCACAAACAGAATCGCTTGTTGTATGCAAATGCTCATTTAGACAAGCCAGATTCATTTTGGAACAAAGTGGTTTGAACTGATGAGACAAAAATTGAGTCATTTGGTCATAACCAAAAGCGCTTTGCATGGCGGAAAAAGAACACCGCATTTCAAGAAAAACACCTGCTACCTACTGTCAAATTTGGTGGAGGTTCCATCATGCTGTGGGGCTGTGTGGCTAGTTCAGGGACTGGGGCCCTTGTTAAAGTCAAGGGTCGGATGAATTCAACTCAATATCAACAAATTCTTCAGGATAATGTTCAAGCATCAGTCACAAAGTTGAAGTTACTCAGGGGTTGGATATTCCAACAAGACAATGACCCAAAACACAGTTCGAAAACTACAAAGGCATTCATGCAGAGGAAGAAGTACAATGTTCTGGAATGGCCGTCACAGTCCCCTGACTTGAATATCATCGAAAATCTATGGGATGATTTGAAGCAGGCTGTCCATGCTCGGCAGCCATCAAATTGAACTGAACTGGAGAGATTTTGCATGGAAGAATGGTCAAAAATACCTCCATCCAGAATCCAGACACTCATCAAAGTCTACAGGAGGCATCTAGAGGCTGTTAGATTTGAAAGGGAGGCTCAACTAAGTATTGATGTCATACCTCTGTTGGGGTGCCCAAATTTATGCACCTTTCTAGTTTTGTTATGATGCATATCGCATATTTTCTGTTAATCCAATAAACTTAATGCCACTGCTGAAATACGACTGTGTCCATAAGGCATGTCAGATATTAAAAGAAAGTTTCGACTTCGAAAGCTCAGCTAATGATAAACAAAAATCCAAAGAATTAAAAGGGGTTCTCAAACTTTTTCATATGACTTTATAAAAAAGGTGAGAGCAGGTTATTTTTTCTTAAGAGACTCTGCATCCTTTTAATGTATATAAAATCCTAATCCTAAAAGTGCAACGATTTTATGTGACGTTTTTATGTCACATTTTTTGTCACGTTTTAAATTGTGCTTATTTTAAAACCTACATATATATGTTTGGTATCATTCTTTTCAGAATTTATCAAACTTTAATGTGATATTGTTAGATTTTTAGACTCTTATTCCGTTTTTAAATTATAAACTAAAAAATATCAAGAATTCACATCCCGTGAGACGAGACTTTGTGCCAAAACATTTAACCACGTCTGGGGCCGGAAATAAAAGACAAAGAGTAGGACAGCTGCTGTACAGGCTTTTAAATGTTCAAAGCGCCGCACAAGATGCAGATCACGCAGCACAGCAGCAACAGCAAGACAGCAGCTGGTCGAGCAAACAAGAGGTAAAAAAAACTGTATTTGTTTCCCATTGTATCACCATTTAAGAGGGGGTTTCAGAGGAGTGACCGCATCTCCTTGGGGTGCGTTCAGCCACTCTCTTCACAACACGAGTGGTATTAACGCAAAGTGGCTGGCACGTAGTACAGAAAAGGGGGGTTGGCAAGCGAAGTGAGCAGGGGGTAAGCCTCCAAGTTTATATATATATATATATATATATATATATATATATATATATATAGTGTGGCAGATTGCCGGGGTCATTACCTGGCCGGGATGCCTGGAGGGACCGGAAAAGGACAATAATAGCTTCCGGATCATGAGAGAGCAACTGCCCTGGACTAGTAAAGGACCATAGGAAAGGAGAAAAAGGGTTAGGGCCTATTTGGACCCATGGCCACCGCCAGGGGGGCGCCTCAAGCCTCATCAGACCTGGAAAACTGTCACTTCCGCCACACCAGGCAAGATGGACGCCCGGAGTGCTTCCGGGGCAAAGGGCAGCACTTCCGCCACACCAAGAAGTGCTGCCGGAAGATCGTTTCCAGCCTCCTGGAATGCATCCGGGCAGGAATAAAAGGTGCTGCCTCCTAACAGTCGAGGAGCCAGAGTTGGGAGTGGGAGTAGGACGAAGCTCCCAGGAGGAGAATAGAGGCGGCGAAGGACTGAGAGAAAGAGAAGGTTTATTCTGGGGATTATTGCTAAGTGCTTTGTGTGTTGTTCGGGACCGGATCCTGTGTTTATTTGGGGAAAACTAAACGTCTGCTTTTATAAAGATGTGGTTTCTGACTGGTGGTGTCCGGGCAAATATCACAATAGATATACGGGGGACGTTCACAAAGTTTCCGCACTTTTATATTTTCATTGGAAATGGTGAAGGTGGGAGTAGTAGTAATTGGGCATTAAAAATTTGGTACGATGCTGGAAAAATTGCATCACAAAGGAAAGTGACTATGTAGAAAAGTGATGTAATTTGTTTTTGAAATTCTTAATAAACAGAGTTAAAAAAAAGTGCGTTAAGTTTTTGAACATCTCTATATGCATTGAATTAACCAAGTTACCCAACTAAATGTAAATGTAATTAAATGAGAGCACGCGTACATTAGTATTCAATCTTCTTTGTGATATAACTGTAATTAAGCACTCATTTGTAACAAATTGAAAGCAGGGTCTGACCACATTAATACCATGTAGGCTTTTAGGCTATACTGGTGTAGAATTTTTGAGTTTGTATCCATGAGGATCTCATTTGTTTGTATTTTGACTTTTTTGGACTGGTTTTTCCTGTCACTCTTGGGATTGTTATGACATTGACATCACCTTTCCACTATTTCAGCAACATTCCATTGCTAGTCTGCTGATCGCTAGCATTGTGACTCGTAACATCATCAAATAAATCTTTTAAAAATAGTGGCCTTTTAACTCTTTTACCCACATACTAGATCTCTCTAATCTCTTAACTTTGTCAGTTCTGCGAAGAGCAGCTCTAACACGGAAAGAAGGATGTAATACTGGACACGTGAGCAGCAGTTATGATTATTATTAAAAGAATTATGTGAAAATGGATAAATAACTTGTACGTTTACTGTATGTGCTTCTATGTACATATGTAACTTGTACACTTAAACATTTGTTGTGTATGCACTTTAATGATTCCGTAATTCCATATTGAATGAAATAACATACTGTATTTAAGCAGCAAATATATCTCTGTAGCACCACAAAAGGGTCTGACAACCATTGGGAAAGTGACTCCTGAGATATCTGGAGCCTTGGGATTCAATGACAAAAGGATCTAGTCTTTTTTTTACAGTGCTTAATATGTACTTATGTCATCATAGAGTGCCCACGAGAAGGTGGGCAGCCATTTGGCCCGGGTCACCACAACTGTGACTGTTAAGGCCAACCATGGACCCCCAGTGGTTTATCTTCTCCTGCAATGTTGTTGACTGTAGTTTTTGTTTTCCTCTTCTCCACAGTCAGAAGGTCCTCTCTCAGTTACAACTTTAAGGGATTTAAAAGTGTCATGTTGTATGTTAGTGAGAATTCACAGAGTGTTTAATATACGTAAATGTATGGTTTTGCCATTTGCAGTTAATGCTTTGTAGTTGTGGAATTGTATACACACTGTGAGCCTGTACTCAGTATGGAGGGTCCATTTGGAGTTTCATGTGGGATGGACGAAAGTTGCTCCTTATTGTTCATAGTGGCTTAGATTTCACTATCCTGTAGAGGGGTGGGGTCCCTTCAGTGTCCAGTGCACACATCCCTAGAGTAGCACAAACAGCACCCCTTTGTGAATATACTGTGGACTTTAAGGAGCACATGGCCCTTGGTATGCTTAGCTTGTGCACTTTTACTTGTAGAAGCGGCACCCAGCGGGTAACATCGCATACTCAGTATCATCAGAGTTCAACGACTGGAGGGGGGGGTGCCCCTCTTAGTGTCTGGAGCACGTGCTTCTTTAATAGTATAACCGACACACCTTTGTGTATATCTCAAAACTTTTAAGGAGTGTGCACCTATTGCTTTCATAAATGGTGTCCAGCAGGTAACAGCATACACTCAGTATTGTCGGAGTTTGATAAATAGTCCCCCTCAGAGTCCAGAGCACTCACCCCTATAGTAGCACAAACATCAGCCATTTGGACTTCACTTGTAGAAATGGTCCCCAGTGGGTAAAAACGCACACTCAGTATCATCAGACTGGAAGGGGGTTGTCCCCCTCAGTGTCCCGAGCACGTGCTCCGTCAGTAGCACAGACAGCACCTTCTTTGTGTATATACCATACATTTTAAGGAGTGCATGCCCCTTGGTGTACAGAGTGTGCAACACTTTTACTTTCATAAACGGCGCCCAGCGGGTAACAGTGCCCATTCAGTATCATCAGAGTTTGACAACCTATCCCCCAGATGACGCTGCCTTAGACGACTAACCTATGTCACTTAATGGATTGATGGGCTCTAACTGCTATACAAAAATAAACTGAAATTATAAGAATAAGTTCTGATGGACCTCTTATAATGAGGTCTGCTTACTTCCTGTTCACTTGAGTGCTGTAATCCATAACACTTCAATATACTTCAATAAAGTACAAAACATTAAAAAAAGCAATAAATACTTCCTTATGTACATCATTCTGACTAAACACTCTGTCTTCATTAGGAATTAGTTTTCCTTTCTTTTCTGTATTTTCTCCGTCATTATAATGTTTGCATCAGACCTGCCGTGGAGCACCATTTGCGAAGCACTGCTTTAGAGCAAGTAACATATGCTTGGCCTTGTGTAAAAACTAGAGACGATAAATACATTTCAAAAATACCTAAAGTTTACCAAGCAATGGAGATGGTCGAAATGGCACATGTGCTGGCACACCAAGTTGTATTATGAAGCTGAGCGCAATAATACTGTATGATTATAAATACACACATCTGCATCAGCCTTAAATTCACTCCATGGGTTTCCCAAGTTGGAGTTTCTGGTGTATGTGTGTGTGTGAGCTTATTACTATCTACATATTAACTTCATTCATTTCTGAATGTTCTGTAGCTTTATGCTGCTCACTGCTGGGAGTATGTGTGCAACATTTAAATTTGTGTCATCCATGAGCCGTACATATCGTAGATCATGCAAGGATTTCAGTGTTTCTCCGTTCTAACTGTGATTCTAGTTTAGTGTTTTGGCTTCTGCTGTTTTGAATTTAGCATGTTTTAGACTACGCCTTTGCCCACTTCTTTTATTCTTTTCATTACGTTAATTAATTTTCCTTTTTCTGCCTTTTGGCATTCAACACAACAGGTTGTCCATCCTATTCTCTGAGATTTTCCAAAATAACATGAATTGGAGAGTTGAAGTTCCTAAAGTCCTCCTCGCTACCACACTACTTGGTCTTTGCCTACTCCTTTTATTTTTTTCATTATATTTTTTAATTTTCCTATTTCAGTCTTTTGGCAGTGGCTGTTTTCATAACATCTGGCACCAGCCATGTTTTCCTTTCTTTTTTGTTACCTGCATTCATTTCTTAACTTGGACTTACAATCTTTAACATTAATTTAATGAATATTTCCAAGTAGTTGGTGTAATTGTTTCTTTGGGGCCTGTTGAGGTGGATTGATTACCAGTGCCCTTATATTGTACGCTTGTATTGCTGTTTTTTTTTTGGACTTCACCAGGATTTTTTAAATACACCAGTTAAATGAAAATTCATAGTATTATGATATGGGAAGAACGAAGGGTATCCGGAACCATGGACAACGTAAGAGCACCACACAAGGAATGACTGAGAGATTCAAACATGAAATTCTGAAACTGCAGCTAACCAGAAGTGATAACCATTGCATCTCCTATTTTGAAAGTAAATAATCCAAATTACTTCAGAACATTAGAACAGTTTTGATAAGAACAGGCCATTCAGTACAACAGGCTTGTCAATCCTATTCATCAAGATTGTCCAAAATAACATGGATTCGAGATTTGAAGGTTCGGTACTTTTCTATTATCGTGACGTAAATCCATGGGGCTGCCACGCCCACTGCCTTCCACTGAGAGTAACGCATGTGCAGCACGCCATGTTGACAGTATATTCCTTGCCACTAATCTTTTTGTGTTATCTCTGTGATAGTGCAGTATACCCTAGAACTATGAAAATTTGGGATCTACCAACTAGCGAGGCGACATCTGTGTCCCTTCTTGAGGACACAGGTATTCTTTCTATAGAAAGGCACTGTCCCCGAAACCACCCTATGGAATTATATTTCTCCAACCAGGTAAAGTAGAGGTGCTTCAGGAAAACTTGCCGCACAAATGTCACCATCCGACAAGGGAACTGGCTGGAGAATTCCCGATTACCATTCACAACTGTGGTTCGGTTCATTTATTCATGGTGTGAGGAACTAACGTCAGTAAAATGCTGCAAAAACCAATTAGACATGGTGCAGGGAACTATAGTTGACTCGAACAAATATATGCGGGAAGTTTGCACGTGGGACGTCAGTCTTTGCGAGAGGACACAATTTGGAGACGAGGGACTATGCGTCGAAATCGATGAAAGTTTGTCCGACATGCTGGATGAGGAGGGAGGCCCCAGTGATTTACGTCACGACAATAGAAAAGTACCGAAGATTCCTTAAAGTCCTACTTTTCACCACATTACTTTATAATTTATTCTTTATTAATTTATTCTATGTGTCCATGGTTTATTGCATGAAGAATGAAGAACATTTTTGTGAAATCTGACCTTAACAAGTCACCACCTATGTCCCCGTGTCCTTGTTGCAGGATTTATTTTAAAGTAACAGCCGGTATCTGCTGTAATAATTTGTCTCATAATCTGAAATACTTTGAATGTGTCACCTCTCAATCTCCAGTTTCTCCTCATATCCTAATTAGTTATTGTGTAACAGACCCCCTCTATTTCAAAGCGGAATTCCTAATACATTTTTAGACTGGTAAAGATATGATGAGCCGCTGGCCTGATTTTGCTTGCACATTGCTCAACACATCCTGCTTCCTAGAAATGATTATTTATTCAGAATGAGCTGTGACTTCAGTGCCATGTACAGGTACATATCCTTCCTCTTTTTTTTGTAATATTCTATGATACATTAAACAGCACTTTGGAAAGAACATTTTCTGCCTTCTCGGTGAGGCCTAATGGAATACACTCTGCAAACATGGGGAAGTTCATGAATTGTGTATGGTTTACACAGAGAGTGCCTTCATGGAGTGACTCACACAGCGGTCCGGTATAATGCTGAGCCCCGCTGTGAGATGAAGTAATAGAATGAAATCGCCATTGTGCAGCAGGGAGCATCACACCATAACTTGCCGAGGCTAAGGATCATTAAAAATGATGTGGCTACGTCAACTGCCTTTCCAGATTTTATTTTAGTGTTGTACACGGCTGCATTTTATTGATATAACATCAGGAGAATTGCGTGAGTTTTTTTGGACATCAGCATTTGAAAAGCAATATTTTATTCTACACAGTGAGTTGAAATGCTTTGCAACGTGTTGTGCCCTCTTCCCATGTGAAGTGACTAAAGCCACGGTGAAGGCATGAGCAGTGACAATCAGAGAAACGTACCGTGTTTGGAAAATTCACAAAAATGAAACACAACAAATTTGACCATGAAAGTTTTTTTTTTTCCACTGTCTAAAAGTTAAAAAGAGGCATATAAACTTTATAGGTCTCAGATCGATTAGGTCATTTTTGTTGCATAATTAGTTCAGAAATTCACTGTAAATGTTTTTTCCTTCTTGTTTTCTTGGATTAGTTAATGGCTGGCAGAATTTTAAAATGTGAAGCCTATATTTGGTATGTATTGAAGGGGCTGATCTTAAAGTATCATGTTTTGATTATGTTTTCTATTTGGGTGGTACGTACAGCGGTAAACAGCTGCATCACGGCTCCAGAGGTTTGGGTAGAACTTTTGTGACCCAGGCATTATCTGTGTGGAGTCTGCATGTTCACTCCATGTTTTTGTGGGGGGATTACTTCATCTCATTCCCAAAAAAAAAAAAAAAAAAAAATATATATATATACCCCTGCTTGCTTCACTCACCAACCCCCGACCTACGCTATGCGCCAGCCACTTCGTGTCTCTGACACTAGCATATGTGGATTTCACTTTCACCAAACAAATCTTCTAATTCATTGGGAAGAAACACTACTTTTCCCTGATGGCAACAGGAATTAGATGATCTAAAAGTCTCTGAGTTTAAAGCCGAACAATAACTACATACTTCTGTTATATCACCTATGTTCATATATTCAATCTCTTTTCGCTGTTCCGTTATTTCACTGAGAAATAATTTCTGTTTGTTATCGCTAATACGATCTTTGCTATTATTTTTTGAGACTTTCGAATTGTAGTACTTTCATAATCTCTAACCTGCTCTGCATGTGTATCACGCCAATGTTTTTGAACCTCTTTAGGACATTCTACTTTGTCTTCTACTCTTTGTCTTTTATTTCCGACCCCACTTGGAGCTGAGAGCGCTGGAACTGTGTCTGACAATAGCATTCACATGAATGAGAAGTGATTGGACTGTGGGTGTGGTTGTAAATGTTTGGGAGGAGGATGGGACTTGTCAAAATCTCTTGGCAAAAAGTCTAGTCTCGCAATATATATACAGTATATATATTGTAAGGTTTCTAAACTCTATTTGGGACGACATGCCAAAGAGTGCCCCAATGTGCAATCTACATGTGTGTATAGGAGATCCCGCTACAATAAATAACTGTGCTGTTCCTATTTCAAGCTGAATAAAGTTGGTTTTGCTAAAGTACTGAAACTCAGCCTCGTGTTTTGGGACGCAAGGCAGAGACTCACACGTCACGATATATATATAAAATCTAATGTCTGTCTGTCTGTATGTCTGTCTGCCCGCTTTTCACGAGAGAACTACTTAACGGATTTACATCAGGTTTTTTCTATAATTTGCTTGAACATTCCAGTTGATTTTGCAACTTCTCTCATCATGCTAAGTATCATAGTTCACTTGCAGCGGTGATTTAAAATGCAAATAAATCCGAGAGAGATTTGCTGTGGGCCGAGGACAGGGGAAGTGGGCAGGGCCCTCCTCACTCACGTACCAGCCTCCATTTGAGTTGGTCTGATATGGCATTGGCGAGAGGGTTTTAATCCCTTCCATTCCTCTAATCATGATGCACATGCCCTTTCAATTCAAGAGATTACAGCTCTTAGTGAAGCTTTGCTTTGCAATGTCAATTAACAAAGACCAGGGACAGACAGTCAGGTTGGAAGGCGTTAATCTTAGCTCAACACACTTCTTGCATGGTCAGCTTTATGACGATTTCTCCCAGGTTAGTTCCCCAAGAAACCTATGTGTCCTCGCCCCTGTAAGCAAAACCAAAAACATTGTATATCAAGAGGCCCTTGGATATGAAAGCTATCAATCTTAGTTCTCCTCAATACAAATTATTTTTATTTTTTTATTGACCTTTCCCAAGGTTTCCTCCATTTTTTCCCTACAAGGGTTTTTTTGGAAGTTTTTCCTTGTCTTCTTAGAGAGTCAAGGCTGGGGGGCCGTCAAGAGGCAGGGCCTGTTAAAGTCCATTGCGGCACTCCTTGTGTGATTTTGGGCTATACACAAATAAATTGTAGGCACAATACATAGAAAAAAAAATGCAGTGTGCTTGGTGGTTACTCTATCAGGTGGGCGTTAACATATCGTAATCTCTTGGACCAATAGCGTGAGTTTTTCCAGATTTGACTTATACAACCGACATTATAAAATATGGGAAATTATACAGTAAAATCAAGCCATGACTTACCCGCAGGAGAACTAACAATGCAAGTATATACGGTATTCCAATTTTCCTTCCACCTCCCAAAAGACTGTGGATTTTCAGAGGGTCTCCCAAGTTTGTCAGAGTGTGTGGCCACTGTGATAGACAAGTCAGGAAGCCCAGAGCTGTCAGATCAAGCCCCAGTCCATTTGAGAAAGCAACTTTATGTTTATAACGTGACTGATCAAAAACCTTGCTGTCCGGCCACGTTGCCTGTGTGATCATCTTCTTATTACATGAAGCACAGTCACACTGGATTAATTGTCTCCCTAGGCCTCAGAAAGTGAAGTTTGAACCAGAAACATTATGCTTTCAAGTGCAGTGCTTGCTCCCTTCGACCACTCTGCCTATGAGGTGAAGCCCCGTTAGTACTTGTGGTTTGACCGTGTCTGGTTTCTGATTTGTGTTTTTATTTTTAATCATGTATATAAAAGCC
Organism: Polypterus bichir lapradei; assembly: GCA_026402145.1. Lineage (NCBI taxonomy): Eukaryota > Metazoa > Chordata > Cladistia > Polypteriformes > Polypteridae > Polypterus > Polypterus bichir. Next base: position 110,189,506 of record JANRMT010062806.1, on the reverse strand, counting down.
TTTTTATGATTTTTTTTTTGTAATATTGTGCTTCTTTTCAGGTTTGCCAGAGCAAAGTCTTTGAGCTGACGGAGAGAGTTTCTCAGTACTCCTGGTTCCCTTGCCCAGAGGCTCTTCAGCAGCAGTCCTCAATGATCTCCCAGTTCTGGATGAAGGTACAGGGTCGAGAAAGGGGGCTTCTCATTTACACAGTCGGATCAAATAGACCTTCTTATGCTGGCAGATCTGTGTGTACTTCACAGTTTAACCAGATCATGTGTCTTGAAAGGCACTGTGGCCAAGTAGCAAACCATAATGACCTCTGGTGACACTCTATAAATCATGTGTTTATGACTCCCGAGAACCCCACTAAGTAGCCCACTAGGACAACATCTGATGGTCTACAAGTGGAAACAGCTGCCTTTTTGAGGAGAGGAAGAAGAAGATCGTACATTTAGAAATCACTGCCAGGAAAGCTCAAACAACTTTTTTTTTTTCAAATGTACAAATCCACACATTTGTACCGCTTTATTTGTCAGATTTACTATTTTAGTATGCAGCATGCAAAGACAGAAGCCAGCATGGTGGTGTACTGGTTAATGCTGTAGCTTCTCGGCTCCGGAGTTCTAAGTTCAAATCCTGTATCCTGACATTTCCTGTGTGTAGCTTACATGTCCTCCCCTTTTTTCTGCATGCGTGTTGGCCCTTACATCTACCAAGATATGCAGGTTAGGTAAACTGGTCATTCCAAATAGGCATTGACAGAGGTGGACCCATAGAAAGAAGGGTGCCATATCCAGAGCTGAATTCTGCCTTGCATCCAGTCTTGCCAATGTAAGATTTTACCTCCTGCGACCCAGAATAGGAATAAATGGAAACAAGGAGGTAGCCTCCTTACTGTTACATTTTTTCTCGAAAATCTACACTCAATAAATCATAATGACAATGTGCCAATGTGTCTTCAGAAAACTCTACAAATTTATTAAAAAATACCAAATAAAATCTCTCCTTCACATAAGTATTCAGACCCGTTGCTGTGGCACTTCAAATTGTGCTCAGGTGTATCCTGTGTGCTTTAATTCTTCATGTGATGTTTCTAAAACCTGATTGGAGTCCACTTGTGTCAAGATTAATTGATTGGACATCGCCCCCTGTGTAGAGAAGGTCCCACAATCCACACTGCATGTTGGAACAAAACCCAAGTCATGAAGTCCAAGGAACTCTCTGTAGACCTCTGTGATCAAACTGTGGTAAGGCATAGATTAGGACAATGGTATAAAATTTTAAAAATCATTGAGTATTCCCAGGAGCACAATGGCCTCAATAACTGTGAACTGGAAGAAATTTAGAACATTAGAACAATCTAGACGAGAGCAGGCCATTCAGCCCAACAAGGCTCGCCAGTCCTATCCACTTATTTCTTCCAAAAAAACATCAAGTCGAGTTTTGAAAGTCCCTAAAATCTTACTGTCTACCACGCTACTTGGTCGCTTATTCCAAGTGTCTATCGTTCTTTGTGTAGAGAAAAACTTCCTAATGTTTGTGTGAAATTTATCCTTAACAAGTTTCCAACTGTGTCCCCGCGTTCTTGATGGACACGTTTTAAAGTCACAGTTGATCCATTGGACTAATTCCGTTCATAATTTCAAACACTTCAATCATGTTTTGCTTAAAAGTCTAGATTCTTCCTAGGGTTGGCCATGCAGCCAGATTGAGTAACCAGGTGAGAAGGGCCTTGGTCAGGGAGGTGACCAAAAACCGAAAGTTTATTCTAACAGAAATTCAGATTTCATCTGCTGAGATGATAGAATGTTTCAGAAAGATGACCATCTCATCAGCGCTGAATTAATCAGGCACATATGACATTGGTGTTTTAGGTAATTAGTGAAATCTGTACTGGCCTAATGTGAATATGAGTAGGTGGGTATGTGGGTGGCATGAACTAGCGCCCCATCCATGGCTGCTTCTACTCTTCAATCTGAAATGGACTGAGCAGGCTTGAGAATGTTATGTTAAGTATTATGGTTTACTGTATTTAGCGTTCACACTAATTGAATTAAATGCTTGTGTTTCTCTGACAGGCATTTTTTAGCCAGCCAATGGTGGCTGCCGCAGTGATCATTCACTTGTCTGCTGATGGAACCAGCTTTATGGACCAGAGTCAGAAGACTATGACCGTTAAGTTGATTGATACCAAGGATCAAGTACACGATTTAGGTAAGAGTAAATTTGTTGGCGTTTATTCTGTCAATGTATAATTATAAAGTATCAGGGACATGGAATGAAAGGGTATTTATGGATAAATCAGTGCAACAAGTCCAACTTTATTTTCAGATGCAAAATGGAGCATTTGCCATGCATACAAATAAACACACAAATAGAACAATAAAAGTATTCAAGTGGTCACTAAGTGATTCACAGTCCATCATACACCTTAAAGAGCATTAGAAAAATTGTGATGAACACAGGTCATTCACCCCAACAAGCTTGTCCATCCCATTCACCTAGATTGTGGGAAATAATGTCAATTCAAGATCTGAAGGTCTTAAAAGTCCAATTTTCTACTACACTACTTGGTAATTTATTCTACGTGTCTCTGTTTTTATGTGTAAAGACATTTGCATTGCCCTTAACAAGCTTCCAACCAGCAGCCATACCACATGCACTTCAGAAGAGGTCATCCACCTGAAGCTAAACATGTTCAGGCCCAGCCCGTAGCTGGATGGGAGACCCTCTAGGAAAAGTTTGGGTTGCTGCTGAAAGAGGAACATTGGTGAAGCTAAAAAGAGGCACTTACCCTGTGGTCTGAATATGGGTCCAAATGCCCCAGTGCAGTGATGGGGACACTGTGCTGTAAAAATGGTGCCATCCTTTGGATGAAACATTAAACTGAGGTCCTGACTCTCTGTGGTCATTGAAGGTCCCCTGGCATCCTTCGTAAAGAGCAAGGTGCATCCTGATGTCCAGACTAAATTGCCACCTATGGCCTTATCATTCTGCCCCCCTAATCATCCCCTGTCTCTAGTTGACTAACTTCCTCTCACCCCTTCTCCACCCAACAGCTAATGTGTGGTGAGAGTACTGGTGCAAAAATGGCTGCCATTACATTATGCAGGTCTAAGTGGCTCCCCACTCTCTATGTAAAGAGCTGTGAGTAGCCAGAAAGGTGCTACTGTATATAAATGTAAAGAATTATTATTATAACCATGTCCCTATGTTCTTGTTGCAGAATTTATTTCAAAGTAACAACTGCAATCTACTGTTCTCATTCCCTTTATAATTTAAATCAGTTCAATCGTGTCCCCTCTTAAGTTTCCTTCAACTGAAAAGGTTCAACTTCTTGAGTCTCTGATCATTAGACATATATAAACAAAAGACCTGTGTGCGTGTGTGTGTGTCTGCGAGTGTGTGTGTGTGCTTGGAGCAGTCCGCTCTGCTCATGCTCATCCACAGCCACTAGATGGCGCATGCATGCACTTTTAAATTTTTTTGCCACTGGCATGCACCTCAGTTCTCACTACGAAAGACCTGTGTGTGTGTGTGTGTGTGTGCAAGGAGCAGTCCACTCTGCTCACACTCAAGCACAGCCATGGGAGTTGGTGTGAATTCTATGGTAGATGCAGAAGCCTATACAAGTGTGACTTGCACTTGGTAACATGGTGCATGCATGCACTTTTACATTTTTTCGCCTCTTGCATGTACCTCACTTCTTATTCAACCCAAGCAGACAAACTCAGCTTTGTGGTACATGCACATTGTACGTTCACATAGCGAGTTACCATACGTTTGCCTGAGACAGGTTCCAGCCTGTCCTGCTCAATTTGTGCCACAGCTGCACTCAACTACACGTCCGTCTCGGACAAGATACGCCCCATCCCGGCCCATTTAGCTGATGCCTCTGCAACTTCACCAATTCAGTAAAACTGCTAGGGAGTCTTCGAGCTGTTTTTTTGTCCCGAAGAGCACACACAGCTAGTAGTTCACATCTCTTAGTCGTGGAATCAGCCTAGTTGCTCTTCTCTGGACTTTCTCTAGTGCTGTTGTGTCATTCTTGTAATGTGGAGTCAAAAACCGCACACTTTGCTTCATTTATAAAGCTAGCGAACACACAAAAGAGTCTCAAAATGTTTGTATGCGTCTTACCATGTAAACGTTGGAATCTATAAAAGAAAACTTGGTGGGAGAACACGCGTATATTTACAACAACCCTGACTCTTGGGTACGCAACATTTCAGACAAACTAGGAAATGACGACACCTTTGGTCAAACAGGGAAATGCTGCTAGACCAGCTAAATGATGACTGGCACTCATAATAATTAATTTCATCAAGCCGTTATTTTATCCGAGTGTCTGGGCTTGTGAGTGCCCTGATACAAACTAAGAGCCAGGCCTTTAATGTGGCAATTGGTGCCACGACCCTCCTGCCAAGTTGTTGCCTGCCTATGGTAAAGTCATCCCTGATGGAGGATCACAGGAATCATGGGAAAAAGGGGTCCTTTCATCGGATTGGCTGGCTGAGCAACGTTTCAGCCGTGGAATGGCCAAATGGGGAGGCAGCTTGATGGATGAGGTCTCCAGGACTCTAAAAATATCCAAATCTTATTATGGGATATCATCTACAGTTAAATTCTGCTCCGTGCTTCAAAAATTTGTATTATTATGCTGTATTAAGGATTTGTTATGTTCTGTGTATTGTATTGTATTGACCCCCTTCTTTTGACACCCACTGCACGCCCAACCTACCTGGAAAGGGGTCTCTCTTTGAACTGCCTTTCCCAAGGTTTCTTCCATTTTTCCCTACAAGGTTTTTTTTGGGAGTTTTTCCTTGTCTTCTTAGAGAGTCAAGGCTGGGGGGCTGTCAAGAGGCAGGGCCTGTTAAAGCCCATTGCGGCACTTCCTGTGTGATTTTGGGCTATACAAAAATAAACTGTATTGTATTGTATTGTATTGTATAATGACCTCTTAGGCACGGCCATCACAAGCGTGTCTGTCTGCAGAGAGAGTGTTGACCTTGTTGAGAGGTTTACTTACCTCGGCAGTGACATTCATGTCTCTGGTGACTCTTCCTATGAAGTCAGTAGATAGATTGTGAGAGCATGGGGTGGTCATGAGGTCGCTGGAAAGGGGTATGTGGCATTCATGATATCTCTGTTAAAGGACGAAAGTCCAAGTCTTTAGAGTCCTGGTGCTTCCTGTCTTGCTATATGGTTGCAAGACATGGACGCTATCCAGTGACTTGAGATGAAGACTGGACTGGAGTACCTTTGGTACTGTGTCTCTTTGGAGAATCATTGGGTACCGCTGGTTTGACTTTGTATTGTTCATGAAGACCCGAATAAGGCACATTACCTGCATTGTGAGGGAGTGTCAGTTACGGCACTACGGCCATGTGGCGCATTTCCCCAAGGGTGATCCAGCTCGTAGGATCCTCATTGTTGGGGATCCAAGTGGCTGGACAAGGCCAAGGGGTCACCCACGTAATACCTGGCTGTGGCAGATGGAGGGTCATTTCCGGAGTGTGGGACTGGACCACGTGTCTGCCTGGGGGGTTGCCAACTGTATCACGAGCTGTTTCATTGTGTGGTGGGTGCGGCAACGCACTGTACCAGTGCATGCTTCCCAACTTGACTTGACGTGTCAAACATATTACACCTCAAAAGTGATGAACGTGATGCACAAACTCTCTTTTAGTTCTCTTTTGAGAGGGCCAGTGCTGCGTATTTGCACTGAAGAACATTTTTGGTCATTTGTCAGTTTATATCTGCTACCTGTTGTCACTTCACAGAGAATTGGCCGACACGTCAGGAACATCTCAGCCAAGCTTCATTCCATCGTGCCTGCTGTGTTGGAAGTCATTTACCAACTAGCGATGCACTACATTCAGTTTTTCATGTGGTATGGGTGTACACACAATTTGTTTTTGCCAACATAAAAAGGCAACTTGCAGAGGTGTCTGGTTCTCCTAATTTAACTTTACTGCACTCATAATGCAGTAGGGGCTCCCAGCGAGATTGAAGCTGCTTTTGTTACCTTAAGCATTGACATTCCATTCATACCCAAGTTGTCCAAGATGTGACTGGTAAACATTGAGTCTCGATGTCCTGGGTCAACCTGTGAATCATTTATTTTGAGGCAAAGTAGCTTTGACAGACATGATGATGCTGTATGTGGTGGCTGGCTTGTCGGTAAGGCAACTGGCTGAACCGTTAGTGTTTCATGTGGCCTGTACTGTTCATTGTAACAGCAATCACATCATTACACGTGCCAGGTGATGGTGACTACCCGCCCAGACTCTGGAGCTTTACACCTTTCCCAGACCCTTAGAGTGCAGAGGAGAGGTGCTATAATGCCATGCGTGATCTTCTGTTCTCACTTGTGGAGCACAGTCAGTTACTCTTGAATAAAGGATGTGGGGTCTCGACATGTCAGGAGAGAGCAGCTCTACCAGCCAATGAAGTTCGTCACAATTGTGATTATATATGTATGTATTATATATGTATGAGGTTGTTTTACTTGCTCCGTATATGGACGTTTCAGGGTGACATTGAAGGCGCAAACATTTATGAGGTGATCGTGATTTATAGTGTATGCATTTTCCTATTTTTTTTGGCGTGTGCATATTTTCACGCTGTAATCCACGCATAGTTTTATAAATGAATCCCCAGGTGAGACCTCCCATAGTGCACTATATAACTTAAGCATACCCTCCCTTGACTTGTACACCACACATCGTGATATGTTACCTAACATCTAATAAGCTTTCTTGATCGCTTCTCTGTACTGTACACCTTAACATCTCTGGAAAAAAGTCTCCACTATGTTTGTTGAAGTCATTTGCGGTGCTGTTGCATTTATTGGCATAAAATAATATCTTCATGGCCAAGTGAATTGCTGTGGACTCACATCATGAAGTATCTCAGTTCGACGGGTGGGGTGTAGTGACGACGCTGCACGGAAAAGGTGAGAGCTGACACAGTGAGAGTTCAGCTGACGTCACCAGGAATTGGTCTGCTTGCTGTGGTTGCAGAAGGTCTCTTCATGGCTGATTTAGCCAGCGCTTCAAGGGGATTGCTTCTGAGCCAGATGTTACAGGTTTGTGGGTTTCCATCAGTACAAATCTTCAAACTGAGATGGTGTATACTGGAGTCATCCATGGCAGTATATACCTCAGCTAACTCCAGGTTTCAGTGAACCAGAGCCAATCCTGGAAACACCAGGTGCAGGGCAGTGAAGACCTCTGGACAGGACGTTGGTTCATAGCTGGGTCATCTTTCTCACACACAAACACATAAATGGGGTCAATTCAGTATCATCATTTGTCCTAACACACATACTGTTTGTTTAGGATGTGAGAGGAAAATCCAATACCGTGTGGAAAATCTGTGGAAATGCCACTCAGGCAACAGCATAGCACAAGATTTGAAATCATAATGCTGGATGCACTGTGGGTTGCTTTTCGATATTAAAATACAATGTGACTGCAGTGTGATAGCTTTAACACAGCAACGAAAAGCCTTATGCTACATGATGTCTTTGATTCATTCACTTTACAGGCCAGGGCAGCACGGTGGTGCAGTGGGTAGTGCTGCTGCCTCGCAGTAAGGAGACCTAGGTTCACTTCCCGGATCCTCCCTGCATGGAGTTTGCATGTTCTCCCCGTGTCTGCGTGAGTTTCCTCCAGGTGCTTCGGTTTCCTCCCACAGTCCAAAGACATGCAGGTTAGGTGTATTGGCGATCTTAAATTTTCCTTGGTGTGTGTGTGCCCTGCGGTGGGCTGGCACCCTGCCCGGAGTTTGTTCCTACCTTGCCGCCTGTGTTGGCTGGGATTGGCTCCAGCAAGCCCCTGTGACCCTGTGTTAGGATGTAGTGGGTTGGACAATGACTGACTGACTTTACAGGCCTTTCATTCCAGCTTACTGTACCCACTTAATCCAAGTTTAGGGTCACAGGAAGCTGCAGTCTACCTTCTTCTATTATTACTGTATGCTTTATTGGTTTGATACAAGCACTGGTCAATGAATAAAAAGGACAAATGTCAGTTTCCAAGCATTTCCTCCAATCCCAGAACAACTTCGCAATTGCCCCTTTTAATGAAAGCTACACAGGAGGGTTGTGATTCAATCATGAAATACAATTTAACCCTGCCAACAGGAAATGAAGGCTCATTTAAGTGATAAAAGGAGTTATTCCATTGCTAGAGGCCAATACATTATAGGCAGACTTTGAGATTTACTGATCAGCATTATGATACGGGGTCCTCGGGATACTGTGTGCACTGAAAACTCTTTGGGCTTTGCACAGGAAATGTTATCTTTATTCAGTCGTATGCATTTCCAAGAATATTCTGTGTTTTGCTTATACTGTATATGGTTGTTGTGAAAGTTAGAATGAAAGTTTATGTCCCACATTTACTTGTGATATTTGAGTTAATTATGCGCAATGCATTTGATTAGATCATTAGATTAGATTAGATTAGATTAGATTTAATCCCAAGGGGAAATTTATCTGTTAAAATGTACAATGCATTCAGAAAGCATTCAGAACCCATCACTTTTTTCATTTTGTTAAGCTTCAGCCTTATGCTAAGATCATTTAAATTAATTTTCTTCCTCATCAACAATGCTCAATATCCCAGAATGACAAAGTGAAAGCAGGATTTTAGAAATGTTTACAAATGTATTTAAAATAAATAATTGAAATAACTGAAATATCACATTGACACAAGTATTCAGATCCTTTGCTGTGACACTTGAAATCTTGAACAGGTCCATCCAATTTAATAGATCATCATTAAGATACGGAATTAGTGGATTTCCAAAATTAATTGTTTAAGTATCTATCTATCTATCTATCTATCTATCTATCTATCTATCTATCTATCTATCTATCTATCATAGAAT
>JANRMT010062806.1:110154611-110172063 GCA_026402145.1 Polypterus bichir lapradei | reverse complement strand
CCGCCCACCACACACGGCTGCCCTCTTCAATCTTGGTGGGCGGCTAGTGATGCTGCAAGCGGTGACCCGTTTGTGGGGTGTGATTTCGCTGCTCGCGCAGTGTAGTGTCCGTTGGGTGGCTCCCGGCGGCAAGCGGTTTCACTATTTGCCCACCACACATGGCTGCCCTCTTCAATCTTGGTGGGCGACTGGTGATGCTGCAAGCGGTGACCCGTTTGTGGTGTGTGATTTCGCTGCTCGCGCAGTGTAGTGTCCGTCGGGTGGCTCCCAGCGGCAAGCGATTTCATTGCCCGCCCACCACACATGGCTGCCCCCTTCAATCTCGGTGGGCGGCTGGTGATGCTGCAAGAGGTGACCCGGTTGTGGCTGAACGGAGGCCATTGAGGGTGAACGGGGCGGTGGGGGAGTAGCATTATAGTGTGCCTCGGGTGGCTGCCTGTTGAATGGGGGCGGTGGTGGGCGATTCACTACACACTTTTGGCCGCACCGTGTTCGTTCTCGGTGGAAAGACGCTTCAGGCAGCATACTGTAGTGGAGGTGACTGTGAGGTGGGCTGGGGGTGAACCGCCCCTCGCCACCCCCATTCATTCTCAATAGCAAGCCTGCTTGTACTGTTACGTACATAGCAGGAAGTTGTCTCTTGTCAGTACACCAGATGTGTTGACGGGTGCCTTCCTGCTCTGATAGCGTGTACAGTGCTGTGCAGAAGAGCTCATCTTAATCTTTTGTCTTCACCCTTCAAGAATGTCTCTGAAACACAAATCTGATGCAAGTGCTGGTGATACAGTAAAGAAGAGAAAAGCCATCACCATTGAAAATAAAGTAGAAATAATAAAAAGGTCAGAGAGAGGTGAAAGTCCATCATTCATTGGCAGAGCACTTGGTTACATTCGGTCAACAATAGCATTTATTAAAATAATGTACCTGTTCCGACTTATAAACAAATTCAACTTCAGTTCATATCTCGTACATTACCCGGGGACTGCCTTTATATAAATTTGCCAGTTTTACCTATCAGTTTATACTCATTAACCTATAATGATAAAATCAAAATATTTTTTGGAAAGGTTTGCATGTTTATTTAAAGTCAAAAACTGAAATCTCATTCGTGGAAGTATTTAGACCCTTTGCCGGAGCACTTCGGATTGTGGTCCGGGTCATATTGACACCCCTTGAAAGGTAACGAGATAATCAATGTTATTCACTTGACCTGCCAGTGGTTTTAAGGTTGTGACTGACCATCTATTCAGGAAGTATTCACACCCTCTTCACTTTATTATGTTGTATGTTTAATTTCAAATGTAATAAATTTGCCATTTTTGCCCATCAATCTACACTCAATAACCCATAATGCCAAAGTGAAAACATGTCTTCAGGAAGCTTTGCAAAGTTCATAAAAATCAAAAACTGAAATTGTTTATTAATTGATGTTTTCAGACCTTTTGCTGTAACACTCCAAATTGTGCTCAGGTTTATCCTGTTTGCTTTCATTCTCCTTGAGATGTTTCTAGAACTTGATTGGTGTCCACCTGTGGCAAACAGACTTGACTGGGAAACGTTTAGAAAGACACACGTGTCCTGGTGTATGTGAGGTCCCACAATTCACACTGCAGGAGAAAAACCAAGCAAAGAACTCTCTGTAGACCCCTGAGATCAAATTGCGGTGAGGCACAGAACAGGACAAGGAGATAAGACCACTTCTAAAGCTTTGGGTGATTCCAAAGAGCACCTCAATAATTGTGAAATAGAAGTTTGGAACCACCAGGACCCTTCCTAGAGTTGGCCATTTTGCTTAAGTGAGGAACCAAGAAGGAAGGGTGATGGTCAAGGAAGTGACCAAGAACCCAATGCTCACTCTAACAGAGCTTTCTGAAGTCTTGGACTGTCAGAACCATCTCAAAAGTGTCAGCGGCACTCCACAGTAGAGTGGCTAGACAAAAGCAACTGTCGGTTAAAAGATATTTGGCATTAAGGACTCTGGGAGCAGGAGGATCTTTACTGACGAGAGAAAAATTGAACTTTTTCGGGCACAACTCCAAACACTTTTTCTGACAAAACCCTGGCACTGCTCATCACCTGCTCAATACCATCCCTACAGTGAATCATGGTGGTGGTAACATCATGGTATGGGGAAGCTTCTCAGCAGCAGGAACGGGGGGGCTGATCAGAATGTTGGTAAGGATGAATGAGGCCGTTGCTCCAGAGTGAATGAGACCTCAGACTGGGGCAAAGGTTTGACTTTCAGCACAATGATGACATGAATCATACAGCCAAGACAACACTGGAATGACTTTGGGGCAAGTCTCTGACTGTCGACTGAGTGTCCCATCCAAAGCCCAGACTTAAACCTTATAGAACACTAGCTGAAATACCCAGCATTGCCCAGGAGGAAAATAAAGTTTGTTTTTTTTAATTGTTTGAGAAAAAATTAATTAACAAACAATAAAGACTCACTAATGTGCTTTTTTTGCGGTCTTGTATGTATGTTATCATCCAGTTGACGCTCAGAACCGGCCAACCCTATTTAATTTGAAAAGCGACAGGGGTGCAGCGCTGCTTAAACATAAAGAATGCTGGCAGTTGCCTGCTATATACTAACTGTGTAACCCAGCACAGGATCCTAGAAAGTATTGAAATCATCAGAACTACTCTGGGCATCTCTCTGGTATGAGGATGTGTGTTGCTGACGTGCTTGCTTCGTTTGTGTATTAACAGCTAAGCGACTGTCTTTCTTAGGAGGTTTCGTTTGGCCAGTGTGCTGGCCTTGCTTGTGTATTCTCAGAGCTGGAGCCCTCACCCCGACTTTACGTTTCACTTCTGGGCCGGACAGACACACACACTTGCACGCGTAGAACTCTATTTAATTTCAGAAGCAACAGGGGTGCTGTGGTGCTCAAACATAAAGAATGCTGTCAGTCACCTCCAGTTCGCCCTCTGGTGGTCGTTCCGAGTGTCAGCTGAATGATAACATGCATACAAGACCATAAGATAACCCAGAAGGGGGTGGGTTAGGGCTGATTTCACCCTACAGTATTTTTAGTCGACCACTGATAAACATGTGTACCAAGTTTCATGAAAATCGCTCCAGCCGTTGGACGTGATGCTGGAACATACTGTACATACATACACACATTGAGTTTTATATATACATATGTGTAGAGAGACCTCATTTGGAAGTTATGGATACCTTCCATCTAATCTAATGGAGGTTGGGAACATCATGCTACGGAGGTGCTTCTCAGTAGCAGGGACAGAGAAGACTGGTGAGAATTGAGGGAAGGATAAATGCAGCCAAATACAAAGAAGTCCTTGAAGAAAACCTCCTCCAGAGGGCACATCAAGCTCAGATTAGGGTGATGGTTCACCTTTCAGCACAATAATGACCCGAATCTTGCAGCCAAAACAACACTGGAGGGGCCATGGGACAAGTCTCAGTCTACCCATGAGTGGCCTAGCCAAAACCCAGACTTAAACCCCATAGGACATCCTTGGAGAGACCTGAAGATGGCAGTTTACCGGAAGCTTCCCATCCAATCTACCAGGGCTTGAGAGGATCTGCCTCGAAGAATGGGATGGGATGAGGTGTGCAAAGCTGTAGAGACGCATCCAAGAAAACTTGAAGCCGGAAGTGCTGAATTAAGGGCCTGAATTAGTCTATGAATGGGAGAGTTCAGTTTCTGATTTTTAATAAATATTGTAACCCTTCTGTAAACATGCCTTCACTTTGTGATTATGGGATATTGAATGCAGAATGATGGGCAAAAATGGCAAATGGATGGATGGATTTATTTAATGATATATTGTTAAAAATGCATGTGTTTTGTCCTTTGTGAGCACATGCCTGGATTACTTGACATGTAGAGTACTTCTTTGTGACACGACTAGTGTGAGATCATTTTTCATGGACATTTTTACATTGTTTGCTTTGGTCCAGTGTTGGCCTCTATTGACACATATTCTATTACAAAGTCTGTTATTCCTGTTCTTTATGAAAACATGAGATTACATTTTTTTTCTCTGTCCTCACAATAAACTACAGGGTAAGTAACATGTTAAAAAATGTAATTTTTGGGTGGAGTATTTCAGAGAACTAAAGAGTGAGTGTGTGAAATACCCAGGGGGATAGTTACGGGTCAATTTGCTAATGAACAATTAACAAGAAGAAGCTCAACTATTCCATCCCAAATAAAAAGAAATTGTCAATGGCTAGTAAGGCACAAAATAAAGCGACGCTGAAAGAAATACAAAATTCCTCTAAATGGAAAGAAATTTCAAAGGCTTATACCAAATAAAAAAGGTCTAACACTAGGCTATAAGCCTTGACTCCAGGGGAATCCTTTGGATCTCAAATGCAAACCTTCACAAAAATGCAAATTATTAACTGCAAGGGAACAAAGCCTTCAAAGAAAACAAATTCTCACAACAAATCCAAGATCCAATTACCTTATTTTTAAAGTGAAGGGGTAAAAGAGAAGGAGAGAACTCAATGTCCCAGCCGTTCGACCGGCACTGGAAGTTTCCCTAAATAGGATTTCAGCTGGCTGCTCTAATGGCAGCACACCTGCATTATTAAGCATCTCACTCCCCTTGGCTCAACATTTAAACAACAGCAGGACCCACACTAAATAAAACAGCTAAAAGGAAACTATTAACAAACAATAGCACAATAACATGCCACTAAAGAAGAAGAAAAGTAATAGAAATCAAGAAAAACAAAAGTCAGGGATAAATTCCCAGTAAAGTCCTAACTGTGATAGCTCACTTTGGAAATCTCGTGATGTTTTTTGGAGACTGGCAATGGCCACTTTCTGCATGGAATGTGCATATTCTCCACAAATCTGCAGGGCTTATCTTCTGTTGGTTCTGATTTTCCTCCCACTTCTCATCTTACAATCAACATTTGTAATATAATATTCATTGTTATGTCATTCTCCTGTTGCTCCCGAGTTTCCTCCCACGTCCCTTCTTACAGTTATCAGTGTCTCTAATTTGACTGGGTGTGAGTGAATGTGGGTGTCTGTGTCTGCTGTGATAGACTACTGGCCCCTCCATCAGAATACACAAACTTGAACTGGAATAAGAAGATCAGAAAATGGATGCGGGGAAGATGTTTTACATACAACCAAACTAATCAGTCCTCTAGCATGTGTAACTTATACTGATTCTAGAGTCACATATTGCAGTGTCGTCTACTGATTTCAAAGAATCTACTCAGGGTAGAGGATGTTGACCCGCAGTTGTGGAGTTCTTATTTTGGAAAGGGTGCCACTTTTTCCAGAATTTATTGCAATGTGATGACTACAGATCTCTGTATTGCTAGTGGATATTTTTCTTTTTTTTATGAAAACCATGAGAAGATCTGGGTTCTATCTCTGATTTTGTCCAGCCTTGATTTTGGTCAAGGCTGGAGGGCTGTCAAAACATAGGGACTACACAAGAAATAAATTGTTGGGGAGGATGGGCTCAGGAAAGGGTTAAAATCATAAGATCTACTCCATAACATCAAAACCAAAATGAGAATCCAAACCCAAAATAAACAAAAAATTACAGGGACGAGAAACTAAAAAGAAAATAAGCCGACACAAACTAATCGTCAAAAGGGTTTTGGAATCCGTAAACTCGGACTGGCAAATTGTTGCGCTAGATGATGTAGCAAAATCAAGAGAGTCTGATAAGGAGAAAAGGCACAGTCAAAATCCAGAAAAAGGTTAGAATACGTGAGATTAAGCAAAACTAGTGTCAAAAGTAAAATGAGAGGCAAAAATCAAACTCAAAAACATCACAGGAATAAGTCGAAACTTAAACAGAACTAAGTAGAGAGAATAACTAATCACAAACTCGATCCAAACGAATTTTGGAATCCGTAAACTCGGACTGGCAAATTGTTGTGCTAGACAAGCTAGCGAAATAAAGGGAGTTCTACAAAGAGAAAATAGAGGAATAGTCAAAATTTAGAAAAACATTTGAATATGGGAGATTAAGGCATACTAGTGTCAAAAGTGAAACAAGAGGCAAAAATCAAAGTCATAAAACAAAGGTCGAGATCAGCACCAAAAGATATTAGTTGAGAAAAACATCACTTTTGTTTGTTCCAAAGCCACCCGAAAGATATAATCCCTCTATTGTGTCCTGGATCTGCTGTAGGGTCTTTACCCAGTGGGACACGACAAGAGCAGTTCTAAGGGGAGCCATCAGGGGGACATGCCCAAACCACCTCTCGATCTGGAGGATCAGTGAATCTACTCTGAGGCTGTTGTGTATTGTATTGAAGTTGTGTCTAATTTCCCATGTCTTTATATTATTTCTGTTGGTTTTCACATGGTATGTAATAATTGTGTTCGGTCCCTTTAAATGTAGTTAAAGTCCTTGTTCTTTGTGTTGTGGGTGGAGCCCCAAGCGGCAGAACCACCCTTATGTCAACCCCCCTTCGCCCTCCCTCAGGCTAAATAAATTGAGTGAAAATGCGGAGGAGGGGATTTATTTGCCTTTGATTGGATTTTTGTGAGTGTTGCGCTTCTTATTGGACTTTCCTGGTTGTTGTGACTTCTTCCTTTCGTTTTAAGGGTTCTGTTTTCTGGTTTATTCAGAATTTCCTTTTAGGTAACTCCTTTGTCCTTCTGTTTGCAGTTTTGAACTTTTCTTTGTATTTTGTTATTTTTACAAACTAGGGGGTTTTGTCTCCTGCTCACTTTTCTCACCCACCCCCTCAACCCCAGTGTGCACTGCTTGTCTCCCACTTGTCGTCTTTGCTGCTCATGTTGTGAATGGGAAGGCTGAAGGCATGCTAAGTAGATGCGGACAGATCAGTTGCTTGCTTGTTGCTCTTGCTGCCGAGCTGCGTGTTCTGCTTGTTTGTGCTGTGCATCAATCATTTAAAAGCCTGTACAGGAGCTGTCCTCGCTTTGTTTGTCATTATTTTGTAGGCCTCACCCATTTTTGCAAATCATAACAGAGGCTCTCCTGAATCACTGAGCTTCTCCTCCCTGTCACTGAGTGTCAGCCCAGCAAACCTGCGAAGAAAGTTCATTTTTGCTGCTCGTACTTACAGTCTCATTCTTTCAGTCATTACCCACAGCTCAAGACCATAGGTGAGGACAGGGATTACAGATCGACCAGAGAACCAAGAGTTTGGTCTTTAGACTGAGCTTTACCACGCCAGATAGAAACAGCTGCCATCACCCCACTACGCTTATCGATTTCATGCTTCTTTCTTCCATCACTTTTGAAAAAGATCCTGAGATACTTGAACTCCTTCACTAAGGGCCGTTGTTTTCCCCTCACCTGTAGAGAGCAATACATGATTTCTCAAGAGAGAACCATGACCTCACCTACCAACAATTAAAACTCTTGCTTAAAGAAATAGATGTTATGTAAGCATATTCATTATGACATAAATATCCTGCTCTGCAGTTCATGATGACTTGGAAAAATGTGATGGCAAACAGAACCAGCACCCAACGTCTGAATCACACATCTGGTCATTGGCTGTGTGCTGTCTGCACATTCTCTAAATGGCTGTATGGTTTTCCCCCTGGTTAACTGTGCATTTCTTTATCCCCAAAGACATGCACATGTTTGATTGATTAGTGATCATCATCCTTGAGAATGTGTGAGGAAAAGCAGCAAAAATGGAGAATATGTCAACTCCACACAGTCAATAACCAGTTTGAGCACTAGTGGGCATAACATTATCCCAAACACAGACACAAATCCCTGGTTCAAAACCTTTTTTATTTAATAAAATACCTTGTGCAGGCTTTGTCTTCAAAGTTACACAAGCACCACCATCTCTCTTGTACTTCTACTCCCTCCAGAGCAGCCTCGTGCATCACCTCCTGACTCTGACTCTCAATTGAAGTGAAACAGCCTCTTCTACAGTACCTTAGACCCTGAAGAACTTCTGCTGTCACCATACTGCTCAATAGAATCACTTCAGAGTCTTGCTGAAGCTGCTCAAAACAGGGAGGTTCTCTATCAAAACCACCCTCTGGTGGCACCCAATAACCTTGACAGCCCTGCAGGACTCCAGACTGGGACCGTGCCAGAGAAGTACTGCCATCTATTGTTCTGGAGGACAAGCTGTTCCAGAAATACTAGTCATTCTGTCTGACTGGTATAAAAACTTGTAGCCATTCCAGCCAGGTTGTACCTCCAGCCATACTCTCCTTACAAAATGGACTCCCAGCTGTGTAAGTTACACCATACCATCCCAGTTGGGACATAATTCTGTTCATCACGTCTGTTACCCCAATTAGCATTTAGCTAACTGTAAGGTATTCGCTATTCATGTCTATTCAAGCGGCTACAGTGCATTTTACCATAATAGAAGGAGCAAACATCTTTAAAAGACAAAAACTAGTAGATCTTCAGAAATCATGTAGCAAGGATTTATATATTTGTGTCATTTGAATAAACTGCGTGTGATTTGGCATGTTTGAGTTCTGCAAAAAAGTCTCGTTTGGACTTTTTTAGCAGGGACTTGTGGAGATTCCACTTGAAGACAACAATTGTGTTTTTAAATGAATGATCTATTTTCCGAACTGGTTGTGAAGTTTTAGGGTATTTCATACAAATATATGGATACGTATAGACACACAAGTAATTTTTACATACTGTATATACATATATACTGTATTGTACTTTATTTACAGTCTCTCTCTCTATATATATATATATATATATATATGTATATACTGTATATTGTGATATGGACGCTATATAGCGCTCAACCCGACACAGACTGACACCAGAGGCATGTGTAAAAACACTAAGACTTTTATTTTTCTTCACCTGTGGGGCACATCTTCCCCGTGAACCCCACAGGCAATACACAGTCCCAAAATACAGTACAGTCACCAAGCACCTTCTTCTCTCACCACCACTCCTCCTCCTCAGCAAGCTTTGTCCTCCACCTCCCGACTCTGGCCACTGAGTGGTGGTGGCTGGCCCCTTTTATAGCCCACCCAGAATTGTTCCAGGTGCTTGACCACCTGTTCCCAATTGCGCTTCTGGGTGGGGCTGAAGATTTGTCCAGTCGGGCTGTGGAATCCAGGCTGCACCCCCTAGCGGCCACACCAGCTCCCAGCCAGGCTGTGGAGGACTCCATCTCCCATGGAGCCCTGCGGGAGGTTGGGGATTCACCGTCGGCCAGGGAGGCTGCCACCAAGCATCCCGGGGGAGGTATTGAGCTGCCCATGGTTGCTCCCCCAGAACATATGCAGCAGGGGCGTCCCAGCCATCCGTCACAATATATATATATATATATATGTATAGTCTCTATCTCTCTCCCCTTCTCTCTCCCCCCTCTCTCTCTCTCTCTCTCTCTCTCTATCTCTCTCTCTCTCTCTCTCTCTCTCTCTATATATATATATATATATATAATATATATATATACTAAGCAGTGAACTAATGATTGTCTTTTTACTATCAGCTGCAGTTGTTTGTGTGCCAACAATATGTCACTAGTAATATTTTCCTTTGCAAATCTACAAAACACAAAGCCCCTGATCCCTAAAGTTGTTAACAAATGCAGCTATTAATATCATCCAGCTTTATTTTCCAGTTTTTATAATTGATTTAAGGAGAGGACCATGGTGGACTTGCCGATTTAACACTTTGATTCAACACTTCACTGTCTTTAACTTTTTAGAATGTGAGTTTATATACAAAGGAGGTTAAAAATGTTTACATTTCAAGATGTGACAGAATGAATATATCGGTAAATGAGCTACTTGAAGAGTGGGTAGCACTTTAGCTTAGGTGTTCGTTTACTTTTATGTAACAAAACCTTAACAACGGCTTCTTTTGGTCTTCATAGCATTTATAATACATCAGTTGATATTCTTGTCTGTGCAGTGTGGCGTATCGACATGTGGTAAAAGTACTTATTAATATGAAGGATTTGCAGGTCTTATACTAAATATGTAATAACAAGAGAAACGTGTCACAGTTGGCCACCTCAGACCACTACAAAGTGGTGTTTTATTAGTAGGTGACATTGCAGAGATAAATAAACACTTTACTGATGCTTTATAAGTGCTATGAAGACTAAATTAAGTGCATGTTAAGGTCTTGTTACATAACAGTAAATGAGTAATAGATGCATTTTAGGCATTACCTAAAATAAAGTGTTAGTGATAGGCATTACCTAAAATAAAATGTTACCGATAGGCATTACCTAAATTAAAGTGTTACCATTAGGCATCACCTAAAGTAAAGTGTTACCGTTAGGTATTACCTAAACTAAAGTGTTACCATTAGGCATTACCTAAACTAAAGTGTTACCATTAGGTATTACCTAAACTAAAGTGTTACCGTTAGGTATTACCTAAACTAAAGTGTTACCATTAGGCGTTACCTAAACTAAAGTGTTACCGTTAGGCATTACCTAAACTAAACTGTTAATTTTAGGTATTACCTAAACTAAAGTGTTACCGTTAGGCATTACCTAAACTAAAGTGTTACCGTTAGGTATTACCTAAACTAAAGTGTTACCATTAGGCATTACCTAAACTAAACTGTTAATTTTAGGCATTACCTAAACAATAGTGTTACCGTTAGGCATTACCTAAACTAAAGTGTTACCATTAGGTATTACCTAAACTAAAGTTGTTACCGTTAGACATTACCTAAAATAAAGTGTTGCCGATAGGCATTCTCTAAACTAAAGTGTTATCGTTAGGTATTACCTAAACTAAAGTGTTACCATTAGGCATTACTTAAACTAAAGTGTTACAGAAGAGACATAAAGCTAAAATGATCTTGAATCTTCCATAATACCATAAGTCCATACCATGAATTCAGTTCAATTTTTACACATTTGGTTTTGTTGTGTGCTAATTTTTTTTCCCCATGTCAAGTAAGACTCAACACTCCAGAATGACAAAGTGAAAAACAGGAGTTTAGAATGTTTTGCACATTTCTTTAGACTCAAAAACTGAAATCTCACATTGACACAAGTACTCAGACTCTTCATTTAGTACTTTGTTGAAGCCCCTTTGGCAGCAATTCCAATCTGCAGTCTTCTCAGGTGTGACACAACGAGTGTCACACACTTGGAAATGAGGATTTTCCGCAATTCTTCTGTGCAGAACCTCTCAAGCTTTGTCACATTGGATGAAGCCCATCAGTGGACAGCTACTGTCAGGTCTCTCCAGAGATGTTTGATTGGGTTTAAGTCTGGGCTCAGTGTTTTCCACTCAAGAACATTCCTACAGTTGACCTTTAGTCACTTTTATGCTTTGTGCTTAGGTTATTGTCCTGTTGAAAGATTAAAATTTGACCCAATGTGAGATCTAGGAGCAGGTTTCCATTAAGGATATCTTTTTACTTTGCTCCATTCAGCTTTTCCTCAACCTTGACTAGTCTCCCAGTGTCTGCCGCTGAAGAACAACCCCACAGGATGATGCTGCCACCAATACTGTATGCTTCACCATTGGAATGGTACCATGCAGGTGTTGAGTAGTGCATGGCTTCCTCCAGACATGGCACTAATCTTGGTTTTATCAGACCAGAGAATCTTGTTTCTCACAGTCTGAGATTCCTTAAGGTGCTTTTTCACGAATTCCAAGCAGGCTTCTATGTAGAGGTGGTCAATCCATGTTAGGTGACATAGACGGCCACCTATAGGGCATCTTCATCTGAGGGGTGCCATTTATGAAAGTCAAGGGGAGTGTGTTCTGGAGACCAAGGGTGAATACCCTCCTCCCTAACCAGTCTGTGAACTTTGATGATACTGAGTGAGAGCTGTTACCCATTTGGCGTCGTTAATGAAAGTAAAAGTGCGCATACTCTGAACACCATGGAGCACACACTCCTTCACTCCTTAAAGTCCATGGTATATACACAAAGGGGCATGCCCTCAAGACACCAAGGCAGACAATACCCTCCATCCCAATTGTCACACTCTGCTGATACTGAGTGGGTGCTGTTGTCCACTGGGCACCATTTATGAAAGTAAAAGTGCACACGCTCTGAACACCAAGGGACACACTCTCCTTAAAGTCTGTGGTCTTTACACAAAGGACCATGTACTCCAGACACCGAGGGAGAGAAAAGAATTTGTTGAACTCTGAGGATACTGTGTGTGCACTGTTACCCACTGGGTGCTGTTCATGTAAGTAAAAGAGTGCATGCTCTAAACAACAAGGGGGTGGTGCTCCTTAAAGTCCACTGTATATACACAAAGGGGTTCCGCTTGTGCTACTGAAGGTGTGCACGCTCCAGACACTGTGGGGAACAACCATCCTAGCAGTCATTGAAGTCTACTAATATTGACTACCTGCTTTGGACAAGGAGGGGCATCATCCATCCACTCTGCCTAGGACACCAAATGAGCGTCATCTGACACTACTATTATGTGTCTTTTACTGTGAAGTTGCCCATATTAGTAGAGTTCTACAGTGATGATTATCCTTCAGGAAGGTTCTCTGGAGCTCAGTTTGGCTGGATGGCCAGCTCCAGGAAGTATGGTGGTTGCTCCAAACTTCTTCCATTTAAGAATTATGAAGGTAACTGTGCTCTTGGGAACCTTCACTGCTGTAGAAGTATTTTTGTAGCCTTCTCTTGATGTGTGCCTCAACACAATCCTACAGCTAAGCACTGCAGCCAATTCCTTCATCTTCATGGCTTGGTTTTCGCTCAACTGTGGTACCTTCTATAGACGGAAGTGTGTCTTTCTAATCAGCGCAATTAATTGAGTTAACCGCATGTGGACTCCAAACAAGGTGTTGAAACATCTCAACGATGATCAATAGAATGGGATGCACATGAGCAATAGTCATAGCAAAGGATCTGAATACTTGTGTCAACGTGATACTTCGGTATTTTATCTTTAATAAATTTGCAAATATTTCTAAAATCCAAATTTTTCTTTATCTTTATAATTTGAGAGGTTTACTTACCTCAGCAGTGGCATTCATGTCTCTGGTGACTCTACCTATGAAGTCAGTAGGGTATTGAGTGTTGCTTGATGTGGGTAAGAAAATGATTTTAGCACAAGGCTGCAACATATCAAAAAATGAAGGAAATTTAAGGGGTCTGAATATGCACTGAATCCACTGTATGTGCTTTTATGTTATGCCAGACAATAACATTAATCTTTGATTCCTTGTAAATTTTTTCAATCAAACAGGTAACAAATTAAGGTGGCAAACTCATACACATTACGCTGAAACTATTGTTGGTCTAAATTGGTGGTTAAAACTTTCTTCAATTAAGCAGTAAAGGTGCCAGCAGTTTAAAAACATCTGCTCGAGTTACATCACACCACCAACTGGATATGAAGCACAGCCTGCACTGGCTGATAAGAGACATGAATCACTGTGTACTGAAAAGTCTCTTGGGGTGTTTATTAATTTATTGCATAAACAAGAAAAAAGTAGGTTGCTGTTGATCACACAGAATGTACAGTGGACTGTACTTGTATGCATTTAAGCACATTACAGCCAAGCAGATGCATTTTATTATTATTTCACTGTTGTATTCACAGCTGGCTTTAATACTGTTGACACTTAACTTGTCATCCCTATCTGGAAAGGGAAGGGTAATTGCCTGGACTGCAGCAATTACAGGGGGATAACACTGCTCTTGGTGCTGGGTAAGGTCTCTGCTAGGGTCGTCCTCAATAGGATCCGTGATTATTTGCTCACCTACCAGTGACTGAGCAGTCTGGCTTTACGCCTAAGAAGTCTACCATTGACCACGTCCTGGCACTTAGGGTTCTCATGGAGCACAAACGTGAATATCGGCAGAGTTTCTTTATGCCCTTTCTCAATTTTTGTAAACCGTTCAACTCAGCTGATCGAGCTGCCCTGTGGGACATCCTGAGGGTTTGCGGGATCCCCTCAAGATTGCTGGATATCATGGCCGGCCTGTACACTGGTACTGTGAGTGCTGTGCAGAGTGGAGGCAGAACCTCTGCATTTTTCCCAGTTGATTATAGAGTTCATCAGGGGTGTGTTCTGCTCCTACTCTGTTCAATGCTTACATGGACTGGGTGTTGGGCAAGGTCGTGGGGTTCAGCGACTGTGGGGCATCTGTTGGTGAAGAGAGGTTCATTGATCTTGACTTTGCTGATGATGCTGTAATCTTCACGGATTAAATGGAGGCACTGCTGGGGGCTCTTGAGAGACTGAGTGAGGAGTCTGAGTGTCTGGGCTTGTGAGTGTCCTGATAAAAACCAAGAGCCAGGCCTTTAATGACCTCTTGGGCACAGCCATCAGCAATGTGTCTGTCTGCGGAGAGAGTGTCGACCTCGTCGAGAGGTTTACTTACCTCAGCAGTGACATTCATGTCTCTGATGACTCTACCTATGAAGTCAGTAGACAGATTGGGGGATCATGAGGTCGCTGGAAAGGGGTGTGTGGTGCTCTCGATATCTCTGAAAAAGGACGATGGTCCAAGTCTTTAGAGTCCTGGTGCTTCCTATTTTGCTACATGGTTGCGAGTCATCAACGCTATCCAGTGACCTGAGATGAAGACTAGACTCCTTTGGTACTGTGTCTCTTCGGAGGATCTTTGGGTACCACTGGTTTGACTTTGTGTCGAATGAGCGGTTGCTCATGGAGTCCCAAATGAGGCACATTACCTGCACTGTGAGGGAGCGTCAATTATGACACTACGGCCATGTGGCACCATTCCCCAAGGTTGATCCGGCTCACAGGATCCTCGTTGTTGAGGACCCGAGTGGCTAGACCAGGCCATGGGAATGCCAACGTAACACTTGGGTGAGGTAGATAGAGGGTCATTTCCAGATGGTGGTGGGTTGCCAAATAGGATCCCGAGTTGTTTCATCATGTGGTGGTGCGGAAACATGTTGCACCAGTGCATGCTCCCCAACCTGACCTGAAATGACCTGACAGACAACTATGTTGTGACAAACAGATCAATTTTTATTTTAGATGATACATTGCATATAGTGGCAAGAAGAAGTGTGTGAACCCTTTGAAATGACCTGTTTTTGTTCATTAACTGATCATAAAATGTGATGTGATCTTAGTCACAATTATTGACAAACACAATATGCTTACGTTAATAACACACAAACATTTAGAATCTTTCATACCTTTACTGTACACACCCTTCAGGCCTTCACAGTGTGTTGCACAAAAAAGTAAGTCAACCCTCCAATTTAATAACTTGCCGAATATTGATTAACAGCAATAACCTCAAAAAAGAGCTTCTGGTAGCTGCAAATCAGACCTGCACAATGTTCTGGAAGATTATTGGACCATTCTTCCTTACAGAGTTGCAGCAGCTCAGTCATACTCTTAGGATGTCTGGTTTTGAGGACATTACACAGTATCTCCAAGGCCAGGTACTGACTGGGCTAAACCAAAAAGCTGGGTTTTCTTTTTTGAAGCCATGCTGTACTTGATTTACATCATTGTGATGGGTGTAACAGAGCAAGATACAGAGGACAGGAAGAGATGGAGAAAGATGATCCGCTGTGACAACCCCTAATGGGAGCAGCTGAAAGAAGAAGTATAGAGTCATTGACCTGCTGCATCACCCAACATCTTCTGAGTTTCAGCTGGCAGACAGCCACCCTGATATTATCATGTAGGATACCTTGATAGATTTCAGAATTCATTTTCCCCTCCATGATGGCAAGCTGTGCAGGCCCTGAGTCGGTAAAGCAGCCCCAAATCCTAATGCTCCTGCCAGTGAACTTTAATGTTGGGATGATGTTTTCAAGTAGGTTTGCAGTGCCTGTTTTACACCATATGCACTGCTGCATATTCTTCCTGAAAAAGCCTTATCAGTCCACAAAACCCTTTCTCAATGGACCTGGACAGCATACAGGCTTGGGCAGATCTGTGGCAGATGAAATTTAATGTCAGTAAATGTAAAATATTACACGTATCAAGTAAAAATGTTAGTTTTGAATACACACTAGGTGGTCTGAAAATTGAAAGTAGACCTTATGAGAAGGATTGAGGAGACGTAGTGGACTCGACATAATCAACTGCCAGAAAGTGTTCAATAGCCATTAAGAGGACAAACAGCATGTCAGGTTATATAGCACCCTGATTTGTGGAATACAAGTCTAAAAAAAGTTATGCTCAAGCTTTATATCTCACTGGTTTGACCCAATGCCAGTGCTAGGATATTTTTCTCCCTAGGCCAAGCTTATTAATGTGCCAACCGACTGTTTTGTAGCACCTGGGTCCCCCCTCCCCGCCCTTATGATCTGCACCCTAGGCGATTTCCTAATTTGCCTTAATGGGGGAATTGGCCCTGGTTAGACCTCATCTGGAATACTGTGTGCAGTTTTGGTCCCCAGGCTTCAAAAAACGGAAAAAGTCCAGAGAAGAGGTACTAGGCTGAGTCCAGGGCTACAGGGGATGAGTTATGAGGAAAGATTAAAAGAGCTGAGTCTTTACAGTTTAAGAAAAAGGAGATGAAGAGGAGACCTGACTGAAGCATTTAACACTAGAATTACCAGAGCCCACGAAAAAACTCGTAGATCTGTCCCACCTTAAATCGCTTCGCACCTCTCCGTCAGCGTCTTTTGTCTTGTAAATGTGTCAATAAGCAGCAAGCAGCCTACTATCACATCCCCCCATCCCACACAGTTTTTTCAGCTCAAGTCTGTTTATCTGCATGTCAGTTGCTTAGAGTTCTATAGACTGATAAGTCAAGCAAAATGACACCTTTTATAAACTCTATATCATTATTTAGAACACATACTTTTCATGTGTGTTCCGTGTCTACAATGATCTATGTAAACACATCACTAAAACAGAAACGTTTTTTCATGTTTTAGTAATAATTGACAAAATGTAGACATGAAGTGTATAATGTGTGAAGCCTGAAGTCCAAATATCAAATAAACAAAAGGTACAAATTTAACACTAGAATTACCAGAGCCTACGAAAAAACTCGTAGATCCGTCCCACCTTAAATCGCTTCTTAAAACCGCTCTCACCTCTCCGCCAGCCTCCTTTGTCCTGTAAATGTGCCGATAAAAACAAACTGCAAGCAGCCGGCTATTCCATCCCCCCACCGACTCAGGACGTGCACGAACTTCTCCGAGCTCATGCCTCAATTATCTGGGAGTGAAGTGGAGTTTTAGAGTGGAAATAATAGATTGTTATTTGGAACACACGCATTTCATGTGTGTTCCGTTTCTACAGTAATCTGTGTAAACACAATGTTAAAACAGAAACTTTTTCATATTTTAGTAATAAATGTCACAAAATGTAGACATAAACTATAAAATGTATGAAACCTGACAGCCAAAGAGCAAATACACTTTCATAAAAGGTTCAGGAATTTTACAACAGTTTCTGTGGCGTACTGGTAAGATTTTGTCACTTAGAGCACAGCAGACTTGCTGTACCTCAAAAGATCCGAGTTCGAATCTCCGCTAAGGAGAAAACTTATTTATTTTTAACCTTCGCCGTTCTGCCTGCCTGAACTCCCTGTCTATCTATATAGTAATAACAGT
>JANRMT010062806.1:110131716-110144611 GCA_026402145.1 Polypterus bichir lapradei | reverse complement strand
TCCTAACTGCGAGGCAGCAGCGCCACCCACTGCGCCACTGTGCCATCCGCTCAATATTATATCTTTTTGAAATCTAATTATTTTCAAGGACCATGTGATGGTAAGCACTGCCATTTTCTGGGTGACGGTTGCCCATATGCCTGCTAAGTTAAGGTAACTACACCCAGCTTCTAACTTACTTGTCATGAGGCTACATAGAGCAGCACTTCATCACCAACCAATGTGGTAATGTAGATAGTAACTCTTATATGTGTGCTTGATAATATTTTTTTAAACGTTCGGTGAATAGGGATTGATAAGCTATTTTGGGCTGAATGACCTATTCTCCTTAAAGCTAGACTTATGTGCTTATATTTCAGGTACAGGCAAATTAGGCTAAAGCCAATGTCACATTATGCACCTTCTAGCCATAGGGTATGTCAGATTTGTTGACAGAAGTTACTGATCTCGTCTGACAATCATTTTCCGTCTTATTTTTGTAATTCATTTAAATCTGTTGTCACTTTGACATTAAAGAGTCATTTTCTGAGGGTCAGCATCAAAAAAGCCAAATTAAATCCCGTGTTGTTCAATGTTGTATAACAAGAAAATGTAACAAATTCCAATGGAGTAAATACTTTTTCTTGGCACTGCTTCAATGAAAGAGAGCATGAATTTTGATAATGCAAGTGATCAGCGTAGTTTTATTTATGTTGTGAGCTTTTGCCTTTTTTTTGTGTTTTTTTTTTTTTTTTACTAGGCCTTTCCCATTCCTGTTTGAAATGATCAACAACAAAGCAGGATCACTCCATGCCCCTCATCTAGTTTAAGTGTTCTCCAGATGCACGGCTAATTCATCTCTTGAAAGCTTTAACAGTTTACTCAGACTCGCCAGTGGCAGGACATCCTGTTTTTGCCACTCAATCTTATTAAAGTTCTTAAATCCTCCTTACAATATCTTCACAGTATTTATCCTGGCAATGCATTAAACAAACAAGGCATAACAAGATACAGTGTTTCTGGATAGGAATAAAGTTCAGAATAGAGTGTATTGCCTGGAACAGCTGTGATACTCCATTAGTGCACTTTGAATAATTTTTACCTAATCCCGCATGCTTCAAAATAAAGTAATTTTTTAAGTTACAGGTTGGAAAAAAGATATTTTAGGCAACTTATTGAAGTGTTATCATTTTTTTACAGCATTTCATCACTTATTCCTTAATTACAATCTCTAAACTGTACATCTTTTAATTGGTTTTCAGTTGTGTTCACTACTCTTGTGAGGCTTTAGACTGCATGGAGCCTCTTATCAAGAACGCAGTAGTCAACTGCAGTCAGGAAGGCATCTTCTGCACTGTGATCTGCAATGTGGGACATGTGCTCCAGATCCAGTGGGACGAGGACATCACTTCAAGACAGGTATGGCTCCTGAACTGCTACATGAGCTTTCATCTTAGAGTTTTTCTATGCATTTCTGATAATAACTTGTCCACAGAGGTCTGCTAGGAAAACTTATAATTCTTGATCATTGTCCTGTGCCTCACGGTCACAAAAAGTCTGGAAGTAGCCAGTTGCCATCACGAGGGTCCACACACCTCAACTGATGAAGACATTTTTTTGTTTTCTTAAAATTATTATTTTTCACTTTCTTTCAGTCATATCACTGATGATGCCATTCTGTGTTTGTGTTTCACTCTTTCTTGAGGACAGCTTCTCGTTATTACGGTGTTTCCACTTTCCATGCCTTAAGTCCTGCTTATGCTTGGGTGTTGACAGCTACAGGCGTAATCGCACACTGAAGATGTGCACCCTGCTCTGTTTACACTTCCTCCAGTGAGCATGTTTTTTTTATTGTCTAGCAGAGTCATAGTTGATGCACAAAGTACCACATTGTCACAAAAATTCTGGAGGTAGACAGTTAACAACGCAAGGGTCCGCACACCAGGACTGATGAAGACATTTTTTGTTTTCTTAAAATTATTATTTATTTTTTTTACTGGAGACCTGGGTTCGCTTCCCGGGTCCTTCCTGCGAGGAGTTTGAATGTTCTCCCCGTGTCTGCGTGGGTTTTCCTCCGGGCGCTCCGGTTTGCTCCCACAGTCCAAAGACATGCAGGTTAGGTGCATTGGTGATCCTAAATTGTCCGTAGTGTTCGCTTGGTGTGTGGGTGTGAGTGTGTGTGTGTGTGTCCTGCTAGGATATAGCGGGTTGGATAATGGATGGATGGATGGATGTCTTTCAGTCACATCTTTGATGATGCCATTCTCTGTTAATGTTTCACTGTTTCTTGGGGACAACTTCTCATTTTGGTGTTTCCACTTTCCATACCTTAAGTCCTGCTTATGCTTGGGTGTTGACAGCCACAGGCGTAATCGCGCACTGAAGATGTGCACCCTGGTCTGTTTACATTTCCTTTAATGAGCACAGGTTTTCTTGTCTAGCACATTCACAGTTGAGGCACACAGGGCCGCGCAGTCACAAAACCTCTGGATGCAAGCAGTTGCCAATGAGGTGGTCCACACTCCAGGATTGATGAAGAAATTGTTTGTTTGCTTAAAATTATTACCGTATATACTTGCTGATAAGTTCTCCCACGGATAAGTCGGGACTTGATTTCACAGTATCATTTCTGGTATTTTAAAATGTCGGTCGTATAAGTCGAATGTGGAAAACTCACGCTATTGATCCAAGGGATTATGATATGCTAACACCCACCTGAGAGAGTAACCACAGAGCACACGGCCTTGTTATTCTATGTGGGTGCTGCAATGCGCTGTATCAGCGTGTGCTCCTAACCTCTCTATTGTGCCTACATGACCACATAGTAATCCCCGAACTATTCCGATGGGACGTTTGCACTGTTTTGTGTTTTTTGTATCTCACACCCTCATAGACCTTTATCGTAAGAGCATCCCTTATCTACGATGGAGCGTTCGATCAGAAGAAAATAGGAAGCTGGTTTTAAATTAAACGTCATTGAAGTAGCGAAAGAAATTGGTAACTGCGCTGCTGCAACAAAATTCGATGTGTCTGAGAAACTGATGCCAGATTGGAGGAGGTAAATAAGTTGGATTATTGAACAGGTATATAAGTTGAGGTCTGATTTTATGATCGATTTTTCGGGTTTCAACACCCGACTTATACATGAGCATATACAGTGATCCCTCCTCGATTGCGGGGGTTGCGTTCCAGAACCCCCCCCGAAAGGTGAAAATCTGCGAAGTAAAAACCATACGTTTATATTGTTATTTTTATATTGTCGCGCTTGGGTCACAGATTTGCACAGAAACACAGGAGGTTGTAGAGACAGGGACTTTAAAACACTGCAAACAAACATTTGTCTCTTTTTCAAAAGTTTAAACTGTGCTCTATGACAAGACAGAGATGACAGTTCCGCCTCACAATTAAAAGAGTGCAAACATATCTTCCTCTTCAAAGGAGTGTGCGTCAGGAGCAGAGAATGTCAGAGAGGGAGAGAGAGACAGAGAGAGAAAAGCAAACAATCAAAAAATCAATACGTGCTGTTAGAGCTTTTAAGTATGCAAAGCACCACGCAGGAAGCATATCGTATATCATTGAGGAGTTTTATTTAATACATAATCCGTGCTCTGATTGGGTAGCTTCTCAGCCACTGCCAATAGCATCCCTTGTATGAAATCAACTGGGCAAACCAACTGAGGAAGCATGTACCATAAGTTAAAAGACCCATTGTCCACAGAAATCCGCGAACCAGCAAAAAATCTGTGACATATATTTAGATATGCTTACATTTAAAATCCGCGATGGAGTGAAAGTCGAAGCGCGATATAGCGAGGGATCACTGTATGATACTTTTCTTCTCTGTCTTTCAATCACATTGTTGATGATGCCATCTTGTGTAAATACTTCACTGTTCCCTGGGGACAACTTCTCGTTATGGTGTTTCCATTTTCTGTGCCTCAAGTTCTGTTTATACTCAGGTGTAGACATCTAGAGACTTAGTCATGCACCTTCCACCCTGGTCTGTTTACAGTTCCTCCAATGAGCACAAGTTTTCTTGTCTGGCGCATTCATAGTTGAAGCACCCAGGGCCACGTGGTCATAAAAATTCTGGAGGAAGGCAATTGATGATGAAGTTTAAGTCACGTGCGCTAATAAGGACGTGTCAAGTATAAGCGGGCCTTGAGTTGTTAATGTTGTATAGGCCATCTCATTTAAGGTTGATTGAAGAGCTGAGTTGCAAAATCAGCTAAGTACAGGAGACAACTTGTTGTGAAAAGGAGAAAAATAATTTGTAAGTATTTGAAATGATATTTTTAAAATTGTTTTTGCAGAATGTTGGTTGTTACATTACTGAAAGTCAATTGCTGGACATCTCAGAAATCTGAATATTTTACATTTTTGTAAAAAATAGGAAAAAAACGTACTTAGCAGGTTTTGACACTAAATTAATGCTATTCCATAAACCTATAAGTAGAAACTTTCATCAAAAGTGCTCTGGATCTTGAAATATTTGTATTATATAACAAAAGAAATACAGAGCTTTTAGTCTCTAAACTATTTAGCTAAAAAGTAATGCTAAAAGTCATGAATTCCTGTTAAGCATTGTTTAAGTAGTAAATTAAACAAGTTATAAGCAATCTCTAGAATGTCAATATTCTACATCGTCTTCATCATATATTTCCGTATCACTGTCTG
This sequence comes from Polypterus bichir lapradei, assembly GCA_026402145.1. NCBI lineage: Eukaryota > Metazoa > Chordata > Cladistia > Polypteriformes > Polypteridae > Polypterus > Polypterus bichir. The sequence continues at coordinate 110,139,955 of JANRMT010062806.1, read as the reverse complement.
CCATTGGTTTAGTGTTTTTGTTGGCTGTTCCAATGATTGGGAGGTAGAACTATTTCACTTTTTCTGATTGTGGATTGTCCATATTGACTCTAAGCAACATTTCGACATCCTTTGTTTTTGCTGGATTAACACAACAATTCAGTGGAAGTGGGTCAGCTGACAAGTTTTTTATTTTGCTGCCACGTTTCACAATACTGTGACTGCAAAAGTCGCCCGAATATGTGGTCTTTATGTTTATGTTGCTTCTTGTTATTTCAACCACTCGAACTTTTGTCAAGTGAAATGGGAGCTTTTTTTTGCAGACTTTTGCAGTTGCAGACTTGTAGTTAAGCACCTGCCAGTCTCTTCCTAAAACTCTGAGCGTGGCATATTGAGATGATTGCCTGGTGTACTTAGCAGCTTTCGGAACTAAACTGGTTATGTATTTAACAGGTTTTGGAATTCACATCAAAATTTATAGCACTATATTTTGGTACTTAGCAGGTTTTGAAGCCCACTTCAATACCAAGCACATAGCCGACCCTTTGATGAGTCACAACCATGCTTCACCTAAAGTTCGCCAAAAAATATACTTAGCAGGTTTTGGAACTCACCTCTTCGATTGTTTTTTGATTTTTAATATATTTGCAGACCTTTCCGAAAACATGTCTTCACGTTGTCGTTATGGGCTATTGAGTGAAATTTGATGCGCAAAAAAAAAAGCAAATGGATCCATTTAAAATGAAATCTACAACACAATAAAATATGCAGCAAGCGAAGGGGTCCACTGCATATCCTTTTGAAAAGCGTCACCCAGAATGAAATGTAATTTAGCAATGTTGGCAGACGTCTTAAAAATTCTATCCATTTTTATTAAGAAAGAATCTTAAAGACAAGGAGAATGTGGATGACTTCTGCCACATTTTAGAATCCCAGGTTATGTAATGGCGAAGTGTGTGAGGTGCATGAGAGAGAGAGAGAGAGAGAGTGCTTATGTAAGGAGGAAAATGTCAGAGCGTCTTTCATTCCAGCCAGTTATGATTCTACCTGACTGCACTGGCAAAAGACTCAGACAGATTGAGTACTGTTTAGTCTCCTCCTAAATAAACTCGATTCTCCATAGAGGATCTCTCCTACAAAGTAAACAGAGGTACAGTACAGTAGTGTCGAGTGAGTTACATTTTGTGCAGCCTAACCTACTTCAGATCATTTCATCTTTACAGAGTGTGACGTGTACCAGTTTTAAGTCTGTAATATTTGCACAAAATCATAAAATTTCTTTTTGTTTATTGTCACGTAACCTGAGAGGACACAAGAGATCCCACTGTATGCAAATGAACAAACAATTGATAAACAAGTGAAGTCCGCGGATATCACTGCCTGGTTTGGGAACTGCAGTGTCTCTAACCGTAAGGTCCTACAACAGATAGTACACGCAGCAGAAAAGATCATTGGGGCATCTCTTCAACTTCATTGAAGACAACTTTGTAATGCCTTGTATCCACAAAGATTACAGCATTGTGAAGGATGGCTCCCACCCCTCCCATGGACTCTTTGTCCCTCTTCCATCTGGCGGGAGGATCAGTAACATCTAAACCATTTCTGCCAGGTACTACAACAGCTTCTGCCCCTCAGCTTTCCAGACTCTGAACTCTGTGCTGCCCCACCTACCCTCAGATCTGCCCCTACCAGAAAATTTGTATGCAGTACAATTGTTACTACTGTTGTTTTTTATTATTATCTTTACTGTTATTATTTACTAGCAAAAGTACTGCCTTAAAATTTTTATTAAGAAGAAAATTAAACCTTTTTAAACTGAAGGAAAATATACCAATAATTATTTGTTAAGGATCTCTTTGTATACCACGTTGTCAGCTCGGCCCTCCGGTTGTAATATGACCAAGGTGTGCGCTGAGCTTACTCTTGAGCATGCAACGTACAGTTGGCCATGTGAACAGTAATCTTGTGTCAAATCTCACAGCTTGGATTGCTGCTGTCATAATCGGTTTGAGTTTCATGGTTTGTTTCAATTACGACAGTATTTGCAGGACTTGTGTTGAAGTGACATTCGGCATCTGTCAAGCGTTGTAAGCACACAACCGGTTTCATCGATAACTTCACATTCAGCTTTTGAGAGTTTAAACATTAATAAACATCAAAGTGTCCACTACTGAAATCGTCATCTGTGAATCTAAGATGTTTAAGAGACATTGGCGGTTGTCGAAAGGTGTAAAATATTTGGCCATTTCGGTGCACTTGAAAGCGACAACCGAACAATTCAGCAGCAGCCATCAACTCACATGCAGAACCATAGGTGAAGGGCTTAAGCATTTCACTCTTATAGTGCTCCTGTGTAGTATAATTATCTCCTGTACCGTCATCAGTCCACACCTTGAACCTGTCCCAGTCATTCAATACATAAGACACAATGTTCCTCCGGATATCAAGAGTGAGCCTGATATGGCCGTGCAATATGTAACAAAGAGAATGGAAAAGGTAGGTGCCATCTCCGGGCATGGAAACCACTCGGTAAGTGACAGTTCTTTAATTGATGGTGATCACCTCGATAGACATGTTAATGGGGGTACGGTTGGAACAATAAAGGAAATGGGTACCTGAACAATGTAAAGTAAATCTAAAATACCTACACAATAAGTACAATCGTAATAAACGAACAATAAAACAGCGGAGAAGCCATGGATTAAATAAAAAGGCTGTAGTTATCAGCAGGGAGACGTGAATCCCGTGGCAAAGCAAGGAAGGGAATGTAGAGAACGGAGCGACGGACGGCCTTATATAGGCAGGCAGCCAACAACGTGGGAGGCATTGGGATGGGGGACCCAACTCCGCCTCACACGGTGTACGTAAGTAGGATTCAGTTAGTGTTGGGAACTCGCATACAAAATTTCTTGAAGATGGGCCCATAAGTAACAAAGACCGTTGGAAAGTTCAATATGGTGGCCGACAGTGACGTAATACCACCGAAATAAGTACGTACATTGGTTTCGGTTAGCGCAGGGAAGCCGCCTACCAAATTTCGTGAAGATAGGGCCATAAATAAGAAAGTTCAACATGGCGAACGTTGTCGACCATTATGACCGTTACGCATAGAATTTCAAAATGAAACCTGCTTAACTTTTGTAAGTAAGCTGTAAGGAATGAGCCTGCCAAATTTCAGCCTTTTACCTACACGGGCAGTTGGAGAAATAGTGAAGTTGGAAAGTTCAATATGGAGGCCGACAGTGGCATCATACCACCGAAATAAGTACGTACATCGGTTGCGGTTAGCGCAGGGAAGCCGCCTACCAAATTTTGTGAAGATGGGGCCATAAATAAGAAAGTTCAACATGGCGGATGTTGTCGACCGTTATGACCGTTACATGTAGAATTTCGAAATGAAACCTGCTTAACTTTTGTAAGTAAGCTGTAAGGAATAAGCCTGCCAAATTCTACCTTCAGCCTTCTACCTACACGGGAAGTTGGAGAATTAGTGATGAGTCAGTGAGTGAGTGAGTGAGTGAGTGAGTGAGTGAGTGAGTCAGTCAGTCAGTCAGTCAGTCAGTCAGTCAGTCAGTGAGGGCTTTGCCTTTTATTAGTATAGATTCATTATTCATTGATTACTTCTTCTTCTTTTGGCTGCTCTCGTTACAGGTTGCCACAGCAGATCATCTTTTTCCATAATTATTCATTGATTACTTTTAATTTCAAATTATTACTATCTATTCATCCATCCATCCATTATCCAACCCGCTATATCCTAACTACAGGGTCACGGGGGTCTGCTGGAGCCAATTCCAGCCAAAACAGGACGCAAGGCAGGAAACAAACCCCGGGCATGCGCCAGCCCACTGGAGTGCACACATAAACACACACCCACATACAAAGCACACACTAGGGACAATTTAGAATCGCCAATGCACCTAAGCTGCATGTGTCTGGACTGTGGGAGGAAACCGGAGTACCTGGAGGAAACCCATGCAGACACGAGTAGAACATGCAAAATCCACACAGGGAGGACCCGGGAAGCGAATCCAGGTCTCCTAATTGCGAGGCAGCAGTGCTACCCACTGCACCACCGTTCCGCCCTACTATCTATTCACTTACCTATTATTTATTTTTAATAATTTATTAATCTATTTTAATGAAAAACCCTAAACCTAACCCGATATAACTGAAATAAACCCAAAGTATAAATGTGTTAAGAAAGGGGGAAAAAAAAAGTCTTCACAGACACAAGTCTCAAAGTGACTGCTCCAAGATGGTGGCACTTCCTGTTAAGTACAGGCCAAGCAGGAAAGAGACAGGTCCAGGTGGATGGACACCAGAATTGACATCAGAGGTGTTAAGGCTGTCAGTCTTCCGGTCTGTAGAGGGAGGAAGAGGGGAGGTGCTAGTATACAGCACCACCCTGCAGATTGGCAAGGAATTACCACCACCAGAGCCTTTAAGCTGTCCCCAGGGTGCACGTGTGTGACACTCTTTATAGTATAGTATAGTTCTTTACTTGTCTTGCCCTAGTCCTGTGTTTTTGTATATAGTGCACTGCTGTCTTGTCGAATGTTACTTTGTGCCACTGTATGATGCAATATGGTGTATGGATGGTATTCTCTCATTTGTCAAACTTCTTATGTCCCTTGAGAAATGAGAACCATCACTGTCCTATCCTACAATGTTATTTATTAGTTCATATATCTGTGTGATTTTTAGCCGGGAGTTGAAATGATTGCTCCAGTTCATACTCTAAGTACTTCATTAGTGTTCCATACATTTCTCTGTTCCTGTCTGCATGTGACTGTGTTATCCATTCCACGAAAAAAATAAAATGACTTGCAGAATACCTTCCTTAATTACTATTAGCATTCACTCACTGAGAAATTCTTAGGACCATTGTATTAATACTGGGAAGGTCCTTCTGTACCTCTCAAACAGTTCTTCATGGCATGAATTCCACAAGATTTTGCAAACATTTCTTTGAGATTCTGGTCCATGTTCACATGATTGCATTGCCCATTCTGGCAGATCATATTACGAATCTCCCATTCTATCACATCTCAAAGGTTTTCTATTGTATTCATATCTGGGCATTATGAAGCCCACTGAAGAACACTATACTCATTGCAATGTTCATGAAACCAGTCTGAGATGAATTTTACTTTGTGATGCAGTATATTATTATGTTGGAGGTAGGCTTTGAAGGGATACACATGGTCAGCAGCAACACTCTGATAGGCTGTGGCATTTAAGTAAGGATTGATTGGTATGAAATTGACCTAAGTGTGGACAGAAAACACCCCTCACACTGCTACCCCACCACCACCAGCCTAGACTTGACACAAGGCAGGTTGGGTGCATGGATTTATGTTGCTGACTTCAAACTCTGACCCTACCATCTTTGTGCCACAGCAGAAATCAAGAATCATTAAACCAGGCTACATTTTTTTCCAACTTTCATCTGTCCACTTTTAGTAAGCGTGTGCTCACTGCAGCTCAGCTTTCTGTTCTTGGCCAACAAGAGTGGAATCCGACATGGTCTTCTGCTGTTGTAGTCCATCCACCTCAAGGTTCAATATGTTGTGCATTCAGAGATGCTTTCTGCTCACCACAGTTGTACAAAGTGGTTATCTGACACACCAGAACCTTTCTGTCTGGCCATTCTTCTCTTAACCTTTCTAATCAACAAAGCATTTCCATCCTCAGAACTGCTGCTTACAGGATGTTTTTTGTTTTTTCTGAGTATACCATAGAGACTCCCAGGAGATCAGCAGTTACAGAAATCCACAAACCAGCATGTCTGGTCCCAGCAATCATTTCAAGGCCGAAATCACTGAGATCATATTTTCCTCATTCTGGTGTTTGATGTGAACATTATCTGAAGCTCCTGACCTGTGTCTGTAGGATTTTATGTGTTGTGCTACAGCTGCATGATTGGATGATTAGATAATGGTATGGAGAATTGTGCATTCAGGTGTTTCTAATAATTTGTTCAGTGAGCCTGTTTGCCTCTATGCCTTGTTTCTGAACCTGTTGCATGTTCCTGAGAAGCCAGTGCCAGTTTAGGCAGTAATCAATGTTAGGAAGAAATACAAATGTGCATCCAATGACTGGTCCTAAATAGGAATTCCACTATCTTTTCTGTCAGTGACTGGCACAAGATAGGAATGTCATTGCTAATCCTGCCAGTGGTTAAGATAGGAATGCCAGTGCTAATGCTTTTAGTCATGGGATCAAGTCAGATCCACTGGTACTTATCCTGGCAATGATGGGCTCAATATAGGAGTGTCAGATAAAGTACTGGTAGTCATGGGATGTAGTCAGAATCACTAGTATATATCCTGGCATGGATGAGGACAAAACAGGACTGTCAGAACCAGTACTGGTAGTCATGAGCGCAAGTCATATCCACTGGTACTTATCCTGGTATGAATGGGGACAAGACATTAATGTCAGAACCAGTACTGGTAGTCATGGGATGTAGTCAGAATCACTGGTATCTGTGCTGGCAATGATCGGTTTAAGATAGGAGTGTCAGAAAAAATATTGGTAGTCATGGGATGTAGTCAGAATCACTGGTACCTATCCTGGCATGAATGGGGATAAGACAAGAATGCTGGTGCTAATGCTGTTAGTCATGAGCTCAAGTAAGAATCACTGGTACCTATCATCGCATGGATGGGCACTAGACAGGAATGCCAGTGCTAATGCTGGCACACATGAGATCAAGTCAGAATTGCTGGTGCCTATCCTGGCTTAAGAAAAAAGTGTCTGGCCTTGTAGTGAAGTGTTATCAGGCATAACTTGGTAGTGGCGGTTGCATGTTACAATCATGGATGCCCAGCCTGGCAGGAACAGGCGCACAGTGCAGGAATGACTGGATAACATGTGCTCATACAGTCATACATACAGTATTTGGTCAATGTGGAGCTGCTAGTCCTGTGTGAAAAAAAAAAATCAGCATGGTAAACTTGTGAAAACTCCACACATACTGTGAGTCCCTAAGCCAGGAATTTAATGCTGTCGGGTGGCAATACTACCTGCTATGCCAACATGCTGGCTGCAAAACCAACTCATTAACCAAGAAGGGTAACTATGATATTGGCACCACTTGGTCCCAGCTAAACTGCTAGTGCCAGATTCAATATATCATAGCATTAAAGGCTTTAAAATCTTTTGGAAGAAATGTCTGTCATTATTAGTAATTTGATGTTCAGCAAATTATGGATTGTGATTAAACTGCAAATAAATGTGGGTAAACGCAGGTATTTGGCACTGCCAATGCGAATACAAACCACTTAGTTTGGCAGAGAATGTGGTCTGCTCTGAAGTTAAAGCTAATAAAGTGTATTGCTTGAAAAATGTGGAATAATAAAAATTGCTGCAGCTTTGGAAAAATTGCATTGCAGTAATGTGTGAATTACTGTTCTTTTATGTATGGGACAGTATGCAGACCAATATTGAACATGTTCTGTCCAGGTGTTGCTCCTGCCTAGCTCCCTATGCCTGCTGGGATAGGCTCCAGATTCCCCTTGACTCTGCTCAGGGTAATGCAGGTTTTGAAAATGAATAGATGGATGTGTTTTATTAAATAAGTGACATCAAATAGTAATCCGTTGCAATTTGTGGGGGTTAAGGGTGCTGGACCCCTGCAAACATGACAATTCACAGATTTGGCTCATGATTACTGTTTATGCTAAACTTATTGCACTGAACAAGAGGCAAAGAGAAACGTGATATAAAACAATCACTGCACAATTAAATCACGTGAGACTCGCTGCCGAGATAAAGATGCGTGGCTTCCCTCAAGCACTGTGCGTAGTTCAACAGTTCTGCAGTGAATTGTAACTTTTTATAAAGTTTAAATTATAATAAATTTGTTTACATTTAACGTAGTAAACAATAAAAATGATGTAAAAGAAATCCAACAAAACACTAAGCACAAAATGATAAACACAGACCAGTTTTGCAGATGCCAACGATGCTGGTGGAGATATTAGAAGAAATCCTCTATGGACAGCCTCCTGAAAGTTATGTAAAGTTTTGCCCTACCATGATACCGATGTTTGTGAAGATTTGTAGATTTTGTGGCTGTGTCTTTTCCAGGATCTCGAAACCGAGGTGCTGCTGAGTTGGTAAGGCAGGATCAGCATGAATCAAACGCGCATGAAAGAAATTTCTCAGTCCAATAAAGTTCATTTTATAAAGGTTTAGTGAAAATTCAAAGCAAAACAGTTCACACAAAAATAGAGGAAAAGGTAGATAGATA
>JANRMT010062806.1:110095279-110123150 GCA_026402145.1 Polypterus bichir lapradei | reverse complement strand
ATCTATTTATCTATCTATCTATGTAATGTCTTATATAGTGCCTTTCAGTTTTATCTATCTGTCTTATATAGTGCCTTTCATATCTGTCCATCTAGCCTGCCTTTTCAATGGTATTCCATTGTCCACTTTACTTTCATGGCCCTGGCACCCCATCCAAAGGTAACATGTCTTGCGCTCAGTGCTGCCGATTCTCTGAATTACAATACGTATGTCTCAGAATTTGATGTCAAGTTACTGTACTGTTGTAAGCAAATTGAAGAATTCTAATAAGAATGGCAGCGCCATCTAACTGTTGCTTCTGAAAACTGTCCATCCATTTCCAGAGATAGAGTTTTCCATTATACAGCCATGAGAACTTAAATCTTGATGTTACAAAGCAGGAAAGAGGGCTGGGTGGGATGGCAGTCCATTACAAGGAACCTTCATGCACTCCTGCACTTACAGAGAAACGTCAGCAGTCAACGCAACACACTTTTCTTTGAAATATTTGGAGGACCTGACTACCTCTTTAATCCTCGAATGGTAACAACAATAAAGACTAAGATAAGAATGAAATTGAATTACTGTATGCGAAATTGTGGCGCAGCAATGCTAGCCACTGTGCCACTATGTACCATCTCGGATATCAAATGGTTTTTGCATTTATTTCATTACAGCAAAGGAAAAGATAATTCATTTTTGACCTCTTTTAAAATGTCATTTTAAATTAGGATTTTTTGTTTTTGATTGGGACTGAGCAGCCAATCATCCTAAGCAAGGAAACAAAGGGCCATCTCCCGACAGTCCTAATATTAAGAATTTCCACAGGGCCAGTAACCCATCAAAGTGGAGGATGACACCGAGCCATCAGATGGAAGCACCAGCTGACCTCACACTGGTCATTTAATATTAAATTCAAGAGTAGCTGCCCAGTGTTCTTGGATTAATGAGTCCTTTAGGATTTGGCTCTCTGTCTCCTCTGCCCTCTGGTTCTCGGTCCTTTGTTCAGGTCATCCTATAAAAAGCAGCTGTAATGTAGTTTTCAACAGTTCCCCTCTAAATGGTATAGATTGGTAGACCTTTCAAAGGGTAGTAAATCAAATTGAAATATTTTAAAAGGGCATTAGGCCTTAGTACACCTTCTTCCTAAAATGTTATATATTTATCTTTCCAAGATGTTTATCATATTTTACATCAATCACAGCCATCACTAGATCATAAATAACATATTGTCTCCCATGCATTATAAACAAACATTTAGTACTGGAACTTACTCAGTGTGTCCAATTTATTTGGTCATTTTCTCTGATGTCACCATTCCCATATTCAGTATAGACTTAGAAAGACTGAAATCATTGAATTATTAAAATATTGCCTTATGTTTTTTTCACCCTTGATAGGTTCCCGCTCTCCTAAACTTAATATGTCAAATATGTGCCCTGAAAATAAACAAATGCTTTCTGTCTGTCTCTCTTTTTTTTTTTTTTTTTTGGTACATCCATGTGATAATGCATGTCATGGGTCTGTGGTAAAACAGCAAGTGCAATTTTAAGCCAGACAGTGGCTACTCTGGTCTGTAGTACAGGTTAGGAAAGGGCTTCAAGAAGTTCTAACACGGAGTGGTTCAGGGGAGAATTGGCTAATTAAGTAAGAATGTGCGATACAGAGTTTAGAGCAGCCATGTTTGTCCTTGCGAAACTTTCTTCAGTGTCCAGATAGGTTCTCTGGTGCTCAGCCAGAGTGAGCATTGGGTTTTTGGTCATTCCTCTTACCATGGCCCTTTCCCCATGAATGTTCAGTTTGGCCAGGTAGCCAGCTCTACACTCTTCAAAATAAAGGGCACCAGAGAGGGTCTTCAGGGCGATGCAATAGGAGAACCATTTTTGGTTATCAACAGATCCATCCACATGAACTTTTCAGGTATTTTTTTATATTGCTGGAGTGAAAGATTTGACCAATCCAATCTCTTTGCAACTGAAACTGGTCCTTACTTATTAAGTGAGTCTAATGTAAAAATACCATCTTTGAATTTAGACCTGTTAGGTGAGAAAAAAAACTTTTTTTCTCTTTAGATCATGATTGAGACCTTTGACATTCCAGCCCACAACATTCACTGTTTTATCAGAGAGAGACACTGTTTCTTAACTTTTGAGGACGTTTTGTAAACTTAAGTAAAAGGATGAAGTTGTTTCATACAATAGCTTTAGTCTTGATTTCTTATTATTGCCAAATAGTGTGGCTACAGAGTGTATTATTATGTTGGCACTTGTAGTTGGGTACAAAGGACAGATAAGAAGTAACTTGCTGTCTTTCTCCCCACTCTAGCCCTTCCCTGGTCCCAGCCCTCCTCCATTTTGCCTCCCCAAGTGAGGCTGGACCACACTTTGCAGAGTCCCAGTCCTCTGGAATGCCAAGAAACAGAGCACATCCAAAACAAAACAACATTCAGCAGCGGTGTAATAAAGATTAAAATTGAGATATCCGATGATAATACAGTCTGCTGTAGATGCAATAAACATAGGGTAAGATGTTAATTAGTCCCCTTGGAAATTGAGATAACGTACGATATTACAGTCCAGATATAATAAACCTAGGGTATGATTTTAAATAATCCCCTTGGGCGAATAGAAGTAAAAAATCTAACAACACTGTAAATGACTAGTTGCTTAGTGGTTACTAAATATATATATATATATATTTGATAGATGAAATTTCAATATTGCGATTTAAAAAAAAAAAAAAGAAATCAGAATAATAAATTCAACAAATAACAGAAAAGGAAATATAATGTATAGGTACATTAAATGTCACATTACAAATAGACCAAGTTGCAAGCAGAATCTTTTTCACATTACCAGGTCATGATATGACTGATGATCATGTTTCAAATGATGTCAGGATTAGTCTTTTTAGCTCTTTTTCTACTTCGTTAGGAGAATTGAAGATGTAGGATTGGTCATCAAAAATCTCTTTCCATGTAGCAGGAAACAAGAGGCTGTATCTGATTTCAGTTTTGCGTAAGCATTGGGTTTGGTGTTTCATGGTTTTCAGGGGGATCTTTGGTTCTTCTGTTGGTCCTTATATATATATTTATCTTCTAGCGGAGCTAGTTTATCACCAAGCACTTTTTCATTTGGATTCTACAGCAGCTGCTTTTTTGTCAGTGGTGGTTGTTAATTGTTCAACTTCTTCCATATGAGTTGTAAATGTTTGCTAAACCTCTTCCAGCTGAGAATCAAGTACATTAATTTTATTTTCAAACTTAATTCATATTTTCCTGTATTTGTTCATTTATTCTTGCTACAATTTCTTTAAAGGTTTCAAAAAGTTATTACGTAAACATACCTCCTGGTCTTTTATATCCTGAAGCAGCTTCTCTATTCTGTTGCATATCCTTCTTTATACCCTTTATATCCTTCTTTATGTCACTCTTTATATCATTTATATTCCCACTGAGTGCAGTAATCATTACCTTCAGCTGAGACCGTTCATTTCCACCTTCTCTGCGCTCCAAAGGCAGAGTTCAGGAGTCCGGTTAGAGTTGATGTTGTTGACTCACTAGGGGTGTTGGTAGTAGTAGACAGCGGGGATAGAGAGGCCATGCTCAGTTCCAATAATCCACGTGAGATCGGTAAATGAATTTTCATTTCTTTGCTATAGTACTACGGTGTTGTACTGTGTCAGCCATTATGGATGTAGTGAGAAGTTAAGCAAAATGACATACTGTATTTTATTGGCTAACTACAGGGAGATTCACTCGAAAGAGGCCCCGAATATTCTGTTGCAACTCCCGTTAGGATGAAGCAATCTGAAGCAAAAAATACGCAATATACCTTGACATAGGAGAAATCGATTGCATAACATATGATGCTGGTAGTGACTTCTGTTTACTGCTATACTCATTTAATTGATTTATTTATTTTTTTTATTGTATTGATTTTATTGTAATCATTCCATACAAATAGATCAATTTTTAGAAAAAATAGGATTGAAAACAAATCAACCCCCATCCCTGAGAAAGAGAGCACTATTAAAAATAGTAAAAATAAATAAATTGATGATTTTAATAGGCGGATACAGATAAATGGAGAAGAAAAAGAAATGGGGAGAGAATCTACTTCCTCAGTGCTTTAAGAGCTTATTCTAAAATATTATTGATTACATCCTGCCAGGTTTTGAAAAAGTTCTGCACAGATCCTCTAAGTGAGAATTTGCTTTTTTCCAATTTCAAATAATATAAAACATCAGTTACCCACTGACTTAAAAGAGGAGAGTTAGGATTCTTCCAGTTTAGCAAAATAAGTCTGCGTGCCAATAGTGTAGTGAAGGCAATCACAGTTTGTTTGTCCTTCTACACTTTACGCCCATCTGGAAGAACACCAAACACAGCTGTTAGTGGATTAGGAGGGATTGTGACACCAAGGCTGTCTGAAAGGCACTTAGAAATTATTGTCCAGAATGATGTTAATCTGGAGCAGGCCCAAAACATGTGACCCAGTGAGGCTGGAGCTTGATTGCAGCGTTCACAGGTTGGATCTTGCCCTGGAAACATTTTGGACAATTTCAAGCGAGACAGATGTGCTCGATATATAATTTTGAGTTGAATAATTGTTTGCTTTGTGCATTTGAATTTGATTGTCTCTAGCTTTTGTAAATGTTGCTAATAAGAGGGGAGCTAGCTGAATGGAGAATTTCTTATAAAATTCGACAGGGTATCCATCAGGGCCTGCTGCTTTCCCACTCTGAAGTGACTTTATAGCATCTAGTAGTTCTGATAGCGCCAGAGGTTTATCCAATTCCTCTGCAAGAAAAATATCTATTTGTGGTATCTGTAATGTATCCAGAAATGCATTAGATTGTGTGTAGTCTTCTTTGAACTCAGTAGAATATAAGGATTTATAGTAGTCTCTAAATGTGTGCATTATATTTTTATGGTCAATGATTTTATCTCCATTCATGTTAGTTATTGCTGGGATTGTATTGCAAGATTTAATCGTAGGCAAGAAATTTTTATCTATAAATAAATAATAAATTCTTGAGTAGCAATGATGCACTGGTGAGTAGAAGGAATATGTTCTTGAGTTTGGGTTTAGAAACCTCCAGGGTTCTGATAACAACAACAACAACAACAACATTTATTTATATAGCACATTTTCATACAAAAAAATGTAGCTCAAAGTGCTTTACATAATGAAGAATAGAAAAATAAGAGACACATTAAGAAAATAAAATAAGTCAACATTAATTAACATAGAATAAGTGTAAGGTCCAATGGCCAGGGGGGACAGAAAAAACAAAAAAAAAACTCCAGACGGCCGGAGAAAAAAAATAAAATCTGCAGGGATTCCAGGCCATGAGACCGCCCAGTCCCCTCTGATAAGTTGTGGTCAGTTAAAAACTGTGTAATTGTCTTTGCAGTGTTAGATGTCACCCCCCCCCCTGTGATAGGAGACATATCTAAGAGTGGATTTAAAACACAATTAAAGTCCCCAGCCATTATAATTTTATGAGTGTTCACATTGGGAATAGATACAAATACATTTTGCATGAATTCCCTATCATCGACTTTGGGTGCATAAACATTTATCAAAATCACTTTACAGTTAAATAAGTTGCCCATGACCATCACATATCTCCCTTCAGGATCAGATACTACATCTGATGCTACAAATGAGACTGTTCTATGTATAAGAATTCCCACATCTCTAGTTTTCCTTGTAAAGCTGGAATGGAACATTTGGCCAGGCCAGTCTTTTTGCAGCCGGGACTGATCTTTGCTTAATAAGTGGGTCTCCTGTAAAAATACTATTTTAGTGTTTAAACCTGTTAGGTGAGAAAATGTTTTCTTTCTCTGTAATTCATGATTCAGGCCTTTAACATTCCAGCTCACAAAGTTAACTGTCCCATCATGGAGACATTGATTCTGAATTTTTGATGTCATTTTGTAGTCTTAACTGGAAGTGAGACAACTTTAACCTTAATTTCCAATTTTCCCATCAGTTATTGCCATGCAGCCTATTGTTACATTGGAAGTTGGAATTATAAGGATTAAAAGGATAGATTAGATATAGCTTGCTCTCTTTCTCTCCCCCCTTATCCCCCACCCCCCCATTTTGCCACCCCATGTGAAGCTGGACCCCACTTCACAAAGTCCCAGTCTTCTGACATACCTAGAGACAGAGCACGTCCAAAACAAAACAAGCCCCCCAGCAGCGGCATTTAGGGATTAAAAAGTAGAGATAGCTATTGCCGATAAAGTCTAAATACCATCTCTCTATTGTAAAAAGAAATCCTGGAAAGCAAAAGCAAGGCGACGATATGTGATATCTGATTTCTTGAAAGACATTTAAAAAACCCACGAGACAAAAGAGACTTGCCACAGAGCATCTTGCGGGGACCGTAAACATGAGACTTGGTGCCAAGAGACTGTCCCAGGGCTGTCTCGCGTGGATGTGGAACATGAGATTCTTGCAAGACACGCCCTACTTACAACAGATATCATATAAGAGCACATCCATCAAAAAACAGTCAGTCGTGTAAAAGCACGTAGTGCACACACATCCTGTGCTCTCAACACATATAAAGCGTATAAGGACAATACAGAGAATAGACACCCAAAGGCATTGGAGAGAAAAAATGGCAGATAACAGATTATGAAACCAGTAAAATTTGAAAGTATTGCAGCATCCCAGCCAGGTTGTGGCCTTTTTGGTTTTAAGTGACTGTTTGGTCCGATTGAGGGAGGGCGGAGTACAGCACGGAAGATTGATAGCAGGGTATTGGTGGGGGGGGTGGGGGGGGGGGGCGCGATGAGACGCGGGGAATGAGGGATAGGAGAGGGTGCTAGAAAGTTGTGTTCCGCGATTATTCAAGTAAAACTGCTGTGACACTTTATCATGTCAGTCACTACAGTATCAAAGAAAAGATAGAAAAGATCGCATTACCGCAAAACAAAAGGTGATTAATCATCAGAACCAGGTGTAATTGAAAAAAGAGCAGGACAAATCGAGGTCAGAAATAAAAGGCAAAGAGTAGACAAAGTCTTTTCACATTCGCATCATTCTTATGCACAAAACGTGGATATACACAATAATAGACCATACGCTATGAGAATCTGTGGTCCCGCAACAGTTAAAGCAACGACAAGTTGAATTTCAAAGAATATACAATTCAATCAGGTGTATATTTATGATCACGGAGAAGCGATGCAAATTTTAACAGGCAAACAGAAAGGTAATGTATATATTCCACGAATAACATTACACTCCAAAGGAGATTGTGATATGCCATTCGTATTAAAATGTTTACAGTTTACTGTGAGAATAGCTTTTGCTATGACAATCAATACTGTAAATCACAGGGACAAACATTAGAAAAAGTTGGATTATTTATTAGAGACACAGAAACAATATTCACTCACAGGCAGTTATACGTTGCTTTGTCACAATGTGTCTCCAAAAAATATTGTTTTTAATGAAGCTTTAAGGTAAAAGTGCAAATAATGAAATTGAAACAATTCCAAAGACAGGGGTTGGCGAGCAAAGCAAGCAGGGGGTGAAGCCCCCTAGTAAGCATAAAATATAATCTTCAACAGTCTTGAAATATTAAGACAGTAAACCCAGGGAATGGTGTTAACAAGTGGCCCTGGATAAGCATAGTAAACCCTAATGCAATAATAACAATAAGCATAAACTAAGGGTATGATGTTAAACAGTCTCCTTTAGAATAGTTAAAAACAAAAAAAAAGAAAGAACTACCGTATTTACGCGTGTACCACACGCACATTTTTTCCCGAAAATTAGCATTGGAAAATCAGGTGCGCGTTATACACAAGGAAATGGAATTCTGTAATGTTTACTTCTTCTGCTTGGGCTCGCTCGCTTGCTCGTGCTCTCTCTCTCGCTCGCTTGGTCGTGCTCTCTCTCACTCGCTTGCTCGCGCTCTCTCTCTTGCTCACTTGCTAGCACACTCGCTCTCTCTCTCTCTCTCGCTCGCTTGCTGGTGCACTCACGCTTTCTTTTGCGCTCGCTTGCTCACACACTCGTCCTCTCTCTCTCGTGCTCACTTGCTGTCGTACTTGCGCTCTCGTGCTCTTTCTTGCTCGCGCTCTCTCTCTCTAAACGCTTCCTATACAATCACAATGCACGTCGTACATGGGGCAAAACGATTTTCGCGATTTTCTTTGTAAAAATTAGGGCGTGCGTCTTACACGAGGGCGCGTGGTACATGAGTAAATACGGTAGTTTAATTTCTGCCAGACTCATTTCAACGTGGCGCTCCATGTTCCTGGTCGTATCAGCAAGCGTCTTGAGAGGAATAGCAGCAATTTCACGTTGGATGCTTTCCTTCATATCTTCCACAGTGCGAGGCTTGTTCTAATAGACTTTTCCTTTGAGCATACCCCAAAGGATGAAGTCTGGTGGTGTCAGATCCGGCAACCGTGGTGGCCAAAGCCCCTTTGAAATTACCCTGTTGCCAAAGAAGAACTCAATTTCTGCCATACTCCTCGTCTGACACATTACTCCATCTTGCTGGAAGTAACCTTCCGTTAACTCACAATCATCCAGTTGATTCTGACATTGCTTAAACAAATTAATGACCCAATAGGTTCACACCACGAAGCTGCTCAATACTGTACACAACCATCCTGATGAGAAGTCGAGTGACTGAGTGAAGGGGTACGGGCAGAATGTACCCAGAAGTTGCAAACAGAGGTTAAATGTCACAGCAGCTATCCAGCGCCTACCTCATCACTCCAACGCAGGTGCATCCTGGCTTGTTCGAAGTGCCATATACTGAGGAGCACATTGCACGTGGTTTCATTCAGATTGCTTTGTCCTAGCAAGATTTATTACAGAATATTCGGGGCCTCTTTTGGGCGAATTTCCCTGTAGAAAGATTACAATATGCAAGCTTTCAAGGCAAACTCAGGCCCCTTCTTCAGGCTAGATGTACATATTTGAAAGTTTTTCGAAGCACAAAGAACCAACTTAATATGCATAGAACCCTTCCCTGGTGCCACCGTGCTACAAAGAACCACACAAACCAGTGAAGAACCATGAAATGCCATTCAAGAACCAGTATTTTTATGAGTGTAGGTTGAGTTGTGGTTGTACCAACCTTCTTCCATTTAAGAATTATGGAACCTTTAATGGTTCAGGAATTTTTGTATCCTTCCCCAGATCTGTGCCACAACACAATTCTGACTCTAAGCTCTAAATGATTTAATCATAACGCTACAACATAACAACATTTGAAAAAAAGTGAAGGGATCTGAATACTTTCTGATGGCACTCTACTTTAGTAGCACTGCGAACAATGTGGGCACCAATCCTGGATGATGCAGTGGCCCTTTGTTAGGTACACTAATGCATGACCCCTCAGTAACTCACATCCAGCTAATTCAGAGATGGCATCTAAACTAACATGTCTGTAATTTTGGTGGAACCAGAGAAAATGGAGAAAATGTCCAGATACAAGGGGGAGTAGGAACACTTCATCCAGACACTGGCTGTGATAGACTGGGATTGTAAACCCAGAAGGTAGTAGCATTAAGTGCAGGGCATTGTGATTCTCTGTTCGATTTCATGGTGTTTGATAAGAAATAGAGCAAAATAAGAGGAATGCCTGATATTTCCACACCACCTCCTCCAGATGGAACAGATGTAGAGTCATATCCAAAAATAAGGAAGTGGTGGCAAATGTCTCTTGTCAAATGTAACAGTCCTCTTCAAGCCCTTGTCTGTCTAAAAAAGGAATTCAGTTCTTTTTGACCGGCGACACCTTGTGAGGCCCTCGAGCTCAGTGGCTTTCTGCCAAGATGATGGCCTTGAAGTGTAGCCTGTTCTGCATGCAGGAAATGAGATTGCTGTTTGATGCGGTGGGTCATCTCCCAAAAGCTCTTGTATAAGACACAGGTGCAAGATTCATCCTGCTGTATTTATAACTGAGTGCTTTAAGTCCTCAGCTGGACAGCATGTCTGGTATTTAGTACAAGCGAAGCCATTAAATTTTTTTTTATTTTGTGTAGTGCTCTTCACTGAGTGCAGTTTATACGTGAATGCCACTACAAACTTTAAAAACGACATAATGCACACAGATCAAAAACACAAATTAGTTTAAACACACAATAAAACAAATTGATTGGTGTAAAAGGTGCCTAATAATATAAAGTACCCTCCATGATGTTTGAGACAAAGACACGTTTTTCTTTGATTTACCCCACAGTCTGCTTCACAGTTTAAAATTACAAATCAAACAATTCCGACATTGTGATTAATCTGTACATATCAGACTTTCATTTAAGGGGATTTGCAGACATTTCAGTCACACAACACTTTTTCTCTATGGTTCCCCATTTCAGGGTACCATAATGTTTGGTGCTGGCACCCTGCCCGGGGTTTGTTTCCTGCCCTGTTTTGGCTAGGATTGGCTCCAGCAGACCCCTGAGGCCCTGCAGTTAGGATATAGCAGGTTGGATAATGGATGGATGGATGGATAATGTTTGGCACACAGCAATGGTAGGTCTATTGAAGCCGTCATATTTAGGACTTTGTCGCAGATCCCTTGTGTGCAATGACTGCTCAAAGTCAGCGATTCACAGACATCACCAGGTGCTGAGGATCTTCACCGATGAGAAGCCTCTAATGCAGCCATCTTTAGCTCCTGCTAGTTTTGGGGGGCGTGTCCACCTAAGTTTTCTCTTCAGTGTATGGATTTAAATCAGGTGACTGGCTTGGCCATTCAAGAATTTTCCAATTTTTAGCTTTGAAAAACTCCTGTGTTACTTTAGCAGTGTGTTTTTCAGATTATTTCTTGTTGTAGGATAAAGTGCAGTCCAATGACTTTGGAGGCTTTTATTGGACCTTGAGCAGACCAGTTATTTCTGTACACCTCAGAATTCATTGTGCCCCTGCAGTCAGCAGTTCCATCATCCATGAACAGAAGTGTGAAAGGACCTGTGCTAGACATACATGCTCAAGCCACAACACCCCCACCGCCATGTTGTCCAGATGAGGTGGTCTGCTTTGGATCTCAACCAGTTCCTTCTCATCTCCACACTTTGCTCTTTGCCATCAGTCTGATAAGGTTCATCTTTGTCTCGTCTGCCCACAAGACCTTTTCCCAAAATTCTGCAGGTTCTTTTAAGTCTTTTTTTCTCAAACTGTAATCTGGTCACCCTGTTTTGTGGCTCACTAGTGGTTTGCATCATGCAGTGTCCATCCATCCATCCTCTTCCGCTTATCCAAGATCATATCGCAGGGGCAGCTCCTTGAGCAGAGATACCCAGACTTCCCTCTCCCCGGCCACTTCTTCCAGCTCTTCCCGGGGAATCCCGAGGCATTCCCAGGCCAGCCGAGAAACATATTCCCTCCAGCGTGTCCTGGGTCTTCCCCAGGGCCTCCTCCCGGTTGGACGTGCCCGGAACACCTTACCAGGGAGGTGTCCAGGAAGCATCCTGATCCAGATGCCCTAGCCACCTCATCTGACTCCTCTTGATGCGGAGGAGTAGCGGCTCTACTCTGAGCTCCTCCAGGATGACTGAGCTTCTCACCCTATCTTTAAGGGAAAGCCCAGACACCCTGTGGAGGAAGCTCATTTCAGCTGCTTGTATTCACGATCTCGGTCTTTCGGTCACTACCCACAGCTCATGACCATAGGTGAGGGTAGGAACGTAGATCGACTGGTAAAATGAGAACTTTGCCTTATGGCTCAGCTCCTTTTTCACCACGACAGACCGATGCAGAGCCCGCATCACTGCAGACGCCTCACCGATCTGCCTGTCGATTTACCGCTCCATTCTTCCCTCGCTCGTGAACAAGACCCCGAGATACTTGAACTCCTCCACTTGGGGCAGGATCTCACTCCCAACCCTGAGAGGGCACTCCACCCTTTTCGGGTATTGTGCAGTGTGACCTCTGTATTTCTGTTCATGATAGTCGTCTTTGACACACACACACACATCAGCCTCCTGAAGACTGTTTCTGATCTGTCAGACAGGCGTTTGGGGCTTTTTCTTTAACATAGTGAGATTTCTTCTGTCATCAGCAGCAGAGGTCTTCCTTGGCCTACTAGTGCCTTTGTTATTACTGAGCTCACCAGTGTGTTCTTTCTTCTTAATGATAATCCAGACAGTTGATTTGGGTCAACCTAAGGTTTTTACCAATGCCTTGAATGGTTTTATTCTTGTTTTTCAACCTCATAATCAATGCTGTCTGTGTTCATAGCCTTGTCACTTCTCGTCTGGATTATTGCAATTCCCTTTTCTTTGGTTTTTCTCACAAATCTCTTTATAAGCTTCAACTGGTCCAGAATTCAGCTGCCACATCATTACTAGAACCCCCTCTGTTCACCATATCACTCCCGTTTTGCAGCAGCTTCACTGGCTTCTAGTTAAGTTTCACATTTAATTCAAAATTCTTCTGTTAACTTTAAAGGCTGTCCACAACCTTGCCCCTCCATATCTGTCTGACGTCCTCCATGTTGCCATTCCCTCCCAAACCCTTACATCCTCTTCCTCCATCCGCTTGACTGTCCCCTTCGTCCGTCTTACCGCTACTGAATGCTCTGCTCCCCAGCTCTGGAACTCACTACCATCTGAGCTTAGAAATACTGAATCATTTTCACTTTTCAAATCTAAACTTAAAACTCATTTGTTTAAGACTGCTTTTTCTCTTTGATTACAATTGCCCTGTCTGATTTTAATTTTTGTATTTTAGTTTTGTTTATCTGCGGTGGGCTGGCGTCCTGCCCGGGGTTTGTTCCTGCCTTGTGCCCTGTGTTGGCTGGGATTGGCTCCAGCAGACCCCCGTGACCCTGTAGTTAGGATATAGCGGGTTGGATAATGGATGGATGGATCGTTTTGTTTATAATCTGTGTTTTATCTATTGTTCAGTGTCCTTGAGTGTTTAGAAAGGCGCCTACAAATAAATAAAATGTATTATTATTATTATAATAATGGCTTCTTTGACTATTATGGGCACAGTTCTTGTCCTCATATTAAGCAATGGCAACTACAGACAGTTAGAAGCAGGTCAAGGTGTCTTATGAAGCAATGAAACACACCTGAGTAATAATGCACATATGTGATGCCAATTGTCCCAAACATTTTGGTGCCCTGAAATGGGGGGGGGGGGGGGGCATGTAGAAGTGTCCCCATATATAAAAGATTGCAATGTGCACTTTAATCACAATGTCTGAATTATTTGATTTGTAATTTTAAATGGTGGACCACACTGCGGAGTAAATCAAGGAAAAATGTGTCTTTGTCCCAAATGTTTTTTTTTTTTTATTTGGTACACTTTATTAATCCACGAGGAGGAATTATCTTTACATGTGATGGAGGGCCCTGTAAGTCTGTTAAATTTATCATTATGATACGGCCAATTGACAATGGAGGAGATGAAAAAGACAAGCAGAATCCCCAGAGAAAGTAAACCTGGTTGGGGAGGTCTATGGTCAATTATTGCAGAGTCACATTTGAAAGCAGACCCCATCACAGTTCTAAAGACCTAGAGCAGCTGTGTGCCCACCACCTTCCTGACATTCTGCAGTCTACAGTAAGTGTCATGATTAGGTCTGTGTGATTTTATGTTGTAAATTCTACGTCTTGACGACTGTTTTCAGGTTCCTACTGTTGCAGCCAATTTGAGAGCCATCGTTAGCACGGCATCCCGCGTTTCTTAGGGGTGTGTGTGGCTTCAAGGGTCATAGCCCATGGGTGGTAGCTATGACGGGATACACGGGTCTGATTTGCGAATACAACCTCTTAAAACAATCTGGTTTGGCCCCTTTGCTTGTTCTCTCGACTTTGGTTCTTGTCTACCATTGGAATTCGGTAGCTGGGTTTATTTATTTGTACCTGTTTTGGCTTCATTTCTATGTGCTTCTCCCAGTTAGCTCAGTTAACATTCACCTGTGTGTTTCTTGGCAGGAGAGTAAGTTTGTCCTGCACAGTCTTCTAAAGCTGATGTCACATTACGCAGCTTCTAGTCATTGGATGTGTAAGACTTACTGGTTGCAATTCCTGATCTTGTCGGCAGACTACATCAACTTACACGACTGAAAGTCACATAGTTGACTACGTGATGACTTTCCAGCACAGCTGTGTTTTTGTGACAGTAAATAATGTGCTGTCTACTGAAGCCAGCTCTACCTTGCTAGTAAACCCACCTCTTCTTTTCCACCATCTTCGCTTATTGACTGCATTACTTAAATTAAATCCTGGTTTTCTTCACATTTTCTTAAATTAAACAGTGACAAACAGCTGCCATTGATTGCCTTGCAATTGATTACTAAATTACTAAATGGCAAGATTGTTTACAGCTCAAGGTCCCTGTTCCGCAGTGCTGCCAACTGTACATGGCTGCCACTACCATTTCAAAAGTTCCCGTTTTTCTGTGTCACCCTGTATAATACGCTACCATGGCTGTCTGTTTGTCTGTCCAGGATTTTAAATCACCTGTAGCTCACAAACCGTTTGACTTATTGACCTGAAATTTGGCACACAAATACTACATGACGTCTAATATCTGCTTTTGGGGTGATGATTTTTATTACTCTTTTTATTTTTATTTTATTGTAGAATCAACTTTTGGCAGTGGCCAGCAGGGGGGCTGTGTGGCTTCTGCATACGGGTGCCATTCTCATCCCTACCACCTTCACTGTCATTTCCTCTACCTCTTCATATCCTAAATCATTGTTGAGGCAGATTGAAGACTTAAGTGTCAACCTAATTGAAAAATTAAGGAAAATGTACTAAGTAATTTCAACACAAACACTGACTTAATCAGTTTTAATGTGAAAAGATGCCGACAGAAGAAGAGAAGAAACGGGTCACTATGGTAGAGAAAATAAAGGAAGCAGCAAGTGCATCAACCTCTGAGCAAATGACTGTTAAACGTACAGTGATCCCTCGCTATATCACGCTTCGACTTTCGCGGCTTCACTCTATCGCGATTTTTTCTCATACACGCTTACGTCACTAGGCATGCGCTTTCTGAGAAGTTTTATCTAAGCCCCACGATGGCTCCTAAACGTGCTGCTTTTTCTAAGCCTTCTGACAATAAAACTAAGTGCCGGAGGAAGATGCTTGCTATCCAGGAGAAGGTGAAACTCTTGGATATGATCAAAGATGGCAATACCCTACAAAAGTCTCCTCACGCGTATGAAAAGACAGCGCCAGCAACTGCCTATCAAGATGTTCTTCAGCCGCGCACCCAGATACCCACTGCCTACTCTTAGTACTCCTTCAGCGGAAGAAGACAACGATGCACCTGCTGAACATACTGCACCACCTGAAGACTCTCCTACTGAGGTTGTGCCTTCGTAGGTTAGTGGTTGTGTGTAAGAACTGTGTGTGTGTAATTAAATGTACAGTACAATAATCTACTATATAAAAGCGGTCAGGATTGCAAAGCGTAGCGGTATTCCGCTTATCACAGACTTACTACTTGTGGCTTGCGGTACGAAGCGACGCGATGTGAGCAGAGTTCTGCTGCTCCCATCGTCCCCTTGCTTTTGTGCGCGATGCGCTGGAAAAATAGACAAAATTATGTCTCTGGAAATAATTAATGTTGATGGAGTACAAATGCCTCACCGCGTAGTAAATATCAGGGGAGATGGTGCTTGCTTATTCTCATCTATAGCTTATTTAGTGCATGAAACTCCGTCTTTAGTGGTACAGATTCGGGCTGACATTGTATGACTTTGGACAGGCACTCGAGGGGATAAAAAAAAATTTAGGTTTTCGGGAGATGTTATGAATGGGCACTTTAATGTTCTCATTCCCAACACTTACACGCCTGATGTACACATGGAGTGCACACAAATTGAGGATAAAAGTCGGTCGCCTTAAAAGGCGGGTGAGCCTAGTAATAATATATTTGTAACGTCTAATATGTCTTATTTTCTCTTATTTTGTCTAATATATTGGGTAATACGAGTGTAATGGTGACTAAAGTGTGTTATTTCATGTCTAGAGGGCTCTAATAATGTTAAAATACATATTTAGAAGGTTGTAAACAGGTTTTCTATACTCTAACTGCAAAAATATTATATTTATAAATAAAGAATCCTACTTCGCGAAAATTCATTTATCACAGTAGAGTCTGGAATGGATTAACCGTGATAAACGAGGGTTCACTGTACAGAGAAAGAGGATGAAAATTAGGAATGCTCAAGTCAAGTGTATTCACTGCAAGTTATTGTGCCGTACACTGTTACTGGTTAAACATAATGAGGTCCTACTTGTGAGTCCTTTCTATCTCTCTGGACATAAAAAGTCCCCTTTATAAGGCCATAGTTTTTGTTGGACAATCTCTGCAAAAATGAAAACAAATCATTACTCTGCTGATGTGAAGAGCAAAGTCATTGAAGGCAAGAAATGGCTACAAAAATACCGACGAGTCTGAGTGTTCTGTTAAGCACTGCTGGGTCCATCATCAGAAACTGGAAGGTTCATCACAGCACCCAAATTCCTACTAGAACAGGCCGTCTCTCCAAACTAAACGTCAGAGCAAGATGTTGACTAAAAATCCAACAGTCACCCTCAGAGGTCTGCAATGCTTTTTGGCTGAAACTGGAGTGAAGGTGCAGGGGGTGGAGATGTGGGAGAAGGTTTTATGGTCCGATGAAGGCAAAAATAGATTTTTTTGGCCAGACTTCAAAGAGGTATGTGTGACGTGAAACTAACAATGCCATGCATCAAGAAACACCATACCTACTGTGAAATATGGTGGTGGTAGCATCATAATAAGGGGAAGCTTTTCATGTGCCAAGACTGAGAAAATTGTCAGAGTTGATGGGACAATGGATGAACACAAATACCACACAATATTGCAGAAGAACTTGCTGCAGTCTGCTATGAACCTACAACTTAGGAGAAAATCCATCTTTCAACATGACAATGACCCCAAGCAGAAGGCCAAAGCGACACAGGAATGGCTCAAAAACAGAAAGGTGAATGTTGTATAATGACCAAGTCAAAGCCCTGATCTTAACCTTACTGAGAATCAGTGGCACTATTTGAAAACTGCTGTCCCACCAACCGAGAGAATGTCTATCAATTCTGCCAAGAAGAACGGGGAAGAATCATGGAGAAGTGCAAACCTGGGACATACTTACCCCAAAACAATGAAAGGCTGTTATTGCAGCAAAAGGCCTCTCGACAAGGGGGATTGAATACTTAGGCAAACACGAACTTTGGAGTTTTGCTTCTTCAGTTAAATATCTACAGGAGATGATTTCTTTGGTCTGGAAATGTATTGTTACAGCATAACATTTCACACGTGTACAAATCTTTTGTCATGCAGAAAAATATAATGACTTCCAAGGGGACTGAATACGTTTGCAGGCCACTGTATACAGTAATGTTGGCCATTTTTAATAAACAATTCCCACAACAACAAAGTGCCATTGGTTTGAAATATAAGGAGTTCATTTTACATGGGTTGTCTCTGAAACAGAACAAAATGTGACCCTTCTGGTTTTTGACAACATCTCTACCTAATATTAATATATTTGTCATACCTTATTCTGAGCAGGGTTGCAGGGGACTGGCGCAAGCATCAGGCACAAAAGCAGGAACAACCCCAGGCCAGGATGTCAGTCTGTCTTGGCAGAACACGCGTATACATACACAAGGGCCAATTTAGCGTCACTGATCCGCCTAATCTGCATGTGGTTGAATGGAAACGGAGTACCTGGAGGAGAGACATGGGGAGAGCAAGGGAAAGGCGCAATATAAGTAAAATACATTATTGTTATTATTTAACATGAAAATTACACATTGAGAAGACTTTGGATGTGATCCCTGGTGACCTGGTTGAGAGGCAACAGCACCACTGTGCCTTCTTATATATTCATAAATTTATGTTATTCTGGTCATATAGGCAACAATATGTTTGCCTTCCTTGTTTAATTTCAACAGTGCTAAGTAGCCCAATGCAAATGTTACATTTTCATAATTTCAATCGATGACTGATTTTCATTTCTTCCATGCAGTGTAACCACAAGGGGGCCAAACCTTAGACACAGTAATTCCAAATTCTGGGTAAAAAGAAAAGATATTTATTTATCCAAAGCACCCATTAAAAAAATCAATAGACAATACACAATCCAATGAAATTCTTCCTCCTTTCTTCTTCCAAGATTGTCACCCACTGCCTCCTAACTCTGACTCCCTGATGTGAAGCAGTGGGCTTCTTTTCAAGCAAAACCTGGGACTCCTTCCAGTGTCACTGCATTGCCGGTTGGGAGTCTGGGTCACGTGAAAACCAGCATTGTCCTGCCCTGACTGCACCCTCTGGCAGAACCCAAGGACCCCGACAGGATTTCACTTCCGCAATCCGATTCCCATGTAACCCTGCGGGTGTCCTGGTTGGGATCAGCCTTGGGAAACACTGCCACTTTCTGTGTGGGAATATGAACTGTCCCTAGGATCCATGTCAAGCCAGTCTATATATTATAGACCGATCTCAGCCCAGAATAAAGATTATAAGATATTCCATTCGGGTTGTGTCTCCTTTCCAGCAGTTCTTCCATTAAGGGCAATTCCAGCCACTCTCTGGCACTTACAGTAGCTACAAAAATGAAGCATAATTCTTAAAAATTCGCCAACCACCTATAATTGAACCCACTTATTTCAATTCAGGATCATGGCGATAAAAGTATGCAATATAATAAACTCCTGTCGCCCTCATCGTATGATTAATCCAATGTCTTCGTAACCCCGTCTTTCAAAAATGTAGTCCTTGTTGCATCATAAAGCTCTTATCCATGCTAATCAGCGTCAAACAAAAATCAGCTGAGTTGAGAGAGAGAGATCTCATTGCCAGTCTAAAGTGGCAAGCCATTCATTGCTAGTAATTTGCTACTCAGGGGTGGATCCGATGTTTTCAGCTATGAAATATCATTCATTCTCAGAACATTTTAAAAATAACAGCCTGACTCACCAGAAAAGTCAGGAAAGTGGTGGAGACAATTTAATTTGTCATCTGAGAAACGTAACGTAAAGCTTTTGTTCTTCCTTGTCTGCATTTCTGAAACTGTTTTGTTTTATTCTTGTTAAAAAAAAAAAAAAAGAGGCCTGTAATTTTCTCTCAAAGTGGCTTAAGAATTGATTCGGCAGGAATGCTGTGGCTTTTCAAGATGGCTAGATGAAAGATGGGACATCATTTCAAAGAATTTTTTCTTTTTTTTTTTGTATTTTGCAAGTGGTTATACCCTCTAGAAGGCAAGGCCATCGTTGGAAAGTGCCAAAAACCAAAGCTGTTGTTATGCCAAGACAAAGGAATGTTTCCATTCAGTCTATTGGCAGGTAACATTTAGTATGAGGAATTCCACATACCTGTTAGTGGAAAAAATGGACCAGTATGATATACAGACATTTTTTTATATGTTTTTCCATTAGTATGTCAAAACACTTTATTTTACCTTAGAGTTCCCTCAGAACCTTAGGAGGGAGCTGGCATGTATAGTATATCTTTAGAATAATAGAAGATGCTGGAGTGCTCAGTGAAAACAGGCCAACTCTACGCAATTTTGAAGAAGCACTGCCATGCAATGTGTCATTCTCAAACAAGGGGATATGTGAAACCAAGCTAAGACTGATTCCTGTTTAGTTTCTATTACATTTTTCCATCTTAAGAAAAGAATACACGTCTGTGTTTCCGTCCGGTTGATATGTCTATGTCATTCCAACAGATGGTATATCACAAGGGCTGCTTTTAGGAATTTCATACCAAGGTGGCATATAATAGAGACATATGCCTTACATTTCGTCATTTCAACAGATGGCGTATCACAAACAGGGCTGGATTAAGACAAAATTGGGCCTGATGCTGCAGCGCAAAAAAGGCCTATTTTTTCTCAGCATTGGCGCACGTGCATTCGACAGTCACCGTACATGCGCACTCAGACCGACCAAGGAGCCTTAATTGCTTGCGACGCAACCAGCCAGCCTTTATTGAACATGAATAATAATAACGACGTAGAATCGTAACAACTTAAGATTAACATCAAACTATGTAACTTCAACATTCAATAGCAATTGTCTGAAAAGTGCACTTAATGCAGAAAACCTAACAATGAAATACACAAAATTTTGAAATTCTCTTACAAAACAGAGTAAGAAAAAATGAATTTGCAGAGACATTGGGTCAAAGTGACTCAGTTCAGGCTTTTGAGGGTAAAAATTTGTGCACGATTTAAATTTCATAATAGACCAGAATCCTGTCGAGGATTTAAAAAATTCTTAACATCCATGCTGGGCCCGCGAGCCAGCTTTTAGTTTTACCTTTACAGATAACCATTTAAATAGCCATCGATTTTTACTGTACAACTAACTTTCAAGGTGAAAAATTTACTACGTGGCACTTACCGAACAATAATAAAGTGGCAAGAATCCCCAAGATATTGCAAAAAATGCAGCTAAATTACTAAGTAAACTGTTTAACGTAAAATTGATAGCATTAACTTGAAATCTTTGGTTAACAATAAACACAACAACGTTATAGTTATGTCACAGCGCAAAGAACAATAGTAACTGTATAATAAGTAACGCTGTGTCTAGGCGTCCGAAAGTCGGACTCCAAATTTCATTCTAAGAATTATTTTGAGGTTAATAAAGCAAAGGAAAACTGTTCAGCTTCCGGAAAATTCTTGTCTGTTTTCATCTGGGCCTTATTTCAGGAATGGGCCTAATGCTGCAGCATCAATAGCACCCACCTTAATCCGGCCCTGCAAACATTAACATAGCTTTTATGAATCCCATACCAAATGGCATATAACAGAGACATATGCCTTACATTTCATCATTCCAACAGATGGCGTATCACAAACGTTAACATTGCTTTTACGAATCCCATAACAAACACTGCTGCAGTTGTGTGACACTATTCCCCGCTGACAGAGGTTTTATCGGTAAGGTGCTGGTCTTTCTACCTGCCGAGGGAGTACAGCTGCGTGCTGGTGGTTGCCGTCTACCTCTCACCTAGCACAAATGCTAACCAGGCGCTAACGGAACTCTACGAGATTATCAGCAAACTGCAAATGGCACACCCCGAGGCATTTTTCATTATTGCTGGAGACTTCAATCATGCCAACTTGAAGTCAGTTCTCCCACAATTCTTCCAGAATGTGAACTTTGCTACTAGAGGGGGAAGCTGTCTGGACAATGTTTAGACAAGCTCTCCTGACACCTACAAGGCCCTACCCCGACCCACCTCAGCTATTCAAACCATATTAGCGTGTTTATGGTTCTGCATACAAGTCCCTGCTGAAGTGCACTAAACAAGCCTGCAAGAGCATCAGAGTGTGGCAAGGTGGTGCTGTTTCAGCTCTCCAAGACTGCTTTGAATTGACAGACTGGGACATTTTCAGGGAGGCTGCTGTGGATGGTGACTCCATCAATCTGGAGGAGTACACAGACTCTGTGACTGGCTACATCTCCAAATGCATAGAAGATGTTACTGTTACCAAGGATGTTACTAAAAGAGCCAACCAAAAGCCCAGGATGACAAGAGAAATGCACAAGCTGCTCAAGATCAGAAATGCAGCCTTCAGATCCGGAGACAAGGCTGCCCTCAGGGTGGCCAGAGCCAACCTGTCTCGCGCTATAAGGAGAGCTAAGTGGGCCTACGTGCAGAGGATTAACAAACACTTCAGCAGCACCAGAGACACACGTCATATATGGCAGGGTGTTTAGACAATTACAAACTACAAGCCCAACCCACAAAGCAGCGATGGTGATGCCTCCCTACCGGATGAACAAAGAGCCTGCGAGAAAATCAACACCTCCCTCCACTGACCAGGTACTCTATCTCTCCATAACTGACATAAAGAGGACTCTATCCAGAGTCAATCTACGCAAGGCTGCAGGATCTGACAACATACCTGCTCGTGTGCTCAAAGAATGTGCCAGTCAACTGGCTGGAGTCCTCACAGACATCTCTGAGCCAGTCGTCAGCCCCAGCATGCTTCAAGTCGACCACCATCATACCAGTGCCGAAGAAGTTATTAGTGATATGCTCGAATGACTACCGACCAGTTGCACTCACGCCAGTTATCATGAAGTGCTTCGAAAGGTTAGTCATGTTGCACATAAAGACTAATCTCTCTGTCTCCCTTGACCCTTTTCAGTTTGCATACTGCTCAAACAGGTCAACTGAGGATGCCATATGCTCTGCCCTTCACCTCTCCCTGACACATCTGGATAAAAAAGACACATATGTCAGGATGCTATTCATAGACATTAGCTCCGTTTTCAACACTATCATCCCTCAAAAGCTGGTTGTAAAACTGAGCAGGTTGGGCCTGAACACCACCCTCTGCAACTGGATTCTGGCAATCTTGACAGAGAGGCTCCAGTCAGTTCGGATGGGCTGCAACACTTCCAGCATCATCACACTGAGCACTGGAGCTCCGCAGGGCTGCATGCTTAGTCCACTGCTCTTCACCCTGCTGACTCACGACTGCACAGCCACACACAACACCAACCACATCATCAAGTTTGCGGATGATACGATGGTGTTGGGACTAATAAGCAGGGATGATGAAACAGCATACAGAGATGAGGTAGAACGGCTCTCCGCATGGTGTGAAGACAACAATCTATCTCTCAATGTCGACAAGACAAAAGAGATAATCACATCCTGCCCACATCCCACTCAGCATCAACGGTTTAGATATGGAGACTGTTAGGAGTACCAAGTTCCTTGGTGAGCACATAACTGAGGAACTTACGTGGAGGCATAACACCTTATCACTAATCAAGAAAGCCCAGCAGAGACTATACTTTCTGAGGCGGCTAAAGCGAGCACATCTTCCCCCTTCCATCCTCACCGTGATCTACAGAGGCACCATGGAGAGTGTTCTGACCAGCTGCATCACTGTCTGGTATGGAAACTGCAACATATCCGACCACAAGCGCCTGCAAAGGATAGTGAAGACAGCATAGAACATTATTAGGGTGCCTCTCCCTTCACTACAGGACATATTTTACAAATGCAGTGTCCACAAGGATTGTACAGGACCCCTTACACCCCTCACATGGACTTTTCACACTTCTGTCATCTATGAGAAGATACTGCAGCATCAGTGCCAGATCTGCCAGGCTGCAGGATAGCTTTTACCCCCAAGCTGTCAGACTCCTTAACACAATGCTGCCCCCTGGGATCTTCCACACAGCCTCAACCACCTCTAAACCAGAACTTTTATACATGAAAACCACTTTCCTGCAAAGACTAATGTGCATGTAAAAAAAGAACTGAAAATCTCATACTGACCTTTAAGTATTTTAACATTCTTGATATCCTTCTGCTGTGAAACATTCTGACCTGTCATTGTTTGCACATGTCTTATACATCTATTATCATACACTGCTAAATTCTGTATTATCTACAGTATATCTATTATTTATTTATTTTATTATATTATATATCTATTGACTATATTTATGTATCTAGATTGCAAATACAGTGAAACCTCAGTTCACAAACGTCTCAGAACACGTACAAATCGGGTTACGACTAAAAAGTTTGCCAAACTTTTGCATCTGTTCACGACCAAACGCTCAGTATACGAACAAGCCAGTTTCCCTTTCGGTTTGTGCGCGCCGATGATTTCCGCACATGTTCAGTCTCTCCCTGTACTGTACATTGTTCTCGGTGCATCACGCAGAGGGACTCTCCCTCAAAACTGAAACCTCCTCTCAACCCAGCTTCCTCCTGTGGTATAGCGGGTCCACAGCTCCCGTCAAAAAGGCCAGTTTTAATAAATAACTAAATAAATAAAGCCGGTGCAGGAGAGAGAGCGAGCGAGCGCGAGAGAGTGAGAGAGAGAGAGCGCAGGCTCGTGTGCAGCTGAGCAGGTTGCCTGGGTGTTTATTTCAGTGTTATTCAATGTTTTTACATTAGTTTACTATTACACTGTGCATTCTATGGTATAATTAACTATTTTTGTGCTTAAAAATCTTTAAAGAAAATATATTTACATACAGTTTGTACGGTCTGGAATGGATTAATTGTATTTACTGTACATACAGTCCTATGGGGGAAATTACCTTGGGTTACGACCAGAGTTTTGGAACGAATTATGGTTGTGAACCGAGGTTCCACTGTACCATACATCACATCAATGTTCATATTGCTTACTATACAGGGCTCTAGACTAACTTTTTGCACTGGTTGCACTGGTGTGCCTAACTTTTTTTCTTAGGTGCACCAGCACAAAAGTTAGGTGCACCCAAATTTTCAACCGCATCACATTTAACACCACAGTTTTACAAGTTCACTTTATTTATTTATTTATTTATTTATTTGTTGTTTTTTTTTTAATCGCTGTCCATATAGGCAATATTGACTTGTAAATGATTAACTAACAATCTGGTCAATATAAAGTTGTTTATTTGAAGGCAAGCACAATTCTACAAGAAAGGTAACTTACTGAAAAAGTGTTGGTGCTTAAAGTGCTTTACTGAGCTGAAATTTAAACTTAAAAAATCTCAAGATAAATTAACTAAAAAGAAAATCTAAATTAAGTGTTTTAAGGGCTTCAAACTGAACATCTCATGGCTCAATGTCTTATGGACTATCCTCCACTGCAGTCACATGCCCCTCAGATGGCCAACTCCTGTAGTTTGGCCTTCTTGATCTTTGGCCTTGACTAAACCAGCTGGCCACACTCTCTCTAGCATCAAAATCTTCCAGACTTGGGCATGAGCATGCTCGACCTCAATGTGTCCAATAAGTATATTCACCGGTCTTCCTCTCCGCAAGATACGACCGTACACAATGACGCATTCCTTTGTGGCGATATCTGTGTCTCCGTCGATCAGGAATGCCATGTACGCACTGTTCGCAATTTGCACAGACGTCTTTTTTTTCAATGTATCTGCGATGACTCCTATAAACTGGGCGCACGCAACATCATTGCTGTACGTCGGGTTTACGTTCAAGCCATTTTTCTTCATAAGAATTATTTCGGACTTGAATTTAGTGAAGGGAAGTTCTTCTTTTGCAATATTGTAGGCAACGTTAAACTTAATTATCATCTCGGCCTCGTCTGATGATCTGTTTGCTGCTGCCTGCCGCTGAAAGGCAGCGGGGAGAGGGGACACTTGAGCAATGCATTTATCGCGGCATGTAATGTGTTTTATAGATGCATTGTGCTTTTTCAGTGTTTCAGTTCTAAATGTATTAGAACCAGTCACAAATGCACTACTGCCGGCCATGGTCTTCCCACACTCTTTACAGTAAATACAGTGCATTATATTATCGCCTTTACTGTATCTTAGCCAGGGAAACTGGTCAAGCCACTCTTTTCGAAATGTATACACTTTACCCCTTTTAATTTCAGTGGGCTCGGACTCGATCGTATGTGGCTCATTATCTAATGCCGTCCCTGGACCAGGGCTTGCTATAACTTGGGAGGTTGATGGCTCCGTGTCAGAGCATTGGTTATGATTTTCAGACGGATCAGGCCCTAACTTAACATTCTTAACGAAAAAGCTGTCAATCGTTCTTTTCATCTTCTCTCATAATCCGCGGCTACATCCACTGTTTACCTGATGGGCTACTCACCTCTCTCTGTCTGACTGCATCACATGCATTTTCAAACGTACACACACGTACAGGAATATCTGGACCACGGCCAATCAGAGGGGGGGGCGGGATCCGCCCTTCACTATCTCTGATTGGTTTAGACCACGATATGGGCCTAATGTGTGTCTGTTGTTGAACAACAGGGAGACTTTAAGAGTCACGGAGTTTCGTTTTTTTTCCCCCTCGAACGGCTGGTCGCACCGGTGCAACCTTTGATTTTTTTTAGTCGCACCTTTGAGAAATTAGGTCGCACGTGTGACCAAATTGGTCGCACTCTAGAGCCCTGCTATACGTTAATATTGCTGCTACTTCTTCGTCTTGTCTTTGCACAATGTCTTGTCTTGTTTGTGTTTTAATTTTACCTTTTTAAATTTTAATTTTAATTCTATTTTTAATTTTTTATTTGCATTTCATGTTGTTACACTGTGGACCCTGAGCTTCGCAATTTCGTCTATCTGTATTCTTGTATATGGTTGAGATGACAATAAAGTTCACTTTGACGCTTTGACTTTGAAATGGCATATAACAGAAACATCCATCCATTATCCAACCCACTATATCCTAACTACAGGGTCACGGGGGTCTGCTGGAGCCAATCCCAGCCAGCACAGGGTGCAAGGCAGGAAACAAACCCCGGGCAGGGCACCAGCCCACCGCAGGGCACACCCACACACCAAGCACAATTTAGAATCGCCAATGCACCTAACCTGTATGTCTTTGGACTGTGGGAGGAAACCCATGCAGAATCGGAGAGAGCATGCAAACTCCATGCAGGGAGGACCCGGGAAACAAACCCAGGTCTCCTAACTGCGAGGCACCGTGCCACCCTAACAGAAACAAATGCCTTGAATTTATCATTCCAACAAATGGCGCATCACAAACGTTAACATTACATTTACAAATCCCATACCAAATGGAATATGACAGAGACATATGTCTTGCATACGTCATTTCAACAGATGGCACATAACAGACATTAACACTGCTTTTACAAATCCCATACCAAATGGCATATAACAAAAACATATGCCTCACTTTGTCATTCCAGCAGATGGAGCATCACAAGCATTAACACTGCTTTTATGAATCCCAAGTTGAGGAGACAACAGATTTTAAAAAGAGGCATTGGAGCTCATTTTTTAAGAAGAAGATTTTGCTTGGGTTTTGACCTCATTTGTATGGCTATATGTATTGTTATTCATTTGAACTTTTTAACCTCCACTGTGCACATAATTTTTAAGAATTATTTGATTTTTTATTAAATGGACTGCGCTGCACTTTGGACACTGTTTGTTTTTGTAAATAAAAGCACTAAGCACTTGCAGCACCTTTTGCTGACCATGTGTGTTCTCATTTTCCTGCTTTTGTTATCAGTGGATCCAAGTTCAAGTTGCTAGGGACCATGGAGCTTTCCTCAATGTTTTCTGGTTCTCAGCCCACATCCTCCATATGCACTGCACTGCAAGTATTTATTAAATTAGTTATTCATTCTAAACTGATCCTGCAGTAGTTTGCATAGTTGGATTATGAGACTGGCACTCTGTCCCGGCCTGTTTCCTGCCTTTTTGTCAAAGCTGAGTAGATAGACTCTGACCTCCCATGGCTCGATTATTGGTTGAAATGAGTTTAAAAATATTATGTATGTTTTAACCAGCAAACCAGCTTAATTCTGTTTGCTCTCATGGCAAAAGGTATTAATGTTATTGTAAAAGTGAAGTACGTCAATTTTAACAATAGTTCATTTTGCATTTTAAGCTGGGATCAGCCATCACCATGACCTGTGTAGATGGAAAATGGGACAAAATGGTCACCTGCAAGCCTGTGGATTGTGGCATTCCGGATAAATATCATGTCTACCCTGCAACATTTCACTGCCCAGAAGGAACAACTTATGGCAAGGTGTGCGAATTCCACTGCAAGGAGCCTGCCAAGCTTCGAGGTAAGGAAGCTGTTCATATTTAAGAGAAACAGAAAAAGAAATGTCTTCATATTCATTTGGCTTGGACAAGAAGGATGGCGTGTAGCTTCAACAGTCAAACGTCAACCTTCCCTCAACCTGAAAGTCCTGACTGCAAACCAGGGCTGGATTAACCATTGAGCAAAATAAGCACATGCTTAGGGCATCGAGGGAAGTGGGGGGGGGGGGGCACCATTGAAATTTTCCATTGCCATATTTACCAGGGACCACATGGTGCAAACTGCAATGGTGCAGCTGAACCAGGGGCCCCAAAAAAGGGCTCCCACATTAAATGATAAATATATATATATATATATATATATATATATATATA
>JANRMT010062806.1:110072602-110094879 GCA_026402145.1 Polypterus bichir lapradei | reverse complement strand
GGACATGGCAATTTATTGCCCTAGCCACATCAGCAGTCCTCATGCCTCCCTGCAGCATGCCTAATGCACATTCACGCAGATGAGCAGGGACCCTGGGCATCTTTCTTTGGGTGTTTTTCACAGTCGGTAGACAAGTCTCTTTAGTGTCCTGCGTTTTTAGAACTGTGACCTTAAATGCCTACTTTCTGTAAGCTGTTAAGGTCTTAACGACCATTCCACAGGTGCATGTTAATTAATTGATTATGGTTAATTGAACATGCATGGAAAACATTGTTTAAACAATTTACAATGAAGATCTGTAAAGTTATTTGGATTTTTAAAACATTATTGTTGAAATACACAGTCCTGAAAAAGGGACGTTTCTTTTTTTGCTGAGTATATATATATATAGTAATAAAAATATATATATATAGTAATAAAAATAATAACAAAATAGTGATATATATTTATATCGGGAAAAGAGCAAAATTAGAATCTTGTAACTGCCATATGGCCCAGCGAGGCTCACGTGATCGTTCTCGTCCTGGTCATGTCAGCTATTCTGTTCAGTTGTCCACTGAGGGTGAGTCCACTTGCATTCGTCATTCCAACAGATGGCGCATCACAAACATTAACAATACTTTTATAAATCTCGTACCAAATGGCATATGACAGAGACATATGCCTTTCATTTGTCATTCCAACAGATGGCTCATCACAGTGAGAGTGAGTGCAGCTCACATATATATGGACAGGAAAATCTTTTAAGTGCTGAGGGCCTTTAAAGGTTTTAATCCAGCCCTTCTGCACACGAATAGTCACATTTTGTTTTCATTTCAGCTATGCACTTAATATGAAAACTGATTGTCCTTACCGGGTGTTTGACTGATCCTAAACAATACCAGTCTATGCCTAAACTGAAACGTTACAAACTACAGTTTGGTCCTGGATGTTATTGTGTTGCAGTTTATCCTTTACAACACCCATAAAAAGCATTCACTTCTTTGGAACTATTCATATTTCATTATTACAAACAGCAGAAACCTTGACAACCTTTAAGAAGAATCTGGATGAGATGTTGGGACATCTTAGCTATTAGCTAAAGAAGCGGGCTCGATAGACTGAATTGTCTATACTCGTTTGTCAAATTTCTTATGTTGGTATGTTTATATTATACAGGATTGAATCACACCGAACTTAATTTGGCTTTTTTGACACTGATAAACAGAAATAGACGCTTAAATGTCAAAGTGAGAGCAGATCACTGCAAATTGGTCTCAATAAATTAGAAGTATAAAACACCAGAACATTCAAACACTAGCAAACTTTAGATAAGAACAGGTCATTCAGCTCAACAAAGCTCAATGCTCTTATACACTTAATTCCTCCAAAATAACATCAAGTCGGGTTTTGAAGGTCCATAAAGTCCTACTGTCCACTACACTACTTGGTCACTTATTCCACGTGTCTCTGGTTCTCTGTGTAAAGAAAAACTTTGTAATGTTTGTGCAAAATTTACCTTAACATCTTTCCAACTGTGTCCCCATGTTCTTGATAAACTAATTTTAAAATCACCATCTCGTTCTACTTGACTAATTCCCTTCATTACTTGAAACACTTCAATCAAGTCTCCTCTTCATCTTCTTTTGCTTAAACTGTAAAGTCTCAGCTCCTTTAATGTTTCCTCATAACTCATCCCCTGTAGCTCTGGAATCAGCCTAGTCGCTCTTCTGTAGACTTTTTCTAGTGCTGCTGTGTCTTTTTTGTAGGCTGGAGACCAAAACTGCACCCAATACTCCAGATGAGGCCTCTCCAGTGTGTTATAAAGACTTGAGCAGAACCTCCTGTGACTTGTACTCCACACATCAAGGCGCTATATAACCTGATGTTCTGTTAACCTTCTTAATGGCTTCTGAACACTGTCTGGCAGTTGATAGTGATGAGTCCACTATGACTCCTCAATCCTTCTCAGAAGGTGGACTTTTGGTTTTCAGACCTCCCATTGTGTATTCAACCCTCATAGTTTCACTTCCTATCTCTATATATAATCTTTATTTGGATCTTGATCTTTGTTTGTCTGCGAACGAATTAGAAGAATAAGCACTAGATGGCAGTAGAGAGACAGCTAAAACATAGGCATTGCATTAAGAATCTCCTCCAGGCTTATACTACTGAAGACTGTAGAACTCCAGTCACACCTCAAAACACAGACATTCAAACTAAACAAATTGTTGTGCTTTAAATTAACTAAAGAGATCTTCGTTTAGATCTTGATCTTTGTTTGTCCGCGAATTCCATGCATGCATAGACCACCTTCCAGTTTAGTATGTTGTTGTTACTGACGAATGTCAACAATGTGTCGGAATAACGAAAGGGGTGGTGGACAGTGTTACGCTGGTTAGCTCCTGAGGCCTGGTTAAAGAATGAGATTGCCGAAGATAAAAGGTACGTGCCTACGTAACATATGAATGAAAGGAAGACAGTGGGTAAAATAAATGACAACATAACAACACGTTCCAGAAATTATTTATTTATTTTTATTAATTTTATTACAATCCATACAAAGCAATCAAGTTTTTACAAAAAGAAAAATTAAGTTAAGAACAGATCAATCCCCACCCCTGAGAGAGAGAGCAAGCCAAACGGCGTTAAATTTAAGGCTTGTAAACATACCTAAATTAATAAATTCTCTGTGCTTTATGAACTTATTTTAAAATATTACTGATTAGATCCTGCCATGTTTTGAAAAAAGTCTGTACGCATCCTCTAACTGAGTATTTGATTTTTTCCAACTTCAAATAATATAAAACATCGGTTTCCCACTGACTTAAGAAGAGAGTTTGGGTTCTTCCAGTTTATCAGAATAAGTCTGCGTGCCAAAAGTGTAGTGAATGCAATCACAATTTGTTTGTCTTTCTCCACTTTAAAACCCTCTGGAAGAAAACCAAACACGGCTGTTAATGGGTTAGGAGGGATTGTGAGACCAAGTCTATCTGAAAGGTAATTAAAAATTTTTGTCCAGAATGATGTTACTTTGGTACAGGCCCAGAACATGTGACCTAGTGAGGCTGGGACTTGGTTGCAACGTTCGCAGGTTGGATCATGCCCTGGAAACATTTTGGAGAGTTTTAGTCGAGAGAGATGTGCTCGATATATAATTTTAAGTTGTATAATTGTATGCTTTGCGCATATGGAGCTCGAGTGAATTCTCTGCATTGCTACTTTCCACTCCTTTTCTGATATATTAATTGAGAGATCTTTTTCCCAGTGTCCTCTTGGATCTTTAAAAGGGAGGGATTGTAAAATGATTTTATATATTGTAGAGATGGAGTCTAAGTCCTTGAGATTGAGCAATATTTTTCCAGCATGGATGAGGGTGCAAGATGAGGAAAATCTGGAAGGTTTTGTTTAACAAAGTTTCTGATTTGAAGATAGTGAAAGAAATGTGTAGCTGGAATGTTAAATTTGGAATGTAATTGTTCATAGGATGCAAAGACGTGGTCTAAATAAAGATCTCTAAGCAAGTTAATTCCAAATTTTTTCCAGATATTAAAAACTGCATATGTTTGTGAAGGTTGAACGTTTCGGAAATTATTATTGTTACGTTGTAGCCGGCGAGTGCTGCGCGTCTCACAGTTGTACCGTGGCTTGCTCACATGTCAGTGAAGTGATCCCTATTTATGTGTTAAAGAGCCTGGATACCTATGTGTCCCCCTTTTATAACCATTGCTCCGTGTATATTGCCTTACTCTTTGGACTGCCACAAAGCAACCTGCAAGATTGGAGAAAGGATGAGAAGAGATCGTGAGAGGAAACGTCAGCGTCGTGAAAACGAGACGGACTGTGAACGGACAGAAGCAGAAATGCTCCTACACCACCACATAATTACTATTCGGACAGTGATTCCGAGTAGGCCGTTCCTATCAAATCAATATCCAAGGGTTTTCTTTTGTAATTTTGTTTCTCTTATAAAAAATCATAATGCTGTGCGACGAAGGGCCCAGTTCACGACTGGCAGCCGCATTTAAACAGGGAGCCCTTCACAGACAACTTTAACACACGCAACGTAGTTGGGCACACATAGCTAGTGTGTAATACTTTACAAGGGGCGTTCAATTAAAAACAGGAATTTTCATACTCTGTTCTTATAAAGAGTGCAAGGCAGACCTGACTCATTGGACATATATGAACTTGTCCTTAGTAGTGCTAGCTGCTCTTTCCCCTCTTCCTGTCAGTTGTAATCAATATGACAGTGCAGAATTATTATTAAACTTTTGACAAATGAAGGAGTCATCCCATCTCAGATTTATTCCAGACATAAAAATGTCAGTTTGGGATGAGTGTCTCTCTTTCAGTCTACAGTGTATGATTGGTACAAGTCATTCAGAGACGGACTATCATCTCTTTGGTCCAGTCCACTTAAAGAATATTTAGGAGGGATGAAATTCAAGTTGATGCTCTGCAAGAATGGGTCAACATGCAGTCAAAAGACTTCTACTCTTCGGAGATTAAGAAGCTTCCTGAGCGCTGGAACAAGCAAATTGCAGTGGCAGGAGACTACATAGAAAAATAGTGTGTAATTCATTTCATTATATTCAATAAATAAAGTGAAGCTCATAAATACCTGTTTATATTTGAAAAGCCATCGTATATTTACTTACAGTACATTAAATTTCATCTGCCACAGATCTATCCAAGCCTGTATGCTGTCCAGGTCCCTCTGTGATGATTCAGCAGATTCAAGATTATCTGCCAGACCACCAAGCTTGGTATCATCTTCAAACTTAGCCAGCCAGCTATTTATATTCCTGTCCAAATCATTTATACATATTAAAAATAGCATTGGTCATGTTGATTATGTCAACTCCACTACAACTCCTAAATCCTTCTAATAAGTTGAAACGTTCAGTTTCCAGGCAATTTTCAATTTTCAAAGCACAAAATAATTGGTTGCATAAGTGTTCACCCCCTTCAAATTATTATTTAGTGGATGCACCTCCATGACAGCTTTGACTCTGTGCTCACACGTCTCTCTCCCCCTTTCTCTATCAGCTTTGCTAATCTCCACGCTGCCATTTTTCTCCATTCTTATACAATACAATACAGTACAGTTTATTTTTGTATAGCCCAAAATCACACAGGAAGTGCCACAATGGGCTTTAACAGGCCCTGCCTCTTGACAGCCCCCCAGCCTTGACTCTCTAAGAAGACAAGGAAAAACTCCCAAAAAAACCTTGTAGGGAAAAATGGAAGAAACCTCGGGAAAGGCAGTTCAAAGAGAGACCCCTTTCCAGGTAGGTTGGGCGTGCAGTGGGTGTCAAAAGAAGGGGTTCAATACAATACAATACACAGAACAGAACAAATCCTTAATACAGCATAATAATAAAAATTTTAGAAATACAGAGCAGAATTTAACAGTAGATGATATCACATAATAAGATTTTGATATTTTTAGAGTGCTGGAGACCTCATCCGTCAAGCTGCCTCCCCATTTGGCCATTCCACGGCTGAAACGTTGCTCGGCCAGCCAATCCGATGAAAGGGCCCCTCTTTCCCATGATTCCTGTGATCCTCCACCAGAGATGACTTTACCATAGGCAGGCAAACAACTTGGCAGGTGGGCCGTGGCACCAATTGCCACATTTGAGTACCGAGAACAGAAACAGAATAGGTGAGGGTTAGTATTCAATTATACTTATCATGTTACTTATGTTTTAGTGCTAATGACTAACAACAGAGATGCAGTATGTACAGTTAATCAGCAGCTCTAGTCAGGATATGCTAAACTGAAGTAGTAAGTCTTCAGCCGGGATTTAAAGGCTGGCACCGAAGGGGCATCTCTTATAGAAGCAAAGACACTTCTTCGCAAAACTGCTCAAGCTTTCTTGGGATTCCTCTAAGCCAACAATTTCAGGATTATTTGAAATGGTTACTTTAAATTGTGAGCATGTGAGTGTGAACATATACAGTACAGGAGTGGGCCCTGTGATGGATGGCTGCAACATCCATGGCTGGTCTCTGCCTTGCATTTGATGCTACTGAGATAAGTGCTCACATGCCCCATGCAGCACTGTGGAATTTTTGTATTTACATTTTGGTTCACCCTCATTATTATAGTTTAACATTGTTTCAGTGTAGTCAGTGCGTCACTGTTTGCTTGATCATTTTTGCTTGCATCCCCGCCATTGTTGTGTTTGTTTTTTTTTGGCACAGTCACCGTCATGCTGTTGACAGCTCCCGTTCCTACCTCATGATCTCTGATGCACTGCAAGTCACAAAATAATTTAAACAAACAAACCTGTGCATTACTATAGTGAGGGTAAAATATTTCTGCCATGTGTTTTCTGCCTTTTGGGTAACATTTTCGACATTGCGATTTTGTTTTATTTTGCTCTCCTGGTAACAACTGCTGTTTTTCTAACCACATTAACTGTTTCATCACCTGCCTGCTGGACTTTTCCATCTTTTTCTTAGTCATAACAAAGACCGCCTTGGCTCTGGGCTAGATTGTGTGGTTTTGGGAATGTTGTAATAGTTTATAATAACTTTCATTCATAAACTATACAGCTTTAGATTAGGGTACTGCTAAAAGAATAAAAACTTATAAATAAAAGATTTATAAAGATGTGAAAACACATACAATATTTGTTCTTCTTCTTCTTCTTCTTTCAGCTGCTCATCTTGTTCCATATCTTTCTGTCCTCTGCATCTTGTTCTGTTACACCTATCACTTGCATGTCCTCTCTCACCACATCCATAAACCTTCTCTTAGGCCTTCCTCTTTTCCTCTTACCTGGCAGCTCTATCCTTAGCATCCTTCTCCCAATATACCCAGCATCTCTCCTCTGTACATGTCCAAACCAATGCAATCTCACCTCTCTGACTGTCTCCCAACCGTCCAACTTGAGCTGACCCTCTAATGTCCTCATTTCTAATCCTGTCCATCCTCATCACACCCAATGAAAATCTTAGCATCTTTAACTCTGCCACCTCCTGCTCTGTCTCCTGCTTTCTAGTCAGTGCCACCGTCTCCAACCCATATAACATACCTGGTCTCAACAACCGTCCTGTAGACCTTCCCTTTTACTCTTGCTGGTACCCATCTGTCACAAATCACTCCAGACAATCTTCTCCACCCACTCCACCCTGCCAGCACTCTCTTTTTCACCTCTCTTACAAAATATCTGTTACTTTGTACTGTTGATCCAAAGTATTTGAACTCATCCATCTTCGCCAATTCTACTCCTCACCATTCCACTGACCTTCTCATTCACACACATGTATTCTGTCTTGTTCCTACTGACTTTCATTCCTCTCCTTTCTTCTCCTATTTCCACCTCTCCAGGGTATCCTCAACCTGCTTCCTGCTCTCGTCACAATGTCATCAGCAAACATCATAGTCCACGGGGACTCCTGTCTAATCTCGTCTGTCAACCTGTCCATCACCATTGCAAATATGAAAGGGCTCAGAGCCGATTCCTGATGTAATCCCACCTCCACCTTGAATGCATCCATTACTCCTACCGCAGACCTCACCACTGTCACACTTCCCTCGTACATATCCTGTACAACTCTTACATACTTCTCTGCCAATACCGACTTCCTCATACAATACCACAGCTCCTCTCAAGGCAGTCTGTCATATGCTTTCTCCAGGTCCATAAAGACACAATGCAACGCCTTCTGGCCTTCTCTAAACTTCTTCAACGTCCTCAGAGCAAACGTCACATCTGTGGTGCTCTTTCTTGGCATGAAACCATACTGCTGCTCACTAATCATCACCTCACTTCTTAACCAAGCTTCCACTACTCTTTCCCATAACTTCATGCTGTGGCTCATCAGTTTTATTCCTCTGTAGTTACTACAGCTCTGCACATCCCCCTTATTCTTCTACTCTTAAGAAATGAAAATATTAAACAGCCACATAGTGATTTTTTTCCATCCAGCTACCACGTCGATGCAATATTGTATGGGTTGGGTCAAAGGAAGAGTCTAAGGTACTAGAGCTTAGAGACAGTGTGACACAGTGGGCAAAGAACACAAGCTAAACCACATTCACCAATTCTTTTCCTTCCTCATTTTCACTCCAGACAGTCAAACATACATGTAAATGATTGTGCTAAGTATGTATTTCTCTATTATATAAAAAACTCCTGAGACGAGACTTTTTCCAAGAGATTTTTTCAAGTCCC
The DNA here is from genome assembly GCA_026402145.1 of Polypterus bichir lapradei. NCBI lineage: Eukaryota > Metazoa > Chordata > Cladistia > Polypteriformes > Polypteridae > Polypterus > Polypterus bichir. The sequence goes on along the minus strand of JANRMT010062806.1, from coordinate 110,086,708 downwards.
ATGAGATGAGACTTTGGCTTTGAGATCAAGTTACACCCTCCTCTCAGCCATTTTCAACCAAGCCCATGGTCCTCTCACCTCTCATTCATGTGAATGCTTTTGACAGACACATTTCCTGCACTCTCAGCTCTTATAAATTTTTACGTTTTCCAATTAAAGAAGAAGTATTATGTCTAAATCTTATTGATGAATTTTAACCTGAAGGGATATTTACAGAAGAAATGAGTACACAGGCAATCCTAGTACCAAGAAATGATGAAGTCAAACGAATTAATGTGAAAAATCGATCGGTTCCATGGCAAATTGGTTAAATGCATATCAATAGACTATGCTGAAACAGTTGGTGGTGATGGTGCAGAAGATGAAAACATCAACTTACAATATCCTGTAGAATATCTACAACCGTTAACAACGTCTGGTCTTCCACCAGACAAATTACTGTTGAAAGAAGGATGTATCCAAGAAAGGTAATGTAGTACATCTTCCCCCAGATAACATTAGCACCAAAGGAGATCTTGACATGCCATTTGTATTGAAATGTTAACCATTTCCCGTTAGAATAGCTTTTGCAAAAACATTTAGCAAATCACACTGACAAACATTTGAAAAAGTCGTTTTATTTAATACAATACAATACAATACAATACAGTTTATTTTTGTATAGCCCAAAATCACACAGGAAGTGCCGCAATGGGCTTTAACGCAATGGGCTATTTAACTGTTAATAGAGAGAAAGAAACAAAATTCTCTCATGGGCAGTTATACTTGGTTTGTCACGATGTAAGTCCTAACAAAATTCAATGCGATATTGATGAAAATTGAATTCAAAAAGTTTTACAGTAAGAGTGTAAGTTTAAAAAATATTTGCATGTTAATTGAAGAGCTGAGTTGCAAAATCAGCTAAGTACAGGAGACAACTTTTTGTGAAAAGGAGAAAAATAATTTTTAAGTATTTGAAATGATATTTTTAAAATTCATTTTGCATAATGTTGATTGTTACATTACTGAAGGTCAATTGCTGGACATCTCAGAAATCTGAATATTTTACATTTTTGTAAAAAATAGGAAAAAAACGCACTTAGCAGGTTTTGACACTAAATCAATGCTATTCCATAAACCTATAAGTAGAAACTTTCATCAAAAGTGCTCTGGATCTTGAAATATTTTTATTATATAACAAAAGAAATACAGAACTTTTAGTCTCTAAACTATTTAGCTAAAAAGTAATGCTAAAAGACATGAATTCCTGTTAAGCAGTGTTTAAGTAGTAAATTAAACAAGTTATAAGCAATCTCTAGAATGTCAATATTCTACATTGTCTGCATCATATATTTTGGTATCACTGTCTGCCATTGGTTTAGTGTTTTTGTTGGCTGTTCCAATGATTGGGAGGTAGAACTCTTTAATTTTTTCTGATTGCGGATTGTCCATATTGCTAAGCAACATTTCAACATCCTTTGCTTTTGTTGGATTAACACAACAATTCAGTGGAAGTGGGTCAGCTGACAACTTTTTTATTTTGCTGCCACGTTTCACAATAGTGTGACTGCAAAAGTCGCCCGAATACGTTGTCTTTATGTTTATGTTGCTTCTTGTTATTTCCGCCACTAGAACTTTTGTCAAGTGAAATGGGAGCTTTTTTTTGCAGACTTTTGCAGTTGCAGACTTGTAGTTAAGCACCTGCCAGTCTCTTCCTAAAACTCTGAGTGTGGCATATTGAGATGATTGGCTGGTGTACTTAGCAGCTTTTGGAACTAAGCTGGTTATGTATTTAACAGGTTTTGGAACTCACATCAAAATTTATAGCACTATATATTGGTACTTAGCAGGTTTTGAAGCCCACTTCAACACCAAGCACATAGCCGACCCTTTGATGATTCACAAACATGTTTCACCTAAAGTTCGCCAAAAAATATACTTAGCAGGTTTTGGAACTCACCTCTTCAATTTCAAAGCCAAACTGAACATTCGTATAACGCAATGAAAAACTCTAACGCAACATGAAACATAATTTACTTTCAAATAATTACATTTTACTATTTTTTAGTAAATGTAAAATAGTTAGTTCTATTATGCATATGTAACAATTCCCATGAAAATAACAATCTGTTTAAATTGTAAATCCACATCCCCATATGTGAGCGGCAGAACTGCAAAGTGGCTTGTGCGTAGCGCTGGCCCAGGGGTTGGCAAGCAAAGCAAGCAGGGGGCAGAGCTTCCTAGTGTTTGTAAAGTTCCTTGGTAACTGTCAAAATAGGCAGTACAACAATGACAATGTACTTGTTGGTTGTGTCTCTTTCTGTAATCTGGGAGGAATGAGTGCCCAACTGCTCCCTGGCAGTGCTAACTTCATTTGCCAGACTGTATATCCTAGTGATTTCAAAAGTCAGGCCCTTGCCCTGCCTTTAGCCTGCAATCTGAGCTCCACTTGCCACCTTTTTACAACTACAGTAATAGCCAAAGCAAAACTGTGGCGTGCATGAAATGCCATCATTTTTGTGCTAACATAAAACTTGTATCGCTTACAGCACTTTCTTCCTTACAGGCACCAATAAGACCCTTGTGTGCAAAGAGGACGGACTTTGGTCATTTCCTGAGGCCCTTTGTGAGCTCATGTGCTCTGCTCCACTGATGGTTTCAAACGCCACCCTTCAAACTTCACGGTGTCGCGGTGGCGTCCACAAGGTCGGCGTTTTCTGCAAGTACAAGTGCAAGCCCGGCTACCACGTGAAAGGTCTCTCCAAAAGGATCAAGTAAGGATTTTTCAAATGATTTGATGTTTTTGTTTTTAAATGGCTGATTGAAACTCAGATTAAGGATACGTTTAAAAAAAGTCGTGCACAGTATATAATCCATCTGTGTCAAAATGTAAGATTACACTTTGGCACATGCCTGTACACAAAGAAGTGACACATTTAAAGGACTATGCCACCCCCAAAATAATATTTTTTATGTTACTTACTTATGAAGTTTGTAGCAATTTCCAAGAAAAAAAATTAATCTCATATTTTTATGCAGAACAGAGATAAAAAAATGGAATAATGGTGATGAAACATCCATAGATAAAAAAAAAATCTCACACTACTCTTGTTGCATAATCCATGTTAATTATTAAGTCCTATGCTCAAAATGCATTTAGAAGCCCCGCCTTTCCCCCTCATTCATTGGTCAAGATTCCCATCCTCAATTCAAAAACTCAGTCCTGTGTGACTTTATTTTCCCATTTATGATGTGTGCTGATTTTTCTGGAAGTGTCCATTTAACAGTATTTCTCCAAAAAATTAAAAAGCATGTGTTTTGCATTTTTTAAACATAAACAGGACGACTGACACATGTATTATGTGACACGAGCATCATGGGATGTTTTTCTTTTATCCATGTATGTATTTCACACCAGTTGCTGTTGCACAGCATTGGTCACCTTTGGCTTGTATTATGTCATAAAGTTTTGAATCTTCATTCTGTATGAACACAGGAGAGGGAAACGTTTTTGGACGTCGCTATAAACTACATGGGGTGAGTAAACAGATCACTTTTAGGAGCAGTATTCCTTTAACAAGACCATCGCTCAGAGCGCCTCGCTCTCAGCTGGTAATACCGTTTCAGTCCATACTGTATGCCTGAGCATTTGAAACATCTGAATTGAACTGAGTTTTGTGAGAACAGACTAAATTTGCATTTATTAGGTTGAACAAGAGCTTTAAATATAATGGATTATGAGCACATTTACAAATCTTTGTGAAACTATGCAGATTTCAGTTTTTGACATTTCGTGTATTCCTGCGGCAGTTTTCAATTCTGAATCTTAGTGTTTAAATTAGAGAAAAAAAAAAAGCCAGGTTGGCTTATTTAATTTATTATACCTTATTTTCTTCATTGTATGTAGAAATACACTTTTTGATTCCCAGCCAATGTGTGAAACAAAATGTTTTGCTATTATAAACTTCATATCAATGTCTTAAACTTTCCAGACCTCTTCTTTTTACAAATTCTTTAGTACTTTTATACATCTACAAAATGTACGTTCCTTTCAATTTCCTTCCCATAACCACCCCAGATGTTCTACTTTACGGTAGGTTAAAAGTATTTATGTTCTTCGTGAAGTGTGTAATGAATATAAATATTCCAAATGGACGCATAACTTGGGTAAGTGAAGGAGCACTGGTCAAAACGCAGGCTCGTTCATCTTTTGTCAATAATGTCAAGGGAACAAACAAAATACAACATTCTAGAGAAAACTAAATGAAAATGTGAAACCTGTTTGACTGAGTATTCGCCTTTTATGCTCCTTTTAGGACTGCCAAAGCTCAGATGCATCACTGTCCGCTCATGTTAGCAAAGGTGAGGTTTAGGCCTGAAAAAGCTTGTTCACACTCAGACGCAGTATTTGGGCTAATAGTAAGGAGCATTTTCACAACCTCCAGTGCCCCTGTTAGGGGTAGGGTTAGGCTTAGACGGAGTGGTGGCTCTGAGGCTAGGGGTCTGCACTGGCAATCGAAAGTATGCCAGTTCGAATCCCGTAAATGTCAAAAGGGACTCTGCTCTGTTGGGCCCTTAAGCAAGGCCCTTAACCTGCAATCGCTGAGCACTTTGAGTAGTGAGAAAAGCGCTATATAAATGCAAAGTATTATTATTAGGGTACATTTTGATTAACAGGATAATGAGCCAAAACACACAGCTATGTAGAAGCACCCAAGAATGGCAAAGAACAAAACATTGGATTTTTCTGAAGTAGCCTTCCATGAGCCTTTACTTGAATACTATTGAACATCTATGGAAAGAACTAAAACATGCAGTCTGGAGAAGACCCCCTTCAATCCTGACATAGGTGGAACAGTTTACTCAGGACGAGTGGGCCAAACAACCTGTGGACAAGTACAGAAGTCTCATGGAGATCTCCAGGAATTGCCTGTGTGCAGTGATTGCAAACTTTAATAGTTGCGCAATAAAATATTAGGTTATGGGTCCCATCATTTTTGTCCATCATTGGACAAACTCCAGTCATTCCTTATCTATCTATTATTTGTTCCTCCCAACTAGAAAAAAAAATGAGGATTGTGTCTCCATTCTTACATTCCTTCCATTACGGCCTACCAGCCAGGATGCCAGTTTTCCCAAATACAATATGAAATTTAAATATTCTAGATAATTGCTTTTCAATGGTTTGATCTAAATAATTGGAAGTGCTCCATGTTTATGCATTCATGGCTCTCACCTAAAGGAAATATGGACATATCCAATGGGTTAGCCCATCTCAATAATCTCAATTGTTGGCATGTTTAAAAAAACGTAGCACATAAATTGAAAATTTTTCCGGAGATGGCAAGCTAAATTCTCACTTTATTTGCTATTTTGTTTTTGATGGATGAAAGAGTAAGTTAGCGGGGAATTGAGATACAACTTTTGAAAACAGTTTATCGAAAAAGATTAGGTTAGATTAGATAAACTTTATTAATCCCATCAGGAAATTGAGATGCATAAACCAGCAGAAACACAAAAAAACAAGGATACAGACTGACAGACAGACAGGCCAAATAATACAATCAATCAATAAATAAATGTATATTGTGGGGACACTTCAAAATGAATTTATAGAGTACGTCAGGAGGAAGCATAAATTGCCTGATAGCAGCAGGCAGAAAAGACCCTCAGAGGTGCTTCTTAGCACACTGTGGAGAAATGAGTCTGTGGCTAAAAGTGCTCCACGAGAGCGCCTCCTGGAGGGGTTGGAGGAGATTTTTCATGATGGCATCCAATTTTGCTACTATCCTCTTTTTCCATAACAGGTTCCAATGTGTCTAAGGTTTGCCCTGTGATGGAGAAGGTTCTCCTGATAGCTTTCTTCAGGCATTGTGCTTATTTTCTTTTTTTTTCCCAGGACTACTACACACACACACACACACACACACATACAGTTGTGCTTGAAAGTTTGTGAACTCTTTAGAATTGTCTATATTTCTGCATAAATATGACCTAAAACATCATCAGATTTTTTACTCAAGTACTAAAAGTAGATAAAGAGAAACCAGTTAAACAAATGAGACAAAAATATTATACTTAGTCATTGATTTATTGAGGAAAATGATTGAATATTACATATATATATAATATATATATATTATTTTTTAATTATACCCGCATCTTCAATGAATATAAGGGTTTTGTGGGCTACATCCGTCATACATCATTGTTTCTCTTCCATTGTACTGTATATTAAAGGAAAAATCTGTCAATTATAATAAACACTGATAATATGTGAGAACCTCTTTGTTTTTCCCAGTTGATTCTGGGGTTCATCAGGGGTGTGTTCTGCTCCTACTCTGTTCAACGCTTGTATGAACTGGGTGTTGGGCAAGGTTGTGAGGTCCAGCGGCTGTGGGGCATCTGTTGGTGAAGAGATGCTGATGATGCTATGATCTTCGTGGAGTCAATGGAGGCTCTGATTGGGGCGCTCGAGAGACTGAGTGAGGAGTTTGAGTGTCTGGGCTTGTGAATGTCCTGGATAAAAACCAACATCAGGCCTTTAATGACCTCTTAGCCATCAGCAGTGTGTCTGTTTGCAGAGAGAGTGTCAACCTTTTTGAGAGGTTTACTTACCTTGGCAGTGACATTCATGTCTCTGGTGACTCTTCCTATGAAGTCAGTAGACGGATTGGGAGAGCATGGGGTGTGTGGCGCTATCTATGCAAAAGGACAAAGGTTCAAGTCTTTAGAGTCCTGGCACTTCCTCTCTTGCTATATGGTTGCGAGACATGGATGCAATCCAGTGACCTGAGACGAAGACTGGACTCCTTTGGTACTGTGTCTCTTCAGAGAATCCTTGGGTACTGTTGGTTTGACTTTGTGTCGAATGAGCAGTTGCTCGTAGGGTCCCAAATGAGGCACAGTACCTGCATTGTGAAGGAACATCAGGTACAGCACTACGGCCATGTTCCATGATTCCTCGAGGGTGATCCAGCTCACGGGATCATCATTATTGAGGACCCAGGACACTGGAACAGGCCAAGGGGATGCCCACATAACACCTGGCTGCAGCAGATAGAGGGTCATTTCCGGAAGGTGGGACTGGACTGCATGTCTGCCTGGGGGGGTTGCCAACCGGGATCCTGAGCTGATTTTTGTTGTGTGGTAGGTGCAACAATGCGTTGTACCATTGCATGCTCCCCAACCTGACCTGACCTGACCATATGATACATTTTTAAAATTCAAAATAGTACCTGAAGTACACTGAAATAAAATTCTAAATACATTTATATATTTTTATTACACAGGAGAGCCTTTAAAATCCAATGTACTGAAGATGGATCGTGGCAGACCGGTGACTGTGTGCCTGTGACCTGTGACCCTCCTCCCGACATGTTCCACGGAATGTATCAATGTACCAAGGAATTTTATTTCGATAGCGTCTGCCGGATAAACTGTGATAAACAAGGAAATCGAACTGTAAGCAATTGAATACATTTTCACTTTCAGTGTTTTGTTTAGAATCTGTTATATAAAAATGACCCAGTTATTAAGGATGCTACATAGTCTCAAACCAACTGATTGATTCAAATGTACACTTGCAGTTCATAAAATCTGACCATGTGGAAAACAGTGCATAAGATATGTTTTGTGTGATAGATTCCATTTGCTGGCATGGACAGTCAGTCAGTTGAAATAAACAATTAGTTATTGAAAATATTAGAAATGGAAAATGAAATGTCAGTCAGTCATTTTATGCGCTAGCCTATTTTGCCTTCTACGGACCCGGAACCGCTCTGCCGGCAGCCCTCTTCCATCATGAAGATCGGTTTACATTTTTCTAATGTAGTAAATCCTAAACTTTGTGTTTTTGGGGGGTTGCTGGAGCCAACTAGGATAAGGCACAAGGCAGGAACAAACCCGTACAGAACACATACACACGAAAATTTAGTGTCACCAATCCACATAACCTGCATGTCTTTGGACTGTGGGAGGAAACTGAAGCACCTGGAGGGAATCCACACAGACACAGGAAGATTATGCAAATTCCACATAGAGAAGACCCAAGACACAGACCCTGGTCTCCTTACTACGAGGCAGCAGCGCTACCACTGCACCACCCAGTAAATGTAAAGGAAACAGAAAAAAATTCAATGAAAAATTAAATATACAGTAATCCCTCGCTACTTAGCGGTTCACTTTTCGCGGATTCACGACTTCGCAGGTTTTTAAATATAGTAGTAGTATTTCCTAGTCTAAGAACAACAAAACAAGTTCGGTGACTAAGTGCGTTGTAACACGGGCTGTGATTGGTACAAGGGAGGGAGACGACAAATCACAGCTTCCCGCTTTCGAATCGAGCCCGTGATTGGTGCTTTAACTGATGCCCAGATCCCACAGCATCTCCCCTTGTCTCTCTGTCGCGGCCATTTCGCTTCAAGCTTTCTCGCCGAGTGGTTTACTTTACACTGTACTGTGTGTGATTTTTTTGTGGTTTCTTTGTGTTGAACTTCGCTTCAATTTTCACCCCCTGCAATGGCTCCCAAACGTGCTCCTTCTTCCAAGGCTGCTGCTGAGCCTAAACGCCAACGAAGAATGATGACGATCGCTGAGAAGGTGAAACTTTCATATTGCTTAACAGTTGTCCCTGTTATTAATAGAGTAAAGGGTGGGTTGTAAACAGTACAGGGAGGGTTTAAAAATGTCCAAATACACGTTAAATAATTAAATAAATATGGTGTCCCTACTTCGCGGAGATTCAGTTATTGCGGCCGGCCTTGGAACCTATCTCCCGCGATAAACGAGGGATTACTGTATATCAAAAAAATGAAAAGAATTGAGGAAAGCTGTATTGAATTTATCTCTCCAGTTTTCATAGCCATAATGAGGTTGAGCATGGGAAAGGCGCTATATGAATAGATTGTATTATTATTCTAATGAGGTTAATTCCATTAGATTCAGGACTGTGACAGAGGTATGTAGCTTAGCCTACCGACATTAGCTGTTCAGCAGAAGCTGAAGGAACATTACACGACGTGCTGCTCCACGACTAATGTCAGACCAAGCACATTAAAGTTAAACTGAACATCCAACTCAGTTCAAAATAACTTCATGTTGAGGATGTAATTTAGGGTAATAGGATGGATGCACTTGTTGGGCTGACTGTCTTAGTGTCGTCATACTTGTTGTAAAATTTTGATTTTCTAGTTTTTGTATAGCTCTCTTCATTAAAAGCATGCCTAGGCAACAAGTTCACGAGCAAAATACAAATTATAAACTTTACAAATATTACTAATTACATAACACACATACAGACAGCATTAATGAATGATTTGAAAGGACTCTAATTTATGTCCATTAATATTATTATTATTATTGTGATAAAGCCAGTTGACAACTGGGTGGAGGAAAACTTAAACTTCAATCAGTAGCATCCCTGAAGAAAATATACCTCTGGTGGGTCCACTGGGTGTTCTAACAAAACGTCAAAAGACCAAATAAGATGCAGTCATAGCTGCTGGGGACCTTGGCCAACTGGCAGCCAGCCTGTTCATGACCATTCTACAGAATGGTAGAAGTTTCTGCTGGCCAGTCTAATGAATCCTTCCATTCTTGAGTATCTCTGGTGGGTTTTCCCACTATACAAATTACTAATAAATGGAGATGGAACATACACAGCTAATCGGTAGCTCTGATCCGACTGGTTAAATCGAAGAATCACCTCTCTCCTTCATTCATTGGTCAAGAGTCCACTCTTCCGTTTAACTCTTTAAGGGCTGAATATTTTTTTCCAAAAAGCTCAGTTTTCTGAAAAGCACACAAGGCAATTGTTTCATACATACAGTAAATAAACATTAAACGTCTCTTGCTGCGCATGCTGTAGTTGCTGTCAGTGCCTGTTCATGGTTTCTGGCAGCAGTGGCTGCATGGGGCCAGCGGTGGCAGTCACAATGCAACGGCATCTGGTTTGCACCTTGTGTCATCGTAACTGGTGGTCCACTTAGGAGAACGTTGCTGTAGGCACATCAGCTGCACGAACGTGTTCAGCACTACGATCAGCTGATGTTGGTACCTCACTTTCGTTTTCGATCTCCAACTCCAGATCACTTACATCATAATCGGAGTCTGAGAAGTCTGATTCAATGATAAGAGAATTTGGCTTTGCCCATTTGCTTTGGTCTGTCGCCAGATGTCGATGCCAATTTAAAGGTGCTTTGCTCTTCGCTACTCCAGTACACGCAGAGAATCGAGGTCAAATCACTGACCTTCTAGCAAAGAGAGTCAAACTAAAACATAACAGCGAGTTTTGTCACAGTTTACAGCTGATTACCGTCCCCTACCCCGAATTTCGACAAAAGTCAACATCCACCCTGAAAGAGTTAAAAAGACTTTCCCATGAGGGTTTACATTTCCTGTTTATATTCACGCTGATCATTTCAGAAATAACTCTTTAACGATATTTTAGCAAAAAGCGTGTGTTATGCGTGTTTTGAGCATATGCCTGGATAACTGACATATGGATTATGCAACATGAGATTTTTTTTTTCTTTTTTCCAATTGTCATTTTTCACATAATTTGTCAGTGTACCGCATCAGAACACTAGAGCATTCCTGGCGAGAACAGACCAGTCAGCCCAACAAAGCTCTCCAGTCCTATCCACTTAGTTCTAAAATAACATCAAGTTGAGTTTTGAAGGTTCATAAAGTCCTTCTGTCTACCACACTACTTGGTCACTTATTCCAAGTGTCTATGGTTCTCTGTGTTAAGAAAAAGTTCCTAAAGTTTATGCAGAATTTACCCTTATCAAGTTTCCAACTGTGCCCTCATCTTCTTGATGAACTCATTTTAATGTCACCGTCTCAATCCACTGGACTAATTCCTTTCATTATTTTAAACACTTCAGCCAGGCCTCCTCTTCATCTTATTTTGCTTAAACTGTAAAGGCTCAACTGTTTTAATTTTTCCAATTTAAGGTGGCCCGGGATTATGATGATTTTCCATAGGCTTCAGGGATTCTAGTGTTAAACTGTAAAGGCTCATCTCTTCAATTCTTTCCTCATAACTCATCCCCTGTAGCCCTGGAGTCAGTCTAGTTGATCTTCTCTAGACTTGTTCTATTGCTGCTTTGTCCTTTTATAGCCTGGACACCAAAACTGCACCCAGTACTCCAGATGAGGCCTCACCAGTGTGTTATAAAGCTTGAGAAGACCCTCCTGTGACTTGTACTCCACACGTCAAGGCGCTATATAACCTGACATCCTGTTAGCTTTCTTAATGGTTTCTGAACACTGTCTGGCACTTAATACTGTCAAGTCCACTGCGACTCCTAAATTTTTCTCAGTGGTGAACTTTCAGTTTTCAGACCTCCCATTGTATATTCAAACCTCACATTTTTACTTCCTATGTGTGATATTTTACATTTACTGACATTAAATTTCATCTGCCACAAATCTGCCCAAACCTGTATGCTGTTCAAGTCCCTCTGTGATGATTCAACAAATCTGAGATTATCTTCCAATTCACCTAACTTGGCATCATCTGCAAATTTAACCAGCTTGTTATTTATATTCCTGTTCATATCATTTATATATATTAAAAATAGCATTGGTCACTATTGGCTTTTATTATATCATACGTTGTTGCTCTGCATTGTGCATGAAAAGATAAGATTAAATATTTTTATTGCTCATCACTACAAACACATCTATCTATTATATAAAAAAATCTTGGGTCGAGATGTGATCATCTCGGAGAGACACTTTGAAGTGCCGCGAGACTACTTGCACGTCACGCCCCACTTACAAACAATTTCTCAGAGACACTTTAACATCCCACGAGACAAGGTAGTGAGACAAAAGGACAGCTGCTGTACAGGCTTTTAAATGATCGACGCGCGGCGCGGCATGCAGAACACGCAGCAAGGCAGCAGCTGATCCGTCTTTAGCGTGCATTCAGCCCCAACACAACGCGAGCGGCAGAGATGCGAAGAGCAAAGTGAGTAGAGGGCACAGCCCCCTAGTTAAAAAAAATTAATCATAATTTTTGGTTGGAGGATCCTTTTAAGGGAGAGGATGACCCTGCCTTTGGGGTGAAGGGAAGTTAATAAAAGTGAGGGTAGAGCTACCCGTGTTTTTTTCTTTTTCTATTATATTTTCTATTTTGTTTTTCTTGGCAGAGCAGATTGAAAAGTATATATTTGGATTTTTTTTTTCTGCGTTTGCCAAACATTGGCTCACATTGCATTATTGTTATGGTATAGCCTTTTTTTGTTTCAAGCAAGGTCTTCTGTGTCTGCCTACCAACATGGATTCCATATTTCAGGCACCCTGGTGGCACTTTGTTTAGCGCTGATGTGTCACAGAAGACTTGATTCCCGGCTTGGTCACTCTCAATCTCACGCTTTCTCTGTATGGATTCTCTTCATCCCGTGTAGGCTTTCTTCAGGTTTCTTTCCACATGCTAGAGTGGCGCATGTTTGCTCAAATGGAGACTCCAAAGTGTTAATGCGTTACAGAGTGTTGAGTGTCCATTTGCTGACTGGTTGCTAGTGCAAAATTTGACAAGAGAAAAAAAAGCAGCTTCAGAAAATAAATTGATTAGTATACTCTATGGTGCGCAGTGATAGCGCTGCTGCCTCGCAGTCAGGAGACCCGGGTTCACTTCCCGGGTCCTCCCTGCGTGGAGTTTGCATGTTCTCCCCGTGTCTGCGTGGGTTTCCTCCGGGCACTCCGGTTTCCTCACACAGTCCAAAGACATGCCGGTTAGGTGGATTGGCAATTCTAAATTGGCCCTAGTGTGTGCTTGGTGTGTGGGTGTGTTTGTGTGTGTCCTGTGGTGGGTTGGCACCCTGCCCGGGATTGGTTCCTGCCTTGTGCCCTGTGTTGGCTGGGATTGGCTCCAGCAGACCCCCGTGACCCTCTGTTCGGATTCAGTGGGTTGGAAAATGGATGGATGGATGGATACTCTATGGTGTTTCCTTCTGTCCTTGACTCAGTCAGCATAAGAAGTTGCATTTTTTAAACATGGGTGTTCCATTATGAAGCTTTAACAGTGAGTTTTTTAATTGTTTCTGATTACCATAAAGAAGTTACAGCAAAGAAATGAAAAATAAGATTTTGAGAAAAACTTATAAATATATTGTTTCTTTGTTTCCCTTGATTAAAACTGTTTATGTAATTACATATTATTTTTCTAATACATTCAGGGTCCGAATAATGAGATCCGGTGCAGGAAGGATGGTAACTGGACTGGTTCCTTCCATGTCTGCAAGAATATAAAAGAAAAGTGTTTATCGCCACACGACTTGAACCGGAACATCAAACTTGAGTGCAACGAGGGATATGGCATTGGTACGTGCATCTTTTTTATTTAGGACATGGCAGTATGTCTGTCTGTATGACAATGATGACATCTTGCTGATGATCAGAAAGGAATGCAGGCTGTTTAATGAATAGCTATTTATATGTTTATTTCACATAATGCAGCTAACATTAAAAAATCATTTAGGTGTAAAGATTACACTGTATTAACTTAATCTGTGAGATTACAATGAATTGTTTATTTGATGTTAAATAATTATTTTTGTCATCTTTTATTTTAGGAGCCAGGTGTACACCAACCTGCATTTATAACAACAGCAGTCCAGTGAGGCTTCTTAGTAACATCACTGTCATCGAGCACTGGATGAATCCACCGACTGTGCCGGTAAGCTGTGTGCCTTTGGTCCTCACATATGAGCTCTTCGAATTATAAAGTAGTCAGACCCCTTCACTTTCTGCACACTTTTATAGACTTCATTTTAAATGGATTCATTTGCCCATCAGTCTACACTTAATTATCCCTAATAATAAAGTGAAGATGTGTCCGCAAATTGATTAAAATTCAAATGGAAAAAGAAAAAACAGAAAATGCATCAATTTAAAATTAAAGGTATAACACAATAAATAGTGCAGAACTGGAAGGAGTCCGAATACTTTCTGAATCCATTGTATCAATCAAAACAAGCTCTGCAGAAAATAAAAAAAATGATTTACAAAGATATCATACACAGATCAGGAAGCAAGTGGTCTTGAAATCACACTATTTCCAATATTATATCTATCTATCTATCTATCTATCTATCTATCTATTATATAGTGCCA
>JANRMT010062806.1:109985194-110060660 GCA_026402145.1 Polypterus bichir lapradei | reverse complement strand
TATATATATATATATATATATATATATATATATATATATATATATTGTGAACGCTGGCCCCGGCACAGACAGACGGACAACATTGCTTCACCCAACACACTGTTTATTTTGCTATACACTAATATATACAAGTCTCTGTGCACTCACAACCCCAGTGCCTCCAGCACCGAATTCCCCAAAGTCCAGGGCTCACAGTCCTTTTGCCTTCCTGGCCGCCTCCCGTCCTCTCTCTCCAGCTCAGTCCGCTACCTCCCGACTTCCACCTTCTGACTGGAGAGAGGCGGCCCCTTTTATGGGGACCCGGATGAGCTCCAGCTGCTTCCCGGCACCTGACGTTGGCCACACCCCTGTGTGGCGGAAGTGCCGGCTGCGCACCTGGAAGCCATCCGTGCATCCCCGGTCGTCTTCCCCCCGGCACTTCCTGGTGTGGTGGAAGTGCCGGGCTTCCGGGATAATTAGGCACTGGGGCGCCGCCTGGCGGTGGCCACGGGTCCCTGCAGGGCTGGGCTTCAAAGCCCTGTACCCGAGGCCCCCTGCATAACCAGGACGGACGCCCCCACTCGGTCTGGAGGAGGCACACGCCCTCCTCCAGTCCTCCAAGGCGTCCCGACCGGGCTCCAGCCCCGGCCGAGGACCAGATGGGATAAACCGGCATCGGGGCTCCGCCTGGCGGTGACCACGGGCCCCTACAGGGTAGGGCTTCCATGCCCTCGACCCGTGGACCCCAACAGAACCAGGACGGACGCCCCCTCACGGTCTGGAGGAGGCACAAGCCCTCCTCACGTGCTCCTGGGCGTCCCGGCCGGGCTGCAGCCCCGGCCGGGGACCACAATATATATATTGGACTTCAATAAATTGTTTAAAAATATATACATACATTATTATTATGTGCTGTCACTTTTTAAAGTAATCTCCCTATTAGTAAACTGCACAGTTGTCCTAACATTCCTGTCACTTTTTAGAAGCAAAGCTGGAGGTCTTTAATTGTGATCTGTCTAAAGGTAATTCTAGATTGGTGGCAATATCATCAAAGCTCCTTCCTTTCAGCTTCATTCTGACTTTTAAGAACCAACTAAAAATTACAACAGATGCCTAGCCTTGTTTCTGATCTGCCTATATTTCTAAATAGTGAAATTGTAAATAACAAAAAACTGCACTCCACACCTGCAAAGGTTTTCAGTCAAAATGTCTAAACACGGTTCTTTTGAATTTTTTTCTTTCACCTTAGCAAACACATTGCCATTGAATTTTAGGTGTAATCCAATCTGTGGGTCATGTTTCACTTGATCTCAGCAATGAGAATGTTTATCTGCTGACAAATGATGGCCTTACTCTAGCAGTCATCACCAAATGTGCTTCTTATTATGGAAGATTTCTAATCAACAATTATCATTTTTCACACAAATTGTGATGACCACACATTGCTTCTCTTTAGTCCATTTTTATTACAACAGACCAAGAAATGTGTTTTTCTTTGAAATTGTCTTTTTAAGTATTATGTAGTACTAGGGTGTTGTACCATGTTAGCCATTATGAATGTAGAGAATTACATCTTGCCTGAAGAAGGGGCCTGAGTTGCCTCGAAAGCTTGCATATTGTAATCTTTTTAGTTAGCCTATAAAAGGTGTCATTTTGCTTGGCTCTTCTCTAAGTATTGTTATAAAATATTAGTCTTTCTCTTGCGATAGATTAGTATTTACCCTTTGTAATGACCTCTGTATTCCCTCCTCTAATATGTAATAGACAAAATATTTTATTATACCTTGTATCTACTGAGCACACTGTATATGTATGTTACACATGCTATTGTATATTCATACATATATATACAGTTAGGTCCATAAATATTTGGACAGAGACAACTTTTTTCTAATTTTGGTTCTGTACATTACCACAATGAATTTTAAATGAAACAACTCAGATGCAGTTGAAGTGCAGACTTTCAGCTTTAATTCAGTGGGTTGAACAAAACGATTGCATAAAAATGTGAGGCAACTAAAGCATTTTTTTAACACAATCCCTTCATTTCAGGGGCTCAAAAGTAATTGGACAACTCTATTTAATTTGAAAAGCAACTGGGGCGCAGTGGAGCTAAAACATAAAGACTGCTGGCAGTCACCTCCAATTCACCCTCTGGTGGTCGTTCCGAGTGTCAACTGGATAATAACATGCATACAAGACCGTAAGATCACCCCCCCACTCTACCCAGAAGGGGGTGGGTTAGGGTTGATTTCGCCCTACAATATTTTTAGTCGACCAATAAGAAATATGTGTACCAAGTTTCATGAAAATCGCTTCAGCCGTTTGGAAGTGATGCTGGAACATACACACATACATTGACTTTTATATATATAGATTCCAAGTGTCTTTCATTCTTTGTGTAAAGAAAAACTTCCTAATGGTTGTGCGAAATTTATCCTTAACAAGTTTCCAACTGTGTCCCCATGTTCTTGATGAACTCATTTTAAAATACAAGTCTCGATCCATTGGACAAATTCCCTTCATTATTTTAAACACTTCAGTCAGATCTTCTCTTAATCTTCTTGTACTTAAACTATAAAGGCTCAGCTCTTTTAATCTTTCCTCATAACTCATCCCCCGTAGCCCTGGAATCAGCCTAGTTGCTCTTCTCTGGACTTTTTCTAGCACTTTTATGTCCTTCTTTTAGACATTTAAGTATTCCAGAATTCCAAACTGGATTTTCAAGTTTCTCAAGTCAGCAGGCTATAAAAGCAAACAAAAACAGTTTGTACCGTAGTGCTACAGCATGTAATAAAACTAATCCGCGGTGTTCCAGAAAAACACTTTATGAATGAGCTGCAGGGTGACATGGAGTATGATGTTTACAAACCACTCAGGCTTTGTGGTAAGAAATGACTTGACAAACACCCTGTAGGGGATCAGTTTGCCTTGTAAAATGGCTTTCATAGTTTCAGAAGTAAATATTTACTCATAGCAGCTTTTTAAGTGCATGCTGTTCCATTTCACCTGCGGTGTTATGGTCATCAGTCGGTTGGAAAAGTAACTAGTCGCTGGCATTTGTACACATCAATTAAAAAAAATGAAAGTAAAAAATCTTTAATGTGTTAAATGACATAGCACGGCTTATATAAACACATCTTCTATTAACATACTGCCTGCATATATATATATATATATATATATATATGTATGTATATATATATGTATGAATGTACTGTATATACAGTATATATCTATATATGTATTTTGTTTCATCTTAAAAAAATATCAATGTGGCTTCCTTTCATTTTAGAAAGCCTCCTATTTTAAGCATAAAAAATAGCAGACAGTGAATTCTGAAAATATTCCGCCCCCTTTACTCTCTGCACACTTTATTTTGTTTAAAAGGAGAAGTTGGCAATTTTTACTGCACTCAGTAACCCATCCATCCATTATCCAACCCGCTATATCCAAACTACAGGGTCACAGGGGTCTGCTGGAGCCAATCCCAGCCAACACAGGGCGCAAGGCAGGAAACAAACCCCGGGCAGGGCGCCAGCCCCCCGCAGAACATGTTTTCTGGTTTGTAAATGTATCAAAAATCAAAAACAGAAATCTCTCATTAATGGAAATATTCAGACCCTTTGCTGTGACGCTCCAGATTGTGTCCAGGTGCATGCATTCTGGTTGCTTTCATTCTTCTTGAGATGTGTCCAGAACTTGAGTGGAGTCCACCTGTGGTAAAGTAAACTGTTTGGGTCTCATTTAAAAAAGGCACACTTGTCCCTGTGTGTAGAAATTCTCATAATTCACACCGCATGTCAGCACAAAACTCAAGCCATGACGTCCAAGGAACTCTTTGTAGACCTCAACAATCAAATTAAGGTGAGGCACAAATCAGGGCAAGGGCAATAAAACCATTTCTGACACTTTTGAGTGTTACCAGGAGTACAGCAGCCTTAGGAATTGTGATATTGAAGAAGTTTAGAACCGCCAGGACTCTTCCTAGGGTTGGCCAGCTGGTCAAACTGAGTAACCTGACAAGAAGGGCATTGGCCAAGGAGGTGGTCAAGAATCCAACGGTCACTCTAACAGTTCTTCAGGCCACTGATATTACTCCTTCCTCATCTGTTTTTTCACTTGTTTTGCATTTGGCTATGGTCAGTTTCACTACTGGTAGCAAGAGGCGATACCTGGACCCTACAGAGGTTGCACAGATAATCCAACTTCTCCAGTTTTTGATTTTCTATACATTTGAAAACCTTTCTGAAAATGTGTGTTTCCCTTTGTCATTTAGGGTTATTAAGTGTAGATTGATGGTCAAAAGTGGAAACATTTCTCCATTTAAAATTAAAGTGTGCAAAAAGTGGCAGAGGTCGGAATACTTTCTGAATCTGTTGTTCATCATTCTAGAAAGAGCTACTAAGTAAAATGATTCCAGTAGGATACTGAAAAGAAGATCATCAATTATTCAGGGAAGATAAGCTTACTCAACTTTGTAATGACAATTGGATCAATTAATTGGACATATTGACAAAAAAAAAACATGCTAGAAGAAATTGGAAAGTCATTCAAGTGAAAGCTTACACAGGGCTCAGATTTCATGTGTGACACAGAGGAGAATTCCCTCCTAGTGTAGTCTTTGTAATTAAAGCTAAGATCATCTTTTGGAGCACGTAACCAGCTATTTCTGTCTGCCTTCATTTAAACCACCGGTGTGCAGATTAGGTTAGGTTGTGTATCGAGTGTTCACACATCATATGTCAAGAATAGAAGGTCCAAGTGGAAGTCCATGTCAAGCTGCAAGTTTTTTTGACTTCCTTGAGTTAAGTCCAAAGTCATTAAATTCATGGCTCAAGTGTGACTCGAGTCCAAGTCAACCACCTCCCTGGTGAATACTCCTTCTTGAAACGGACAAATCAGTGTTAACATCTGTTCAATTGTTGGCCCAAAGTCTGACTTGATCAGAAATTACTTTCCTTATTTATCAGAAATTCTAATTGTTTTTCATAGCTCACAGTAGTTGACATACTTAACAATATCTTCTCCCATATTTTGCTACCATAAATAAATAAATTCTTTCATATTTTGATCCTTGGCAATTACAGAACCATGACTACTTTGAAATACAGATTACAAACAACAAACTATACGTACAAAAGGTTAGATGGAGTACCTACTTGTACAGAAACTGCCACAAGAGTAAACGCAGCAACTTGAAATATCCATGAAGCAAATTGTATTGAAAATCAGAACGCTACATTGGCAGAAACACAAACCCAAACTTGTCTTGGCTTCAGACTTTTTCTATCTGGAGATATGAAAGCTTTTTAAGGTTAGTAAAGACCAAAAAAAAAAAAAAACCACCACACGTGTAGCACCTTCAAAGTAAGATTAATAGGTAATAACTCATGATTAGCGACATTATAATTTCTCTCAGCAGGTGAAAGCATTCAAGAATAAAAAGCACATGTGCAAAACTTCAACAAAAATAGCACAGGGCACTCACATATTCCAAGCTTAGCTTTTCCATAAAAATTAAAACTTCTTTATTTTCAATTCAATGTACTCTGTTCAATGTTAAGCTAACTTCTATGTCTGAGCTCAGTGTACTACAAATACATACACATATTATACATATATATATATATATATATAAATATAATCCATATATATATAAAATCCAACATCTGTCTGTCTGTATGTCAGTCTGCTTTTCATGGGAGAACACTTATTGGATTTAGATCTGTTTTTTTTTCTGTAATTTGCTTGAAGATTCTGATTGATTTTGCGACTTCTCTCATCGCACTAAGTATCAGAGTTCGCTTGTGGTACCAATTTATTTGCGCGAATCCTAGAGACACGCAGTGGGCCGAGGGGAGGTGGGCGGAGCCCTCCTCACTCACACACCAGTCTTGGAACGCACCTTACATCCAGTTAGCTAGCGAACAAGAGAACAACTTAATGGATTTAGATCGGGTTTTTTCTAGAATTAGTTTGAACGTTCCGGTTGATTTTGTGACTTCTCTCATCACGCTATGTATCGTAGTTCGCTTGAGGTATCGGTTTATTTGCATGAATCTGAAAGACACGCAGTGGATCGAGGGGAGGGGGGGCGGGGCCCTCCTCACTCACGTGCCAGTCTTGGAGCGCACCTTACATCTGCTTAGCTAACGAACAAGAGAACTACTTAACGGATTTAGATCGGGTTTTTTCTAGAATTTGCTTGAACATTCTGTTTGATTTTCCGACTTTATCAGCACTAATCCAAGACAGAGGCCGAGGGGAGGGGGATGCGTGACGTTAAGAGTGGGGAGTTGTTCTACCCCTGTGTTTTGGAGCATAACTTGCCTTTGCTTAGCTAGCGATACTTTTTGTTTATTACTTTTTAAAGTTTGTCCTGTTTCACTACTATGCGGGCAGTGCAGCAGGGGACACAGGGGACAGCTATTATATATATATATATATATATATATATATAGTCTATACATTTATATCTATAAAATCCTAAGCCTAAAAGTGCAACGATTTTATGTGATGTTTTTATGTCACTTTTTTTTCATGCTTTAAATCGAGTTTATTTTAAAACCTACATATATATGTTTGGTATCATTCTTTTCAGAATTTATCAAACTTTAATGTGATGTTGTTAGATGTTCAGATTCTTCTTATGTTTTTAAATTATAAACTTAAATTATCAAGAACTCAAGTCCTGCGAGATGAGACTTTGTGCCAAGAGATTTAACCACGCCCGGGGCCGGAAATAAAAGGCAAACAGTAGGACAGCTGCTGTACAGGCTGTTAAATATTCGAAGTGCTGCACTAGATGTAGATCACATGGCGCGCAGCAGGAGCAAACCAGCAGCTGATCGAGCAAAGAGGAGGTAAAAAAAAAACTGTATTTGTTTCCCATTGTATCACCGTTTAAGAGGGGGTTTCAGAGTAGCGCAGCGTCTCCTTGGGGTGCGTTTAGCCCACCTCTTCACAATGCGAGCAGCAGAGACAAGAAGTGGCTGGTGCATAGTGCTGGCCGTGGAGGGGGGGAGGGGGTTGGTCAAGCGAAGCAAGCAGGGGGTGAACCCCCTAGTATATATATATAGTTTTATAGATGTAGGTTGAACAAGGGACTGCAGGTTTCCAAAGATAAATGTTGGAACTCCAACCTGGTTGTCCCCATTTAATAAAGTAACAATGTAACAACAAAAAGGGTTTCTATGAGCTCCTTTACAAAATCAACAAAAAGAATGGCAAGTAAGTTTTGTTGGAGTTCTGCAGCGTCAAGTTATAAAGGCGGAAGAGCAAAAGGGGTGGAGTTAATCACCCTTACTGGGCATCTTCTCGGTGGTGCTGAGATAAAAGAAGATGAGAAGGTTAGCATCAGTGCTCTCTCTTTTGCCCAAGGTGATAATATCTACTTCAGATGAGCCCAGAGGATGATTCACAGATGTGTATGTGTGACTATATATAGCCGAGATGGAGACCGAGTTCTTGCTCAGCCAGCAGGCTATAATGGAAGGACTGCAGGTGTGGAGACACAACCCATCCGCAACACACTGTAATCTTCATCCCCGCTGAGATCGAAGTATAATGAATAGACTGGGTGAACATGGATAATGGGAACTGTTCATACACCCAAATAGAAGGTGGCAGTGTTCCTCTAGGCTGATCCCAATCAGGACACCTGTGAATTAGAGTGTGGAAGTGAAGCCTTGTTAGGGTCTTTGGGTGCCTCTGGAGGACACTGCTGAAGGAGGACATAACTGGTTTCCACGTGACCCAGAAGTGATCCCGACATGCAGTGCAGTAACTCCAGAAGCATTCCCGGGTCTTACTTGAAAAGTAAGTCAGAGTCAGTAGGCAGCGAACGAAACTCACCTGGAAGAGTGGAAGGAAAAGACATTCATTCAAGTGATATTGTGGTATTTGTAGCTGTACGCCCTGTTAAAGAAAGTCAGTGAAAACGTTGAATAATATTGTGTCTGAGGTTTGGGACTCAATGGTGCCCCCATGTGGTTTAGCTGGTTTAGTAAAAGTTGCAGTCTCTAACAGACAAAATCCCAGAGACTGTGCGTCCCCTGCTGGATGCAAACATTCACATGGAATTTAGAAACTCTGATTTACCATCTGCCCAAGACTTCTTAAATACAGCAAAAGAGCCAGAAGCACAAAGACCGACAATGGATGCTGTTTCTACCATCAACATGGCTGCACATGGAAAAGGGCAAAACACTGTTGGAATGTGATGATGTCAAGGCTACCACAAACAAATGTTTTCAAAGACAAACATAAATAAATAATGTTCAGATACAAATGAAAATAAATCTCAGAGATCTCCAGCTCCAGTGGAATATTATTCAGGAACTCAAGGCATTTTAGTCAGAATGACTGGTATGCAGTCTAGTCTATTTTGGAAAATACACACACGCACACACGCACACACACGCACACACACACACACACACACACACATATATATATATATATATACACATACACGCAGCATATGTAATTTTTTTGTTTAATGTTTTTTTTCCTGGCCACCGGTATTTGCTTATCCTTTTTGTCTCTTTCAAGCTAAACCCACAACTAAATTATATTTAACATTTCATTGTAATGGGATGATTACAAAACAAGTTGTTTCTGAACTCAGTTGCTCCAAGTCCTACCAAGTGAAAAAAAAAACAGCGCTTCATCTATAAACTGATTTGGACTTGAAGAGAGAAATTGCTTTTGCCAGACATCTCTGTAAAGATTCACATTTTAACATAAAAGTTAAAATAATTGACTCCACTTTGACAGTGTGACAACTCTAGAGGGCATAGCAGCCACTCAACCCGATACAGACAAACACAGGATCCACACATAAAAACACAAAGGTTTTTATTTTATTTTCTTCACCTGTGGGCAACGCCTTCCCCTGTTTCCCTCAGGCACAACAAAGTCCCAATAAACAGAACTCTGCATGGCACAATACTTTCCTTCTCTATTGTCTTTCTCTTCGACTCCTCCTTCCAACTCTGGCTCACCGAGTAGTCTCTGTTAGCCCCTTATATAAGGAAGTGTTTCAGGTGCTGCTTATTGCCCCACTTCCTGCAGCACTTCTGGGTATGGTGGAAGAACCACCCACCACAGGCTCAGAAACAGCTGCAGTGCTCCCTGGTGGCACTTCCAGATCCCAAAAGGGCTGAAGACAACTCCATCTCACATGAAGCCCTGCGTGAGTCCAAGGCACCATTGCAACCAATAGGGGCTGCTATCTAGCATCCCGGGGGAGGTAATGCCCTGACAAGGCTTGCTCTCCCAATCCTTCCAGTGAAGAGGTGTCTCGGCCCGGTAAGGATCCCGACCATCTGTGACGATAAAATAAGCATCAAGCAAACTGAAATAAAAAAATGTTATCATGATATTTTCATACATACTGTACGTTGTGGTGGATGACATGGACAGACTGGCCTCACGGCCAGGATGGATGGTGTTTCCTTAACAGGAACCATCATTATGGAGAGACTACATGTATGGATAGGTGGTCACCGCCCAGCATGGGAGGTCACCATGGAAGGGCGACATGGGATGGCTTCTCGCCTTGATTGAGTGATAAAGTATGGACAGAGGGGGACTTCCTCCCAGGACCAGGTATTCCCTAGTGTGATAGGGGGCAGTTTTTCTCTGGTATGGCTCTGGTTTAGACAGTGTTGACTGCATGGGAATTGTAGTTCTAGAGGGCAGCCATGTTGGAGTCCTTGAGTTTGCCACCAAAAGGTGCTGCTGGGAGAGGATGCCCTTGTTTTGTGGAGGTTTGGCCTGACATGGAAGTGTTTCCTGGGTGCAATGTTAGAACATAAGAACATCAGAAATTTGACAAATGAGAGGAGACCATTCAGTCGATCAGGTTAATTTGTTTAACTAACAGCTAAGATGTCCCAATATCTCATCCAAATACTTCTTACTGGTTGTCAAAGTTTATGTTTCCACTCCATGCCTCGGTAGTTTGTTCCACAACTCTTTGCGTAAAGAGGTGTTTCCTGGCTTCAGTCTTAAATGCACTTTAATTTCGGTTGATGTCCTCAAGTACCTGATTCATCCTTACGCTAATAAAATGTTGCTGGATCTCCTTTATCAATGCCTTGGAGGATTTTAAATACAGTACCTAGATTAGGTCCCCACGTAGTCTCCTCCACTCGAGACTAAACTGATTTAACTCTCTCAGTCTGTCAGAATAGGATATGTCCCATGATGTACTTGGTTGCTATCATCTGCACAGCTTCAAACACTGCTGTGTCTTTCTTGCCCCGACAGTACTCCCAATGTGATCTCACTAGTACATTATAGAGACTTAACTTAAATTCAACAGAGTTTATTATATAACCAAACCTTTTATTTGCATTTTAATTGCTTCTGTACATTGAAAATATGAAGAAAATGTTGTGTCAAAGTATACTCCTAAATCTTTTTTAGAGGTTGCTTCCTGTGTCTTCGGTGCCTTCCATCTTGAATTTTTAATTGACATTTCTTTGGCTCACGTGTAGCACTTTGCACTGTGCTAAACCACATTTTCCAAGTTTTTGCCCAGTTCTGAAGCTTGTCAAAGGGTCTTTTTGAATTCTTTTTGCTGCCTCCTCAGTGTCTGCTATCCCTCCGATTATAGTGTCATCTCCGAATTTCACAAGTTTACTAACTACACCAGAATCAGTGTCATTAATATAAATCAGAAAAAGGACCGACCCCTGAGAGACTCCAATGATGACCTCACTCCCTTCTCCCTTGTACTCTTTGTCTCCTTCCAGTTAACCAGCTTGAGTTCCAGGTTTATAAGTCACCTCTGATGTCTACAGTCTCCAGGTTCAGAAATAATCTTCAGTGTTGGATTGTATCGGGGACTTCTTGAAAGTCTAAACAAATTATGTTGTATGCTTTGTGTTTGTCAACTATCCTGGTTGCTTCTTCAAAAAAATCAAAATGATTGGTTTGGCAGGACCTTCCTCTCAAAACCCATGCTATTTGGAATATTATTTTCATTTAGGTAATTTCCATAATTCTGCATGGCACAGTGGTAAGATTTATTGGCCTGTAATTACCAGGATCCATTTTGTCTCCCATTCTTTAAGACGGAAGTCATATTTTCATCCTTCCAGTCGTCAGGTCCTTCTCCTTTCTCAAGTGACTGCTCAAATATGCCTAATAAGGATTTCTCGATGACGTCTTTCATCTGTTTCAGTACAGTTGGTAAGATCCCATCAGGTCCAGGGCTTTTATTAGTTCTTCAATGTATCGGGGGCTAGAAGCACATCTGATTCTTCTATTTTTAAATCTATTGACTCAGAGTAGGTTTTTACTTCTGGATGAGGCGTTCCACTTGTTTCTTCCTTTACAAATTCTTGGGTGAAATATTTGTTTAGTTCATTTGCCATTTTCTTCTCATTTTCAACGATTTCTCCATTCGTGTCCCTAAGGTTTTTTCTGGAGTAGTACTAAAAAAAATGCTTGCTGTTTGTTTAGCTTCACTAGCAGTTTTTGTTTCAGTTTCTCTTTTGATGTTCCAAATATTTTATCGATCTCCTGCTGTACTGTCCGGTAGTCCTCTATGTCAAAATTATTGGGTTTTTAAAACTTTTCTTGTACATGTTCTGCCACCAGAAATACTCCTGGGTCAAGCATTAAAGAGCAAGTTCTCTGCTGCATTGCATGGCAGGTGGTGGATATGGTGAGGGGAAGGGTGGGCCCTGGTTAGGGGGAGCTTTTCATTATTATTGTTTCTGTGTATTAAATTGGTATATTCCATTATTTTCTTTTTTTGGCCACATGCTTTATTGTGCATTTGAATGGCACATTAACTTGTCTTTTGTTGGCCAATAAAAATTTGATAACTAAAAGAGACAATTCTGTCCACAGAAGTGCCACTCACTGGATGTTGTTTTGTTTTTCGTACCAAATCTACAGACTTTTATGCGATCATATTAACAGTTTTCTGATTTTCTGTAGTCTCACTAAAAGTGCAGTTTACATGGTAGCCCTGTATAGCCCAATCCATGCTAATTTTTTAATATTTCTAATTGATAACATAGTGTAGAGTAAACCTGCAGTACCTTTTCAGATTTAAGTATCTGATGTTATTGATCACACCTTTGGCACAGTAACTCCTATTAATCATTTCCTGACTCACTTTAAGATTGCAACTTTTCAAAATCCTTCTTATGGCCTCTCTTGCAGTTTCTATGTATTTAACACCAAAACAACCAAACATCAAGAAGATTTCATACCCCGCAGGTTAATAGCATGTTACTCAGTTCAGCTCGCCTGTTTTCAATCAGCCTGTGTTTGTTCCTCCTCTTTCAACCGTGTGCAACCCTTTAGTCACACCAAGTGATGCCTATTGCTCTTTTTGTAAATTTTATTTTATTTTCTATTCAGCTTCGGGTGCTGCAATATAAAAAGGTGATTTGAACCTGCGAGCAGTGTTCATATATACAGT
Source organism: Polypterus bichir lapradei (assembly GCA_026402145.1). NCBI lineage: Eukaryota > Metazoa > Chordata > Cladistia > Polypteriformes > Polypteridae > Polypterus > Polypterus bichir. Next base: position 110,048,230 of record JANRMT010062806.1, on the reverse strand, counting down.
ATTTTACATAAAGGGAAGGCTGAATGAGAACAGCGACACTAACCCTTCATTCATCTTGTTGTTAATAGTAACCGAGAAGCAGACCGTTAAATTTACTTCAGAGATTGTTTTAAAATATGACTTTATGCATGCACGCTGTGTAAATAATACTGTGTTACCTTGAGTTGTCTTCACATCTCATTTCACTGCTGTTCTTTTCTTTTCACCTCTTTTTATAGAGCATTGTCTGCACAATGGGACTCAAGTGGTATCCTCATCCAGAAGAGATTCAGTGCATCAAAGGTTGTGAGGTAAGGATTGACACAAGATGCAGGAGTGGGTCCTATAAGACAGCAAAAATAACAGACTCAAAGTCAAAATAATTCAGACGTGAGCGTCAGTAGGCTTTGCACCCTAGGAACCAAGTAATCCAAACTATTCTATAACATTGCAGTAATTATTTACCATTCTGATGCTGATCTTTCTGATTAATAAATCAGTCATTACGATAGCAATTGATGAGAAGAATTCATAATTAATTGCAGAATTACGGTATTTGAGGGTTCCTCTAGTGCAGTGGTCCTGAGGACCCACTGTGACTGCAGGTTTTTATTCCAGCTAAATTCATAATTATTGATAATACTTGATTTCTTTTATTTAGATCAGTAGTCTCAAACTCCAGTCCTGGAAGGCCGCAGCGGCTGCAGGTTTTCATTCTAACACTATTCTTAATTGGTGACCAGCTAATTAACTCCTTTTCCTTTAATTGACTAGTTTTTTAAGATTTGTTCCTCTGATCGTTCCTCTTCATTGCTTCATTTCTTTCCTTAACTGACACCCAAACAGAAATGAAATGTGACGTGAGTGATCCAACAACTAAGTCAGGGCTGCAAACTCCAACCAGTTGTTTAATGAGGTGCCAAGTCTTGTTGTTCATTAAACTCATTCTTTAATTCCACGGCTTGTTGCTGCTCTCATTGTGCAATAGCAGACATTTTCAAAATTGTTGATTTTCTCTTTTATAAGAGCACTGTTAGAATATTTTGGAGACCTGAGCAGATCGACATTCCTGAGACCTTCATCTTTCTTTATTTTCAGATATTATATGATGGACACAGTTTGCTGCTCATGTTTTGTATCTCATTATTGTTTTTTGCTGCTAATTAAGGAAAAAGAAAGCATTGAGGGGTCTGAGTCTTCAAGAAGAAGTCAATCAAAATGAATTCAAAAGAAGTAAATTAGCAGCAAAAACAGGACACTAATTAAGAAAAGGGTTAGAATGAAACCTGCAGCCACTACAGCCCTGCAGGACCAGAGTTGGAGACCGCTGATTTAGATGTTTTTGTTGTTTTCCCTTCTCTTATTCTGCCTTTAGTAAAGCACAGCGGTATGATTTTTACATTTATAAGACATTTAGAAATATTTCTAATTTTGCTTTAAACACTTACCTCTCTTTTGTTGTTGTCTATTGTTTTGTTATTTTTTTTTGTGCAGTTTGCACCCTTCATTGTATCCTAATAATGATAATTAAACAGAGCTGACAGCCAGGTAAACAACACTGAATGATGAAAGGCTGCAATAACTTTAGCATCAGACCCACTAATTAGTAGATAATAAATTAAACAATCAGATCACCTGGACAAGCAAAATGAAAGGCTAAAAAATTGTTAAACAGTTAAAAAAAACTATCCCTTTATAAGTGCTTAGTACATTTTAATAAAAATTAACTAAACTTAGTTTTGTTATTTCTCCATTGACTCCAAAACACAGAAGTTGGGAAATAAACAGCTCACTTAATTGGGCTAGGAGTCCAATTAAAAACAGAAGTTGGTTGGAACTAAAAACCTGCAGCCACAGGGGGTCCCTGGATCTGAGTCTGGGGACCCCTGCTCTAGAGTGCTTCTTTCTCTGGCACAATTTGGCTCAAAAACCAATCAGCACATCATCATCTCAGAACAGGCTTAAGTTTCGAGTTTGGTATTTTTTAGCTCTAGACTAGTGATGGGAAAATGAAGCCTCATGAAGCTTTGAAGATTTATTTCTATTTGTGCCGAAAAAGATTCGAAGATTTGAAGTCTCAGCCCCAGTATGAACAGTGACATCTGGTGGTTAACTTAGGTCAAGGCATGCTCTCAAGAGCACAAGTGAAGCAGCACTGTTTCAGTCTCATGTCACCAGTAAAAGGTCAGAAAAGTCTGTGTTCATTTTATTCTGCTAAGGTATCCATTAATAATAATAATAATTAATAATATTTATTATAATTAATAATAAATAGTATCCATTTATACTATTTAACTTTTCAACACCGTTTTCCACTGTTACTCGCCATCTGTCACCAAAGCTCTCCAAGTCTCTCTATCCTCACAACCCAACATTGTTGAATGAGAATGATGCATTTTACATAGTCTACCTTTTCATTTAGTGCCAAAGCTGTCAAACCAACGAAACGCTGTCAAACCAATAAAGCACCCTGTGAAGCACTGACAGCGTGACAGCGATGTTTTGACACAACCTCCGACACAGTGAATCGACTCATTACACTTCAGATTGACTGACACAAGCTTCGATGCTTCGGTATCATTTTCCCTTCTCTACTCTAAACCGTCCTCAAGAAACTGTGACACACAGACACACACCCGTCATCGAGATATCGATATTTTCGGTATCAGGGGATCCTAGAACATCATGATCCACTGAAAACCAGAGATCGAAATTTCTAACGAATCTAAAGCTTTTGCTCCTCCAACATACGATAGGTTATGGTGGTGCAGGGTGCAAAGCAAAAATAACCAGGATGAGTTGTGGGGGTCGCTTAAATGAATACGTTAACAGATTGGGGCACTGGAGTTCCTCACGAATTGTAGATGATGTTGTCCTGCTCATTCTCCTTCTTAGCTCTTTTATGTCCTAATTGCATCTAGTTGCATGACCAAAGAGGGACAGTTCTCTTCAGCCTGCTCCCTTTCTCATGTTTGGGTTCTTCAGAGTTTTTTTACGTTGTGATTTATTATGTATTAAATTATGTATTATATATTTATAAGACTTATTATGTATTCAATCTTGTATGTCCTCAATTAACTTTGAATTGAACTTTTAGATGCATTATACAATGATTTGTTATATATTGCTTCTTGAATAGGCACCATATAAAATAAAGTCTGGCTGATTCATATTTACACTTAGAGCGTGAGTAAAACTTTTGACGTGACTCATAGGAATTCTTTGTTTTATTTTCCTTCCAGCCTTTCAGTGGTGACAACTACTGTGATGCGGTGAACAATCGAGCGTTCTGTAAGTACGATGGTGGAGATTGCTGTGCATCAACAGTAAAAACTAAAAAGGTTAGAGCTTCTTACTTGTCTTATATATTGAAATGCATCTGTGTGTGTATATCAATAGGGTGACTGGTGTTATGGTTAGGCAAACAGGGGTACTAGCCGGTAGACCCATTTAATTGATTTGTAGAAAAAGAGGAAAGTAATTAGCACTTGTGGGCACAAAACTGGCATTAGCCAAAGCAAAAAGTTGAGTTGCAGAAGAAGTTCTCAGTCCTCTTCATGCGCTGGTCCCAGAATGAACGCTGACTTGCAATGGCTTCTCGATTTACAGTATATATCGCCAACTCAGAAGTAGTGGGGCTTCTAGCTGGCAGCGGAACTGAGTCACATGTCCTCTGGCCAGCAAGCCTCTGAACTGCAGAAGGAAAAATTGAGAAGTGGATAGTGGAGGCACCCTCTTCTCTGCTCAGAGTGGTCTTTGACCCCCAAAGATGCCCCCAATGAACGCGTACTTGATAACTGGTTTGATTCCAATTCTCTTTCCTAATACGAAACATTTTAAGGAAAAGGGTTTGAGTGGGGAAGAGGTGCAGGACTGAGCTGTTTGGAGAAGGTACACAGTAGTCATAAGTGTTCTGATTCCTGGCCATGTGGGTTTTGTGTATTTTCATTGTGTCTGTGTGTACTCTGATTGCTTGTGGCAGTGTTAATTGTGTGTTTTGATCACTTCACAGCTTTTCATTTCTTTTTCTTTCTTATTAACGTAGCAAATCATGGATTTATTTATCTCATATTTACAGCCCACATGAACGTCCTGCATTTTTCATATCAAGAAATGGCACTCTTTTTATCTGCAGACTTACTGGCACTAGAACAGGTCTAAGAAAGTAGGATTTCAGAGTTTGCTTAATCTGTTTTAGTGGTAGATGCAGATACCTAAAAGTGCACTGCGTGTATGAGGTGAGGTTGGTAGCCTGCGCTCATGGCGTGTTGCTGCACCCACCATACGACAAACCACCTGGAGTGGGATTGAGAAGCGTGTGTGAGCATCTTTAATTTTTCTCTCATAAATCCCATTGATTACATCTTGCCTGAAGAAGGGGCCTTAGCTGCCTTGAAAGCCTATATATTGTAATCTGTTCAATTTGCCAATAAAAGGTGATATTTTGCTTGACTTCTCATTATTCCCATAAATCATAAAATTAGCGAGCAATCAGTAAGTAATATCGTGGTTTGTCCGTCACATATTTTGAGCAAGAACCATCCATTGCAATCTTTTGCCAATAAACTGGTGCATCATCAAATCATTATAGATGTAATTTTTTTAAGATTGCCAGTTAAATCTTATACTTCCTACAGAGAAGATTCTAAAAAAAAATTAGTGTTTTTTTCATTGTGATAAGAAATTCAAGTATTTAGAAAAAATGAAAACCTTTCTATAAAGCATTTAAACTCAGTAAAGTCCAAACATACACTGCAAAAAGTCTTCCAAACTTTTAAGTATCCCCATTCTGATAAAATGAATTTAATTGGCTTAGTGTTACATTTAACCCTCGTAAACACAAACCAAAAATGTTGATTTTTTTTTTTTTTTTAACAACAATAAATGTTATTCTATATAACAGAAAGTTGTAATACCAACATAAATACAATAGGAAAGCTATCTAGTATCCAGTGCTGCACTGATGAAGATTTAGTTACATGTTCTTCATGTGAATTGTTCTGAAACAGTCACTAATGCACAGCCCCTTGCTGCAATCAGGACAGTAGAAGTGCATTTGCACAATCTATATACAGTATATAAAGGAGAGTTGGGATCCGAGAGACTGTGTTTGTGTGTTTGTGGAGGGATGGAGAGTTAAGGCGGGTGGGGGAGTCACGTCATCATCTGCCCTCCCATTCACCTCATTTCATTCACTTCAATTTGCTCCGAGCTGAGCTCCGCAGCTGACGCGGTCTTGCCGTTCTTTTTCATTAGTGTTTAGTCCTTTCTCCTTTACTGATTTACTGTTTAGTACACGCGGTACTTACACAGTCACTCATAAAAGGGGAGATGACTCGGTGCAGGAAATGGGTATGGAAACTACCTTGGAAAACATGCAATCAACGAGGCGATTATACGCATCTCAAGAGAGGTCTTCTAGGTTGGAAAAAAAGCGCTTGGCTGCCAAAACCAGGCAATTAAACGAATCTCAAGAAGAAAGGACTTCTAGGTTGGAAAAAAAACGATTGGCTGCCAAAACCAAGCGATTCAACGAATCCCAAGAACAAAGGACTTCTACGTTGTCAAAACAAGTCCGATGTAGGTACATAATTATTCCAACTACAGCGACTGCACCGAACCGCACGATGTAGGTACATAATTATTCCAACTACAGCGACTGCAGCGAAGCGCACGAGATCTGCTAGTCTTCTTCTATAATACGCTACCGTGGCTGTCCGTTTGTCTGTCCAGGATTTTAAATCAACTGTAGCTCACAAACCATTTGACCAATTGACCTGAAACTTGGTACATGTATACTACATGACCTCTACTGTCCACTTTTAATGATGATTTTTATTCCTCTTTTTATTTTTATTTTATTTTATTGTAGAATCAACTCTTGGCAGAGGCCAGCAGGGTGCCCGTGTGGCGCATACGTATGGGCGCTGTTCGCATTCCTACCACCTTTGCTGTCACTTCCTCTACCTCAGGGGTCCTCAGTCACAGTGCTAGGGGGCCACAGTGGCTGCAGGTTTTTGTTCTAACCCAGTTGCTTAATTAGAAAGCATTTCTTGTCAATAATTTAATTTCATAGCTTGTTAGTGCTTCAACTCTGCCATGTCAGGTAATTCTTATATCCTAGATTTTCTTCCCCTTTCTAAGGATAAAATGGAGGAGCAATTCTCAGTCCTTCACTTTTTTATGCATGATAAATACACACACAGGTGTAAATGGTAACAAGCTAAATGGAGAAATGCTGGTCTCTTTTGTCATTTGCATGTTATTGCTAATTAGGAGCAAATAAAAACCAAGAATACAGCTGTTTAAGACTAAAATAAGCAATAAGGATTCAAAATCTTAACAAGCGAGACAACTAAAGTGAAGCAGAAGTGTTACTTGAGCAATAAGTGCTTCTTATTAAGCAATTGGGTTGGAGCAAAAACCTGCAACCCTCCAGGACCGTGATTGAGTACCCCTGCGCTACCTCTTCATATCTTAAATCATTCTTGAGGCAGATTGAACACTTGAGTGCCAGCTTAAGTGAAAAATTAAGAAAAATATGTTTAGTAATTGCAACACAAACACTGACTTAATCAGTTTTAATGCAAAGAGATGCCAACGGAAGAAGAGAAGAAGTGCGCCACTAGCGTGGAGAAAAGAAGAGCTGCTCAGGAAGCAGCAAGCGCATCAACCTCTGAGGAAACGAATGTTAAACGTACAGAGAAAGAGGATGAAAACTATAAGCCAAGCGTATTCACTGCGCGTTATTGTGCAGTACGCCATCACTAGTTTTCATATAATATTTTTTCTGTTTCTTGCACATGACAGCGTAGAATGTCAGTGCCTGATCCACACCTGGCATTAAAATGAATTCAAAAGAAGTTAATTTGTTGCAAAAACAGGTCACTAATTAAGAAAAGGGTTAGAATGAAAACCTGCAGCCACTGCGGCCCTCCAGGGCGGGAGTTTGAGATCCCTGCTATATGCTATATCAATGCATGGCCCTTTAACCAAAATTGCTCTGATGAGCGCTGGAGCTTTCATGGCAGAAGCATCTGTGTATGAATTTCCATGGCTTCCTTCATTTTTCAGTGTTGTGGAATCAGGAATTTAATTTTTCTGTCTGGAAGCTGAAGTAAATGTACATCCCATATTTGTAATCTGTAATTATGCGGCATAGGAAGTCACTAGTGTCCGGGTTGAGGTTGAGACTGTAGTCATAAGAAGGCGTAACTAAAAATAATTTTGTGGTCCTTTTGGCTGCTAATGATATTAAAGGCCTGCATATGAGAGGCAGAGAGAGTGTGAGAGAAAACAAACTATTCTGGTATAAAACAAGAAATAAAAACATCTGAGGTTTCCAAGTTGCCATCCGACACTGACGCAGACATTGTTGGGTGCAGTTGGAAGTGATGAATTTTATAGCATGTAGTAGTCTGGTGCAACCTCTGTTGGTGATTTCTAGATCAACCTCAAGCTATGCTTGTAGATTCTTTCACTTTTTGGTTTTACTTAAATGGGTCAAAATTGTCATACCTGTTCATGCTAAGCAGAAATACAAAATCTCTCAGTATTCTTCATTAGATACAAAATATGGGGGAATATATGTAGACATTTACATTTATTTGTTTAGCAGACCTCTTTATCCCAAGTGACTTACAAAATGGATCAAGTTAATCAAGTAAAATCCGTATGTGGGGACTCTTTGGGAATAAGTGGAACAGGACAAGGGTACCAAATTGATCAGCACAAGTGAAGAGCTCAGAAACAAAATACAAGCGAGTTACAATCTATACCACATGCACTTCAGAAGAGGTCCTCCACCTGAAGCTAAACACGTTCAATCCCGGCCAGTATTTGGATGGGAGACCATCTAGGAAAAGCTTGAGTTGCTGCTAGAAGATGTGTTGGTAAAGCCAGCAGGGTGCACATAACCCTGTGGTCTGAATGTGGATCCCAGTGAAGTGACAGTGACACTGTGCTGTAAAAATGACACTGGCCTTCAGATGAGATGTAAAACTTGAGGCCCTGACTCTCTGTGGTCATTAAAGACCCCTGGGCATACTTCGTATGGTGCAGAGTGTATCCCGATGTTCAGGCCAAATTGCTCTCCATGGCCTAGTCACTCTGGTCCCCTAATCATCTTATGTCTCTCTCTCAACAATTCACCACCTAATAGCTAATGTGTGGTGAGCGTACTGGAACAAAAATGGCTGCCATTTCATCATCTAGGTGGATTAGTAGTGGTTGAAGTGGCTCGCCACTCACAATGTAAAGTGCTTTGAGTAGTGAGAAAAGTGCTAATTAAATGTAGAGAATTATTATTATTATTAAAATTATTATTATTAGGTTGCAAAACCTAACAGCTACTTGTAATATCACATAGACAGGGAGTTCTGTGTATTTTCTGGACTGTGGTTAGTACCATAACAAATGTTATGAAATTGCTGTTCTAATAGAACAGTAAAGCAAACTGAATCAATGGTAATTAGAAGATATACTTTATAAAACTGCCAATGCTTCTTGGAGTCACTCACAATGATGATAACCATCAAGGTTTTTTCTGTGTCTTTAGTTAGCTGACCTGCCCATTCCTTGAGCCGGTGATCTTGGAACACTGGGGACTTAGATTTCCTTTTGGAATCCACTTCTATAAATGTGGGGTGTTACCCTTCTCCTTCCACCACCATCTTTTGTCCTCACCATGCTCGGTCTAAAAGTGAACTGCTGTTTGATGAACATGTCCATTACAAGATAGCTCAATCACAGACAAACTTTCACTTATACCGAATACAAAATTAGGTTCATCAATAAAACGTAACATGGATTGACCTGGGATATGGTAAGAAACTAAAATTATGATAGAAAAGTGGAAACCCCACAGAGAAAGCACGACTATGGAAAGCAATGAGCAAAACTAGTTTGAAGATCCAAAATGTAATATTAGAAAAAAACAAGATCTTCTATCTGATGAGTTAACTAACCTCAAAGCAATCGAAGAAGAAATTCTGGAATTTGTTAAACATTTTCCATGAAATAGCAGTATAAATTCTTAAGAGGTAAGTATCGAGGAGTTAATTCCCTACCTCATCAACTATGGCATTGAGTCTTTGAGAGCTGTGACTCAAGAAGGGAATAAAGCTAACGGTCTGCACTGCTGTCCTGATATAAGGCACAACATAAATTAGCTAGATTTAAAAATTTACAAAATGAGCATTTCATCTCAGGAAGGTTCTTCAGATAATCTGAAAGGAAGGACACCCCAGTAGCGCTCCTCTTGACTGCCATTGGTCTTCTAATGACTTCTTCTTGGATTGGTCCTCCTTTTATACAAGACAGGAACAGGAGAAACCAGGCTGCAGCCGAACTGAAAAGTAGAAAGTTATATGCCTTGTCAGAGTACTGAAGGTTTTCCAAAGAGTAGAAACTTTATTGCTGTTCAGGCAGATACAAACACAAGTCTCTTTCAGAAGCAATCTGGCCTCGTAAGGAACAGCTGTCAAATGTGACACAGTGGCACCAATTCCAGCTGAAAATATTGGAGTACGTGAATTTCCCCTTGGGATTAATAAAGTATCTATCTATCTATCTATCTATCTATCTATCTATCTATCTATCTATCTAAAGGAACACAAAGTCTTCTTCATTAAGAGAGTACAATGGCTTGGAAGCAGCGGCCAGAGCAGAATAAGTCTGGGGAAGAGAGACAGAAGATTGAGACCTCAGGATGGCCTCAGTGTGGTCTTTTAAATGTTCGAAGCCCAGCAAGCCGGCATGCCTGCAGCTTATCCCGCAAAGAGGAGCTGTAAGAGTGTGTTTATTCCCCAATGAAAATCTGTTTAAGAGGTGGTTTTTGAAGGGCGAGAGCGTCCCCCTGTGGTAGCGGTCACAGCCTGTGTTAACTTCTTCTCCAGTCACCCCTGGTATTCAAGAAACAATATCTCGCACGCATAGCAGTCTGGAAATAGGTTTGCAAACCTTTCTGAAAACATATTTTCACTTTGTCATCATGGGATACTGAGAATAAATTGATGGGCAAAAATGGCAAATTTATCTATTTCAAAATTAAATTTATAACACAATAAAGTCTGCAGAAAGTGAAGGGGTCTGAATACTTTCCAAATCCACTGTAAGGTATGATAGACAGTGAAGGACCTCTTCCTACTTCTCTGGATTTGTTGAGAGCGCAAGTAGTGATAACACTGGTTGAAAGACAGAGGTGTTCAATTAACACTAGAATTACCAAAGCCTATGGAAAAACTTGTAAATCCATCCCACCTTAAATCCCTTCACAACTCTCTGTCAGCGTCTTTTGTCTTGTAAATGTGTTGATATGCAGCAAGTAGCCTGCTATCACATCCCTCCACCATTCTACAGCTTTGGGGCCTTGTAACTAAAAGCTCGACCTCCTACTGTTATTTTGTTAATGATTGAATCACAAGCAGTCTTGTATCCTGAGATCTTATTGGGCACTCGGGTTTGTAATTAGTGATAAGTTCAGATAAGTAAGAAGGGCTTTGGTCATTTAAGGTTTTATATGTTAAAAGGAGGATTTTAAAATCTGCCCTAAACTTAACTGGAAGCCAGTTAAGAGCTGGAGTTATGTTTTCGTACTTTCTGGTTAATAATTCATGCAGCAGCATTTTGAATTAACTGAAAGCTTTATAAAGAACAATTTGAACAGCCAATTTTAATTGTTTCCTTTTCCAGCTATGACCAATACATGCGTTCTGACTTTTCCGTGTCATCTCTGATTCCATTTTCTCTCCAAACTGCTGTCAACAACTTCCTGTGGCTATTTGCAAAAACGAGACTACAAAATTCAAAAATAATGATAAACATCAAGTCAATATTAAAATATAATCATTTTATGAAACATTATGCAAATGTATTCATACAGATTTAAAGTAAATTATAACTTAGGTGATTCAAAACCATGTATCTGTCTGGACTTCATGAAGCCTAATGCGACTGGGACTAAAAACCATATCTCGCAATTTCCGACTCTGAAAACATTCCGCAAAATCTGAATTACTACTTGTAAACTCAGGCCTGGTCTCTCAACTCTGAGTTTTTGTCCAACTTCCAATTAAGACGTAAATCCAAAATGGCAACATACACAGTATCACTTTATTGACTTCATTTTTTTATTACAGGAATTTAATTAAAATAGATCACGTCAATGTATGATACTGATTAGCAAGAAGGTAAATGTTAACATGTTACCAGAACAAACAGTAACAGACTATCCGATGTTAGCTCGATATCCGTTGCTGTTATTACATTGCACTTAATCTGAGCATTTTTTGCAGTTTTCCAAACAGAAACAGTACTATTTAAAATGGCCAAAAGAATATAAATTTCTTTGCTAGACACGACAACATGTACTTTTTGTCTCTTTTTATTACCACTCTGTTTGTTGTCTGGTACAAATCTTGTAATCGATATTTAACCCACTTACTATTGTCCAAATGACTTGAAATTTTGCACACTTACTCACTTCCGATGACAATACACGAATCAGTAATCAGTTTCACTAATTGATCCATGTTAATTAAGAAATAAAATTTTCATATGAAGAATAGTTAAAGATTTCACCAATAGATGGCGCTAGTAACGGATAGAAATATTAAAGGAAGTGTCAAAATATTGATTACAAAATTATACTAAAACAAACCCAAGACTAAAACGTTGAAAATAATATGTATTTAAAAAATGTGTTTTAAAAACCTGCTGTTTGTGCTGCTGTTTGGCTGTTGTTTCAGCAACAAACGCTAAGTAACAGTTCTATTGTCTGGATCAAAGAAGAAACCAGTGAGCAAAATATATATATATATATACTTTTTAAAAACCATGCTTATATTAAGTTAAAAAGTGTACTAAAAGGTAAAAAATAAGTCTCTCATACATCACTCATAAAATAAAATCGTAGGTGCTTTTTATCAATCAACATTCAAAAAAATCTTAGCAAAAGCGCCCACTTTTTGTTTTACAAGTGATGTATGAGAGACTTATTTTTAACTTTTTAGTACACTTTTTAACTTAATATAAGCATGGTTTTTAAAAAGTATTTATATATATATATATATATATATATATATTTTGCTCACTGGTTTCTTCTTTGATCCAGACAATAGAACTGTTACTTAGCGTTTGTTGCTGAAACAACAGCCAAACAGCAGCACCTTCCATGAAGATGTCTGTGTTTACAATTCCTAGCTGGGTAGCGTGAATGCATGGAGGTAACATATGACACAATTGTGACTTCCAACTTCCCATCTCCGTGGTATAACTATTGATCACAAAACAGAATGGAAATACAGGAGGGAATGACAAAACAGGCAGGGACTGCTCTTCTCGAGCACAAATTGGATTTGCTCTGAATTCCACTCTTAGGAACTTAGGAGTTCTCCAAGATTGCGTCCATTAAAAAGAATTTTGAGAGTGACAGCGATTTCAGGATCCAGACAGACGCCAGAAGCGGACACATCCACTTGTTTACATTGCTGTAAGACTGATGAAGCTGGCAGAGTTAAATTGTGTAGCAGATATGTCTATTTATTCTATCTGTATGTTCAAACAACTCAAGAAAAAAAATTCTGTCTATATATCGATAGAAAAATTACATTACAGAATATCTTGGGCTATTTTTGCATTGAACAGATGAATGATACTCAGTGCTTCTACTACAAATTTCACAAAACACGTGTGTGATCTTTGCATTTTTGGAAAACAACCAGATGAAGCATGTTAAAAAAAAAGAAACGAATGGGAAAGCTTCATCAGAAAAAAAGGAGGGAGGCTTATGTGCCACCTGGTCTTAGAGTGGAGAAGAATTTTCACTGCACATCTGCTGGAAGAACAGGAACGCCATTGTTCCACATGTGAGATGACCTTGCATGGAAGGGAAAAACAGCTGTTTTTTCCTAGAAAAGAAGAACATAAAAATGTTTTCTTAATGAAGAATCCCTTATACAGTATTGACTTTTAAAAAGACCACTTGTTTTTATTACTCATGAAACTTTTTAAAACATTGTCCTTTGATGAACTGTCTTTGGTAAAATAGTTTATGTGTGTGTCGTAGCCTTTTAATTAATTTAAGAGTCCTTTTAGAGAATATGACCCCTTCTGGACCACACAATTCAGTGTTTTAGTGTCTCACAACTGCGCAATCCTGTGTGTGTATTCTCTGGATTTTTCATATTTTTCTCAGATATTATTATCATGTATTTGACTGACGTGTTTATCCAAGGTGACTTGCAAGTTTTAGGATACAATTATAACACTAGAACACAATCATTTACATTAAAATACATTTATTTAATAGGACGCACACTTCCACCTATAACTCATGGAATACAATTTGTGTCAAATTAAACCAATATAATAGAAAGAATAAAATAAAAAGACAGTTTATGAAATAATCACATGACAAAGCTTAACAATAAGTATAATAGTCTTTAAAATGTGAATAAAGGCATAATTAAATAAAAGTCATATAATTATTATGTACATAAGAAAAGGAGAGGAGACCTTTCAGTCCATCAGACTCATTTGTTTACCTAATAACTAAGCTGCACCAAATCTACAGCTGTAGATCTCTACATCAATTTGTTTTGTTTCAATAATGTCGATACATTATAATTTAGTCCTTATGGTTTTAATTTGAAGAAAATACTGGTAAAATTCTGTAACAACAAAATTTTCATTACATTGAAGTATTTTTACGGTCCCGACAGTTTCCCCATATGACACAAGTCTACAGAAATCTCGTTACTACAAAATAAATTCAGTGCCCAAAAGACCTTTAAATGCCTGAATGAATCAGCCACAGAGCAGTTAGTTCTGTGGTCACTGCTCAGTTGTGCACAACGATCCCCAAACAAAAACACTGTAATTTTTTTTCCTTTCTTCGAACTTTCCTCGTACTGTTTTTTTTTTTTTTTTTTTTGCCGTGTTTGTTTCCTGCGGTTTTCAGTGGTACCTTTTGCTTATTACTTGTCAACATTTGAAAAACATCCATTGGAATTTAAGTCATTGTCTCCCTCCTATAGAAACAGCAGACACGAAAAAACAATAATAGTTCATATTACAAAAAAAAAAAAGTTAAATTTTTGCAGCTCTCAATTGCGCCAAAAAGAAAAAAGATGTTGCCAGTGAATTTAGAATTTTGCCATCGATGCTGTCAACTTTCTTGAAAGACCGAACAAAAGAAGAAGAAAAATTTCAGATTGCAAATGTATGCGAACTGCTGCATTTGAAGACTTCAGAAAAGCAGTTTTTATGTGCTTCAGTGATTCTCATTTAGGAAACATTCCTATTAATGCGGCACTCATTCAAGAAAATGTGAGGTTTCTAAACTCTCTTGGGACCTCCCCCAACTAGACAGCATATGAAAGAGCGTTCTGAAGTGCGATCTCTGCGTCTGTGGAAGACTGTTTATCTATTGCCAGAGCAACGGCAGGCCTACAGCCCTGAGGCGGCTCACCACTGAAACAAACAGAAAAGATCTCAATGGGTCATTTAAGGAACATTGTAAATGCAAGGCACAGTATTACTTGGCCACTAACCTGGTCACAACCCTTCCTGACTGCTGTGTCTGTGTATAGCAGGGTGATAGATCCCGCTACAATAAATAACTGTGCTGTTCCTGTTTCAAGCTGAATAAAGCTGGTTTTGCTAAAGTACTGAGACTAAGCCTCGTGTTTTGGGGTGCAAGACAGGGACTTATAGCGCGACCCTGATCTTTTAGGATCTGCTTCTGTGTCGCTTCACTGCAGCGCTGTGAGCCTGCTGTTGCCTTGCCACGGTAATGGACAAAAATCTTCCACAGACGCGGCAATCGCGCTTTGGGACGCACTTCAGCATGACATTCCCATTGGGTGGTAGGTTTCGGGGCATTCCAAAAGAGTTCAGAAACCTCACAATATGAAGAAGAAGAAAAGTATGATTCGGCTTCTGATTGATAATTGTGCTGCCGACAGCATGCTTCCACATTTAGATAATGTTCGTGTTGAATTCCTCCCACCCAATTGCACAGCAGTGCTTCGGCCATTGGATTTGGGCATCATTCGCACCCTGAAATTGTATTATGGCAAGGAAATGCTAAGAAAAATTCTCATCAGCATAACTTGTATACAGGAGGAAATTAAAATTGACGCGAAAGAAGCTATTGATGTGATTGCAAATGTCTGGACGCCAGTGAAAGAAAGCACTATAGTGCCAAATACAGAATCTCATTACAACGAAATATTTTTTAGGTCCTTGGCAGTTTTTTGTAACAGAATTTTACCTGTATTTATTTCTAATGATATGATATACAAGAGTTAGTCAAAAAGTATCCACAATTTATTTTTAAAAATCAAATTGGAAAGAATACCAAGTATGCCTACTCTACTACATGACTGATAAATGCCTGTTTGCCAGATTCATGTCATGGGCACATTTTGTAGTGGATAGGGACGGACGCCCTGATCATTCATCTGTGACACTTGTTTGGCATTCTAAAACGTTTCAATTAATGTGTAGACACTATTCTGAGGAATAATGTTTCCATATGGTGCTGGAAGTAGATGAATGATGCGCTCCCACAAAAAAGTTATTGTGCGTCTTTTGAAATGGCCTCCCTCACTTGTCATCATATTGTACCATCACTGAGTTTTGGTGGATGGCCTTGCTCATGCAGATTTCCAGCTCTGCCATCCTGTTTCCATCTCGTAATACTGGATATTCAGTGACTTGGATATTTTCTTGTCTCCATCTCTTGACTTGTGCTTTTCAATTTCCGTTTCATGGAGTTCCTTGGAGTGTTTTCCTTTGTCTTCATTGTGTAAGTTAGGCCACCATACTGACTCACTAAAAGTTGGCTGTTCCACATACAGAGACATTTAGACAACAATCAACTGAAATCCCAAGCAGGTGACTAATTCTGTGATGTTTAAAACCAGTTGGCTGAACCAGTGATAGTTTAGGGCTGTCAAGTTAAAGGAAGCGAATACTTACAGGATCAGTTATTTTGTGTTTTATATGTGCACTCACTTTGCAGAGATCTGTTCTCACTTTCACATTCTTCTTCATCTTAGAGTTGTCCCAGTGATGTGGGGTCCACTTTTTGGATTGCAGTATGCCATTTTACATGATCAATTGCATGGCTTGGGCTGCTGCCATCTAGAGTGCAGGGGGAATAGAAAACCTCCAGCGATGTCATTCTTTTCCAGTGGGCTGTCTGTCCCATCCCTTTTGGTCGTTCCTTTCGGGTCTGATCCCTTCTTCCTCTCCGGCTGGAATGTCTATATGTCTGTTGGGTTGTCTGTCGTCCGGCTAAGGAACTATCTTCTGGCCAGGATGTCCGTCCAGCCCATGTGGCATCTACAATATGTAGCTACTGTGGCGGACGGCTGGGGATCCTGCCCGGCCAGGATGCCTGGAAGGACAGAGAGAGGGACAATACCTCCCCTTTACCATGAGAGGGCTGCTGCCCTGGTCTGCGTGGGGGCCACAGGATCAGAGCTTGGAAGCTCATCCCTGTTGGGGCCCGTGGCCAACGCCAGGGGGCGCCCAGATGATTATGGAGTCCTGGAAGGCATCACTTCTGCCACACCAGGAAGCGCTGCCGGAAGATCATCAGGAAGCACCTGTAGCACATCCAGGGCAGTACAAAAGGGAACGCCTCACTCCTGAGTCGGGAGGCAGAGGATGGAGCTTGCGACAGGAGGAGTGGAGGCTGAAGAAGAGAAAGAAAGGACTGAATTGACGGTGATTTGAGCACAGCATTGTCTGTGCATTGTGTGCTGAATAAGTAAAACGTGTGTGTTTGGGACATTTGCCGTCCGTGTCTGTGTCCGGTTCCAAGCTCCGCACTGCATTCACCCAAAATTACCAAAGTTCTTCAGCTTCAGTATCCTTCATGGGATTGTGATTCAACAGACAAAATATCTTTGTTTTAAAAAGAGTTCACTCAAAAATAGAGAACAAATTGGTATAGCAAAGAAAAGAAAAGTTCTGTTTAAAACGTATGTCTTGTTTCACTTCTTTAAGTTGCTTATACAGTTGAACCATTTCTAATTGGTCAGAAAACTGTATGCCTATCCCATTTTCATGTTGTAAATGGGACCTGCTCTAAACAACAACTGACTCAGTTAACACATCTGTATTGCAGATATTAACTTACAGGAGGTAAAAGGCCATGCCATAATCTAAAAGCTATTCTTCTATAGGAGTCAAGCAAACACTATATGAATTTAACTTTAAACATTAACTTTCTAAGATATGATGTGTGTTCATGTATGTATAATGTTTTCTTTTTTTTTTTATTATTCCTTATGTGACATTTTATTTCTTACTGTTACTTTTTATTCTATGTAAAGCACTTTGGTCAACTTGTAGTTGTTTTAAATGTGCTATATATACATAAATAAACCAAACATCAGGTCATTAAAACACAAGGAAGACATGCAGAAATACTTGAAGTACCCTTGCTAATCACGTAGACCCACTCATGAGAATATTACACTCAACCCTTCCATCACCGCTTTTGGTCAGTAGGTCTGACACTCCACTCTTAAAATCAGCAATAGCAGGCGCATTGTTAGGTATGACCAAAAGCTGTCACTTACTGACTAGGAGACCATCAGTGTGTCGATCGAATGGGAAACCTAGTATAAATGTGTTTTGATCGCCCGTCAGGTCTGCTTGCTGGCTCCACGTGGTCAGTGTAAACCAGGTTGAAATGTGCCCGGTGTTGGTATTGATGTGAATGGGCCCTGAGATGGACTAGCAGTCTGCCCAGGTGCTGCCAGTGAGGCCACCTGTCCACACAAGCCTGAACTGCATTTGGATTACTTTATTTCGAGCTGTAGTACAATCCATTTTATTATGAAAAATACCCAGTTTCCCTGAATTATAATTATTCTTTCACAAGTAAAGATGACCTTATTGTGTGCAATTGTGCTGTCTTTGGATAACAGATGAGTGGTATTCTGCCCAAAATCAGGATATGTGGTTTTTTTACACTAAGATCATGATCCAGAGTCATTTTAATTCCAGCATTCATAATTTGATAGCTGTTAAAATCAAATAAAAGAGGCAGTATGCCCCCATCAGTGCCAAACATTATCCCTTTTTTTTTCTTCTCATTTCTGAAATTAAAGTAGTAATTTACGAGCAGCCAAACCAAACTCTCAATCAAACAGGTTTAAAGGGGGAATCAAAACATCACCATAGGGAAGATTTCAGCCAGCATTTCAAGCACAATATTGCTCTCATATTCTGCTTGGAAGTATAATCCAGACTTTATAATTGAGTCATTTATAATTCTTTCCTTTGCAGTCAGAGAACAACGTAAGCCTTCTTTGTGATGAATGATCTCGGTTTTAGATGTAAAATTAATTAGACAAATTCTGTCATGATATTTTGTTGGGATAGAAAGCAGAAACAAAAGTCAAGATCCCAGATGTTACTTTGAGTCAAAAGGTTAATTCTTTATTCTTTTAAGCTGCCCTGTGGGGTTATTGAGATGGGTATGAGAACAGTGGGGAGGCAATTTAAAACATGGAGAGAAAGACAGCCGGGAATAACAAGCCTGCAATATGTAACCTTCCGGCTGCTCTCTTATTGAAATCTTCAGTTGACTCCCTGGATATAAACTGTCTCAATCTGATAGATTTGAGGATGATGAGAAGCGAATGGGCTTGTGTGACCTGTAACCAGCCAATCGAAAATAATTTACGTGAAATGGGTTATTTTCGGGGAATAATAAAAAAGAATACAGAAGGGACAGCCACATTTGGCTGTTATGGTATGCTTGCGTTGAAGGATTTTAGAAAGATAGGAAAACGTTATTGTTAATGAGCTTTATTGATGCAAAACGTGTCCTGCTGTTTTTCGAGAAAGCACAGATGCTGCTACAGATATTACGACCATAGCACAAAGTGAATCAATAACTCATTGGCACGTGAGGATTCACGTCAGGTTGCACTTATCACAAACGTAAGCTGCTGATTTTAAAAACTGAATCCGTGTAAAAATCACAGAAGGAAATTTCCTCAAATATCTATAGCATGGATACCATATTCTGTCTGTTAATGGCAGATCCACAGTAGTAAAAAGAAGACCAGGAAATTAAATCAGTTGAAAAACTAAATGAAATTTCTTATGAAAGTGACTGCACCGAAATGCAAAACAAATTCAAAGGTAGAACGACACACTGGATAATTCGTTACCAGAAAAAAAACAGAACCTGTTCTGTCAGGTAATCTTTTAGAGCAAAAACTGGAAGATGAGAAATAAAAAAAAAAAAAAAAGAAACAAAACAAAAAATATAAAATGAAACAAAACCAAAGCCCTGATATGAGAATCAACAATTATGGTCGAGAGAACAAGAGGGTCAAAACTGAAAGTACACGCAAAAAAAGAGCACAAAGAGACATATTGAATACTTCCGAGATTTGGTATCCGCAGAATGGATACGGATTTGCACTCATAGCCGCCCTTTTATCCCATCACGTTGATTACATAAGGGTCCCGAACTCAGAGGCCAGGCCCCTAGCAACACTGGAAGCTGATTGGTGTGGGAAATGTATATTTTTAAATATAAAATCCAACGTCTGTCTGTCTGTCCGCTTTTCATTAAAGAAATACTTAACGGATTTAGATTGGGTTTTTTTTCTATAATTTGCTTAACAGCTTCGAGACTCAGAGAAGTTTTGGGGCACCAACTGTGTCATTCTGGTTTTTGTCCGGAGACAAAAACTGAAGCAAAACAAAAGAAAATGTTCTTCGGCATACGTCACATTATGCAGGGAAACAAATGAGACAAATGCTAAATTTTGGGGCGACGTCATTGCTAGTGGAGCTCCAACTGTCTGGTTGCTCAAGCCAGTAAATGACTCCTTGATATAGCCCATAGTGATGGGCGACTTGCGAATGATTAACTCTTTTTCAGTGAATCATATACGTCGACTCAGAGGAGCTCAACGGGAGTGCTATAGTAACTTGAAAAAGTTACAAGTTGATAGCCTCCTCTTAACATCACCTGTTTAAGGGTCTGTGACTGGCAGCATTTTAAGTCAGTCTTATTTTCTAAACCTTCTTACTCCATCCATATAAAAAAGTAAGAAAAGTTAAGTGAACTTTTCTAGTGATAAAATTAATACTGGTGATTTTGATGTGTAAGTTTATAATCAGGGCGACACAGTGGCTCAGTGGTAGTGCTGTTGCTTCACGTTAAGGAGACCCAGGTCTGCGTTCAGGGTCCTCCCTGTGTGAATTTTGCAGAATATGAGAGCAATATTGTGTTTGAAATGCTGGCTGAAATCTTTCCTATGGTGATGATTCGATTCCCCCTTTAAACCTGTTTAATTGAGAGTTTGGTTTGGCTGCTCGTAAATTACTACTTTAATTTCAGAAATGAGAACTGAGCACTGATGGGGGCATACTGCCTCTTTTATTTGATTTTAACAGCTATCAAATCATGAATGCTGGAATTAAAATGACTCTGGGTCATGATCTTAGTGTAAAAAAACCACATATCCTAACTTTGTGTAGAATACGACTCATCTGTTATCCAAAGACAGCACAACTGCACACAATAAGGTCATCTTTACTTGTGCAAGAATAATTATAATTGAGGGCAATTGAGTATTTTTCATAATAAATTCATTTCAACCCTCAGATCGCATCTCGTCTGTTTGTTCGCCATACATAAGAACCGATTTTGACAAAATTTTGTATGTATGTTGTTGTTGCTCCTACTTATAATACAGGCTAAAAGGCATTTCAGGAGTTTAATCGAGGAGGGTGCTTGTCACGGGAGGCGGGGGCAACCCTTCAAAATGACTGTAGATCTTACTGATATTTTTAAATATAAAATGCAATATCGGTCTGTCTGTCCGCTTTACACGAGAGAGCTACTTAACACTAGAATTACCAAAGCTTACGAGAAAACTCGTAAATCCATCCCACCTTAAATCCACTCGCACATCTCCATTCAGCGTCTTTTGTCTTGTAAATGTGTTGATAATCCCAAGCAGTCACCACCTTAAGGAAAGTCTTGGACTGAGACTTTCAGCAGTCTTGAAACCTATGGTTAAAAACTGTCTCTGAATCTCCTGGTGCAAGAGCTAGTGGTCCTGTACTGAATGCAATCTGTATCTCTATATAAATAAAATCCAACATCTGCCTGTCTTTCTGTATGTCTGTCCGCTTTTCACGAAAGAACTACTTAACGGATTTAGATCGTTTTTTTTCTATAATTTGCTTGAACATTCTGGTTGATTTTGCGACTTCTCTCATTGCGCTAAGTATCATAGTTCACTTGCAGGAGCGATTTATTTGCGCTAATCCGAGACAGAGGCTGCAGAGTCAAGGGAAAGGAGAAGCGTGACGTCTGGAGTGGGGTGCGAGGCCAGCGTCCATTCGAATCGGTCTACCTCTCGCCATGTTTTGGAGGGTACCTTGTCTCCGCTTAGCTAGCAATACCTGTTTGTTTATTGATTTTTAAAGTTTGTCCTGTTTCACTACTTCGCAGACGGAGCTACAGGGGACAGCTAGTTATTAATGTAACAAAAACTGAACCAACTTCAAAGCAAAAACTTCATCAGGAGGAGTGGTGTTAGGTGGGGGTTAACGGGGAGAAGTTTGCTAAACTAAAATAATTATCTCTCCATCTCATAACACAGCTAGATGTGCATGCACATTTACTCACGCCAGACCATTTCAATAAACACAAACACATTCAGCCAAAAAGTACTAGAAGACAAAAAAGCACACAATAGAAAATGAGGAGATTCAACACTGACAATGACTGTATCAGAAAATAAATGGCGATCCATAAAGCAGTGCGGTTATGAGTCACAATCTCCAGAAAAATTGATCTTGAAATGCTCCCATGGTTTACTTGGCTTGAAGACTTGCATCCTCCTAAAGAGGTTTTTGTACCTGCAGGAAGGACGTGTCTATGTGAAGCTTCTCTCTAATGTTGGCTCAGTTTGCAAACGCTTGGTGCAATTTCTGTCAAAACAGCATTCGTCTTGTCTCATTAAGTGCCTGCTAATTCAAATCATGTCTTTCATTTTGGAAGTGCAGTCGTTACTCACTTGCATATGATAATTGGAGCTACAAATGGTACAATATAAAATACATCAGTCAAGCAGTTTTGGTTTATAATATGCCTTTCATTAATTATGGCGTGGTAAAAAAGCAAATAATGAGACTCCATCTATCAGTCTATCTTAGGGTTGTCTTAAGAGCAAGCCAGACATCCACTTTCTAACAGACCGCTTCCAATTCAGGGACTGTCCAAATCCAACTAGGCGGCTATGTTTAAGACTAGTGGTAAACCTTCAAAGATATGTATTATGTAAATATGTAAATTTTAACTTCTTAAGA
Organism: Polypterus bichir lapradei; assembly: GCA_026402145.1. Classification (NCBI taxonomy): domain Eukaryota; kingdom Metazoa; phylum Chordata; class Cladistia; order Polypteriformes; family Polypteridae; genus Polypterus; species Polypterus bichir. The sequence continues at coordinate 110,025,883 of JANRMT010062806.1, read as the reverse complement.
GCTACAAAATAACCTAGCAAAAAACTGAAATGAGACATCCAAAATGAGTGCTTCATCTATGTACAATGCCTACAGAAAGTATTCAAATTCCTTGTTGACCACCCAGGCTGGCACTGCCACAGAAGTTCAGGGCACACACGTTATACTTTTTCGTTTAACCTTGTGGGCAACGCCTTCCCCATTCCCACAAGCTCAACACAGTCCTGCACAAGCACAAAGCAATTCTCTTCCTTTTCTCTTTCACTTCTCCATTCCACTCCTCCAGTCAAGCTTCGTCTTCCTCCTCCCGACTCTGGCTCCCGGAGTAGTGGCTGCTGGCTCCTTTTAAAAGGCGCTCGGAAGTGCTCCAGGTGTTAGATGACTCATTTCCGACAAGTGTGGAAGAAGAACTGCCCATAAGGACTCAGCAGCTCCTACTGCAGCACCCCCTGGTGGCACCTGTCGATCCTAACAAGGCTGCACCACACTCCAATTCCCATGAAGCCCTGCAGGAGTCCAAGGCACCACTGAAACCCAGTTGGGGTTGTCATCTAGCATCCGTGGGGAGGTAACGCTCTGGCCACGCTTGCTCCCCCGGTCTTCCCAGCGTGGAGGTGTCCCGGCCGAGCAATGGCCCCAGCCTCAGGCTACATCCTTCATTCTTTTCACATTTTGCTATATTGCAGACTTGTGCTAAAATCATTTAAATTCATTTTTTTCTCTACACTGAATAACCCTTTACTGACTAAGTGAAAACAGAATTTTAGAATTTATTTAAAAATAAAAACTTCGGACATGAATATCAGTAGGCTTTGCACCCTAGGAAGTTACCCGAACTATTCTATAACATTTCAGAAATTATTTACCACTCTGATACTGATCTTTCCGATTAATAAATCGGTCATTATGATAGCAATGGATGAGAAGAATTCATAATTAATTGCAGAATTACGGTATTTGAGGGTTCCTCTTGAGTGCCTCTTTCTCTTGCACGATTTGGCTCAAAAACTAATCAGTACATAGTCATCTCATAACAGGCTGAAGTTTCGAGTTTGGTATTTTTTTTTTAGTTCTACACCTTCCTCAAGAAACTGTGATGCACAAATAGTCACACACCCATCACTGAGATATCAGTGTTTTCGGTATCATGGGACCCTAAAATGTCAAGATCTATCAAGAGCTTTTACTTTTCCCCCATAGATGATAGGTTATGGTGTTTTCCTTAAGTATATCTTTGTGTACTTTATTTCATTCAACTTTCTCTCAACTCTGTCTAGTCTCCAAGTCCCTTCTGCTGAAATACAACACTACAGACTGATGCTGCCACCACTGTGCTGCACTATTGGAATGGTGTCGGGCAGATGACGAGCAGTGCTTGGATGATCCAGATGTAATGCTTAGAGTTCAGGCCAAACAATTCACTGTTGGTTTCTTCAGCCCAGAGAATCTTGTTTCTCGTAGACTGAGAGACCTTTTGGTTCCATTTTGCAAGTTCCAAGAGGTTTTTCATGTGTTGCCTTGCCATTCTGTCATAAAGCCCAGATTAATGGAGTGCTACAGTAGTGGTTGCCCATCTTGAGGTTTCTACCATCTCCACACAGGTTCTTTGGAGCTCAACCACAGTGACCAGGGTTCTTGATTACCTTTCTTGGTAAGGCACTTCTTCCTTGATTGCTCAGTTTGAAGTGTAGTTGTTGTTCCAGACTTCTTCCATTTGAGAATCATGGGGTTCTTAGGGACTTCAATGCTGCAGAAATGTACCTGTGAGCCTCCACACAATCCTGCCTCTAAGTTCTGAAACAATTCCTTCGATCTTGTGGCTTGGTTTTTGCTGAACTGTGGGACCTTCTGTAGACAGGTGTGTGCCTTTCCTAATCAGTCCAGTCAAGTAAATTGACCACACATGGACTCCAAACAAGGTGGAGAAACATCTAAACGATGATTTATAGAATGTGATGCACCTGAGCCAATTTCCAAGTGTCATAGCAAAGGGTCTGAATACTTGTGATGTTACAGTGTTTTCCTTTGTGCCCTCCCCACCATAACCTATCGTTTGGATTGGGACCCAAGTTCAGTGAGTGACAAAGAATATCAGAAGATCCCACAATCCAGGCGTGTGAAGCTTGTCACGTCATACCATAGAAGGCTCCAGGCTAGAATTACTGCCAAAGGGGCTTCAACAAAGAACCCAGTAAAGGGTCTAAATGCTTGTCTCAGTGGGATATTTCAGCTTTGTTACTTTTAATTAATTTGCAAAACATCCTGATTTTGCTTTGTCATTTTGGGGTAATGGAGTGTTGTTGAATAAGACAAAAAATGAATTTAAATGATTTTAGCACACAGCTGTAACATAATAAAAGGTGTAGAAGGTAAAGGAGTCTGAAACATTTTCTGAAGGCACTGTTACCTTTGCCTAAACCCACTCAGGTCAAATTCAGCGTTGAGTGGTATGAAGTTTATGCTGGCAATGCTATCTCTAAGGCCAGGCCACCAAGGCGAGAAATGAATCTTAAATTCCAAAATGTAAAAGCAAGCAGCCATAGCGATTTTAATACCTTACTAGCGACTGGGAGCCCGATTGAATCGGGCTACAAATTCTGTGTTTGTGAAATCCATACTTTCTCTACAAAGAATTATTTGTTTTTTTAAGTCCTTGAAATGATTTTGTTATCATGGCACTGATTTGTGCTTAAAATAGACCTTTTCGGCCGATGTAATGAAGAGCTTCCTGTTTAAATGGGGTTGCGAGACGTGAACTCAGCTCTTCGGCGCAACTCATTTGATTTTTTCCGGCAAACAAATTTTCAAAACAAACCATATTTTATGACTTTAATCAGAGTCGGAGTAATAATTATGTTGGCGTGGTCATTTTAGATCTGAGATCGGCTAAAATTTAAACAATGACCGTTTTTAATACCCAGCTGTCATTACTCAGTTTGCCAATAGATGTCAGAAGGACGGATGCCAAAACCGAACTGCCCAAAGATAGATTTCGACGTACCAAGCAAACGGCGATACATTCTAAATTACTTACGGTTCCGGAGCTGTCGAAGGGTTTAAGTCAGTCGACGATGTTAGTCCTGGAAAGTATGCCCCACCAAACCAACGTTCCAAAAACCAACCGAACTTACTGTCGAACCAACACCGACTTACTATATTCGGCTGTCCAGCGGCGTCACTGAAGCATTCGTACATTCTTAGCCAATCATGCAATACTGCGTCCGCGTTTGCCACGTGATGTTCTAACTACAGAGGCAGAGTCCCATTGCATGGTTCTAACTTGTATTGAATCAAGGTATTGACGTGAACACCATACATACGGGGTATTGATACGAACACCATACATACAGATAGTATCAAATTGACGCAAACACCATACATACGGGGTATTGACGCTTAACACCATACATACAGATAGTATAAAATTATACATAAGGATGTTAAAATGATACACTAAAATGCTCTCACAGAAACTTTTCTGAGAGGGAACAGACCTTCTCCTGTGTTTAGTACCTGAGGTAAATTCCCCAAACTTAAAACCAAAGGCATAAATGGGAAAATACTCTGTAAAGGTGTGCTCTGTGAACTGCTGCTATGGCTCCCACTGTCTTAGTCATTAATAATGTCACCATTTAAAGAAGCTTCATTCACAAGAGAAGGAATACATTGAGGGCATGTATATTGGTTCTTTAAACCTTTTCCTACTCCAATAAAAAGCATCAGGTCAGCCCAGTGGTGCAGTGGTTAACTGTGCAGCCTCATAGCTCTCAAGTCCAGGATTTGAATTAATGCCTGTGTGGAGTTTTCATGCTCTCTCCGTGTTTTCTCAAATTATTCCAAATTGTTCTCTTTCCATAAAGATTCACTTTTAAGGTTGATTGGCGACTCTCTATGCCAGTGGGTGTCCTCTGCTGGACTTTTTAGTTCAGATAGCAAAACTGGTACCATCTTCAAAATCTAATTTGTGATATGCAGTATGCTTTTATTCAAACTTGTAAAAATTTTAAATGAATTCATTAGCTCATTAGCCGTTGATGCAATCTGTAATTTAACTTGTTTAATAGTGCTCCTCAGTTTAACAGCCTTGGATTTCTATACACATTTATAATATTTTTTTAAACAGGAATTCATTCCATTACAAAGCTCCTTTGTTTATCTACAGTATATATACCTGTATGTAGATTTATTTAAATATACTGTATATATGTTACCGCTAAAGCTCGAAAGCCGTTAATGTGCACATTACCTAGCTAATGTGCAGATTAACTGATTTGCTCCGTTAACATGCGGAATCAAGAGTTTTCCGCATTTTACCTAGGTAATGTGCACATTAACGGCTTCTGTATCGTTAAAGTTCAAAAGTTTGTTTCTCTCATTTCCTTTCCCTACTCCTTCCCCCTCTCCCTCCACTTTTAGTTTGGTTTTGCCCGCGTCTTGTCGTCGCCGGATGTTTTTATTTCTCATAATTTGTGTCGGCTACAGATGATGGTGTCACTGTGAGAATTAAAGTACCCGAAGTAGACAGAGCAAAAACTGATGCCCGCTCGATTTTAGCTGTGGTTCTTAGTAAAACAGAGGATGGCTTTTATAAACTTGGTACTAAAATGGGTATTTTAAAACAATTGTATGCAAAATCTGAATTCAGTGTTTGCAAAGAGAGATTTTTAACGAAAGAAGATGTCCCTGCTGTAGAAATATCTTTACGTCAAACAGCAATAAAACAATCCCTTGGTACGGGGCAGGGTTTCAGAAAATGTGACTGCAAATCTAAATGTACCACAAATAGGTGTGCTTGTCGCAAAAACCAATTGCTATGTAATTCAAAGTGTCACCAATCTTTAGATTGCACTAATAAGTAAGCATAATTTTAACATATGTTTTGCAAATTAATTTCCTTAATTGTAATAATATTTTAAACCATTTGATTCTTTGTATTATAGTTTTTTAATTGATTGATGATTGATTCTGTCAACTAATTTGTTGATTGTTTGATTGTATTAACTTGATTCTTTAGATATCGAAAAATAAATAAATAACATTATGTTAATTTAAGCGTACAGAAAAGTTACTGTTGTTCTAGCAAAGATCTTATTTTCACTTTAACGAGTGCCTAGTAGGTAATGTGCAGATTATCTAGGTAATGTGCAGATTATCTAGGTAATTTGAGAAATGAAACAATTTTCGGCACTTTAACAGATCACCCTAGTTAATCTGCACATTACCTAGATAATCTGTAGAATAACTGATTTCTGCACTTTAGCGGTAACATATATAAAATGCCTAGGATTGTGTCTGTCTGTGATGCAATCCCTCGCAAAACACTGGGGCTAGAAACTTGATCTTGGTCGGTATTGAAAGTTGATGATGTGATATGCATTGGTGAAGCAAAAAATGTGGTTTGCAGCAATCTTCGCAAAGTTATTGGCATTCACATCTTTCTTGTGGCAAAGTGCATTGCCAAACTGCTCAAGAATGTGACATGGCAGAGAGAAAAAAAACAGTGACATATACTGAGCAGAATGCAAATTGTAGGAGCTGATTACATGTAAGGAAGATGAAGAGTGATAACCTTGACATCTGCTGCATGCAACCTGCTGGTACTCGTGAACTGGGGTAATGGGGTTTGCGTCTTCCTTACAATCAATCTACATAAGTAATCTGATCAAGAAGGTGACATAGCAGAAAGAAAAAGAGCAGCGACATTTGCTGAGCGTGAAGCAAATTCACTCACACAGTAGCTAATAATCTATGAAGATGCTAACTTCCATATCTCTGAACCCTTTAATGATTGTGGGAGGCATGTACACCGGGTACAAGGCAGGTGTTAACCCTGCTTAATATGCCAGTCACACACATGGTGCCAGTTATATAGAGATAGTGGGTATGTGGTATGTGCTTTTCAAATAAATAGATAATGTGCTCACTGGTGTGGAGTATGTAGTATGTTCGAGTGGCTGCAGAGGCAGATGTGGAGTGAGCAATCCCACGTCCATGTGCACATGTGTGGGATTGACTCGTTCTGTCATTAGTGTTAGAGCCATGATTGCTGCACCTGCGTCCCACTGGTTTTGAAAGAGAACCGAGGTGTGAGAGAGGGGAAAGGAAACAACGCAATGAGAGAAAAATAGAACCATGGGTGAGCGCAGCATCGGTTGCCTGAGCCAAGTCAGGTTCAAAAAGAGGAGGCAGAGCGAACGATTGGCGCTCTAGGGGCAGCTCATTACCTGCTGATTTATGGAGCAGCAGGCATAATGGTGATGGAGTCCTCCTTAGGGATCCATATGATAGCAGGAGAGAGCAAGGGAAGATGGGAGGACAGCCGGCTCTGGGTAATGTGGCAGACTCTGACGGAAGCCAGAAGTGAGGACGTCAGCTGCTGGCCGAGCAATGCATTGGGTGAGCTGGGGAGATAAGTGAGAAGCAATTGCACTGGACTCAGAGTAAGAGAAAGAAGTGAAGGACCTGACAACTGTGTTTTATTCTGGTTTCATCTTTGGAACTCATTATTGAATTTGAATTCACGGATTGTCACTGATTTTATGGATTATTTATTTTGTGGAAGAAATTTTAATGCACAGCACTTTGGACACATTGTCTGGTTTTTAATAAATAACCTCAACACTTGGTGGCACCAACCCTTTGCTGACTATGTGTGTTCTCATTTGCCCAGCTCTTCCTCAGGTACTTTATCGACGGTTCTGGGTTCAAGGTTCTCCTGGATACAACCGGGAACTGTGGAGGCGACCCAGACCATCACAGTTAAAAATCACCAAATAATCTAACAATCACACACACATCTTTTGGATAAAAAAACAGAAGATCTGGAGAAATCCCATCTACATACAGGAAGAAGGCACTGAGAACACTCAGGCCCCAACTGGGTGTGGCATTTGCACCCCTGTCACTGGCTCCATGAGGCAGGAGCATTTAACACTGCACCAGGCCCTCTATGATTATTATGATGAATGAGTATTATTAAAGGAGTGTTTAATAATCAAAAAATGCCTATAGTTATTAGAGTATTGTTGTCATTCACACTTAAAAAGTTTAAATAACATGATAAAAAGGCTAATTGGTATGTTCTATTTTATTTTGAAAATAATATAAGAGTATAGGGTTATGAAAGTTTGGCTTGTGTTATTCCAAAAGCTGTAGTTGGCAGAGTTGCTTCTGTATGCCATGATGGGCATGTGCTGGACTGGCACCCTGTTCATAGTTGGCTCCTGCTTCTAACCTGACAATATCACATTATGAAGGCCACAATAGCCCATGTGTCACTCTCAGTCTTTAAAGCAAAAAAATTCAGAAAACTTCATCAGCATCTATTTTCATACTATAAATTAGAGTGCATATGTGTAGTTGAAAGGTGAATTGTACAAAACACGAAGGACACGCTTGATGCGCTCGCTATATGGGCTCCACACATGTTGCAGTTTCCTTCGCTTTTGGCGTCTGGTAACATTTGTAAAAACAAATTTCCGTTTCACAATAAACATTGGGAATGCCTTAGGAATGCGAGCCATTGCTGTCTGAAATTCTGTTTGTCTGTGTACTCACCTTTGGGTAGCCCAGATCTAAAAAAAAAAAAAAAGACAGTCTGTGCTTTGAACAGGCAGCAAGGAATTAAGAAGATGTATAGCGCTCAGAATGGCAAAGGCCATCTTTGAAAGCGGAGCAATCAGAGGTCACTTGCGTCGTTTGAAGCAATTCATCATGGGCAGCTTGAAGGAAACTCCAATTCATTTGCACGAGTCACTCTCTGACTTGAAAAAACACATTTCAATGAAATAACGACTACTCGGTTTCGAAATTAGCAAACAAGAGACCCGACTCTCTGCAGATGAAATGCACTACATGATTTAAATGACCTTTCGTGAACTGCTGTTAGCACCCAAGTTCACCTTATATTTCTAAGAACTGTTGGATTAATTGTGTTTGAGAATGTGCCATTATACGGTTTACATGACTTGTCTTACCTTATTGTCTAATTAGCTCCAAACTAAAAATGTACAGTGTGAGCTTCTCAAATGATCTGCCAAACTGCTGCTCTCCTTGGGATGACAGGCATTCATTTAGTTTTTTTTTTATTATATTTTTATTAATTTTATTGCAATCCATATAAATCAATCAAGTTTTTACAAAAAGAAAAATTGAGTTAAGGACAAATCGATCCCCACCCCTGAGAGAGAGAGCAAGGCAAACGGCGTGAAATTTAAGGCTTGTAAACATACCTAAATTAATAAATTCTCTGTGCTTTGTGAGCTTATTTTAAAATATTACTGATTAAATCCTGCCATGTTTTGAAAAAAGTCTGTACGGATCCTCTAACTAAGTATTTGATTTTTTCCAATTTCAAATAATATAACACATTGGTTTCCCACTGACTTAAAAGAGGAGCGTTTGGGTTCTTCCAGTTTATCAGATTAAGTCTGCGTGCCAAAAGTGTAGTGAATGCAATCACAGTTTGTTTGTCTTTCTCCACTTTAAACCCATCTGGAAGAACCCCAAACACAGCTGTTAATGGGTTAGGAGGGATTGTGAGACCAAGGCTGTCTGAAAGGTAATTAAAGATTTTGGGCCAGAATAATGTTAATTTGGTGCAGGCCCAGAACATGTGACCCAGTGAGGCTGGGACTTGATTGCAGCGTTCGCAGGTTGGATCATGCCCTGGAAACATTTTGGAGAGTTTTAGACGAGACAGATGTGCTCGATATATAATTTTGAGTTGTATAATTGTATGCTTTGCGCATATGGAGCTCGAGTGAATTCTCTGCATTGCTACTTTCCACTCTTTTTCTGATATATTAATTGAGAGATCTTTTTCCCAGTGTCCTCTTGGATCTTTGAAAGGAAGGGATTGTAAAATGATTTTATAAATTGTCGAAATTGTGTCTAAGTCCTTGAGATTGAGCAATATTTTTTCCAGCATGGATGAGGATGCAAAATGAGGAAAATCGGGAAGGTTCTGTTTAACAAAGTTCCTGATTTGAAGATAGTGACAGGCATTCATTTAAATAAATGCTGCAAAAAATACTAAGAGGGATTTGGTGAAGTTTTGGATGCCCTGAAAATCCAAAAGCAAAAAATCCTAAAAAAGCAGTACCCTGGATGACAGGGGTCTGCTGCAGGGCTCATTTCCCTTAGGATCAGGGTTCATCAATGAATGCTGACGTCTGACGCCCTTCATTTTTTAAATATCCCACAGAGGCATGACTTGTGGGGCAAAAGTAGAAATTATGTCAGGGAATATTGCAGGACTTGTCCTTCGGTCTGTGGGTGAAAGAAAAGAGAGTGTTAGCAACCACACTTCCTCAGGCACTGGTTTCAGTGTAGTCCCCATACTTGAGCCCATTATAAGAGCCCCATACTCTACACTGCAATCAAAGTAACATTGAACCACGCAGATAAAACTAATTTTCTGAGCCTGGCTGTTCCTAACAGGGTTACGGGGAGTCAGATTCGCATTGCAGGACACTCTTATTCATCCAGTCTACGTATATGTTTTACAGAAGTGGACAAGTTTGTTGTTACCCTTGCAGATTATTGAAAAAGTGCTGTATGCCTCAAGAAATGTGATCAAATGAAAAGCAGTTGTTCCATGTGTACCTGCATGCCTTTAGTATGTGATCGAGTAAAGCAAAGTAAGTGTGAGAAGAGATCAAGTATTGCTTTTTCTACCAAGACATTCTAAAATGGCCTGGACACATTTGTTGACACCCCTAGAAAAGATCCTAAATAATTGTTCTTTTAATTCGTATCACACATGTCTCCAATCGGGCAATCAGTCATTCAGCATATTTAAATGGAGTAAAGTACAGTGGCGTAGCTAGGGGCGGGCGGAGGGATCGGGAACATTTTGGGAGGTAGCATTATTGGCCAACAGGCTCAGAACAATTCGTGTGTAAGCAGCAGAGTTTGGAAAAATATCACTTATGAACGGAAAAAGTAACATTCTCTGATTTTTATCCAAAAATGCTTCAAAAATAATTTTCAGACTGTCCTTCTGTGATAGCATCAGACACATCAGTTGAAATTTATGGGGTAATAACAAAAATAAACATAAACGTTACACCAATAATAATTTCTAGGAAGATAAACAACTAATTTACAATTTATAATTTCGTTTCGTTATCAATCCAAATGCGTTCTGGCTCTGTGCAGAAAACATCCCCACCTATCACTTGTACACTACACTGGTTCTGGTTTTCGCATCGTAATTATATAAAACTAATAATGAGAACATGGCTTATCAGTGCATCTATACCAGGGGTGCCCAATTCGTCGATTGCGATCGACCGGTAGATTGCAAAAGTAGTCCAGGTGTATCGCGTTGTATTCAAAAAATTTTTTTTTAAACGTTAGTCTATCATATATCTTCTCTATGGCATTTGCCACTTGATTGACATACAGGGCGGCCAGTCTGAGATCTCTTTTCTTCTAACACAGTGGTCATCCTGCACGCACGATCAAACACGCAAGCTACTGAAAAACTCCGGCTGTGATCTTGTTAGCCTTCCAATTTATATCGACTAAATTAGGGATTTAAAAAAAAATGTTTGGGGAGGGTATGGGCTGGATGTGAAATTGGAAGAGGATTTTTTTTCTCACAATTTCACAATCAAAGTGCGTTTGTCTGATCTGTTAATCTATCATTGCTATTCCAAAGAAGAAAAATGTGGAAAGGCACTTTCGAACTGTTCATAAAAACTACGAAACTGACTTCCTTCTGAAAAGCGATCTGAAAAAGATAAAGGAAAGGGAACTAAAATCGCAGTTAATCGGACAGCCGTCATTTTTCACTCGGCTAAATTCAAAAGCAAAGGCAGACACACCAAAGCATCATTCCGGGTGAGTCACTCGATCATTAAGCATAAGAAGTGTGCTACCTCCTTGACTGCATTATTCGGCTCTACTTATTTATGCGAGTCAGCCTTTTCCCACATGAAGATTATTAAATCCAAATACTGTAGTGACCGTAAATGTATTGAATTGTTATTGTGCCATAAAGGTTATTCAGTTATGTAAGGTACGACAACATATATTTTATGTATAAAGTATACTCTCTCTCTCTCTCTCTCTCTATATATATATATATATATATATATGTATAGCATTTTTAAAGTAGGTAGTTCATTTCGACCTGGTCATTTTAAAAGTAGCTCACAAGCCGAAAAAGTGTGGGCATCCCTGGTCTATACTATATCCTTGTCTAGTTGATGCTTATAAATAATTATATGTGAAAAATTATTGCTGTTTCTCCAAATATGAATAAATCTATGCAAAATGTATCTTCATTTTTCTCTATACGTCATTTTAATTTTCTATTTAAATAGGTTAACATATTCAGATATGTTGGAGGGTGGCAAATTGAAGTACTGCCCCGCCCCGAGCGGCACGAACTCTAGCTACGCCACTGGTAAAGTAGTAACTCTGATATTTTGTATCATGGCATGATCCACACTGAACATGGACCAGAGAAAGCAAAGGAGAGAGTTGTCTGAGGAGATCAGAAAGAAAATTCCAGACTAGTATGTTAAAGGCAAAGGCTAGAAGGCCATCATCTCCAAGCAGCTTGATGTTCCAGTGACAACAGTTGCAAATATTATTAAGAGGTTTAAGGCCCATGGGACTGTAATCATCCTCCCTGGATGTGGCCACAAGAGGAGATTCCAGAATGGACAGAAGGATAGTGACAGTGGTCGACAAAATGCCAAGGGCAACTTCCAAAGAGATACAATCTGAGCTCCAAGATCAGGGTTAATCAGTCTCCAATTACAACGTCTGTTGCTTTTTCAGTGACTGTGGGTTCAATGGAAGAAGACTCAGCAGGATTTCACTGTTGTTAGTAAAACATAAAAAAGCCACACTGGAAATTGTCCAAAATGCACATGGACAAGCCACAATGCTTCTGGGAGAATGTCCTTTGGACAGATGAGACAAAACTGGAGCTTTTTGGCAACTCACGTCAGCTTTATAAAAAAGTGAAGCTTTCAAAGAAAAGCACACCATTCCTACCATGAAATAGGGAAGAGGCTCAATTATGTTTTGGGGCTGCTCTGCTCCGTCTGGCAGAGGGTGCCTTGAGTCTGTGCAGGGAACAATGAAATCTTTTTTTTTTATTATATTTTTATTAATTTTATTACAATCCATACAAAGCAATCAAGTTTTTACAAAAAGAAAAATTAAGTTAAGAACAGATCAATCCCCACCCCTGAGAGAGAGAGCAAGCCAAACGGCGTTAAATTTAAGGCTTGTAAACATACCTAAATTAATAAATTCTCTGTGCTTTATGAACTTATTTTAAAATATTACTGATTAGATCCTGCCATGTTTTGAAAAACGTCTGTACGGATCCTCTAACTGAGTATTTAATTTTTTCCAACTGCAAATAATATAACACATCGGTTTCCCACTGACTTAAAAGAGGAGAGTTTGGGTTCTTCCAGTTTATCAGAATAAGTCTGTGTGCCAAAAGTGTAGTGAATGCAATCACAATTTGTTTGTCTTTCTCCACTTTAAACCCATCTGGAAGAACCCCAAACACAGCTGTTAATGGGTTAGGAGGGATTGTGAGACCAAGGCTATCTGAAAGGTAATTGGAACAATAAAATCTGAAGATTATCAAGACATTCTGGAGTGAAACATACTGTCCAGTGCCAGAAAGCTCTATCTCAGTCGCAGCTCATGGATTCTCCAACAGGATAATGAATGGAAACACACAGCTAAAAGCACCCAAGAATGGCTAAGAAGAAAAGTCTGGACTATTGTGAAGTGCCCTTCTATGAGCCCTGATTTGAATTCAAATCAGACATGGATGTACATGAAGGAACTGAAACATACAGTCTGGAAAAGACCCCTTCAAACCTGGCACAGCTGGAGCAGGACGAGTAGGCCAAACAACCTGTGGACAGGCGCAGAAGTCTCACTGAGAGCTCCAGGAATCCCTCTAAAGGTTGTGCAACAAAATATTAAGTGAAGGGCCCCATCTTTTTTGTCCATGCCATTTTCATTTATGTTATTATTTGAAATATTCTTTTGAATCAAAACTCTAAAGTAAAGTCTGATTTTTGTTAAATACAGAATTAGCAATGACAGGTGCCCATTACTTTTGTCAGTTTCAAGTTATTTCAGGGACAATTGCAGGTTCATCTTTTTTTGTGGTGGGATACCAACAAATTTGTCCACGTCTGTAGATGTGACAAGAAAGCGGAGGTGATACTTGTGATGAATTGCACATTTTGAGGATTTATTTTTTTCTCTCTTTAAATATTTTTACAAAAATATTTTTCATGGGTATTTTGGCGGCATTTTTCTGTGTGTTTTCCTCATAGTTACGTTCTCTGAATATAATGATTATTCAAAGTACTGCAATATTATTTTGTTTAACAGGCACAACCTTGGCCGCCACGTTATTATTGTTATTACGGGCACACAGCTCCCAGGTTGCCTTGGGGGTTGCGTAGCATGATGCCACACCTTGCGTCATCAGTGTGACCCTTAAAGTCTGGTGCAAAGACTCTTTCAGTATTCTTGAGTTGGATAAAAACTCTCACAAGTGAACGCATATTCTTTCTCGGTTTGCTGGTTTCCGATTTTATCATTTCTCTCTCTGTCCTTGATTTCTGGTTTAATATTAGGCTTTGGTGTATTAGGCATAATCTTATCGTTTTTATTCATTTCTGGTTGATAAATGTCTTATCTCCTGGTCCTGTTTACACCTTCGGGTAGAGTAATAAATGCACGGTGTTCTGCCTTGCTAGAAAGACTAGTGGAAAGAACTGAAAAACTGATGCAAGTTGAGACTGTTGGTGAGAGTCGCTACCAATGATAAGGAAAACCAAATTGCTAAGGCCAAAATTCAACCTAAGAATCTGAAACCAAAGGTACACACAGTAAATCTGAAGCCTTGGCATTGATATTCACACACTAATACACTATGAAAGCAATTGTTTGGTTTATCCAGAAACTTGAAAAAGCAGAAATTCCATAATGCTGACCTTTATAGTGTTAAATCAAATTAAGCTAAACTGATCAACAGCTTTCGTTTTTAAATAATACTAGCCATCCCCTGTGGCTTCGTCCACATATTAGTGAAACAGGACAGTGAGGAGGGCCCTACCCAGCTGTCTACTCCTGACGTCACCCTTCCTCCTCCCCTCGTCCTGCAGCTTCTGTCTCAGATTAGTGCGAATATATCGCTCCTGCAATCGGACTATGATTCTTAATGTAATGAGAGAAGTTTCAAAATCAACCGGAATGGTCAAGCAAATTACAGAAAAAAAAGATCTAAATTCGTTAAGTAGTTCTCTCGTTCGTTAACTAAGTGGAGTTAAGATTACGCCCCAAGGCAGACATACGAGTGAGGAGGGCCCTGCCCCCATCCCCACAGCCCAATGAGTCTCTCTCGGATTCGCGCTAATAAATTGGTACCACAAGCGAACTATGATACTTAACACAATAAGAAAGTCACAAAATCAACAGAATGTTCAAACAAATTATAGAAAAAAACCCGATCTAAATCCGTTAAGTAGTTCTTTCGTGAAAAGCGGACAGACAAACGGGTCTAAAAAACTATAAGAAATTTCGCATTTGGACCACGTAATTTTTAAAACTGTTTCTTATTGAGCACCTATGGGCCAAGGGTAACCTACATTCCAAATTTCAAGTCCCAAGTCCTCATGGTTCGGGAGATTCTGTGATGAGTGAGTCAGTGGTATTTGGCTTTTATATATATAGATAACAAATGGATGAATTTGCCACAGCATCATAAACAATGAAAATATAAGTAAATATATATTAAAACAAAAAAGTTTAACAAAATGAGCCATAGCAGGACTGAATGAGTCCTTCTGTGAACTTTTCAGCATACAGTTTGAATTTGTATGGAGTTTATTTTATATTAACAGCTTTCAACAATTGTATCTCACATATATTACATTCAACTGATGCTTATTAAGCACACTTTCATCTATGGGCCCAGCATGATGTGTAGTAATAACACAAAAAATTAAATGAAACATAAATATAAGACATAACGTATCAACATAAACAGAGAAATCGCAAGTAATATATACAGTACAGATATACAGGATACCCATTCAAGGTAACCTGAAGTCCAAATTCTAAATGCCCTACGTCAACTGCATTTCATTTCCATAGATGATATCTGAAAACAGGTCTATAAACAGTATTAAAAATTCTATTATTAAAATAAAAAGGGATGTGAATTATTGTATTTCCGTATATATTCTTTAGTATATGTGCTAGCTCTTCAAAGTGCAAAGAATAACATAAGAACATCCATCCATCCATCCATCATCCAACCCGCTATATCCTAACTACAGGGTCACAGGGGTCTGCTGGAGCCAATCCCAGCCAACACAGGGCACAAGGCAGGAAACAAACTCCGGGCAGGGCGCCAGCCCACAGCAGGGCACACACACACACACACACCAAGCACACACTAGGGAACAATTCAAACCAAACGAGTTATGGAAGAGGAGTGAATGAGTTTCATTTCTATGGCACACTAAACTTACAGACAGCACGCTATGTGAAATTCAACCTCAATATTATTGTTGGCATTATGCTGTGTTCACACATTGATGGCAAAAAAGAAAAAAAAATTACATTGCACAGTATAGCAGAACGTCCACAACAAGATGTTACACACACTGTAAACATTACTATAGTGATGCCTGCTAATCTATTTGTGCCTGTAAAAGAGACCGTCGAAGTACAGGTCTGAGTGGGAATTCTGAATGTCAGTGTGCCAGCCCTGCTTTGTTGGTCACCATGGAGGGATATGTGACTTGAAACAGCACGGTGCAGGTGCTACTTATGTCTGAGCAGCTAAAGAGCAGATGACAGAGAGTGGAATCACTTGATTCCTTATACCTCACTCAGACGTCTCCCAGAGCAGACATGGTATGTAGTTGCTGCTTAATTAATCGTATGTTACCTCCAGTAGCCTGCATTATAACCTCCACTAGCTTATATGATACTGGAACTAATAAAACAAGGCAATAATCAGTGCAAATTCATCATGCTAATATTCCCGTCCATTTGATCTGAAGGTTAAGATAGTAAGATTTATTTCCTAATTCATAAATGTTACATTCTTTGACAATGTGCAATTTATAACATCTAAATTAATAACCCATCATGTAAGGTCCATAACCATGATACATATTTACATTTTTTTTCAGTCTGTCCTGCTTTATGTTATAATCTTGGCCTGGAATGGAGTAGTAATAAATGTTGGACAAGGAAATAGATTTATTTTAATTACAAGTATAACAACAACAACAACAATAACATTTATTTATATAGCACATTTTTATACAAAAAAATGTAGCTCAAAGTGCTTTACATAATGAAGAATAGAAAAATAAAAGACACAATAAGAAAATAATATAAGTCAACTTTAATTAACATAGAATAAGAGTAAGGTCTGATGGCCAGGGTGGACAGAAAAAACAAAAAAAAACTCCAGATGGCTGGAGAAAAAAATAAAATCTGCAGGGATTCCAGACCATGAGACCGCCCAGTACCCTCTGGGCATTCTACCTCACATAAATGAACCAGTCCTCTTTGTATTTAGGGTTCTCACGGAACAACTTGATGATGATGGTCACGTGGTCACGTAGTCCATCAATGTTGGAGCATCATGATGCTTTGAGTAGGTGGTGGTGGCGCAGGCCTCCACCACAAAGAAACTGGAAAAAGAAACAGAAGAGAGAGTAGGGGTCAGTACGGATTTTACAGCCACCATGAATAGTTATTATGATGAATTGAACATACAGAGTATCAGGATTAAGTTAAAGTGAAGTTATGAGAAGGCCATGTTAAAGTAATGTGTTTTCAGCAGTGTTTTAAAGTGCTCCACTGTACTAGCCTGGCGAATTCCTATTGGCAGGCTATTCCAGATTTTAGGTGCATAACAGCAGAAGGCCACCTCACCACTTCTTTTAAGTTTAGCTTTTGGAATTGTAAGGAGACACTCATTTGAGGATCTAAGGTTACGATTTGGGATACAGGGTGTCAGACATTCCGATATATAAGATGGAGCGAGATTATTTAAGGCTTTATAAACCATAAGTAGAATTTTAAAGTCAATTCTGAAAGACACAGGTAACCAGTGTAGTAACATCAAAACTGGAGAAATGTGCTCGGATTTTCTTTTCCTAGTTAGAATTCTAGCAGCTGCATTCTGCACTCGTTGCAAATGATTTATGTCTTTTTTGGGTAGTCCTGAGAGGAGTGCATTACAGTAATCTAGTTGACTGAAAACAAACGCGTGAATTAATTTCTCAGCATCTTTCAATGATATAAGAGGTCTAACTTTTGCTGTGTTTCTTAAGTGAAAAAATGCTGTCCTGGTGGTCTGATGAATATGCGATTTAAAATTCAGGTTACAGTCAATAGTTACCCCTAAGTTTTTTACTTCCGTCTTAACTTCTAATCCTAATGCATCAAGTTTATTTCTGATAACCTCATTGAATCCATTTTTGCCAATCACTAAAATTTCAGTTTTCTCTTTATTTAGCTTGAGAAAATTACTATTCATCCATTCAGAAATACCAGTAAGACATTGTGTTAGTGAATCGAGAGAGTCGCTGTCATCAGTTGCTATTGATAAGTACAGCTGGGTGTCATCAGCATAGCTGTGGTAGTTCACGTTGTGCCCTAAGATAATCTGACCTAACGGAAGCATGTAGATTGAGAAGAGCAGCGGACCCAGGATAGAGCCTTGTGGAACACCATATTGGATATCATGTGCCTTTGAGTTGTGATTACCACAACTAACAAAGAATTTTCTCCCTGCCAGGTAGGATTCAAACCAATTTAAGACACTGCCAGAGAGGCCCACCCATTGACTAAGGCGATTTCTAAGAATATTGTGATCAATGGTGTCAAATGCGGCACTCAGATGGAGGAGGATGAGAACAGATAAACGGCCTCTGTCTGCATTTACCCGCAAGTCACTTACTACTTTAATGAATGCAGTTTCTGTACTGTGGTTTGTTCTAAAACCCGACTGAAATTTATCAAGAATAGCATGTTTATTGAGGTGGTCATTTAACTGCATAATGACTGCCTTCTCTAGAATTTTACTTAAGAAGGGCAGGTTAGAGATGGGTCTAAAATTTTCAAAAGCAGAGGGGTCAAGATTATATTTCTTGAGTAGGGGTTTAACTACAGCAGTCTTAAGACAGTCTGGGAAGACCCCCGTATTTAATGACGAATTTACTATGTCAAGAGTATAGTATAGTATAGGGTATAGGGAAGTATAGGGTTCATATCTCTACTAGAAGAACAAAAAGTACAAAGGAAAAGCACAGTTTGTAACGCTTTATATTTTATAATAAGTAACTATATAATGTAAGAAATCAAACAGACCACAACAGACCACGATAAAGAGTTGGGGCACCACGCTGTTGACCCCATACAACTGGACTGCAGCAAAAACAAGAAAATGAGAAAAATGTCTTTTCAGACACAAGTTCCAAAGTGAACTATTTTAAAAATGTCAGAATTTCCGGCCATATATTCTTCCAGCAGGAAGAGGCGGGTCCAGGCGGACAGACACCAGAAGTGATGTCAGAGATGTTACAGCTGTCAGTCATCCAGTCCGCAGAGGGAGGTAGACAGAAGGCATTAGAACACAGCGCCAACCCCTGGAGCGATGAGTAACTGCAATCACCAGAGCTGTGCCCTATGTATACAGTACATGCGTGACAATAACATACTATATGTAGTTAATTTTCTTTTAAATAATGAGGTATTATACTAGATATTGTATTTTTAAAAGGTAAATAATGAGGTATTGTACTAAGTTAATTTTAAAAGTAATGCTTTGCAACACCAGTCTCTTGTGAACATTTATTTATTTCTCTATCTGGATATCATCCCTTGAGCAACCAGTGTGAATAAACTGGTATGTTAAAGCAACTGGCTTTTATTATGTTTTATTTTTCAACTTCATATCATTTAAAAGAAACAATTATTGACAGAACCAGTCAAAGTGCTAGACTAATTTGCATTGTGATATGGCTCAAAATAATAATATAAAACACTTATTAGTGTTTCTATGTTTATTCCTTTGTTTGTGTTACACAAAACTGTTCAGTAAACTAACTGAAATAATTTAATATGTATAGGCAATTGATTATTAAAACTGTTTTATATTAGAAATTAAACACTAAATTATTTCTGCTTTAAAGAAAACTATTAATATGGTTAACACAAATCTGATAAATAGCAATTAATACGCAGGTAATTTCGATTAAAAACTGTAATTGCATGATTAATCATGATTAAATTTTTTAATCAAACATCAGCCCTAAAAAATAAGTAATTTAAGGAACAGACAAGAGGTGAAAACACATAATCACAGACAAAAAAGAAAAAATTCACAATAAAAGTAAAGGCCAAGAGATTCAAAATATAAACAAGACAAAAGCACCTGCTGATTATACTGCCATACTTTTCAGATTCCTGCACACCTCCATTCACTTCACTCCCCCATGGTTAGCATTCCTCAGAAACCTAATCATACGGATGACGTCAGAAGCAAAATGTTCTTGAAAGATGCAAGAAGAATACAATTATCTCCTGTGTTTTTATGTGTAAGGAACCCCTATAGAAGATGTTCATCTGATGAGCACGAGCAATTACCAAAGCATCTGCTGGAGGAAACTGTTTTGCAATTCGCATCCGTGCCAGAATAGCAAAACCACACCTGCCTTTTAAATGAAATTAAAATTAAACTATCAATGAATCATCTTTGCCTTGATTTTCTAAGCTTTTCTTTCATTAGTGTTATTCAGGGCAGGGTTGCAGGAACCCGCAGGTTATGGCAGTACCATCATGGCTGAAGTTTGACTGGTGTTTAAGCTGGGGGAATCCTGTCTAGATTTAGTACTTTGCAATAATTGGGAGAAAATTAAGTGTGTCAAGTGACCATAATCAGGTGTCCATAATATAATGCAGTTCTTAGTGTTTTGGAAGAGCGCTGATGCAAAGACTAAAACTGTTAAGGTTAACTTTGGTAGAGCAAATTTTGGGCAGATGCTGCCGTCTAAGGAGGATAGACTGGGATAAGCTGTTAAGTTGGAAGACGGTCGAGGAGCAGTGGAATGGGTTTAAAAATGTTTGACATATAATGCAGGATAGGTTACATACCTAAATTTGTAATTAGTAGGAAATTTAAATAAACCTCTGCAGTGGGTTAATAAAGAGTTAATAAAGAAGATGCAAATGAACAAAACAACTTTGTAAGGCATATACAACTAAGAGCTCCAATGTGAATCGTAGGGTGTATGAGAACATGAGGGCAACCATTAAGGACAGTAGGGAAGCTAAAAGACAGTTTTAGAGGAATATAGTAGATTAGGCAAAAGAAGACCCAAAGAGATTCTTTCAGTATTTTAGTAGTAAAAGAACAGTCAAGGAAGAGGTGAAGTGCATCAGGAATAGTAAGGAGAAATTAAAAAATACAGACAGCGAAATATCAGATGCTTTAAATTAGCATTTTCTAAGGGAAGTGGATAACCTCCCAGTGGTAAAAGGAATTACTAAGGAGGTACTGAGTGATTTAGAAATTGTAGAGAGAGAAGTGCTGCTCAGATTAAATAAGCTGAAATCAGCCTGGACAAGATAGCTTTTATCCTCGAGTTCTTAAGGAGGTTAGCAAGTACATAGATAAACCCTTGTCTCTTATTTTTTGGAAGTCACTGTGCACTTGGGAAATTCTGAAGGGCTGGAAAATAGCAAATATTATCCCGTTATATGAAAAGGGTGACCAAGCAGATCCAAGCAACTATAGGCCAGTAAGCCTAATGTGCATCACAGGAAAATGAATGGAAGAAATAATTAAGGAAAAGTTTGAGCAGTACATGGCATGAACAGGAGTTTTACTGAAGAGTCAGAATGGGGTCAGATGAGGGAGGTCATGTTTTACCACTATGCTGGAATTCTATGAGGAAGCAACAAAAGAGTATAAAGTGGAGCATATGATATTATTTATCTTGACTTTCTGAAAGCATTTGATAAGGTGCCACATGAGAGGTTGGGCATCAGACTTAAAGAAGTGGGAGTTCAACGTGTTGCATGTAAGATGGGTGCAAAATTGTCTCAGACACAAGAATTATAGGGTGATAGTGCGAGGAACCCAACCAGAATTGGGTAATTTTAAAAGTGGTGTCCCTCAGGGGTCAGTGCTAGGTCCACTGTTATTTTTAACATAGAGAAATGATTTGGGTAGGATTTCAGATCACAAGATTGTTAAGTTTGCAGATGATACCAAGCTTGGTGAATTGGCAGATAATCTTAAATCTGTTGAATTATTACAGAGAGACTTGGACAGCATACAGGCCTGGGCAGATTTGTGGCAGATGAAATTTAATGTATAGAAATGTAAAGTGTTACTCATAGGAAGTAAAATGTTAGGTTAGAATACACAATGGGAGGTCTGAAAATCAAAAGTACACCTTAGGAGAAGGACTGAAGAGTCTTCGTGAACTCGGCAGTATTAACTGCCAGACAGTGTTCAGTAACAGACAAGATACCAATTCGAGTAAGTATGCACCGGGGATCTTCTTTAAGTCTTTACCTCTTTGATATGGTTATGTGTTGACTCGTGGAATAAAAGACCAATCCCCCTGATGCTGATGACATTGTGTTTTGTAGCACCAGAAAGGAGGAAGTGGAGAGGAACTTAGAAGAAGGGAGAAAGGCTTTAGAAGAAAGAGGATTGATAATAAATACGAAGAAAACAACATTTCAGGTTAATGATGGATCAGGATTCAGAAGTTAGGATGCAGGGAGAGCTTCAATGGATGAATTTAAATATCTAGGATTAGTGGTAGCCCAAAATGGAGAACTGGCCGCATGGGTAACCCACTGAGTGTATTGTGGCTGGAACAATTGGAAGAAGTTATCAGGAGTGTTGTGTGATTGAAGAATTAAGGCAAATGTTAAAGGTCAGGTTTTTAAGACAGTGCTAAGACCAGTAATGATG
The DNA here is from genome assembly GCA_026402145.1 of Polypterus bichir lapradei. Taxonomy (NCBI): domain Eukaryota; kingdom Metazoa; phylum Chordata; class Cladistia; order Polypteriformes; family Polypteridae; genus Polypterus; species Polypterus bichir. The sequence goes on along the minus strand of JANRMT010062806.1, from coordinate 110,003,880 downwards.
TATGGAGCTGAAACATGGACAGTAAAGGAAGTGCAAGAGAAGAAGTTAGATATGGCATAAATGAGAATATTGAGATGGATGTGTGGAGTTAGAAAGCAAAAGAAAAAATAAGAAATGAGACAATCAGTGGTACGGGAAAAGTGGGAGTGATATTTAAGAAAGTATAGGAGGGTAGGTTGTAGTCTACAGTTAGGTCCATAAATATTTGGACAGAGACAACTTTTTTCTAATTTTGGTTCTGTACATTACCACAATGAGTTTTAAATTAAACAACTCAGATGCAGTTGAAGTGCAGACTTTCAGCTTTAATTCAGTGGGTTGTACAAAACGATTGCATAAAAATGTGAGGCAACTAAAGCATTTTTTTAACACAATCCCTTCAGTGCAGGGGCTCAAAAGTCATTGGACAATTGACTCAAAGGCTATTTCATGGGCAGGTGTGTTCAAGTCTGTCGTTATGTCATTATCAATTAAGCAGATAAAAGGCCTGGAGTTGATTTGAGGTGTGGTGTGGTGCTTGCATGTGGAAGATTTTGTTGTGAACAGACAACATGCAGTCAAAGGAGCTCTCCATGCAGGTGAAAGAAGCCATCCTTAAGCTGCAAAAACAGAAAAAAACCCACCTGAGGAATTGCTACAATATTACGAGTGGCAAAATCTACAGTTTGGTACATCCTGAGAAAGAAAGCAAGCACTGGTGAACTCAGCAACGCAAAAAGACTTGGACGTCCACGGAAGACAACAGTGGTGGGTGATCGCAGAATCATTTCCATGGTGAAGAGAAACCCCTTCACAACAGCCAACCAAGTGAACAACACTCTCCAGGGCTTGGTAGGCGTATCGATATCCAAGTCTACCATAAAGAGAAGACTGCATGAAGTAAATACAGAGGGTGCACTGAAAGGTGCAAGCCACTCATAAGCCTCAAGAATAGAAAGGCTAGATTTGACTTCGCTAAAGAACATCTAAAAAAGCCAGCACAGTTCTGGAAAAACATTCTTTGGACAGATGAAACCAAGATCAACCTCTACCAGAATGATGGCAAGAAAAAGTATGGAGAAGGCGTGGAATAGGTCATTATCTAAAGCATACCACATCATCTGTAAAACACGGTGGAGGCAGGCAGTGTGATGGCTTGGGCGTGCATGGCTGCCAGTGGCACTGGGACACTAGTGTTTATAGATGATGTGACACAGGACAGAAGCAGACGAATGAATTCTGAGGTGTTCAGAGACATACTGTCTGCTCAAATCCAGCTAAATGCAGTCAAATTGATTGGGCGGTGTTTCATGATACAGATGGACAATGACCCAAAACATACAGCCAAAGCAACCCAGGAGTTTATTAAAGCACAGAAGTGGAAAATTCTTGAATGGCCAAGTCAGTCACCTGATCTTAACCCAATTGAGCATGCATTTCACTTGTTGAAGACTAAAGTTCAGACAGAAAGGCCCACAAACAAACAGCAACTGAAAGCCGCTGCAGTAAAGGCCTGGCAGAGCATTAAAAAGGAGGAAACCCAGCATCTGGCGATGTCCAGGAGTTCAAGACTTCAGGCTGTCATTGCCAGCAAAGGGTTTATTTAATTTGTCCAATTACTTTTGAGCCCCTGAAATAAAGGCATTGTGTTAAAAAATGCTTTAGTTGCCTCACATTTTTATGCAATCGTTTTGTTCAACCCACTGAATTAAAGCTGAAAGTCTGCACTTCAACTGCATCTGAGTTGTTTCATTTAAAATTCATTGTGGTAATGTACTGAACCAAAATTAGAAAAAAATTGTCTCTGTCCAAATATTTATGAACCTAACTGTAACATGTGATGAGAAGGGGCAACAAATATGTGGACAAAAGAGTGATGGAATGGAGGTCCAGGGGAAGAAAAAGCCAGAGGGATGGACAGAATAAAAGAAGACCTTAAGGATTGGGGCTTAACTGGTGAGACGGTGCAGGACCAATAGGTATGGAGGATATTGATCAGGTGCCATCGACCCCTCATACAAGTGGGAAAAGATGAAGTGGAAGAATGAAAGAAAAGCTGTACTGATCAAGGAAACATTTTGAATGTTGACCGGTGTTAACATTGTCTTTCCTTTTCTGTGTAGTGCTCTGCCGTAAGCCCCCACAGATGTCACACAGTGGCTACATATTCAATGTATACATAATGTATTCAGTTCCATTTTTTCCTAAGAGGATTTATTGCTTTGTTTTGGTTGTCCTGATTTCAACATTTTCATAGATAAACAAAGAACAGTAAGGAAACTGACTGGAGATTTTTCATCTTATTGCCTTATTCAAAAAAACGCTCTAACGACAATGATTAGATGGTAAACCCGTAAATGTGACCCTCTCTTAAAGACATTTTGCTACAGATCATTGTGGCTAATAAAAATACTTATTTTTTTTAAGTTAGGGTGTGGAGAAAGGAAAAAGAGGTGAGAATAATATTTGTGCAATGATGACCGTCTTCTCTCAAGACCTCTAAACACACAAATGGCATATTCACATCTACAAGCATGTCTGCTCTGCGTGGGATAGGAATTTCATCCCCACCCTTTGTCAAAATGCACAGAATTCAGCTCCATACAAGACATGTTCATTTCACAATGCAGCCCTGTGGGTTTGCTAAGGCCTTGAGACATGACCGTAATGCGCTCCAAATGCCATTGGCTCCTATACATTTAGAATGGCAAAGATTGAACTTAATTGGAATCGAGGATGCCAGCCAAATGTTGGGTGGATGTTTTTGTTGTTGGTATTGGCTCACCTCAGGAATTCTCAAGCTGCTATTTGATCCCACCAACCAAACATGTTTCACAAAACACTTTAATTTTATCATCCACTTCAGTTCTCCTGAGTTGGAAACAAACTTGCACTCTAAAATTGACTTGGTATGTGATGGTTAACTACAAATGAATATAAATAGTTGGTTGTAGAAGCTTCATGAAGTTCAAGCTGTGTTTTATGAATCTAAGGAATCCATATAGACATGTGTCACCGCGCTATTTCAATCAAATTTTTGTTCATCTTCTTGATATTTGCCTTGTTGCAGTCTTTGAGACTGACTTGGACAGTCTTGTCTGTGTTGATGGATTGTATAGGGAAGAGTCAGAACACAGGCACACTTATACCCTGATTTAGGTGGGCTTAAATAGTGTAGCCAGGTTAATTTGGGGGTACGGAATGCAAAAAAAAAAAGTATATATTCTGTGTTCTGTTTCAAGGAGACAGTGATGGACAAAGAGAGGAGATGTAAACAAAATCCATGCCAAAAGCGAACTGAATAGAGAGAGATTGGGGGCATGTGCTGATTACAGCGGGCTGCCGCACCCACCAGACAGTGAACCACCCAGATTGAGATCCGAGTGCAGCGGGTGACACCGCAGTACCACATTGAACAGTGGGAGGTTTCTTACAGTGTCTGGAGTGCCAATCCTGCCACCAACCCCCAAGTTTTCCATGTAAGTTGGAGGACCTGCTTACAGATTAACGTCATACCCAGGAGCAATTGCAGGTTAAGGACAAATCGCTCCCAGGGACAAATCAAAACTCAAAGTCAAAATTCAGAAAAGTCTTTTAACCAAAACACACTAAAGATAATATTGTAAATAATTTGTGGGGTTTTATCCAATATTGAATAGCGTGGAAGTGCATCACACATTGTGCAGTCCCAGGGGATTCTGGGAAACATCATCATGGCAATGAGCCATGCAATTTTCTAACTGTTTAAGCAGCATTTAAATGGAGGCAGATAAAAATAAAATCATGTAAAATGTTTTCCCAGATGGAAACCCCCTAAATGAATATAAATATTAACATAAATAGCCACAGAAAAGGAATACAAAATGAACAAAAACTGCCAGTCATGTCATTCTGCATAGAAAAAAAAATCAAAATTTTACAACCAACACTGGGGTAAAATACCAAGTCTGCATGGAAACACCAAAGACACTACAGTTAAGTCCAAGTTAGTTTTATGTACCTAATTACGTAATTACATAAATCAGTTAAAACATGCAAGGGCCATTCCAAAAATGATAAACACGTTCTTGGTACTATAAAGAAGCCAACAAAATTAATTACTGGTTCTGCCTAGCACTCTTCATACTGGACTTTAACCATGGTGAGATGTTAAATGATTATTTATGTCTGTAATCATATCTTTATAGTAGCAAAAGTTCAACGTGAATGCTTTACTCACTCATTTGTTTCTTCACTTTGTAGATTTTTCATTCTTTAAACCCTCTTAACACAGACTGATTTTTACTGGTTTTTCAGCTACTTTGATTTTTTTGGCCATATCTTATTCATGCCTCATTCCATATTCAAGTTCCAAACACCACACATCATTTGGTGGCTCTGTGGCTAAGGGTCTGCGCTGGTATCTGAAAGGTTGCCAATTCAAATCCCATTACTTCTGGAGGGATCCTACTCTGTTGGGCCATTAACCTGAAAAAAAAACTGCCCCAGTGGTGCTGCAGAATGGTGGACCCTGCGGTCTGGCCCCCAAAGGTCATGTGAAAAGACAATTTACCTTTGGGGATTAGTAGAGTGCATCAAAGATCATATGAAATTACAGGGCATACATTTTTCACCTAGAATTTTTACAAATGAAGAATGAATTATGTTTTGTAAGATTGTAGAACAATTTCTAAATAAATTGAACTACATTCTAATCAGAGAATGCAATTGATTGTTATTTCTATTGTCATTAGGGCTAAAATACAAGCAGCTTCAAAGTAACACAGAATTTGTTAAGAACAACACAAAATAGAAATATATCAAGTCTCCACAACTAATTATAAAAGGATTATTTCTCTTAACTTGTAAAAAGTTACAATTTCTACCAAAGAAATGCAATTTGTAAAATAAAACCACTAAATCTGTATGATTTAAAATTTCTATATTATGCCTGAAAAAACTATAAAAAAATAACAACTGATATATAAAAACAGTTTTGAGCAACTCAGTTGTTTACTGTGTTTTCTGACTAAAAGTAAAAAGAAGCACATAAATATATTGTTTTTGTGGTTGTCTCTACATTTATACTTTAGTGACCTTAAAAGATAAGCTTTTATTTTCTGGTGATGCCTTATGCCCCATTAGCCTCCAATGCAAAGCACCAATGAAGGCAAGACATTTTTTAAAATGTATAGAAATTTATAACACCTACATGAAATAGTAATTTTTCCCTATTAAAAGACAGAAAAACAGTGCTGTTCCCCCTTTTAAGGAGGTGGGATTAGTTCCTGATTCTTAGCATTCTTGTAGTTTTCAGAAAATGGGTGGACAGACATGACAAAATGAATAAATGCTTGAAATTATCCTGCTTTTCCGCCTCATGGGTTTGAATTTTCATACAGGTGTTCTGGTCACTACATGGCTTTAGTACTTCATTTTCTACAATCATGGCCGGAATTATCGGCACCCCTGGAATTTTTCCAGAAAATGCACCATTTCTCCCAGAAAATTGTTATAATTTCAAATGTTTTGGTATAGACATGTTTATTTCTTTTACGTGCATTGGAACAACACAAAAAAACACAGAAAAAAAGCCAAATCTGACATCATTTCACACAAAACTCAAAACCGGGCTGTAAAAAATTATTGGCAACCTCAACTTAATATTTGGTTGCACGCCCTTTGGAAAAAATAATTGAAATCAAGCGCTTCCTATAACCATCAACTGGAATTTCTGACCACTCTTCTTTAGCAAACTGCTCAAGGTCTCTCAGATTTAAAGGGCACCTTCTCGCCAACAGCAATTTTGAGATCTCTCCATAAGTGTTCAATCGGATTTAGATCTGGACTCATTGCTGGCCACTTCAGAACTCTCCAGCGCTTTGTCTTCAACCATTTCTGGGTGCTTTTAGAGGTATGTTTGGGGTTATTGTCCTGCTGGAACACCCATGACCTCTGACCCAGCTTTCTGACACTGGGCCCTACATTGCGCCCCAATATCTTTTGGTAGTCTTCAGATTTCATGATGCCTTGTATACAGTCAAGGCATCCAGTGCCAGAGGCAGCAAAACATCCCCAAAACATCTTAGAATCTCCACCATGTTTGACTGTAGGTACTGTTGTTCTTTTCTTCGTAGGCCTCATTCTGTTTTCTGTAAACAATAGAATGATGTGCTTTACCAAAAAGCTCTACCTTGGTCTCATCTGTCCACAAGACGTTCGCCCAGAAGGATTTTGCCTTCCTCAAGTACATTTTGGCAAACTCCAGTCTGGCTTTTTTATGTTTCTGTGTCAGCAGTCAGCAGTGTTGTCCTCCTGGCTCTCCTGCCATAGCGTTTCATTTCGTTCAGATGTCGACGGATAGTTCGAGCTGACACTGTTGCACCCCGAGTCTGCAGAACAGCTTCAATATGTTTTGAAGTTGATTGGGGCTGTTTATCCACCATTCGGACTATCCTTCGTTGCAGTCTTTTATCAATTTTTCTCTTCTGTCCACGTCCAGGGAGATTAGCTACAGTGCTATGTGTTGTGAACTTCTTGATTATGTTGCACACAGTGGACAAAGGAACATGAAGATCTCTGGAGATGGACTTGTAGCCTTGAGATTGTTGATATTTTTCCACAATTTTTGTTCTCAAGTCCTCAGACAATTCTCTGCTCTTCTTTCTGTTCTCCATGCTTAGTGTGGCACACAACAGAAAGGTCGAGTCAACTTGTCTCCATTTTAACTGGCTTCAGGTGTGGTTGCTATATTGCCAGCACCTGTTTCTTGCCACAGGTGAGTTCAAACGAGCATCATATGCTTGAAATAAAACGATTTACCCACAATTTTGAAAAGGTGCCAATAATTTTGTCTGGCCCATTTTTGGAGTTCTGTGTGACATGATGTCAGATTTGGCTTTTTCTCTGTTTTTTTGTTTTGTTTCAATGCACATAAAGGAAATAAACGTGTGGATACCAAAACATTTGTAATTGTAACAATTTTCTGGGAGAAATGGTGCATTTTCTGGGAAAAGGAGTGCCGATAATTTCGGCCATGACTGTATTTATTTTGTATTTAGATTGCACGATTTTGTATTTAAATTGTATTATTTTTGCTCACAATATAGTTTTGCGCATAGTTCTCTATATATTTTATTATAGGAATAAATGAAATGTGATGGAATGCTGCATCTGTTTGGAAAGAGCTATGCTTGCCTTGCTTATTCTTTCTATATACAAATATTTTTAACTTATGTCCTATTTTTGTATTTGTTCCGTTAAAAATATTGCAATTGTTTTTAGTCTGGCTTGTGTGCGCCACTGCACCCATGCTCAGCAAGGTCAAAGCAAACGGAGCTCTGATTAAAGACCCCCCATCTGCCAGGCGCCAAGCTGTGCACAAGCACTCTACAGCCTCACAATGCGAGGAACCCTTTGTCATTTCGACTAGTGCACATTTCCTGGCTCCTCATTTATTTAAAATAAATCTTGCTTAAAATCTTAGCTTTGACATATGGGCTAGACGAGTACGGTCATTGTCTGACCCTCAATTTGGAGAGAACAGTTTGTTATTGTTTTTTTATTTTAGCCCAAATTTGAACTTTCGTCCTTATCTCTCTAAGCTAAATCTGATTTGTTTACACCTGTCATTCATAGTTCAATTAAAGAAAAAGTGTTGCATTTTAATTTTAATCTGTCAGCGGTGTCAAAAGGGCAGACCCTTCAAATGAATTATTCAGTGTTTGTAGCAAGATGTGAGGAAGATGTCTTTTAATTTAGTCATTTTCTCTAAGCACCGAGAATCATCACATGTAAGTTAATAGGTGCTGCTGGCTATGGTTTAGCCATTTTAGGCCAATTTTATCAGTGATAATTTCCTATAGTATCGTATGAAAAATATATGTTTAGGTTATTTTAGACTAAAATTAGTTATATTTTCCTCACAAAATGATATGCACACATTTTTACATTCTTTTCTTTTACATTTCCTAAATTAATATTTACTAACAATCTTTCGCTATGTATAATTGGGGTAGTACTAGGGGTGCTCAATAATTGACCTACCTGACTATAAAAGTCATCAATTTTCAATGTAATCCCCCTTGGCATCAACACACTTGGTCCACTCTACCCCCAGTGATTTAATCCACTCGAAATGGAAGGAATCATCTCGGGCCTCCAGCCAACCCATTACCACCTCCTTAAGGTACTTATCATTGGGAAATTGCCATCAGAGTTTCTTCAGGTCTTTTTATAATTCCTGTATTAATAATTAATAATAACCTTTCACTTTGTGTAGTTTGTTTAGTATTATAGCACAGTGCTTGGTGTTTTGTGAAATGTAAAATTGGAGTAGCACACGGTGCATTTTAGAAAAGTGATGTTGTCGTGAGCAGGGCTGAATTTTGGAATAATGGAAGCCATTTTGCGTACCGTTGCCAGGGTTGCATCCCGTGTTTTAGAGGTGTGGTTGTGTTCAGTAGATGGGATAAAAGGTCAGCATTTGTACTGAGCTTTATCCGATCTACAGATAAATCCTCCTAAAACTTCTCTTTTGTGTTTAATTGTGATAAAATAGACGTCATTATCTTTGACCCTACTTCTTTTACTAATGAAACTGGCACTCACTTAGGCTAGCGGACAACAAAAATAATGATATCAGGAACCTGGGTATCATCTTCAAGTCATCACTAAGTTTCGACAAACAAATCTCCACTCTGGTAAAGTCCGGTGTTTACCAACTGAATCAAATCTCAAAATTAAAATCCTTTCTTTCACATAAGGATTTGGAAATAGTGATTAATGCTTTTATTACACCTCAGCTAGATTATTGCATTTCCTTATTGGTGGGATTGCCCAAATCTGCCCTGTTGCACCGTCAACTGGTTCAAAATGCAGCAGCTAGATTTCTGACCAGCACTAGAAACAGAGAACATATCTCACCTGTGCTGGCTTCTCTCCACTGGCTACCGGTGAGATTTTGGATTGATTTCAAAATTATATTGTTTGTTTTTAAGGCCTTGCATGGTTTTATCCCCAAAATACTGTATATCTGTGATCTCCTTCATCCCCTCTCGACAATGAAGGCTTTGAGGTCATCTGCTCAGCCACTCCTTGCAGTTAGTTCCAAGATCACAGCTGAAGTCTAGGGGTGACAGGGCTTTTTCAGGTTTTGCTCCTAACCTTTGGAATGATCTGCCGCTCCACATCAGATCTTCTCCTTCTATTGAGATTTTTAAGACTCGGTTGAAAACCCATGTTTCCTCTTCCACTTTTCACTGTGGATAAGGTCATCGAGAGGGGGAGGATGAAAATTAAACAGTTCATTAACAAACTGTTTTACATAATTGTTCACTTTATGGTAGTCTTATATGCTCCTTTGGGCCGCACTTTGGTGTAACGTCTGTTGTTTTTAAATGTGCTTTTATAAATAAATTTGACTTTTGACTTTGACTTTTTATTTTTTCATGTCTTGCCTGGTTTTCAACTTCTTGCCCGAATTTTGACTGGGATTTTTGCCTTTTGTCTGGGTTTAGGTCATTTCATTTTATTTTATTGTCATTTGTTTAACCTTTTGCATGGATCTCCCGTTTAACTCAAGAAATTAGTTATCTGTTTTCCTGCTGAGTCAAGAAGACATATTTCTTCTGTTTGAATAATTTAGAAAATCTATATATTTCAATAAAGAAAATTCACCCCATATAACTTTTAAACCATAACTAAAAATGTACTGTAAACAGATATTGAGTAATGTAGTATGTAATATAAGTGGTCATTGGAAGGAACCGCAGGTCTACAAAGAGAAAATATAGGGGCGCCAACCCAGTCATTCCCATTTGATTAGGAAAATAATCCAAACAAAAGCAAGCACTCACTGGTGCTAAGACAAGGGTCCTAGCGTGAAGAACCTTTCCTTGGCCAATAAGCCTATGATAATCACAGTGAGGAAGGAGTTCCGTCCTGTAGTGCATTCTCTTATCAAGTTATCCCACCTTCTGGGATCCATGGGATATGTAGCTGGGGAACCGGGAGGAGCAGAGTCAGTGGAACTTACTGGGCATCTTCTTGGCACTGTGGTGGGAAAAATGTTAGTGCCCCAGCTCGACCCTGGGTGGGAGCACATACCTCATAGTGGATGAATCACTGATGTGCTTGCGTAACAATAGTAAACACGATCATAAAGTACACCTGTTGCAATTTACGAGAAAGGTTTAACTCCAGGAGAATTATAATTAAGTTAAAGTCAATCCATCTATCCTTAGATGAGTTGGGACATTTTCAAAGGGTTTAAAAGGAGCATGGCATTTTGCAGTAGGGAGCACAGACGTTTTGTCTGAGGATGGATGTTGTTTTGGCAGTGGTCGCAGAAAGGAACATGCCACCAAAGTGGCAGAAATAATTTCCTAACCAGAAAGGGTCATGAAACATGTTCAGCTGGGCATGACAATTTTGAAGCAATTATCAAGAAAATGTGTACAAAAATCTGAGAAAGTTAGTCAGGGCCTGTGTGGCTTTCTTGAAGACTTATCTAACTTTCGGAGTGCTCATCCCTTTATTTCTAGCAGGTCTATAAATAAAAACCTTTTGTTCCTTTATTGATTTTTGACACCAAAGGTTTTCAGCACTTCAATCAAAATCTGATAATACATAAAAAGCACCTGAGTGCACACACAATACATTTTTAGTTATTTATTTATAGTGGATTCAGAAAGTACTCAGACCTGTTCACTTTTTTCACATTTTGGAATGTTGCCGCCTTGTGCTAAAATCATTTAAATTCTTTCTTCCCACCTAAAGCAAAATCAATACCCCAGAATAACAAAGAGAAACAGGTGGAAGTCCCATTTTACTGTATGGTGCAAAGCAGAGCTGCGTTGTGGTGCAGAAGTCTATTAGCCAGCGAAAGTGCTGTGAAGAAGCTGTCTTTTGCTACGGTCCTGCCTTTGTCGTGTCTGATGAGGTCACGGGACATCATATCTTTGATTGCCTGTACAACAAATAATTCTAAGCAGGTATCAGCCACAGTACCCACTGTGGTCATCGCTGCTCTAGTTAAAAGAATAGAGATAAATGTCTTCAACTCAGAAAGGGAGAAGCAAGTTTGTTGTTCCACGCGAGTGTCACTAAGAGAATAAAAGTGAATAATAAAAAAACAACCACTAACTTTTACAAGTAGCCAAAATTTACACCAGGTGTTACAGACTCAAATCAAATGTATGTTTTTATTATATTATAGTAATAAAAATAGCGACTCACTACTCAAAGCACAGAATGCTTGGTCTCAAACCCAGAACCTTTTGGTTATGGCAGCAGTTCTTATCTCTGCACCATCCAAGAGTACGTATCAACTTCCTGTCAACTGACATTTGAGCTTGGGTTTTTAACTCATTGACAACCACATGTAAGTCAATCCATCCATCCATCCATTATCCAACCAGCTATATCCTAACTACAGGGTCACGGGGAAAATAGGGTCCCAGCCATCACAGGGTGCAAGGCAGGAAACAAACCCTGGGCAGGGCGCCAGCCCACCACAGGGTGCACACACCAAGCACACACTAGGGACAATTTAGAATCGCCAATGCACCTTATCCTGCATGTATTTGGACTGTGGGAGGAAACCCACGCAGACACGGGGAGAACATGCAAACTCCATGCAGGGAGGACCCGGGAAGAGAACTGCGTCATCGTGCCGTCCCTCATGTAAATCAAATTCTTTTTTTTTCTTTGGTTATATTCCTGAATAAAGGCACATGTGTTTATTTGATATTTGGATGTCATTATTAGTATAACATAGAAAAAGTTTTAGCTATGTGTTCAACATTTCTTGCCTCGCATTTTGTGTCATCCTACACTTACACAGGTCTTTGTAGACACGGAACGCACATGAAATGTATGCATTCCAAATAACGATATATTATTTACCCTATACAACTCCAGGCACCTCATACCCACATAAACACACTTGAGCTCTGAGAATTTTGCGACTGACTTCAGCTCCGTTTGGGGGTTTGGGAGGTATAGCAGGATACTTGCTGCTTGTGCTGATTGACAAATTTGTAAAACAAAAGACGCCGATGAGGAGAGGTGTGAAGGAATTTAAAGTGACCTGGGATTACGACTATTTTTGTAGGCTTCAGGGATTCTAGTGTTATTTTGTTTTGCAAATGCATTAAAAATAAAAGACCTGAAATACCAACACTGACACAATTATTCAGATCCATGAGATTGTTGATCTCAGATTATTGCCTTGACACAATGCAGCCCATTGTATTAATCATTGTTATGATGTCTCTACACCTTTTTAGGAGTCTACCTGTGGTCAATAACATTGAGTGTACCCATTTAGAAAATGCACGCACCACTCTATATAAAGTTGACAGTCTGTATCAGAGCAAAAACCAAGCCATTAGGTTGAGGGAATTGCCTGCAGAGCTTAGAGTCAGAAGTGTTTTGAAGCACAGATCTGGGAAAGACTACAAAAATATTTCTGCAGTATAGATGGTTCCCAAGAGGACAGTGGCCTCCATAATTCTTAATGGAATAAATTTACAAAAACCACAACTTTTTCTAGAGCTGCCCATACAGCTAAACTGAGTCATCAGGGATGAAGGGCCTTGTTAAGAGAGATGACCAAGAACCCAATGGTTACTTTGGCTGAGTTTCAGAAAACCTTTGTGGAGTTGGTAGAAACATCCAGAAGGACAACCATCACTGCAAAACTCCACCAGTCTGGGCTTTATGACAGAGTGGACAGACAGAAGCCTCTCCTAAGTTAAAAGACACACAAAAGCTCACTTGGAGTTCACATAAAGGAACCAAATGGACTCTCAGACTAGGAGAAACAAGATATTCTGGTCTGATGAAACTGAGATTAACGCTATGTCTGGAGGAATCCTGGCATTGCTTTTCATCAGTGCAATACCATTCTGACTATGAAGTATGGTGGTGGCAACATCATATTGTGGGGTTGTTTTACAGAGGCAGGGACTGGGAGACTAGACAGGGTTAAGGGAATGCTAACCAGTGTACAGGCTCAGAGTGCTGTGGACCTCAGACTGGGCCAAAGGTTCACCTTCCAACAGAACAATGACCCTAAGAACAAAGCAATGACAACACAGGATCGGCTTAGTGTTACATCTGTGAGTGTCCTTGAGTGGCCCAGCCAGAACTCAGACTTGAAACCAATTAAACATCCCTGGAGAGACCTGAAAACAGCTGTCCATCAATGGTCTCCATTCAAACTGAGATAATCTATAGATAAGAACGGATGGCAGAAAATCCTCCAATCCTGGTGTGTTTAGCTTGTCAGATCATACCCAAGAAGTCTCAAGGTTGGAATCACTGCCAAAGGGCCTTCAGCAGTGTACTGAGGAAAGTGTCTGAATAGTTGTGTCAATGTGATATTTGACTTTTCTATTTATAATACATTTGCAATAATTTCTAAAATCCTATTTTCACTTTGTCATTCTGGGGTGTTGAGTGTTACATGATATGGGGAAAAAAATGTAAATGATTTTACCAGAAGGCTGCCAAATATGAAAAAGTGAAGGGGTCTGAGTGTGGTGTGAATCCATTCTAGTTACTAGCACTATATGATAATGTAATTTCTCCTCCAATTAACTACACTACTTTCAACATTATTTAAATACACTCTATATAATATTTCTTGCTTATTTAAACATTATAACAACTAAAAGGCAAATATTTTTTGTAAGACCAGGGTTCGTGTTACAAGTCTTCCCTGCATGGAGTTTACATGTTCTCCCAATATCTGTGTGAGTATCCTCCAGGTTTTCCGCTTTCCTCCCACAGTCCAAAGGTTTAGGTGGATTGGCAGCGCTGAATTGGCCCTAGTATGTGTCGTGTGTGCATGTGTGAGTGTGTTCACCCTGTGATCAACTGGTATCCTGCCTAGGGATTGTTCCTACCTTGACAGGTTAAGTTCCGGCCCCCAAGTCCCTACTCAGGATTAAGCGGGCTTAGAAAATGGTATGTTACTGTATATTTTCTTTAGAATGTGTGTAGAGGACTTGAAATGCTCTCAATCAGAGGCAGGCCCAGTTCTAGAGGAGAAGTCGCCATCGTGCCATTTAATTTCAGCCGCCCCCTCACCCTATGATACCTTCACTCCTTTTCTAAACGAGTGTATTTAAAATTAAAAATTTTCGCAATTTCCTCGATGTCAAAAAAAATGAAAGAAAATTTCTTTGTAGGTGGAAGAAAACTTGACTTACGCATTTAACAAATCGGCGACAAGTTTAATTAATTCATCAGTAAAATTCCGATTAACACTACAAAAACTTTTGATTGATGTGCTGCATACTTGAGCTGCCATAATTCACGTGTTGTGACTTGCCCATTTTTCTTTGAAGCAAGTTACCAACATTCGACGGGAAAAGACAAGCCCCCTCGCCGAGCCTGCGTTTTGTTGAGGGCGGTCGTGGTCACCCTCTATGTTAGGCAGTGGCCGCACGCTATGTTCCACCGCCTTCGTGCATGCACCCTTTGCACAACAGAGGTATTGGAGCTGAGTTCTCATCAGATTTGTCACAAAATTAAACACTGACTCTGGATTCCTGTGATGTTTGGATAGAAAAAGCAGTTTCAAACAATAAATAGATAAGTATATCAATGTAATAAGTCACACTTTAGAAAGTATTTCTATGTTGTTAACAACATCTTCAAATTACTGTAAATTATTTAAAACTGTCTTTCTACATTCCACAACTAGGCTACAACGCCCATATCTTCACATGCTTTACATGACTCCTGACCATTATTGCTGTAGGCTTTAGAATAATGGGATGTAACACTTTTTGAGGTGTGCCCTAAACTCCTCTATAGTACTTTAAAGGTTTAATTCATTTTTATTTTATCAACATCTTCACATAGATGGGCATGTAGATAAATGAAAGCAGACAATTTTATACAAATACACCAAATACTTTTGTTTAAAATCTATAAAATGTTGAATAAATAAATAAAACCTAACTTAATTATATATACTTAAATAAAACATAGTGGATGACATTTATATTGCACTGAGACAGCACCCCAGTTAGGATTTGAATCAGCCACTCTGGTTATCTACATCACTTCTGTGGCTTCAAATTTTTATCACAAACAATTTAATGCATTTAATTGATTCCTACTTTAATTAAGCCAGCAGTCATTTCACAGTTTCTGTGTTATATTAATATTCAGAAATTGCAAAAATAAGTTTGTTAAATTGTATTGGACTGCAGCAAGCATTAATGCAGGTTGCATGGGGATTATTTAATGGTTTTTGGCTCAGTTTTTAGATTTACATCAGCATTTTCATTCCATGGGCGGCACGGTGGCACAGTGGTAGCGCTGCTGCCTCGCAGTTAGGAGACCCAGGTTCGCTTCCCAGGTCCTCGTTGCATGGAGTTTGCATGTTCTCCCCGTGTCTGCGTGGGTTTCCTCCGGGTACTCTGGTTTCCTCCCACAATCCAAAGACATGCAGGTTAGGTGCACTGGCGATCCTAAATTGTCCCTAGTGTGTGCTTGGTGTGTGGGTGTGTGCGTGCCCTGCGGTGGGCTGGCACCCTGCCCGGGATTTGTTTCCTGCCTTGAGCCCTGTGATGGCTGGGATTGGCTCCAGCAGACCCCTGTGACCCTGTAGTTAGGCTATAGCGGGTTGGATAATGGATGGATTTTCATTCCACTATTCCAAGTGTTCTGGTTTTTTACTCCATAATGTACTAAGCATGTTAATGGATGCCGCACAGATGTAGCTGCAGCCAATCAACATGCAGTGCCCATTCCACTCACTGATAAATATTATCATTAGGATATAATCAAGTGAGTAAGCTCCTTGTATACATTAAACTTCCAGGAAACACTGTTACATACCTTGGGTCTTAAGTGACCCAGCATATATATATATATATATATATATATATATATATATATATATATATATACACACATATATATGCCCTGTGGTGGGCTGGTGCCCTGCCTGGGGTTTGTTTCCTGCCTTGCGCCCTATATATATATATATATATATATATATAGTACCTGCCAAATAATACAAAGAGTGCACGACATGTGTTTTGCCATAATTGGGACTCATCAAGGAATATGCATTTTTGCTTCCATATTGCAGGGATCAAAACTCAAATGTCAGTGCCTGAGGCAAAGCCTGAGACGTTGTGCCACGGCAGCTGGTTCACTTACTTGACAGGGTGTACAGTTCTTACATGCATAGGTCTGATTATGATCTGATATTTGGGTGGTTCCCAGGTTCCCATCTTGTGGATGGTCGGCAGGCATCCGGCACGCCCTCTCAGTTGCAAGAAAGAGATCATTATCATGTTATATATATCTATATCATGCCACAAATAACCATAAGTATGCCAACTTTTATTGAATACCTCTATCCTGAACAAAATCCTTCCTTACATTAATGTTTAATATTAGAGTATTTCCTACAAAATCTAAATAATAACAAAATACACAGCACAATAAGCACACACCACAGTTACATTTTTGAGATTTTTGCAACATGGCTCTTGGCACAGACTGAAATGATCAATTGCTTTACGCTCTGGTGATACTGGACATACATAATGTGGTATGTGTTTTTTGTTCACTTCTGCTTCTGTATGAAGCTGTTTCCGGTGTTGTGACTTGTGCTGTTTCACTCTTTGCAGCTGCTGCAGTTTCATGTCCCCCTTCACCTTCAACCTCCTTTTCCTCCTCATCTGAACTCTGCCCCTCTACACTTCCCTGCCCACGACATTCATGATCTGATACATCAGAAGTATCACTCTGCATTGCTTTACTCTGTTGTTCATCTTTTGTCTCTCTACTGTATGCCTCAAAATCTCTACGACTCATAATCTGACATCAGTGACAGGGACTCTTTCACATGCTTGCTGTGTTAATAAGCATCACAACATTTCTTTTCTTATCTCTTATCTCTCTAAACTTTTAAATACCTACATAATAAGCAACAAGATAGAAACACACCTTTACTGGACATCTCTACATACAAAGAACTCCTAAGAAAAGCAAGTTTTGCTCAAGCACAGTTTTCAAATGCAGCACTTAAAATTCTCAAGTAAAAATACTGACACTTATCACATTTGGGGTTGCTAGGGACCCTGTAAGTTTTAAGTGAATAAATAATCATAATAAAATAGTTTTAAACTATTTTGGCTTTTGATAGTAAAATGTTGCGGACATACCTGTGTTTAAGAAGCACTTGAAGACTTTCTTGTTCTGTAAATATGTTTGTAAATATTACAATATTAGTATTATGCAAGGTTCTCAGTTTTTTTTTTAAAGCTTTTCAGTTACTAAAATACATTTTTATTCATACAGCGTCTTTCCCATGGTTAAATTTGTAAACCTGCACTGTAATACTTCCAAAACAGTCCCCAGAATGTACTTTACCGATATTGCAGTAAAACCATAATTAGAACTTTATGATCACCTTGAAGATAGACATGACAATAAAATTTAAGGCAAAATTATAAGTCTTATTACGTTGGTCTTTCAGGCTGTAAAAAAATCAGTGAAGTTGGGACATGAACTGTTTATTCAGAATTACAACTTTTCAATATTACTTTTTAAATGAAATTTATAAACAATTACATTATTTAAAACTAATTATTGAACAAATTACCTACGGTAAGCTAAAATCTATTGTATGAATGGACGAGGCAGTTGGATTCAAATTCAGCCCAAATCTCATTTCCTATCCAAATATAAAATATAAAAATAAAGACATACTCAAAAAAGGGCAAAGTACAGATTGTCTGTCACACTTAATATGCTGTTTTGAATTTCCACTACGTTTGAAGACAATGTTTGTACAAACTCTTTGCCTATAACTTCCCAAAAAAATAGGGTGTCATTGTTGCAGAATGTAAAAAAATTAACATGCTGCTGGAAGTAAACTGCCGCGTCTTTTGTAATTTTTGTGAAAACCGAGACTGAGAACTTCAATTCTTGGAGGAAATGGCTTTGTTGTTTTCATTACAGTTGAGTGGAAGCCTCATTAAAAACTGCCAAATGTTGTGGCTCAGATTAAATGAATTGGTGTCATTATTTTAAATGATGGCTGCCGTTTACAACTTCCTGTACTTGACGGAACTCTTTTGAGGGAAAAAAGAAGCACAGAACAGAGATCTGATGAAAGCAATAATAAGAATAGAAATTTAAAAAGGGGCACAGTGAATGATTTCATGACATAAATTATATATTTTCTACTGTTTACTATATATTGTATTTAACATATAATACAACAGAACATTTTCATATCTATTTGGATAGATAGATAGATAGATAGATAGAACTTTATTTGTTCCCAGGAGGAATTTGACTATCTATCTATCTAGTTTGTGTATTGTTCTCTGGTAACAGTTTATACACAGTTTATACCTATCTATCTATTATATGTGTTTATGTACTTTTTACATTTTAAATTTAACTCTGTATCTATACACAAAACATTTCCTGTATATATAAATAAACACACACACACACACATCTACTTCTAAATAAAAGACTGGGAATTTTACAGTTTGTTACACACGTATGTGATTGGAAATAAAGCAACTGTTCACTACAGAAGATTGCAGATCACAAAGTGACAAAAGAGCCAATACATACAAATCTATCATATAGTCCCCTTCATATCTATCTATCTATCTATCTATCTATCTATCTATCTATCTATCTATCTATCTATCTATCTATCTATCTATCTA
>JANRMT010062806.1:109914598-109980194 GCA_026402145.1 Polypterus bichir lapradei | reverse complement strand
TACATACAAATCTATCATATAGTGCCCTTCATATCTATCTATCTATCTATCTATCTATCTATCTATCTATCTATCTATCTATCTATCTATCTATCTATCATAAATTGGCTTTCATATCTATCTATCTATCTATCTGTTATATAGTGCCTATCTATCTATCTATCTATCTATCATAAATTGGCTTTCATATCTATCTATCTATCTATCTATCTATCTATCTATCTATCTATCTGTCTGTTATATAGTGCCTATCTATCTATCTATCTATCTATGTATTATATAGTGCCTTTTGTATCTATCTATCTATCTATCTATTATATAGTGCCTATCTATCTATCTGTTATATAGTGCCTATCTATCTATCTATCTATCTATCTATCTATCTATCTATCTATCTATCTATCTATCTATCATAAATTGGCTTTCATATCTATCTATCTATCTATCTATCTATGTATTATATAGTGCCTTTCGTATCTATCTATCTATTTATCTATCATAAATTGGCTTTCATATCTATCTATCTATCTATGTATTATATAGTGCCTTTCGTATCTATCTATCTATCTATCATAAATTGGCTTTCATATCTATCTATCTATCTATCTATGTATTATATAGTGCCTTTCGTATCTATCTATCTATCTTATAGTGCCTTTCGTGTCTTGGCCCTGTCATTAGCACCATATCCTTGTGTTTGCCTGTTTTTTTCCTCCTACATCCTAAAGATTTGCAGGTTTGGCTAATTTCTTTCTCTACATTGTCTTGCTCTACACTTTTGCATTTGCATTAGTGCATCTTGCAGTAGTATGGCTGTTTTCTGCCTTCTGCCTGATACTTCCATGAAATAGGGTAAAAAGGCGGGTGTCAATGAATGGCACCAGCTTTATCTTGCATTTCATTTTAGCACACATTTGTTAAAGAACATGGCAAAAATACAAAGTTGAAATAAACATACTAAAATACAGCTTAGGCTGCTATGGAACAGTGCTGATGGGGAATTTTACAGAACAATACAATAATTTGAGTCTTGAAAGGATCCCATTCATTTACATAATTTCAATGTCACTGTGTTCTTGTTGTGTTAAAAGCAGGTATTGTACAGAATGCATGAGATTTTTAGGCAAAGCATTACTTCAATAGGCTATGTACTTTCCCTAAGCAATGTATTTAATACCTAGGCATTACACAGAACAACTTGCCGCTTTGCCTTTTGGCATTGCATAGAATGCCTAGGAAATGTTTGAAATTTTATTTGTTTCATACTTTGACATCCCATTTTAAGCATTCTACACAATGCCTAATTTCACACGTTGATGGTAACAGCACGCTTAAATGAACATAACGGTTTATACGAACTTTAACGTGTAAGGCATTCACTGTTTACCAGTACTTTTTTGTGCTCGCTCATAGTGATCTGGTGTTCTTTTTCAGACCACTCATCTCAAAGATGACCACCTGTAAAGCTTTTAAATAAGAAACAGATGTGCCAGCTGTGTCTGCCAGTCTGTAGGTCAAGGTCAAATGCATCGCTCTGAGTCAAAAATAACACCGTCTTTGTAACAAATTCACATAAAAAGGATGTAAAACATGCGTTGAGTTATTAACTGAAATAATGTACGCTACTTCCAAGTGTGACATTGCAACTTCATAGCCTAGGATTGTGTGGTTTGGAAGATGAAACCTCCAGAATATTATTTAAAGTCCACACTTTACCCCAGTGCTGAAATAACAACATAAAACAGCCTGCTCATTTCTTTGGAGATTGTTTCACATCTGATATTCCTAATATAAATTATCTTTTGAAATACTTCACACTACTACTGTATATTGTCTATTTTTTGTACTGCCTTCTCTTCACAGTAGTGCCCAGGTCTATTTTCTTTTATACACCTTAGTAAAAGGATAAGTGCGTGTGTGTCTGAGCATCTGTCATGTCGCTGTAATTCTAACAAATGGCTCCTCACAAACATTTGTAGATACAAAATGCACTGCATTTGTCATTCCAACAGATGGTGCAACCCACACATTTGTGGTAATAAAAATCATTATAATTCTCATTCCAACAGATGATACATTACAAACATTAAGACTGCTTTTGTGAATCCCATACCAAATGGCATATAAGAGAGACACATACGTTGCATTTGAATTATGAAAATTCTGAAAATTGTGTCAATGTCCAAATACTAATGGGCCTGACTATATAGATTAAAATTTAAATAAAAACAACTGAAAGCATTACCACGAAGAGGATATGCTCCAAACATATGCAAGCAGAAGGTCAAATCACCTGTGCAGTTGTGTAGACTGACATTAAATAAGCTCAAGTTATGACAGTTGTGGCTCACCCCCCCCGCTGGCGTGTGTCACCAAGCCGTTGCAGGTGATTCAAAATGGAATGGCACGTCTGGTCTTCAACTAGCCAAAGCAGGCACACGTCACTCCTATCTTTGGATCACTACACTGGCTTCCTGCAGCGACACAAATTAAGTTGAGATCCTAGATGCTTGCCTACAGAGTAGTCAATGGGTCAGCACCTCGGTAAATAAGGACACTTGTGAGGTCCTGTGCTACTTGTCGACCACTCAGGTCTGCTGTTGAAAGGCGTTTGCTGATGCCACCTCTGTGTGGAATCAAATCTCAATCTACCCTCTTTTCATGTGTAGCTCCACACTGGTGGAATGAGCTGCCCACATCCATTCAGAATTCTGACTCCTTCAATGTGTTTAAGAAGCTTTTGAAGACTCTTTTGTTCGGTGAATTTCTGTCCGACTAGTATTGCATGTTAGGATTGTAGCTCGTTTGTATTTTGTTCTGAGCTCTCCATTTTTGGTGATCAAGTTTGTCAGGATGCCTCTTGGACGCGTCCCTGGTGAGGTGTTCCGGGCACTTCCAAATGGGGAGGAGGCCCCGGGGAAGACCCAAGACACGCTGGACGGACTATGTCTCCCGGCTGGCCTGGGAACGCCTTAGGATTCTCCCGGAAGAGCTAGAAGAAGTGGCCGGGGAGAGGGAAGTCTGGGCCTCTCTGCTCAAGCTGCCGCCCCCGCGACGCGACCTCGGATAAGCGGAAGAAGATGGATGGATGGATTGATGAAGTTTGTAACCTTGCCCTGTCACACATGCTCCAAAACAGTCCCATAGACTGATGTATTCTTGATTATGTTGACCACTTTTGTAAGTCGCTTTGGATAAAAATGCCTGCTAAGCAAATAAATGTAAATGAAAAATAGATGTATGGAACAATCTGGATGACAAGAGGCCATTCAGCCCAAGAAAGTTCACCAGTCCTATCCACTTAATTCTTCTAAAATAACATCAAGTTGAGATTTGAAGGTCCCTAAACTGTCTACCACACTACTTGGTCACTTATTCCATGTGTAATCTGCGGTTCTTTGTGCGAAGAAAAACTTCCTAATGTTTGTGCAAAATTTACCCTTAACAAGTTTCCAACTGCGTCCCCGTGTTCTTGATGAACTCATTTTAAAGTCACAGTCTCGATCCACTGGACTAATTCCCTTCATAATTTTAAACACTTCAATCATGTCACCTCCTAATCTTTGTTTATTTAAACTGTAAAGGCTCAGCTCTTTCAATCTTTCCTCATAATTCATCCCCTGTAGCCCTGGAATCAGCCTAGTTGCTCTTCTCTTGACTTTTTCTAGCACTGCTATGTCTGTTTAGTAGCCTGAAGACCAAAACTGCACATAGGACTCCAGATGAGGCCTCACCAGTGCATTATAAAGACTTGAGCAGAACCTCCTGTGACTTATACTCCACACATCAGGGCGCTATATAACCTGACATTCTATTAGCCTTCTTAATGGCTCCTGAACAGTCTGCCAGTTGATAGTGACGAGTCCACTATGACTCCTAAATTCTTCTCATAAGGTGGACTTCCGATTTTTAGACCTCCCATTGTGTGGCTGCATTGTGTACTCAGACCTCACATTTTCACTTCCTACATGTAATGACATTAAATTTCATCTGCCAGAAATCTGCCCAAGCCTGTATGCATGTAGTCCCTCTGTAATGATTCATTAGATTCGAGATTAACTGCTAACCCACCTATCTTGGTATCATCTGCAAACTTAACCAGCTTGTTATTTATTTTCCTATCCAAATCATTTATCTATACTAAAAATAGCAGTGGCCCTAGCACTGACCCCTGAGGGACACCACTCTTGACATCATAAAATCCTGATAGGGTTCCTCACACCTTAACCCTCGGCTTCTTGTGTTTTAGCTAATTTTTCAACACCTGCACACAACACTCTGAACTACCACCTCACCTTCATGTGGCACCTCATCAAATGCTCTCTGAAAGTTAAGATAAATAATATTCTATGCACCACTTCTTCATAGAATCCTTTCATGTTAATAAAACACAACCTTCCTCGCTTGAACCCTTGATGACTGTTCAGTAAAACTTCTGTTCTTGCCATGTGTTGCTCAATCTTTTCCTTAATACAGTGGTTCTCAACCTGTGGGGCGGGCCCCCCTAGCGGGGCGCGAAGTAACAAAAAGGGGGGCGCGAAGATGTGAAAAAAAGAAAACACGAATCAAAAATATGAAAAAAACATCTGTTGAAACCAAAACAAATTAACTTAAACTACATTCTGATACTAGAACAATAAATATAGAGTTAGATAAATGTCGATAAAAGTTAAGTAGGTATAATAAAATATGCATCTACATTTCAAAAAAATGTTGTGGGGGAACGATTAAAACTGTTATGAAAACTCGGGTCACAAATACTTAACGGTTGAGAAACGCAGCCTTAATAATTTCTTCCATTAATGTACCTTACTGGCCTGTAGTTGCTTTGATCTGCCCAATCACCCTTTTTATATAATGGTACAGTATTTGTCATTTCCAGTCCTTCGGAATTTCCCCAGCGTGCAGTGATTTCCCAAAAATATTCATCAAGGGTTATATACGTGCTCATAAACCACCTTAAGAACTCGAGATTAACTATTTGGTCCTAGTGATTTGGTTGATCTCAGCCTATTTAATGTGCGCAGCACTTCTCTCTCTACAATTTTCAAATCACTCAGTACCTCCTTATTGGTCCCTGTTACTGCTGGAAAGTTTTCCATTTCTTGTGAAGACTTCAGGAAAAAAAAATGGTTATAGATGGGTAGCAGCTCAATTCTGTGAATTTCCCCTTGGGATTGATAAAGTATCTATCTATCTATCTCTATCTATCTATCTCTATCTATCTATCTCTATCTATCTCTATCTATCTATCTCTATCTATCTAATTCAAATGCTTGTTCACCTGTAAGCATATTCCATTTTCATTAACAAGAGAATTTTTCGGAAATGGTTTATTTAACCATTTTTTAGCAAAAATACACGTGTTTGGGTCATTGCAAGCACACAATTGGATGACTTGACATTTGAATTACACGACACGAATAACGTGAGATTTTTTTTCTTGAACTGTTGGAATTGTTTGCTGCTGCCCAGTATTGGCGACCATTGAAGTGCATTATATCAGAAATACTAATCTTTTTTCTCAGTTGTCACTACAAACTACTTGGTGTAGGTAACTTATTAAAAAAAAAAAAAATTGTTGGCATGTTCCTTTAAGTAAGCTAAGTTATCCTCTAGCTTGGATAGTTAACCCCTGCAGTGGGCTGGCACCCTGCCCGGGGTTTGTTTCCTGCCTTGTGCCCTGTGTTGGCTGGGATTGGCTCCAGCAGACCCCTGTGACCCTATAGTTAGGATATAGCAGGTTGGATAATGGATGGATAGTTAACAATGTTTTTTTTTCCAGTGGCACTGCCATTGCCACAAATTGTAAGGCTCAAGTGTCAAACACTGTTACATTCTGCTCGGTTTAGCATCATCACCTTTAATTAAGGGCATCCCTGACTCTGAAACCAAATATAGTGTTTTTCTAGTTAGTTTTTTGTTGGATTCATTTTGACAACATGGCTATGATTAATCAGTTGTGGACATCTAAAAATAAATGGTGGCTTCTGTAAAGCATTGTTCTAAGTGCAAAACTGTTAAGTTGGTCTTTAAAAAAATAATTCAAGCTATAAAAATAAAACGTCATGTAAGAGGGTGTACCATGCACTTATCATTACATTTAAGGTCTCAGATTTACAAGATGAAACAAAGTTCACCTTCAAACCTCAAGTCAAGTTGGAAGTAATAATACCAAAGTCTGAAGTCAAGTCCATAATTACTTGTTTAGCTGAGACTCCCTCATTAAAAGTCCGGCTATAAAACTGGAGAAGAAAAAAGTCTGAAAGCAAGTGGCACCGTTATTAGCTATGGGGCACACAGGTTGCACTCTTTATAATACTCTCAGCAGAAGTATAAATTGACAGAATATAAAGAATCTGAACACAGGGGTGCGACTAGGAAGGGGCTCATAGTAGTAGGGGCCTACAAATCCCCTCCCTGTCCTTTCGATCAAGGCTGATTAAAGTTCAGCACTCTGTCTTCAAGGGGGGACCTCCAGATTAGGGTATAGCATCGTCCCATCCTGGATTATGGCAGATTAAAGTACATTGCTCTTTTTTTTCAAAGAGGGATGGCCTTTAGTACCACATAGACCAAGGTCCCACTTTACAAGGGGCCGAAAAAAAATTCTTGTATACCCACTTCAGACCAACTTGTTCAAAATTAGGATAATCCATTGGTTTACTACTATACAAGTAATAAAAACACTATAACTTTATCCTCTCCGTTGGTGATCTGTGTTTTCCTTCTAGTCTGAGTGAAAATGGCAAATTTTTGATTGACCTTGCGCAAATAATATTTAAAACAATGTTGAACAATTCTGTGAATTTTGTACAAAATTATGAACGTGTTTTTGAAAAAGTGAGCTCAACGACAGGTTGACTGACACCCGCACGCAATGCCGCCAGCCCTATTTATTACATGCCTTGCAACGGTTGAAAGGAGCACCAGTGCAGAAAGCACCTACGTCAGATGCAATTGGTGAAAGTGAGCAACGTGCCGCGGGATTGGTTAAAGATTTGTTCTCCGACTATAAGAGGCACTTCCTGCGTGTTAAGGATTGTCTTTAGACTCGGTGGTGTGGTAAGCGTGGTTGGTACCACTTTTTCATTCAGTATACCAAACAGCAGCTTGTGTCTGATTTTGTAAATAGTTTCTTGTTTTTAAATATCTCATAGTTGTAGTTTGATTTTGGGTGGAGGCATTTATATAGATTTTGGGTTTTGATGCACTTTATTTTTTTTTTTCTTATATATACAATGTTGTATTTTCTTTGTAAATATTTTTGGCATTCTTTGGATTTTGCTATGTGTGTAGTTTCTGCCTTAACTCGTTTTCTTCATTTAGGAAGACTACCATTTTTGTGTATATACATTTTCATCTTTATTTTTCATTTTTGGGGACTGGAAACTTCAACCTATGTACTGTGCACGGTTTTTGATTGGGACATTATTTTTATTGTTTTGTTGTACTTTTGGAAATACCACCTTTTTGTGTCTGGGTCTCCATGTCTGTCTTCTCGCAAATCTGATCCCGGTCGGTCCTGCACTACAAGACGCTCACTGTGTGGTCTGGTGCCAATCTTACGAGGTGTGGCAGAAAAGTAATGAGACTGGCAACACTGCAAGCACTCTGGCAACGCTGCGCTGTTGTCCTTGATAGAGCACGTGTATCAGTACCCTCCCATAGCTCAGTGCGAGTTTCAACTCCTTCCGTTAACTACGTGATTTTTGTAACTGCTATTAGCGAAGTTGTGTTTTTGGTTGTGCGTCACGTAAAATGGAACAGCGGAATTTAGAGCAACGTTGTGCCATTAAATTTTGTGTTAAGCTTGGAGAATCGGCAAGTGTGACATTTGAAAAGTTAAAACAGGCCTATGGGGAACATTCTTTATCCCGAGCTCAGGTTTTTCAGGGAGGCCTTCAACTTCGAAAACCAATGAAAACATCGAACGTGTGAACACTCTTGTGAGATCAGACCATCGTTTAACATTAAGAATGTTGAGTGAACAATTAAATTTGAACAGATTTACCGTTCATCAAATTTTGACTGAACATTTGCACATGCGAAAGGTCTGTGCCAAAATGGTGCCGAAAAACCTCACAATTGAGCAGAAGGACAATCGAAAAAACGCATTCCTGTGGTTCCCCAGCCCCCTTATTCACCTGACCTCAGTCCGTGTGACTTTTTCGTTTTTCCTAAACTGAAAAATGTCCTCAAAGGACGTCATTTCAGGACTTTAGAAAACATCCAAAAGAGTGTAACGGACATGCTGAAGACCATACCGGTTGAAGACTTCCAGCGCTGCTACCAACAGTGGGAACAACGTCTCCATCGGTGTGTAGCTGCCCAAGGGAACTACTTTGAAGGGGATAACATTGATGTTTGAAAAAAATAAAAACTTTGGTAAATAAAAAAATCAGTCTCATTACTTTTCTGCCACACCTCGTACACTACACGGGGTGTCACACTGTGTAGAGTTGCCATTTTTATAGGCCATCCTGCTATTTGTGATGTAATGCCAGCTCAAACTTGAGTGACTTATCCATGGCTGATGTAACTTGTCCAGCGGTGCTGCAATTTTGTACTGTATGTGCTGTTTCTCAGTTATAAAAAAAGATCTGAATTGCATGTGCAATCAACCAGAAGTTGTCAGCTTTGTAAAGGCAGCTCGGCTTATCTGAAATAAAGTAAGACTGTATTTTTCACTGGAAGTGATCTTGTGCAGGTTCGGCTAAAGAATGCCACATGATGAGAGGACATATTGACATACAGTAGCTCTTAATTTTATAGTCCAAAGATCTGAATGGTGATAACACCTAAGGCACCTACAGTATAGTGTCTACCTAATTTACCGTAATGATGATTTAGTCACATCTAAAATGTGGGAGTATTAAATATTTTTTAACAATAAGTCATATAATAGGCTGCATTCAATGTATATTGTATGTGATCGCATCGCACCGTAATTCCAGTCTACCATGTCAGCTCACAGCGTGGCCATATATCGGCATTGTTTTTGCCAGCTAAAGCTCTCTCTTATGGTGAAACTTGCAGTCTGCCCGGGTGATGCTTTAGAATTTCCACAATTTACCCTACTTATAGACTATTAAATTACCATTAATTTTAGTTCCATAAAGCCACTGTCAAAGCCTTGCTTGCAAATGGCATGGAAAATATTCATAAATTACCTGCCACAAATGTTCGTTCTTATCCAAAAATCAAGCAGGTGGTTTCTTTCACCTTATAAATTTTAATTTGCTATGAAGGGTCTTTTTATACAGTGACACAGAGTGCCACTTTATTTTTATTTTTTTTGAAAAAGCATGGCAATCCAGACAGCAATGAACAATTCGAAAAAATGAAGTAGGATTACCAGTTTGACAGAACGCGTTGGTTTAGTTTTTTTTTTTCATTTTTATTTTAACACATTGAGCTGGCAGAAGAGGTGTATCGTGTCTATAGGAAACTAAAGATAATTGTCAAATTATGATACTGATGGCAGAACCTATTTTATTATGTTTTTATAGCAGTCTGTTGTAATCCCCAGTTGACTCTTTACTCTAATCTGGTTTGTGCGTTGAAAATTGAATCACGGTATTTGTGTGTAAAAATATAAAAAAAGGTTGATCCTCAGCTGTCTTGATTGCTTTATTGGGAAGCAGACAGGACGTAGACACAGTTTATTTGATAGAAAAAAAAAATTATGGTCGAGAAGAGGTTATGCCAGACTGGAAGGAGTTTGCCAAAAGGTTCAGCCATCATACTGGGCTATTTACCTAAACCATGTTAAGGATGCTTGTGTTTATTTATTTAATTTATTTAGACTTTTGTTTTTGGGCTGGAAGGATCAGTTTGCACCTCATTAAGAAATAACATGTTTCTGGCAAGCAAATACCATTTTTTAGAAAAAAAAAATGTAAAGAATGGAAAATAGAAGGACAAAAAAAAAAAGAAGTGTGCAATAAAGCTTCAAGAGATTGTCCAGGGAATGGAGCGAGCGTGTAACGCCAGTATTCCTTGAGGGAGATGAATGAGTTTGTTTACAGCTGGGAAAATCCCCGATGGCAGTGGTAAAACACAGGGAGGGAAAGCCTTCATGTTTACACAGGGCCTCACTACACTGACAGCAGAAACAAGAGGCCTCTTGTACATTGTTCTGCGCCTCTCTTCAAGGAAGGGAAACTCTATTAGGTTGCAGTGATGACTAGTAAACCTCTTTTTTTTTTCTCGTACCAGGAATGTGTATAAAGACAAATATGGCAATTACACCCATATGGGCAGATTGCTGTTTCTGGTGGCCTTGATGTATTAGAACGTGTTCCTGTGGTATGTCGTTTCGCATTGAGAAAGAAAAAACAACAAAACAAAGAAAAAACCTGTCCCCAGCTTCCTACCAAGTCTGGATCTTTATCAACTCTTCTTTTCTAATTTACAGTGATTTTTAAAAGAACTAATGACATGTTCAAAACAAATTTCCTTGCCCACACAATTAATGCATCAATTAGCATAAGTAGAAGCACACGGCTGGACTTCCACTGTGGTTTAGTTTACATAGTGGTCAATGGAACAGATGAGAGTCCTGACAAAGTTTCAATTTACAGCAGGAGCGGACTGGGTCTCAAAACCGGCCCAGCATCCTTCAACGAGTGAGCCCATTATTCATTGTAATCTCTCTATTATAAAAAAAAATCTTGGGAGGGAGACTAGGGAGACGAAACGTGATCTTCTCGGAAGACAATTTGACGTCCCACGAGACAAGGCAGCGAGACAACATTTAAAACAATTTCACGGCCATCTAACCTAGCAGTTGTTGGAATGCTTTTGGCAGGCACACTTCATGTGTTCCCAGCTCTTAAAACAATGACAAGCGACAAGCAAAACCCGCACCTTGCCAGCAGCAGCAGAAAGCCAGCAGATGATCCAACTGCTTCTCCTTAGCTTGCGTTAAGCCCCCTTCACAATGCTAGAGGCAGAGATGCAAAGTGGCAAAAGGACAGCTGCTGTACAGGCTTTTAAATGATCGACGCTTAGCGCGACAAGCAAAACACACAGCTTGCCAGCAGCAGCAGCAAGCCAGCAGATGATCCAACTGCTTCTCCTTGGCATGCGATCAGCCCCCCTACCTCCCTCACAACGCGAGCAGCAGGGGCACAAAGTGGCAAAAGGACAGCTGCTGTACAGGCTTTTAAATGATCAACGCGCAGCGCAACAAACAGAACACGCAGCTCGCCAGCAGCAGCAGTAGAAAGACAGCAACTGATCCGACTGCATCTCCTTAGCGTGCGTTCAACTGCCCCCGCTTCACAAAGCGAGCAGCATTATACGTCCTGCGAGAAAGAGATTTAACCACTCCCGGGGCCGGAAATAAAGGACAAGTATTGTTTTTACAAAAGTTTTAAAGTAAAGGTGAAAATAATGCATATGTAACGATTCCCATGAAAATAACAATCTCTTTAAATTGTATATCTGGTAAACCAAACCCGGGGGTGGGCAAGCAGGTGGCGGATTCCCCTTGTTTTTTTTAAAATTTGTGATGAATACGCAGCTCGCTACTTGCTATGAGCCCATGATATGAACTCTATGTAAACTGTTGCCAAACTTAATCTGTACACTGTTGTTTAGACACAACTTAAAAACTGACAACATGCTTAGAAATAAAATTTAATGAAAAATAAAAATTTAGTAACACGGCTTACATATTATTAGAGTACATGTCAAAGTGCCAGCACCCTAGTAGGCTAGTAGCTGCTCATTTACAATGGAATAAATTATAACCGTGGTTATAATGAAAACCTCACATGATTGAAATGTTCCATTAACTTAACGATAAACTATAAATGTTCCATCCTAATATGAAAAATTCCTATCCTGTGCTTTATAACTTTATTTCATCATACTAATAATCGCAGCTGAAAACCACTAATTGCTCATGCTGACGACCAGAGAACAATAAAATGCATAATATATAATCTAAACTAATTATTAGTACCGAAGAATTTAAATACTAGATATGAGATAAAATAAATTGCAATAATGTATTATGCTAACCGAAATGTAGCGGTATCGAAACAGAAATAGGCAAAAGGCAGTTTTGACTAAATTTTTCACTGCAACGTTATGTACCAACATCTAAAACAACTTGATAATGTACTACAGTGCTCATTTTTTAAAGAATGGTGAACTTAACATATTTGCAAGTGAAGAACTTGAACATGAGTTAGTTCAGTTTTATCTGACATTCTGGATCTGGTTTAGGTCCAGATTAAACATTTTTCCTTACCCTGTAATGTGGAATGGAGCTGAATCCGAATACGGTATTCAGATAAGCACAAATAATGGATTTTTACAAATATTTCTTTTGTACAAATTTTTTGCCTTTTATTTGTATTCGGAAAAAATGATGTAAAATCACATAGGCACTGTCTGTGTCTGCCTGCTTGTGCTTAAGCTGTAGCCCCGCTGACATGAGCATGCGGTGAAGCTCCGCTTTCGCTTTTAGGAAAATGTTGTACTTCGCAAGGCCACTTTATATTTTTCCCTGTTGGACATCAATATGTGACACAAATTTTGACCGACAGCGTAAAAGGTTAGTTCACCTACATGCTGGTTCTACAGTCACCATTTGTGTCACATGGTTGGAAATAGAGTGGTAATTTATACGTATACTTGCATCTATTTAATTTCTTTTTTGACCGGGAGGATATTAGCATATATGGTTATATGTGTTTGTTGCTGGGTATAACTCAATAAATTGTATTTAAATAAAAGAGTCTTCATAATTATTGTATTTTATTCAAGAACACTGTAATAGCCTAATATAAGGCATGTAAAATTGAAAAAAGGAAACTCATGGGTCATTTATTCTCACTCCTTAAAAAATACAAAATGAACTGAACATGAACTAGTTCAAAATTGAAAATGGTGAACTATGAACGTGAATTTATTCATTTTAATCTGTGTGAACTGAACTTTGAGCGAGTTCTTGTGAGGTGTGGACTTGCACAACATTGGAGATGTCTAAGAAAAGTAATGGAAAGTAGCTTGAAGTGGTATGGAGTGTGATGAGGACAGACAAGGAATATGTGGGCAAAAGAGTGATGGGAATGGAAGTCCAGGGAAAGAGAAAGTAAGGGGGGCCAAAGCAGAGGTGGATGGATAAAGTAAAAGAAAATCTGAAGGAAAAGGGTCGAGTAGAGAGGAGGAGGTGAAGGACTGCGCTGTATGTAGAAGGTTGATCAGGCACATCAAGCCCTCATAGAAGTGGGAAAAGCTGAAGAGGAAGAAGAAGAGAGATGTTGCAGTCTTATACTAAAATTCATTTCTTCCATTAACACTCAACAAGGCTTTAGGAATTCTTGCAAATTTATTTTACATTTTTTATTAAAAAAAAAAAATCAGGAGTGGTCTCCCCTAGACTTTCTCATATACTTAGATATGGGGAGGGATATTTGAGGAGTAAACCACAATCCCATTGAGAACTTGTGGTCAATCCTGAAGAGGCGGGTGGACAAACAAAAACCCACCAATTCTGAAACAAAAACCCACCAAGAATGGGCTGCCATCAGTCAGGGTTAGGGTTAGGGTTAGACAGGCGAAGGGGACAGTCAAGTGGACGGAGGAAGAGGATCTAAGGGTACGGGAGGGAATGGCAACATAGAGGAGGTCAGACAGATATGGAGGGGCAAGGTTGTGGATAGCCTTAAAAGTTAACAGAAGAATTTTGAATTGAATGCGGAACTTAACTAGAAACCAATGAAGATGCTGCAAAACAGGAGTGATATGGTGAACAGAGGGGGTTCTTGTAATGATGCGGGCACCTGAATTCTGGACCAGTTCAAAGCTTATAAAGAGATTTGTGAGAAAGACCAAAGAAAAGGTAATTGCAATACTCCAGACGAGAAGTGACAAGGCTATAGCAGTGGTGTGGGGAGTGAGGGAGGGGTGAATACGATTAATGTTACGCAAGTGAAGTGGAAATATACAGACCGGGAGATGTTACTGATGTTGGACTGAAAGGATAAAGTACTATCAAGGATGACTCTTAACCTGTGGGGAAGGGGAGACAGGAATTATCAATAACAAAGGAAAAATTATCAGTTTTGCATAATGTTGATTTTGTACCAATGAGGAGAACCTCAGTTTTGTCACTATTTAATTTAAGAAAATTTTAAGAAAACCAGGATTTGATTTCTACTATGCAATCAGTAAGTGAAGAGGGTGGAAAGAAGGCAGTAGGTTTGCTAGTGAGATAGAGCTGGGTGTCATCAGCATAGCAGTGGAAGCTAATTTTATATTTACGAAAGATATTTCCAAGCGGAACGAAGTAAATAATGAAAAGGAGGGGCCCCAGGACAGAGCCCTGGTATACCATAGAAATATCTGACAAAAAGATCTAAAAACACTGAAGCAGCAAACTTTGTGAAAACCAATACATGTGTCATTCTCAAAACTTTTGGCCACGACTGTATAGCATTGGAAAACCTTTAAGTGAGACATCTTAGATGTTAATAATTAATAGTCCTCTCCAGGCTAAGATTTCTTTCATAGGAGAGGAGAACAATATACTTAAGATCTTTTTATAAGGTAACTGTCCAACAGAGTCTTTTGAAGTTTCTGGTGAGTTTTCAAAACAATGTGGATCTGTAGTCAAGTTGTCTAGGTCAGTCCGAGTGATGTAAACAATCCTCATATCTGGTCATTTATTTATTTTTTAGTTAGCCAATAAAAAGTGTCAATGTGCTTGACTTCTCACAGCACCCATAATGGCTAACATGGTACAACACTACTACAACTATTTCTGTGTGATGGATGGAATAAGCAAATCATTTGCACAAAGACTTGATCTGTCTCGGTGAGATACCCCAAGCATCTTCCTCAATGTCCTTCAATGATGTTTATAAAGTCTTTAATTCGATGATGTGAACCAAGGTGTTGCTTTTATTTATCTACATCGGGCATGTCAAACACGCGGCCCGCATGACAGATCCTAGTTAGCACTAAACTTGTACGAAATGATTACTATCATTTGTGATTGAATCATTCTGTATCTTCGGCGTTACTTATTTACTTTTCCTACTTCCGCCTTCTGACAAAGTGCGTTTTCCCATGGCATTACGGTACCGGAAACGTCATCTGCCAGTATAGTTACAGCTGCGGCATCAGCTCCATGAAACCCTAGGCATGACACTGGCCACGAGCCTTGACCAAAGTTAATGAGCCACGATGTTGCTACTGAAGTGCTAGGCTGCAGCAGCCTGGCAGGCTCCACTACTGGCTGGGATGCTGAGAACTGACCCTCATGAGTACTAATAGCTCGCATATTTTCACGTTTTTTTGCTCTAGTTTTATGTAATTTTGTGCTAATATTGTGACGAACAGTTAGTGCAGACTACAGCTGAAGATCTGAAGTGGACACGAGAAGTTGGTGAGTTGTTTATTAACAAATTTTTGTGATTTTAAGTTTGTAAAATTAGTGTAGGTCAGGGGGCTTTTTGCATATCAGCTTATTTTACAATATAAATTTTGCGCTGTTTACGTCACCATACTCTTACAACGTTGAGAATGCGCCTGAGAATATCCAAATGGAATTGACTGAACTGCAGTCAGATTCTATTCTGAAGTCAAAATACAACAAAGTTGGTGTGCCAGGCTTGTATGCTTACCTGCCACCCTCGTATGTGCAGATCCGTAAGTTGGCATTGAGAGTACTGTCTATGTTCAGAAGCACTTACCTTTGTGAGCAATTGTTTTCGTTAATTAAAGCCACCAAAACCCCACATCGCTCAAGACTTACTGTCGAGCACCATTCATCCCTCATAAAAGTTGCAGCTGCACAAGATTTCAAGTCTGTTATTGACAAACTGGTTACTAACAAGAGATGCCAAGTGTCAGGACAAAAGACAAAATCTCACACTGTAAGACTCCTATATAAGGACCTAGCTAAGAGGCTAAGACTGTAATTGTACACTGTTGTACGGAGATTGTATGGAAATAAATTGCTTTTCTTTAAACTTTAAGTGTTACATTTTTTAAAGTTTTCAGTATTGGAAAGAAAGCTACAGTAACTTTGTATAATCGTATAACAGTATTTGTTACAGTGCGGCCCACTGATGCACGTATGGCAGTCGAAGCGGCCCACCAATGGTAGTGAGTTTGACATGCCTGATCTACATAACATCTCTGGTTGAGCAGAGACTTTTGGCCAGGTGGATCAGGCTTAAACAGTTTGGCTCACAAGAATGGATATGTGTCTAATTATTTTTCTTCTTCCCTTACCTTCTCTTAGGTTATTCCCTTCCCCATGTCCTGCGACCTCCACGGAGACTGCGCATGTCGAGATCCAGTCGCCCAGGAGAACAAGCGTCATTCTCATGGCTGAGGCAAATCAGAGGGACGGCCGAATTGGTCAAAGGCAGACTGGGAGAGCCATACATTCCCTTTTTACATGCTGCTTACTGGAAACCCTCTACATTCATCATGAATCTCACCCTCAGATTTGAAATGGTCTGCCTTTCTTTTCATCATCGGGGAAAAAAAAAAAAAAGAAAAAAGACTAAAGTGGGTATAAACATAAGAAATCGAGAAACTCAAACTAACAACAGTGAATGGAATGAAACCAAGATAAATCAGGCTAGCATGCTGTTTGCTTAGTTTTGTTCCCGCTTTAGTAGCCATTTGCTCTAATCTCATATTTGGCAAGACAACCTCAAAAAAAAAAAAAAGACAACAGCATTTGTTTTTCCGTGTAAACGCAAAGACTGTTCTCCTCAGTACGCAGATTTTCAGTTGGTTGAGAAAGTACTAATGATGAAAGGGTGGAAGAACACAACAGCTTACAGCCAGGCTAAACGGGTTTCAACTTCGTCATCCAAATGCAATATCTGCAGAGGAGTTCTACTCTTAGGAAGGGATGTATCAAAAGTGGAAAAGGAGTCTAAAGAGAGTTCAAGGTTTTTGAGTGAATACTGATGAAGAACAATTAGTGACAAAGCAGAAAATCAGTTTTTTTCTTTCAACGTATTTTCTTTTTTATCAGAGTTGATGAACCGGTGGAATACGTTCTGCTCCTGTTTCTGTCAAAGAGTTATGGCCCAATGTAAAGGTAAAAGAAACCAAGATGTGGTTCATGACCAGACATTAACTTGATCTCTCCATTCCACCTTTCCAGAAAGTCATAGAGACGAACTTTAGATTAACGGTGTTTCGGTTTATATGATCAGGAAAAAAGTAAGTAGGATGATTGTTTAGAAAAGCATGTTGCCTGGTACTGTAGCATTGGCTCAAAAGACACAAAAGACAAGATCGTTTTGGACTGCTAGGCTAGGATGCCATTCCGGCTGCTGTTCCTTATTACAAACGTTTTAACATTTTCATAGCAGCTTAGGAGAGAAAATAAAAAGAAAAATCAAAGAGGTTACGAGAGACCTCTAGCCTTCATTGTGCATTTTCTTTTCATTTTCCTGGCAGGTAGGAAAAAAAAAACAAAAACCAAAACAAACAAACAAACAAACAAAAAAAAAAAGTGCTGAGCTTGACTTCATTCACGTACTGATCATCAGTCCAGATCACTGGCTTTAGGATAGAGGATGGTGTGCAAAAATCATGTGAGAGACAAATCAAATTTGGTCATTTTTTAACATTAGAAGCACCACTTGGACAAGTAAAAATAACACCTTTTTATAGTAATTCCCCAAAAAAAAATCTTGCTATAAAATTTAAAATGAGATTATGCAAACCTAGAAAGCATGCAAAAAAAGAAAAAAAGTATCACATTGTCACAGGTAATGTTAGGAAAAGAAAAGTAAAGGCAGTCGGTCTTTTGTTAGTTCTTTTTATATTGGATGGGTCTGTAATTAATTCAGCGTTGGGTCAATAATCACATCTGCATTCCTAATGGCTGTTCATGTTCATTTTAGCACCAACTGAATGTAATCACATATCAATTTAAACTCAGACGTACAGTACTGTACTTGCACTGACAACAGTATTGTTGACCTGCACCTTGTGTTCAAGTATTAGCTTGTGGATTTCTCATCTCAGTTTTTCAGTGTTAGCTTTCGTACATTCAGTTGAGTAGCCAAACTGTTTTTTTTTTTTGTTTTGTTTTGTTTTTTCTTTTTCCGGTGCTAATATCAGTTTACTTCTCTCATGACCTCAAGAATGTAATAATCAACACCCTCAACAGAACACACTGCTCTGTAGAGCTTATGTATGTTTCGCTTCTTGTTCAGTATTTTGCTCCAGCGTTATTCTAAAGAAGTTGACAGTATCCTTCCATAAATAGCGTCTATGCAAACCTTATAACTTTTAAGTTATGTTTTTTAACTTTCTATGAGTGCAACAAAGCAATGGAACAAAACAGAATGAATACATGTATATATGCTGACATATGCCTCTATATGCAGTTTGTGTATGTACATTATATATATGTATATACAACTGTGCATATGCATCTTGATACATACATATGTTACGTACAAAAAAACACCATCAAGTAATACAACACTGCAACATAAGAAATAAAAAAATAAGTAGAGAAAATTACTTAAAATATATTTGTAAAATCTTAGGCAAATCATTAAACATATTGTCAATAAATGTATTATGTTGAATCACCCAAAAAAAAAAAAACACAAAAAAATAAGAAAACATAGCAAAGTATAATTTGAACAGCAACAATTATGGCTGCAGACATTTTCTTTTCTTTCTTTCTTTTGTTTTTTTGCTTTTGTGTTTAATATTGATTTTCTAAATACAGAGCCCATGAAGTGACATGAGTAAAAAAAAATCTTATTTCTTATAGAAAACTGCATACCTGCACGACATTTTACACTTTCTTGTTTTTTTTGTTCATGCCCCTTTAGTATTATTTATAAATATATTTTAAGTAATTTTCCCTGATTAATTGTTTTACGTTTCTTACATGTAAATGTATGCATACACACAGACACGCATTACATATGTTTATATGAACTGCATATATTTACAGTGTGCGTATATATCAATATGTTAAATATGTTGTGTGTGTATGTAATTTGGGCATATAGAGTACATTTAGCACACACAAACATGCTATAAAATGTCTTTATACAAGACATCTTTTAAAATGTTCACACTTACGTCAAGTCATGTGGCTTTCTTGTCATACCATCCATACACTGGAGTGTGGCATACAGTGGCATGCAATAATGTTTCCCAGGACCATGGTGCAAAATATACGTTACCACAGAACAAGCAAGACAGGTAAAGAGAGCTATGTAATGTTTATCAATGTACACAGAAACCATACTTCCTGACACATGTCTCTCCTCTGGCTAGTTTCGTATTGTCAAACATTTGCTCTGAAACATCTTTGACAACAACAAATAAATAACTAATACCCTTTAATATACCAATGGTTGTTTAGGTGCATACACATATAATACCAGAAGCACCTACTGTGGTTGTCATGTTTGTCTATGCGCCTGTCTTGTGTCCATGAAACAACTTGGATTCTAGTGGACCAGTTTTATTCAAATTCTACACAATTATTCTTCAAAAAAAATTTCCTAGACAGTTCAGTTTTCATTAGAATATCTTGAATAGAACATGCCGTACACATTTTTTTAAATTTTGAAACCTCCTTGTGAAAAGCATTGGTGGATTTGTGAATTTGTCCATATTAACACAGCAAAACATTCTGTGCAAGATTTACATTATGGGTTAGTTTACTTTTGCTAATTTCCCTTAAAAGTGGTCACTTCATCTTGTGTTTTTTGTATATTGTCCTCTTTTATTTGTCTGAGAGTTTCTCCTGATGGCAAAACAGATCCCTAATATAAGTTAATCGAACATCGAAAGAGGTGCACGTGTAAACCACTTGCATACCAGCTCACTTCTCACTACTGCTGCCACGTTAACCATAGAAGTAAAAAAGCCAAAGTCAATTATCTAGAAAGGAATAAATGTAGGATTGAAAGAATTATGTAAGCACATGTAAGCATAGAATGAACAAATACAGTGTGTACTCAGTATTGAAGTTAGAAAACATCAGTCTTAACTTTTCATTTTTAGAATTGTTGTGTATTTCTCTGACATAAAGCTCCAGATCTGCTCTCCATCATGGGCCAAAGCAGACAGCAATTTTACCTTGAGATTCAATAGAGATTTTAAGTCTCCACTAGCTATGTCTTTCAAAACTATTATGTGTTAAGAAATTTGAAATATAATTAGTCACAAGCCCTCCACCACCAACTGCTACATTAAGAGATAAATCAATGCAGTTTTTACAGTGCTTGAACTGGAATCTGCTGTCTATGAATGTTTGGCTACATTCTTAACTATGTACTGTTAAAAATAATATACTTTATGTGCATTATTCTACTAAAACACATACCTGCATTCAATTATAATCATTATTTGTGCTTATAACACACTGTTAGAAAACGATAAAAACGAAAAAAAAAATGCTCTAAATTTCTAATCAGTTAATTATGTCCTCAGATATGCCTGAGCCATGTGCACCTTCTCCAACTTGTTTGTTAATGCATTGAGTAATGAGCTCCATTATGATGTGGCTCAAATCGGACCAATCTACATATTATTGGCCTAAGACCAATTACCCAGTAGTGTGGCAGACAGTAGAACTTAAGAGACCTTCAAAATTCAACCTGATGTTACTGTGGAAGAATGAAGTAGATAGGACTGGCGGACTTTGTTGGGCTGAAAGGCCTGTTCACATCTAATTTTTATCTAATGTTCTAATTAAAATTTCACTGTGGCATAGGCCCAGCAACCTTTAATTGGAATGAACAGTTTCAGAATGAATTCATATCATCAGAGACGTAAATTTATCCCATAATGCAAATTGTACACAGCATTGACATCTCAGCGGTGATTCTGTTTTATTTATGGTTGTCAAAAAAAGCAAAGGTAGTCTGTCCTAAGTTTGGTATTAAGAGAGGATGGATCTCTAGTTAATTCCCCTTTAATTCAACAATCCCATCAACAAAAAACATCACTATGACATTTAGAAGCAAATGCTGGACAAATTCAAAATTCCCGCTGCCTCGGTACAATTTAATATTTGTTTAGGCACCATATAAAAATCCTTTTTGAGGTTTGTAATGAGTTCTGTTTCCCTTTGACACAATTTCTGCATAAGTAAGTATACACTCATGTGCATATGTATATATACATACAGTATTCACACATGCATATGTAAAGTATATGTACGCATATATACCATATATTTAAATAGTGACAGTTTGCAAAAATTGCTGCAGTCAGAAACAGCCCGCAGATATAATACATGTGGATATCATTCTCACCTTCTTAAACAGCTGCATCATGAAAATGGTGACACATCTCACAAGACGTAACACAGTAGGAAACAGCCTGGAGCCCGCTGTGCTCATTTGTAGTAGACCATCAGTTGCCTGTGACGTTCTTGCTCTATGTTCTTTGTTCTGTGCCTATAGCAATAGAACAGTCAGTAGTAAAAAGACAAAATTGATTCTTTACATGTTCAGCTGCATTAAACCTGCCGTTGGTTGGTCAAGTTATTGAGCTGCTATTTAAAAACGTAACTTGCAATGCAAATACTCATTGAGTAGGCAGTTTTTTGTCCTGTTGAGTCGG
Organism: Polypterus bichir lapradei; assembly: GCA_026402145.1. Lineage (NCBI taxonomy): Eukaryota > Metazoa > Chordata > Cladistia > Polypteriformes > Polypteridae > Polypterus > Polypterus bichir. The sequence continues at coordinate 109,958,591 of JANRMT010062806.1, read as the reverse complement.
CTCCCATAAATGAGTGCATATCCACCCAACTCATGAACAGCAAGTGAGAGTTGAAATTTTAAATGCGAACAAGTGGGTGTAGTGCTGCTTTGACTTTCATGCTGGTAAAATGAATGCATGCCAAGTAAACTACACCCCTCCAGCCCCCCAACAACATGCTGTTCAAGATTATCCATCTGAATATGACTTCTCTCCTATTTAGATTGAGCACCAATTCTGGATAATTAGAGAACACACACCCACTTTTGACTGGCTGCCCAGGTTATGACCTATGCTGTTTATTACTAATGCCAGCATTGTACTGAAATTAGTCCAACAACATGACAGCAATGAATTGCATCCCGTTGACCGCTATTCATTTTGCGTTTTAGGTGTACAGATCATCAGATATGTCGTTATATGCAAAATACTATGAGCGACAGAAGATGGCATTCAGTTAGCAAACTCCAAATACTCTGCAGATTTGATGATGCCACCTTTTTCTCTGATTGGTGCACATTGGAGATGAGGGAGATATATATGTTCCCCACCCTCGGTTTGTCACATATATCCTAGGGTATCAAGTACCATATGTGTCTGTATTTTCCAACTGATTGATTACGAACCGATTTGTACTCTGTAAGGAAGCAAGACAGATGAATTCAATTGTGCTGCATGAATAAGGAATAGACATTGTTTTGTAATGTGTTATCATCTTTAAAATTTACAATTCAACCTGGAGGAAACGAGTAATTTAGTAGAGTCTGACGATCACTTATTAGTTCCTCATGAATACAGACACATATGGAAAAATGATAAAATCAGGCAAACTGTTTGGAACACATGTCATTTAAAGATTATCCAGACTTGCCAAATGCAAGTCGATTGACATATTTCTTCCTCTGGTTTTTTTGACAAAATCAAAAAGAATGGTCTAGACAACATATCACTTGTTTCTCTCCTTTATTTTATTTCCTTTCTCTTCCATGGTTATTTCTTTTAAATTCTACTGCAATAAACAAACAGTCGACAATAAGTCTTTACGGCTGGCTAACAAGGCATGTTAAGCAAGCCTGGCTACCTCCCTTCTCGTTTCTTCACTCTTTCTCTCGTTCTGTCTACTTTGTACCTGGTTATAACTGTCGGTTCTTTATGGGTTTTTACCTGTGTTAAAAAATAAATAAATAAAATAGTCTGTGCTGCGAAAAGTTAACAGGAGGGGAGGAGGTTATGCAGAAACTGCATGGACCGATTAGAGAAGTGGAAATAAAGAAAGATCGACAAGATCACACAGTTTAAGGAACGAGCGGAGAGATCGTTTTTTCCATAGATATGAGACATGTTGTAGTGTCGGCTTTGTGCATTGTCATAGGTCCAGAAATAACAAGGAGTAAGCGTTACAAAATGTTTTAAGTGTTTGTAGAAGTGTTTTGGTTTTAAACTGTACTTCTGTTAAATCAGTATTTTTTATTGAGCTCAGTTACTGCACTTGGTTATTTGTAGAGTCATTTTACAAAAAAAAAGGCTACTTATATAAAAAGCTGCTATGGTCGGACAGGTAATTTTTAAAGGTTGATTTATTTGAACTTTTTTTTTTATTTTTATATATATTTTTTGTTTTATTTTTATTTTTTTTTTAGTCATTTGCTTTTATTTTCCTAAGCTTATAATGGCTACGTAATCATCCACCGAAAAGGGACAATCAGAGAATACAAGAAGCCAGATTTTTTTTCAATCAAAAATATATCATCAAGTTGTAGGAAAAAGAAATCTGACTTTTGCATTTTGTAAGTGATGACGGTGAAGAATGACGCGACAAAACTCATAATCCACCATAAATGGTGGGACAATAGCTTTGGCAAATAATTGCAAAATACATTTTTTTATATATAGCTCTGAAAAATGTATCTTGGGATAGTTAACCTAAATGTGCTTTTTTTGTTCATATTGTCAATTTATATGTAATTGTATGCAAAAATATTGCTGCTTTTAACTTAAGTATTAATAGGGAAACGTTAATAAACATTCTAGCGAATTACACAAAGGATACTTCTGATATTAAAAAAAGAGAAATTCTCCCTTTAATACATCACAGTCTTGCCTCACCACACAGTTTTTTTTTTCTTTTATTCTTAATCAGTAATTTTCATAAATAGCAGGTTTGTTATATTTATTATGTTAAATTTGAACTTGCAGTTAATATTGGACCAATCTGTTCAATACAAAGTTCTGTTTTCTTGTACATCTGGACTCATTAGTTCTCATCTTACCTGTCTGCAAAACAGAAATCAAACTGTGATCTGTCAAAGTGAAAGGGTTTTTTTTTTTTCTTTCATTTTTTTACTACAGTTGTGAAACATAATTCATTGTATTAATGGATCTGAATATCTTTTCATTGTTCATTTAGGCAGGGCACCTTACAGAAGCCATGAACAACTAACTATATTATTCATATGAAGTTTTGGCAAAGATGTTTTAAAGAACATAAGTGTACCGTTCTACTGTAATGTCACAGTATCATGTTTGCTGTACCTCATTGCCTGTAAGTTTTGCTGCTTCTTTAATTAGGAATTTTAGTAATTTAAGTCTCCTAGCAATATATATAATGGTGTAAATAGTAGAATTATTTATTAAAAATGTCATCTTTTTTATTTATATTTACACAATGTTCACCTAAGTTATTTTTTACATTACAGTTTTTACAGACATTTTGGTGTAATAAAAATTCTTTTTTCTTTTGTCTTTTCCATCGCTGATTCTCCCATCCTAAAATACAGGTCTAACCTCACTGCAAAACTGGTTATGATGTGTGAAGAATATGCATTGCCACTGCTATGCACTGTCTTCCTCTATCCATGAACAAGGTCACTAGTTAATGTTTGCACTCTACATATACATGTAATATGATACTGGTATAAATGTCCAATAATCAGCTTGTAAATACATTTATGTAAGATACATATATGCATGATCTTAGAAATTAATATTACCTTCACTTTTGGGTGCCGGGGGGATACAGGTATATCAAATCAGGACAGCTTTTATTTGTCACATACAATTATACACAGATCAGATCGGATCACAAGTTTACATTTAAATGCATTTAACATTTGCATAGAGCAGGTCCAGCCTGTTGTGTCCACAAATGGAACCTGCTGACAGAAGTTTGTTCCTCCCAAAGTCACCAGCATTCTGGCGTCTGAACGATTCATCATTAGAGTGTTGGTAACGTGCAGGGAAATGCTGAGATGCAGAAGTTCAAAAGAAAATTATAAATATTGTAATAAACAACAACCCCTTCACCCTACATGAACGTTTGGCTTGGTAAATAAAAGAGCTGCTTCCGTCAGATAAGTGGCTTGTAGATTGGTGTAAGATGTGGTCAGATCTGCCCACTTGTGCCACAGGTTTACATTTAAAGGCATTAACATTTGGAGAGAGCAACTAAAGCAAATAAAGCTTGTCATGTCCACAAATGGGAAGTCTGTTCCTTCTAAAGTTCCTCTGGTTGACGTCACCAGCATTTCAGGGTCAGAATGATTCATTGTTAGAGTGTTGGAAACCGAGTGAATGATTTTTCTTGTTGAGTTAATAAACAATAATCTGCATGATGTAACCGGATCTCCCTAGGCAGTAATGTAGACAAAATCGGTCAGTTTTTCAATGTATGCATTTTAATTGTAATATGCTCACTCACATATTTTAGCATTGATCATTCATATATTTTTCCACGGCATCTGATCATATCAGAAGAAACCTGCTCAGCATTATAATGGTGTCTGGAATAAAGCATTTTAAGTCTGTTCTCTGAGGAAGACAAAATGCCACAGCACCTGAACTCATCGTGATTCGCCATGAGATGTAACCGTTCATCCAACTTTTTCCAAATAGTTATATGGAGGCAGACCAGTTCTGAATACTTTCCACATTACTTTCATCCTCACCAGATGAATACAGGGATACTTAATATACCCCAATTTATGTTCCTTAGAGTCCTTTACATCCTCAAGGGCTGCAAACATAAGGTAGCCATTCGATCCTCTTCGTTCTCTCTCAAGTTCAGAACTTGTCCAAAACGGCAGTTGAGACAAGCCAATGTGTGGGTAGGTGATAACAGCAGCATAGTATCAGTTTAAAAATTCATTTATAAATTTATAATGAGAAGCCAGATGCTAAATCACATCCAGTTTTAACATTAATAATTATTTTTAAAAAGAGTTATCAAAAACTAGGGAAAAACTGAAAAAATCCGGAGCTTCAGTAATACATATGGTCTGACAAATACTTTTAAATCTACTGTTGTTAAATTCAAAGCTTTTACATAGTACACCCCATATACATAAACCATACTACCAGCTAAAACTTTAAAGGTTTTATTCCCTCTGTATAATATAGGTTTACCTGTTTGCATATTAAAATAGAAATCACATATGTCTAAAATATTATTCCTTATTTTACACACATTTTTAGAAGGGTGGCACAGTGGTTAGCATGGCTTCATCATAGATTCCACATTCTGGGTCTGAATTCCACACTGGCCAGGGTGGTTTCCTGCCTTTCCCCCAATATTACACGAGTAGATGTTGGCCTCCACAATCCTAATTTGAATTAAGTGGGTTCAGGAAAGTGATGATTTTCCCCAAGGTGACTTACAAAACCATTACGCATAAAAGTATATTTAGAATGGTAAAGGCTTGCATTTTTTCCTCCATTTCCGCACCATGGAAAAAGTCTTAGCCAGCCTGAACAGTCTTTGTCACCCACATTTCTTCTACCTCATCAAAAGCTTTCTTTGATTTTGACATTTGTTTCTGCTTTGTAGTGAGAGGTCAAGCAAAATGACACCTTGGCTAATTAAAATTGATTACAATATGCAAGCTTTCGAGGCAACTCAGGCTCCTGCACTACATTCATGATGGCTAACATGGTACAACACCCTAGTACTTTCTGCATCGTGTAAGCCTTTTCTTGTGGGGACAAATTTGACATCATCTTCTGACCAACCAAATGTGATGACATCTCGTACGAGATGATCATCAATTAGTAACTGAACACATTTTATAAAACGAAACATTCCTCACTAGATTCCCAGGGAACTTTTTTTCTCCTAGAAGAATCAAAAATGAAAATGGATGTAATTACTGAGGCCACTCCTTTTAGAAAACCCATAAAATACTGTATTTTGTACAGAAAGTTGAAATCATTTACTTAAACGGACTATTGCGTTTTCACTTCCTCTCCAAACACAGGGAATACGAGGTGGGCACATCACAGCACACAGATACTAGAATGGAGGGCTTTCAACTTGAAATTAAGATGTGCTGTCCCATCTTCTTGTGTATTTCTATCAGTAGTCTTAAGGCACGCCGTTGGGTTGGTGCGTCACATTGAATATCCCTGGCGTGTGGTTCTGATTGGTATCCCTTTCATGAAGGCTCACATCTTCACCACCAAATATACAGAGTATAGGAATACCGATATTTGTGTATCTACACATCTATCTATACCCGCATTTACGTATAACCAAGTGAAAAAGTAATAGCAATCTTGTTTTATTAAGTCTAGAAAAGACATTTGAAAAGACGTTTGCCATTCATTTTCAGCATATCCACTGTTCTCCTTTAAAGATAGTGTGCTAAGGGTAATATTTTCCTTGACCAGAATTCTTTTTCGTTGTCGAAGTTTTTCCGTTTCATTTCTAAAACATTCCATTTATTTGAATATCCCTCTTTGATGTATACAGTACATTATTCTTCATATTCTGATCCAAACGGTCTGCTAAGACTATGTTGTCCACTAATAAAATTCCAACTTAGTATAGTAGGCAGGATCACCCTGAAAGAGTGTTGTGACTCAGTGTGCTTGTTTCAGACATAAATCATATTTAATTTTAGGTTAATAAACCAGCATATGACATCTAGCTAAATGTTACAAATAAGGACGAACATTATTGCAGCTCTTGAGCCATATAGTTTGTTTTTATATAGACGTACATGGAAAATAAAATGTTCATTTTTGATTTGCCAAATTCAGTCTTTCAAACTCAATTAAAACATGCGGTTGCAATAAGAAGCCCTAATTTTTGTTGAAGACTTTTGTAACCTTAACAATTTCTTCCTCAGAACAGATATCTACCAATTGGAAATGAATCATCATTGCAGGCTTTCTGTTTGAAGTTCTGCCATTCTATAAATGCTCTCGACCTTCCAATCAAGCTGGAAACCTAATCCTTATACTTTTCCATTTTCGTAAAAGCACACATATTCATTCCCTGTCTTACATAAATAGCTTGTAGTGAATGAAACACAGAATTATTCAAACGTGTTTGGATATCCCACCAAGTGACTACACTAGCGGTGCTTGGTATCGCCTCTCCATTATGTGTTTCTCTGTTTTGCCAGGCGGATACATCATACGGTCGTGATTGACTTCCTTAATATCCCCAAAATGGTTTCACTACAAAGTCACCTGTCTTTTTCACACCAGTTTCATTTTCAAGTAAGCATGCAGTGGGTTAGATCTGTAGTTTAACACTGTTATGGTATCCATAAGCACTGTTTAAACTTAGTGGAATCCACTCCGCTCAGTCCAGACCAACAATGCACTGTGTTGGGCACTTACCACAATCATGTTAATGTGTTTCATTTTGTTTTTATTTGATTCTGTTCTCATTTAATTTGTTTTTCACAGCTGAGTTTATTATTTTGGTGCTCTGGTTCTCCAAAAACAGACATCTGGTGTACTGTATATTTTCTCAAAGGCTCCTGGAAATGATTATCAAAGAACTAAAAATGTTACTTTCCTGATATGTATTGTTTAGAAATAAAACACTGGTTAAGTAAACTGATAACGACTGGCACTCCTTCTTTCTGACGATCCTTGTCAGTCCACCTTCCACTATGTGCTCAGCCAGCCATGAGCGCCCTCTGCTGGATACTGGATCATCTGACTCTGCTTCACTGGGTTTATTTATTCCTATCACTTTATTTGATTGCTATTAACCCAGCTGCATTCATTTTAAAAGTGACGTAAACGTTGGATTATCAGTCATCAGCCCTTAGGAAATTTGCTTCATTTTTACAGAAAGTATGATTATTGTGCAATATTTGCTAACAATAAACCTCATTTTAATCTAAAGAACAATCATAATTTTATAATTTTGAAATAGTTTATCTAAATTCTTAGATTCGAGTTTAACATCAGGCTCACTTGGAAAGTTATGATATATATTACCTTTTTTCTTTGGGGAACTCTCATATTTGCTCATAAAAACTCACTTTTAAATCCAATTATGATTTTTGTTTTTTTATTTATCTGACATTTAATGTAACCAGTCACATGAAGTACACATGAATAAAAATAATACATTTGCCAGAATGGATTCTGAACTGGAATTGAAAAATTGTGAGTATCCCATGTTGGAAGTCTTTTCTGCTTACCCAGTGGGTACTGAAAATGCAAGGATTTTACTGTTATAGCCGTAGTTAATGAGAGTGGATTCAGAAAGTATTGAGACCCCTTCACTCTCTGCACACTTTATTGTGTTGTACATTTAATTTTAAAAGAATAAATTTGCCATTTTGTCAAATTGTCCACTTATTTATTATTATTATTATTATTATTATTATTATCATTATTATTATTTTCAGGTATTCTTAAAAATAATTCTTATGTTTTTGTCAGCATTTTGTTTTGTAAGCTTTCCACCATTTTGAATTGTCTTCATTACGGCACAGTATCAGTTGCTACTGAGCAAATCTCTAGAAATGACAACGTTGCGATATGTAGTGGATTCGTAAAGTACTCAGACCTCTTTACTTTCTGCACACTTTGCTGTGTTGTAGATTTAATTTTAAATGAATAAATTTTCCATTTTGCTTAATAGTCTACACTCAATAACCCCTAATGACAAAATGAAAACACGTTTTCGGAACAGTTTGCAAATTAATTAAAGATCAAAAACTGAAATCTCCCATCCATATAAGTATTTGAACCATTATTTCAGTACTTTGTGGAATCCCCTTTGGCAGCAGTTCCAGCTATGAGTCCCTTTTTGTAAGTCTCTACCATCTCTGCACTCCTGGATTTGGGCAGTTTATCCCATTCTCTTCCTGGCTGTCCTCACAAACTCTGTTAGACTGCATGGAAAGCATCTGTAAGCTGCCATCTTCAGGTCTCTCCTCAGATGTTCTGTCTGAGCTTTGGCTGGGCCACTCAAAGGCACTCAGAGTCTTTTCACAAAGCCACTCTATCATTGTCTTGGCCATATGCTTCTTGTCTTGGTCATGCTGAAACGTGAAACATTATATGTACTCAAATGTGGCACTTGGTGTCACTGCCGTACTGCCAAGCCATTTTTTCCTGCCTAAGGTAAAGTCATCTCTGATAGAGGATCGCACGAATCGTTTGGTAGAGGGGTCCTTTCACTGGATTGGTTGGCCCAGCACTGACTCAGCTATGGAATGGCCAATAGGAGGAGACAGCTTGATAGCTGAGGTCTCCAGGACTCTGAACAAATTCAAATCCTATTATGTGATATCATCTACTGTTGAATTCTGCTGTACTTGTAATATTTCTATTGCACTATTATATTGTAGTGAGGATTACTTGTGTTCTGTTCTGTGTATTGTATTGTATTTACCCCCCTTTTTTGACATCCACTGCACGCCCAACCTATCTAGAAAGGGTTCTCTCTTTGGACTGACTTTCCCAAGGTTTCTTCCATTTTTTTCCCTACAAGGATTTTTCTGGTAGTTTTTACTTGTTTTCTTAGAGTGTCAAGGCTCGGGGGCTGTCAAAACGCAGGGCCTGTTGAAGCCTATTGCGGCCCTTCTTGTGTGATTTTGGGCTATGCAAAAATAAATTGTATTGTATTGTATGTCCAGTCGGAGGTCTCTTCCATTCTGGAGCAGGTTTTCTTTAAGGACCTCTCCCTGTCACTGCCGCTAAAAAGCTCTCTCATATACTGTATGGTGCTGCCAACCACCATGCTTCAACACAGGGTTCATATTAGGCAGGTCATGAGCAGTGCCCAAACTTTTTCAGAGGTAGGGCTTGAAGTTCTACCAAAAGAGTTCAAATCTTTTTCCTTGTGCTCTCAGAGTCACTTATATACTGAAAGCTGGCAACTATATGCTATTTTACTCAAGAGTGACCCCCATCTATCCACTCCAGCATAAACACTTGATTTATGGAGTGCTGCTGAGATAGTCGTCGTTCCGACAGGTTCTTCCATCTCAATAACAACAACAACAACAACATTTATTTATATAGCACACTTTCATACAAAAAGTAGCTCAAAGTGCTTTACATAATGAAGAAAGAAAAAATAAAAGACAGAATAAGAAATTAAAATAAGACAGCATTAGTTAACATAGAAAAGAAGTAAGGTCCGATGACCAGGGTGGACAGAAAAAACAAAAAAAACTCCAAACGGCTGGAGAAAAAAATAAAATCTGCAGGGGTTCCAGGCCACAGGACCGCCCAGTCCCCTCTGGGCATTCTACCTAACATAAATGAAACAGTCCTCTTTATAGTTAGGGTTCTCATGGAGTCACTTGATGTTGATGGTCATACAGAATTCTGGCTTTTAATCCATCCATCATTGTTGGAACATCACGGTGCTTTGAGTGGATGCCAAAAGGACACCGGAGAAGGAAACAGAAGAGAGAGTAGGGGTTAGAACAGATTTTAGAGCCCCCATGAATAGTTATTGGATATACAGAGTATCAGGATTTTAATTAAAGTGAAGTTATGAGAAGGCCATGTTAAAGTAATATGTTTTCAGCAGTGTTTTAAAGTGCTCCACTGTATTAGCCTGGTGAATTCCTATTGGCAGGCTATTCCAGATTTTAGGTGCATAACAGCAGAAGGCCGCCTCACCACTTCTTTTAAGTTTTGTTCTTGGAATTCTAAGGAGACACTCATTTGAAGATCTAAGGTTACGATTTGGGATATAAGGTGTCAGACATTCCGATATATAAGATGGTGCAAGATTATTTAAGGCTTTATAAACCATAAGCAGAATTTTAAAGTCAATCCTGAATGACACAGGTAACCAGTGTAGTGACATCAAAACTGGAGAAATGTGTTCGGATTTTCTTTTTCTAGTTAGGATTCTAGCAGCTGCATTCTGCACTAGCTGCAAATGATTAATGTTTTTTTGGGTAGTCCTGAGAGGAGTGCGTTACAGTAATCTAGTCGACTGAAAACAAACGCGTGAACTAATTTCTCAGCATCTTTCAGTGATATAAGAGGTCTAACTTTACTTATGTTTCTTAAGTGAAAAAATGCTGTCCTAGTGATCTGATTAATATGCGATTTAAAATTCAGATTACAGTCAACAATTACCCCTAAGCTTTTTACCTCCGTCTTGACTTTTAATCCTAATGTATCCAGTTTATTTCTAATAGCCTCATTGTATCCATTATTGCCAATCACTAAGATTTCAGTTTCCTCTTTATTTATCTTGAGAAAGTTACTATTCATCCATTCTGAGATACAAGTCAGACATTGTGTTAGTGAATCAAGAGAATCGGGGTCATCAGGTGCTACTGATAAATACAGCTGTGTGTCATCAGCATAGCTGTGGTAGCTCACGTTGTGCCCTGAGATAATCTGACCTAACGGAAGCATGTACAGTAGATTGAGAATAGCAGCGGACCCAGGATAGAGCCTTGTGGAACACCATATAGGATATCATGTGCCTTTGAGTTGTGATTACCACAACTAACAAAGAATTTTCTCTCTGCCAGGTAGGATTCAAACCAATTTAAGACACTGCCAGAGAGGCCCACCCATTGACTAAGGCGATTTCTAAGAATTTTATGATCAATGGTGTCAAATGCGGCACTCAGATCTAAGAGGATGAGAGGGTTTCAGTTGAGAAATTACTTTATGTAAATCAGGTAAATCTATCCTAGTGAAAGAGTTTAATTTGTTTATAATGGAATGCTGGGGTTTAGGAGGATCCTTAGTGTTGGGGAGATATACTATGTTATTTCTAATATTAATTTTTTGGTTGAAAAATACAGCAATAGCCTCACAGGTTTTACTGGAAGTACTTAGGAGGCATTCCTTTGATTTACCTGGGTTTAGTAGGTGATCAATTGTAGAAAATAAGACTCTGGGATTACTAGCATTGTTATTTATAATCTTAGAGAAATAGCAACGCCTCTCAAGACGGACTGTGTTATTGTATTCTGTAATTTTAACTTTTAATATTTCATAGTGGATAGTTAGTTTAGTCTTTCTCCATTTACGCTCAGCTCTATGACATGTTCTCTTTAAATCAGACACTGTTTGGGTCTTCCATGGTACAATAATGCTAGAAGATTTTTTAATTGTCTTTTCGGGTGCAACTATGTCAACAGCAGCTCTCACTTTAATATTCATTCTTTTCACCTTACTATTTACATTATCCTCGCTATTATAGTTGGCACTATAAACGGACTGATTGCTTAGAATGTTTGTAAGTTTTAAAGCTACTGATGAGTCAAAGAAGCATTTTTTAACAACATGCTTCTCATGAGTGTTTTCTATCATTATTTCTATATTAAAAAGTAGAAGAAAATGGTCTGATAGACCAATATCAATGATCTGCTTTATATCAACTTTTAGTCCTTTAGTAATCACTAAGTCTAACGTATGACCTGCTTTATGTGTAGGCTGATTAATGAGCTGTCTCAAATCAAAAGAGTCCAGGAGGTTCATAAATTCTTTTACTTTTTGGTCACACTTATTATCGATATGAAAATTAACGTTACCGACTATTAAGAGTGTGTCATAGTTCGTAATTAAAATTGACATTAAGTCAGAGAATTCCTCAAAAAAAGACACGTTGAATTTTGGAGGTCTATACGTGGATAATGCTAGAACTTGAGAATCTCCATGGATAACAACGGCGAGATACTCAAAGGACTTGAATTTACCAAAACTGACATCTTTACATTTTAACCGACTCAAGTAAATGTTTTGCCAGCCGCCCCCCACCCCATTTTCACTGGTGGTCTGCAGATTCGATTAAAACAGCCGCGCCGTCTAAGTTAAGCCACGTTTCACTTAGTGCAATAAAATATATTTTTTTTTATCACTAATAAGATTGTTGATAAAAAACGTTTTGTTAGTTTAAGCTCTAACATTTAATAGTGCCATATTTAATGTTTCGGATGGGCAGAGATGAATACTATATGCGTTGTTGATATTTGGAATAGGAACTAAATTATTTTTATTAGCGCCGCTCTGTGTGTATTTTTTGTTTAATCTGTAATCTATTTTTATAGTTTTAATACATTGTTCATCTAAAGTAGTAATTTTAATTAAATTATTGGTGTTTATGCCGTATTGCCTAGATTTTCTACGTGCATTGAGATGGTTATAACAGTATTAATGTTGTGCACTTTTATGGAAAATTTTATTAAACATAAAGCCTCTCTGTGACTCTGTTTGAGTGACCATTTGCTTCTTGGTGACCTCCCTGACAACGACCCTTCTTGCCTCATTGCTCAGTTTGGCAACTCTAAGAATAGTCCTGTTGGTTTTCCTAGGAACATGTAAAGCTTTAGAAGTGGTTTTATCCCCTTGCACTGATGGATACCTCACCATAATTTGATATGTGGAGGTCTACAAAGAGTACTCTTAGTTTTTGACATGTAGTATGAAGTTTGGAACCTCATATACACAGGTATACATGTGCCTTTTGATATGAGGTCCAGTCAATTCAGTTTGCCACAGGAGGACTCCAATCAAGTTCTACAAACATCTCAAGGAGAATGAAAGCAAACAGTAGCACAATTTGGAGTGACACCACAAAGGGTATGAATACTTTTAGGAATGAGAGATTTTAGTTTCTGATCTTTAATAAATTTGCAAACCTTTCTGGAAGCATGTCTTCACTTTGTCATTATGGGATACTGAATGTAAAATGCAGTCTTCTCAACACAGTAAAGTGTGCAGAAAGTGAAAGGGTCTAAATACTCTCTGAATCCACTTTATAACTTAACATCCTATTAGCCTTCCATGATTTCTTCTGTACACTTCACCGTGCTTTCCATCTACACAAGCCTCTTGAGCTGACGAGGGAGGAGTATGGATTCACCCTAAAAGGGAAATATTTATAAAGCTAATAAATGTATTATATTTTTTCTGTAGTACCTGTCTAGTGTCGATACTACTGGTAATTGTTGTATTGGTTTAAATAAGATCGAACAGAGTTACTTGAAAAAGACATACCAATAATATAAAATACTGAATCCTCACAGATTCAGGAATCAGAAAACAGAAAAATGATTTATTTATTTATATGTCAATGAGTGCATTTACATGCACATGTGGAATCAGGTTAAGTTGAGTAAAGAATAAACTCCACTTTTGGACTCCAAAATCATTAAACCGGGCAAAACAGAGTCAAACGTCATCATCAGCTTCCTTGAAATCCAAAAACAAGTATGGAGTCTGTGTCTCCTGAGCTGTGAGAAATGTTTAATTTAAAAGTAACTTATTACTTACAGAAAATGTAACTACTGCGGTGGGCTGGCGCCCTGCCCGGGGTTTGTTTCCTGCCTTGCGCCCTGTGTTGGCTGGGATTGGCTCCAGCAGACCCCCGTGACCCTGTAGTTAGGATATAGTGGGTTGGATAATGGATGGATGGAAAATGTAACTACAGCCATATGAAAAAGTTTGGGAACCCCTCTCAGCCAACATAATAATTGACTCTACTTTTAACAAAAAAGATAACAGTGGTATGTCTTTCATATCCTAGGAATATCTGAGTACTGGGGTGTTTTCCGAACAAAGAGTTTTAGTGAAGCAGTATTTAGTTGTATGAAATTAATTCAAATGTGAAAAACTGGCTGTGCAAAAATGTGGGTCCCCTTGTAATTTTGCTGATTTGAATGCCTGTCACTGCTCAATGCTAATTACTTACAACACCAAATTGGTTGGATGAGCTTGTTAAGCCTTGAACTTCATAGACAGGTGTGTCCAATCATGAGTGGTAAAAGGTATTTAAGGTGGTCAATTGCAAGTTGTGCTTCCCTTTGACTCTCCACTGAAGAGTGACAGACAGCATGGGTTCCTCAAAGCAACTCTCAAAAGATCTGAAAACAAAGATCGTTGAGTATCATGGTTTAGAGGAAGGCTACAAAAAGCCATCTCAGAGATTTAAACTGTCAGTTTCAACTGTAAGGAATGGAATCAGGAAATGGAAGGCCACAGGCACAGTTGCTGTTAAACCCAGCAGGTCTGGCAGGCCAAGAAAAATACAGCAGCGGTATATGAGCAGGATTGTGAGAATGGTGACAGACAACCCACAGATCACCTCCAAAGACCTGAAGAACATCTTGCTGCAGATGGTGTATCTGTACATCGTTCTACAATTCAGTGCAATTTGCACAAAGAACATCTGTATGGCAGGGTGATGAGAAAGAAGCCCTTTCTGCACTCACACCACAAACAGAGTCGCTTGTTGTATGCAAATGCTCATTTAGACAAGCCAGATTCATTTTGTAACAAAGTGCTTTGGACTGCTGAGACAAAAATTGAGTTATTTGGTCATAACAAAAAGCGCTTTGCATGGCGGAAGAAGAACACCGCATTCCAAGAAAAACACCTGCTACCTCCTGTCAAATTTGGTGGAGGTTCCATCATGCTGTGGGGCTGTGTGGCTAGTTCAGGGACAGGGGCCCTTGTTAAAGTCGATGGTTAGATGAATTCAACGCAATATCAACAAATTCTTCAGTATAATGTTCAAGCATCAGTCACAAAGTTGAAGTTATGCAGGGGTTGGATATTCCAACAAGACAATGACCCAAAACACAATTCAAAATCTACAAAGCATTCATGCAGAGGGAGAAGTACAATGTTCTGGAATGGCCGTCACAGTCCACTGACTTGAATATCATCGAAAATCTATGGGATAATTTGAAGCAGGCTGTCCATGCTCAGCAGCCATCAAATTGAACTGAACTGGAGAGATTATGTATATAAGAATGGTCAGAAATACCTCCATCCAGAATCCAGACACTCATCAAAGGCTACAGGAGGTGTCTAGAGGCTGTTAGATTTACAAAAGGAGGCTCAACTAAGTATTGATGGAATATCTCTGTTAGGGTGCCCAAATTTATGCACCTGTCTAAATTTTGTTATGATGCATATTGCATTTTTTCTGTTAATTCAATAAACTTAATGTCACTGCTGAAATACGACTGTGTCCATAAGGCATGTCGTATATTAAAAGGAAGCTGCTACTTTGAAAGCTCAGCCAATGATAAACAAAAATCCAAAGAATTAAGAGGGGCTCCCACACTTTTTCATATGACTGTAAATATGTTATATTGTGTGGTTGTGTGAGAAGTGACAATCAACCCTGGCGAAATGGTGGGGTGCCCACCTAGTGGTCTCAGCTTACTTTAAAGTCTCAAAGCTGACAAAAAGACAAAAAGGGCACTCGAAGGTGTGATTAATAAATGAAAAAGCAAAGGTGGCCTCTCCGGGGATTTCAAATTCAGCTTGCCTTCTTGGCTGTTGCTCTTGGCTAAAGAGTTCCATCTTGAGGGCTTGTCAGTCTGCAAAAGATGCCCCTTTCTCGTCGGCTTGGAATTTATGGGCCAGCAATTGAAAGGGGTGGGGTCAGTCACCCTCACTGGGCATCTTCTCAGTAATGTAGAGGGAAAGGGAGAGGACATGATAAGCGCCAGTGTCCCCTCTCGTCCCAGACATTAGACGAGCCCTGAAGGTGATCTTCTGATGCACATGCGTGACAACAGTTGTTTATTATAAAACATAATTACAAACAGTGTGTTAGTTTTGAGTTACTTTTTCTTCCTTTGCATAAAAAAAACTGTACATTTGATTTGGCAGCATGTTAGTATATCCTAAACCGATTTATGATGCTGAGCAGTGTCACGCATTCACATCTGTGGATCAACCTTTGGGCTCTCCTCAGGTATGTACTTCAACCCCGAGTTGACAGGAGATGCTAGTGCTAACCTCTTTCACAGTTAACTAAACTATAAACTATAGTTTATAATGTAGATATTTATATATATATAATATAGTTTATAGTATAGACTAAAGTTGCTGGCAAGATGTCCAGTGAGGGCAATTGACTCCATACCTTCTGGTGTCCCCACTACATATCCCATGGTTCCCAAAAGGAGGTGTCCCACAATATGAGAACGCACTGCAGGCCTGAGCTCCTTCCCGTCATGGCTATCCTAAGCTTACCAGCCAAGTGAAAACGTTCCTCATACAGGACCTTACATTTTTTATATGTTTAGCGCCATTGAGCACTTCTTCTTGTTGTACTTGCACCTAATTGAACAGAGATGACCGAGTTGGCGCCCTATTATTTTCTCTTAAGTTTGATAATGTTCGTGTGTTTTGTAAATACGTTTGGCTAGGGGGTTTAGGGTCTTCATGTGCTCTCAAGTAAATAGCACCCATTCCCTTTTTACATCTCCTACCTGAGTGCCTGATGATTCGTGGTTTGCACACTGGTCACTGCTTCGCCTAATGGCACTGTTTCACCACATCTATAGTAAATGCGTGGATTAAAACAACACTAATCCATCCATCCATTATCCAACCCACTATATCCTAAATAGAGAGTCACCGGGGTCTGCTGGAGCCAATCCCAGCCAACACAGGGTGCAAGGCAGGAAACAAACCCTGGGCAGGGCACCAGCCCACCACAGGGTGCGCACACACACAAGCACACACTTGGTACAATTTAGAATCGCAAATGCACCTAACCTGCATGTCTTTGGACTGTGGGAGGAAACCGGAGCACCCAGAGGAAACCCACGCAGACAACATACAAACTCCATGCAGGGAGGACCCGGGAAGCAAACCCGGGTCCCCTAACTGCGAGACAGCACCGCTACCCACTGCTCCACCGTGCCGAACAACACTAATACTAAAAGTGTCACTGCCTGCTATGCTACTTCGTAGCTTATTCCAAGTGTGTATGGTTCTCTGTGTAAAGAAAAACTTCCAAATGTTTGTGTGAAATTTACCCTTAGCAAGATTCCAACTGTGTCCCTGTGTTCTTGATGAATTCATTTTAAAGTCACTGTCTCGATCCTCTGGACTAATTCCCTTCATAATTTTAAGCACTTCTATCATGTCACCTCTTAATCTTTTTTTGCTTAAACTGAAAAGGCTCGGCTCTTTTAATCTTTCCTCAGAAATCATCCCCTGTAACCCTATAATCCACCTAGTCACACATCTTTGGATTTTTTCTGGTGCTGCTATGTCCTTTTTGTACCCTGGAGACCAAAACTGCATCCAATACTCCAGATGAGGCCTCACCAGTGTGTTATAAAGACCTGAGCAGAACCTCCTGCGACTTGTACTCCACACATCAGGGCGCTATATAACCTGACATTCTGTTAGCCTTCTTAATGGCTCCTGAACACTTTCTGACAGTTGATAGTGACGAGTCCATTATGACTCCTAAATTCTTCTCATAAGGTGGACTTTCGATTTTTAGACCTCCCATTGTGTGGCTGCATTGTGTACTTCCTACATGTAATGACATTAAATTTCATCTGCCAGAAATCTGCCCAAGCCTGTATGCTGTCCAAGTCCCTCTGTAATGATTCATTAGATTCGAGATTAACTGCCTTTTCAATGGCTTCTGAACATTGACTGTCAGTTGATAGCTTAGAGTCCTCTACGACTCCTTTCAGGATGTCATTGGTGGTTGCTAAATCTTACGAGCCAATCAAAAGCATCTGCTTAGGCCTTGTTAGATACAGTAGCGTTTACCTGCTTATACAGTATGTATGCTTGGGTGGCCTCTTTCAAACATTTTACTGTTTTTGTGCAACGCTAAAGAACTTGCTGGTTACTATCCTTTCGTCCATATGCGAACTGCATTTTAGGCCCTTGAAAATGTACCATTTGAAAAACTCCATCTTCCCTGTTTACGTGTACAATACAATACACAATACAATTTATTTTTGTAAAGCCAAAAATCACACAAGGAGTGCCATAATGGGCTTTAACAGGCCCTGCCTCTTGACAGCCCCCCAGCCTTGATTCTCTAAGAAGACAAGAAAAAACTCCCAAAAAAAAGAAAAACACCATGTAGGAGAAAAAAATGGAAGAAACCTCGGGAAAGGCAGTTCAAAGAGAGACCACTTTCCAGTTAGGTTGGGCATGCAGTGGGTGTCATAAAAAAGGGGTCAATACAATACAATACACAGAACATAACACAAGTAATCCTCAATGCAATATAATAGTAAAATAAAAATATTACAAGTACAGAACAGAATTAACAGTAGATAATATCACATAATAGGATTTGGATTTGTTCAGAGTCCTGGAGACATCGGCCATCAAGCTGCCTCCGCCGTTGGCCATTTCACAGCTGAGTCAGTCTATCTGATGAAAAGACCCCTCTACCTGATGATTCCTGCAATCCTCCATCAGAGATGACTTTACCTTAAGCAGGCAAAACAACTTGGCAGTGGGCACCAAGTACCACATTTGAGTACCGAGAAGAGAAACAGAATAGGTGAGGGTCAGTAACAAATTATAACTGTCATGTTACAGTACTTATGTTTTAGTGTAGACAGGGAAAATGGAGTCTTTGGCTTGAAATGTTAGAGTGTGCGCCGGTATCTTCTTTGTTTGACGTTAGTGTGTGCGCCAAGCAGTGCTGGTGGTTAACCTTGTTAACAGGACTCTTTACATGTTTACATTTAAACATAAAATTAATTTATCAGTATATTGAGCAACAAAAGCATCAGAATGCCTAACAGAGGTCACTGATACATCGAACACTCCGACGACACAGACCCAGCCGCCAAAGTCGCCGGTTTTGGATGAGACCTGGTCGGACCTCTAGTTGATGGGACAACTTTGAGAACAAAATGATTGTTCCTGCAGAATTTTCATTTGTCAAGGACATCGCTGTTGTCTTTTGAGTGAGCTGCTTCACCTGCACATCGGAGGAAAGACAACCGTAATGAGATCGCCTGTCAGTGTTGTCAAAAAAGTTGCCTACACACTCTATTATTTAGCAGATGAGGGGAGATTATGCAAGATGGCAAACGCCTGTCAATACAGGTGGTTTCTAAAACAGTAAGGTGAGTGTGTGAAGCAATTACAGTCCACTTGGGCCCTGTTTATATACAACTAGCTGTGCAAGCCCGTGGTGTAAAAAGCCTGGGGTCCTAGAAACTATTGAAGTCGTCAGAAAAAAAACTGAAATGTTGAGATGTCAGGTAATTGAAAGGAACTACTCTGGGCATCTCTCTCCTAGGAGGTGCTTGCATTGCTTGTGCATTAGCAGCTAAGCGACTTTGTCTTTCTCCTGAGGTTTCGTTTTGCTGACATGCTCTCATTACTTGTGCATTAGCAGCGGGAAGAAAAGTAAAAGGGATACTGTTTTGCCGATGTTAGTGGCTAAGCGACTTTTTCTTTCTTCTGAGGATTCGTTTTGCCGATGTGCTCGCCTCGCTTGTGCATTAGCGGCGGGAGGAAAAGTAAAAGGGATACTGTTTTGCCGATGTTAGTGGCTAAGCGACTTTTTCTTTCTTCTGAGGATTCGTTTTACCAACGTGCTCGCCTCGCTTGTGCATTAGCGGTGGAAGGAAAAGTAAAAGGGATATTGTTTTGCCGATGTTAGTGGCTAAGCGACTTTGTCTTTCTTCTGAGGTTTCATTTTGCTGACGTCCTGGCCTCGCTTGTGTATCCTTGGAGGCGGAGCCCTCATCCCGACTCCACCTCTCACTTCCGGGCTGGACAGACATACACACACATATATTTCCACGCACAGACGTTTATATATAAAATTACCTGTCACTAAGTCCAAAGTAGAGGAACTTGTAGCAGCTGAGCCAATGGCATCCCTTAATGCATTGTTGCCATAGATTTTTTTTTTGCGTTTTCATGTGGATGGAGATATTTTAAAAAATATGTGCGGACAGGTTTTTGTTAAGAATGAAGGAGAAAAACTCCAGTTTTTAACAATACCCGGGTATGTGTGGTCTAGGCCTTAATCTTTAAAATGAGGATTATCAGATGGCACTTTTATTGTGTATTTAATTTAAAGTCTTTACTAACGGTCTTTTCATTTACAGTAAAACAACACCCCAGGCCTGAGTATCACACAAGCAGCATGGAGCCTGACAACACATCCAAGGTGGGGGTGTCAGCCTGCACCCTGAAAATGCTTTTATGTCGTCAGCTATATAATATACAGTAGAAAATATTATTAACTAATACATGGCATTTCAAAGAGAACTTCACTTATTATCTCAGTATCAGTGCGCAAAACTTGTTTTCAAACTAACAGATTTCTTTCAAAATGTCATAGCCAGGCTAAAATCATTGAGTAATTCTGTGGGGCGATTTTTGGATGGCCAGTTGATGATCATTTTAAGATTGAATCAATTCTCTGACTTTATGTCTGAAACTGTAAATTATAAGATGTACATTGGCTTCTAATTTATTTTTAGGAAGAGGAGAATAAAGAAGGCCTTTGTCTCCATCTGCCATTCCAGCCTTGTAATTGTAGGCCTCTGGTTTAAAAACAGTTGAGATTTACTTTAACAGCGAAACAAATTATTTATGTGAGGTTCCTCATGAAACGAGTAAAACTTTTGAAACTGTTCCATTCCGCTCGCCGTCGAGATCGTTGCAGTAGTTTTCAGCACTATGGACAGAGCATATATTCTTATACTGAAGTGACTCCTTTCACTAAAATAGCAAGATCTATCCCTTTTTACTTTTTAAAATGTGCATTGTTTGTTTAAATAAATGTCAGCTTCTCTATTTAAGAATTCATTTTTTCTTTGTTTAATCGCACCTTTACTACAACACCATTTAAACAAAATCCCAAAGTTTTGAATTTGCAACAACGGTTTCAATCTTTTTCCAAATTATAAAGGACATTACATTTAAAGTAAAGGGCTCAAAATCATAATGGTTTTACATTTTGGGAACTTATACACAAAAAGGGGGCAGAAATAAGTGTAGCCTTACTGTTTATATTGGGCAAATACACTGTGTGACACAAAATGGTGATTCAGTTTGAATTAAAGGCTATTTAAACAACAGGTGCCACATAAAATGGAAACTACTCCAAAAGTCGAGCTGAAATTTGGCCAGGGGGTATCAGCACAGAATCAAGCCCTGACTTTCCTCAATTGACATGGCTGTGAAGCATAAAGTGGAGTCATACAAGATGGTGTGTCGCAGCGCCTCTCTACCACTGGGGTCTCAGACTGCCACCGGTGTGTTGTGAG
The DNA here is from genome assembly GCA_026402145.1 of Polypterus bichir lapradei. Taxonomy (NCBI): domain Eukaryota; kingdom Metazoa; phylum Chordata; class Cladistia; order Polypteriformes; family Polypteridae; genus Polypterus; species Polypterus bichir. The sequence goes on along the minus strand of JANRMT010062806.1, from coordinate 109,937,355 downwards.
TTCCTATTCTTTATAATGGTAGAGTGTCATGATGGGTCATGGTGGGTCGTGTGATATATTTCCATTGCTAGCACTGAAACACTCAAATGTTTTTGAGGATTCATGGATTCAGTGATTTATTGCCATATGTACAGGTCCAAGTAAATGTGTTTTTGTGTATGCCTGTGCAGACAGTGAACATGAAACACCAAGAAGCACAAACACCATTAAGTACCAAGTGCAGGTGACTTGTTCGAAGCGTGTCTATTAATTGTTCACGATTGTCTTTGTCGCAGTTGGGTAAAAATTGTTCATGAATCTGGAAGTCCATGCCTGGGAAGGAGGATGAACCCTTAAACCGCCACATACTTGGGGGGTTAATGCACCACCAGACTTTGTGGCACTTTTCAAAGAAACACCACAATTCAACAAGAAAAAATGAAATTTTGATAGAACACGTATTTTTTTCATGCAAAGAGCATCACAAATACTGCACCACTGATCATTTTACACACTACAATCTATATATATAATTCACTAAGGGCACGCAAGACAGAGAGCGCACGCAAGACAGAGAGCCACGCCCGCCAACTCACAGAGCCCAGCCCACCAACTCTAAGACCATGGGATACGCACGACAGAGCCCCTCCCTCCATCTCTAATCCTACTTCCGCGTCCACAGTCGCTCTCGATCAAACAGCAATAATTAGTAAACAAACAAAGATAACCGGCAGTAACAGTGCAAAATTCACAATTGGTATGCCAGTTTGAAAAGATAAGTTTTGAGGGTAGTTTTAAAATGTGTTATTGAATTGAGCTGACGTATATGACAGAGAAGAGAATTCCCGAGTTGAGGAGCACTATGAGAGACGCTCGAGCTCCCATAGCACAGAGTTTGATGTGTGGTACAGAAAGTCGAGCTGCAGATGAGGATCTGAGTGAGCGAGACGAGTGTCAGTCTGGAGAAGATCAGTGAGGTTGTGGAGAGCTTTAAATATTAAGAGCAGTATTTAGTATTGTATTCTGTAGTTAACAGGGAGCCAGTGAAGCTGAGAGAGAATAGGTGTAGTATGTTCAGTGGATTTAGAACAGCAGGTTATTATCCTGGCAGCAGAATTTTGAATAAATTGTAAGTAATGGATACGTTTTTCTGGGATGCCAGATAGAATAGCATTACAGTAATCTATACGTGAGGTGACTCGGGCATTAACCAATACTTTAGTACTGTGTTGCGTAAGAACAGGGCGAAGTCTAGAAATGTTTCGGAGATGGAAGAAAGCAGTCCGAGAAATGTTACTTATACGGGAGGAATTATTTAATAATAATAATAATTATTATTATTATTTAATAATTGCCATTATTAGTGTATAAATGGATATAAATAATTGCATGTAAACGATTCGCCAAAATCTGTTGTATGTAAACGATACTGTTTTAAATGTTATTGTTTTTTCATCAGAAAACCCAGTTTCCACGTCTACCTGTATTAGTTTAAATGTCACTTTTACCACTCGCAATAGGGCGGACGCGCTGACTTATCGTGTCGACTGGGCAACACAGTGAATGTGGCGTCTATCTATATATGTCTATGTTTTCCGTAGCCTGCTACAGGAAGGTACTCTCTCGACCATTGGCATTGGTTTCGCTCCTTGCTATTTTCGTTATACTGCGACGGTGGTTTCCTAAGTCTTTGTTATACTGAATTCCTTTCTTACCGTTTTCCGTTCCTATTCTTACACCGCCATATGCTACGGTGAGCTTCGGCTAGTCTATTATTATATGTACAAGGTGCAACTGACACCATTGATGAAATTCAGTAAATCACTGAGCCAACTGCGATTGAACTGGCTGCACGCTAGCACACAGAGGCCAACGCTGACGCTGTCAGGCTAGTCTAGTGCAGCTGCTGAATCCTAGGGACAGTGAGGCGGCAGTGGTCATGAGCTGGCTGCTCAATGAATGTACATCACTGAATATACTTGGCTACAGCGTGCTGGCAAATTGCACTGGGAACTGACTAAAGCCGGCTGTGGCAGTTTAAGGGTTAAAAGTGGCAATGCCAGATGGTTGGGGTCCCACCTCATAGATACAATTCACCTTCCTGGGACATCAGGTGGTTTAGATGTTGTGGAACGCAGGGAACGGTGTGCCAGTGATCTGCTGTGCTGTTTTCACCACACACTGCATAGCTTGGTGGTCCCGAGCTGAGTTGTTATTGTAGCCGCCGAAGCGTAAGGCGAAGTCAAGCTTGGGTAAAATGCGTGTCGAAAGAAATCTCTCAGTCCAAAAGTTCCTTTTCAAATTATTTAGTGAAAGTTAAAAGCAAATAATCCACACATAGAATAAAAGGCAAAAAAAGGAAAAATGTATCTTCTCTAAATTTAGCTTTTCTTGAGAAACTTTAGCTATTTCTGTACTTAAATGTTCTTTACTTCTTCTTTCTATACTTAAAGGTTCTTAATTTCTTCTTCTGTACGCCTTAAGCGTACGGTATAGTACTTAAATAAGTACTGTTTTCTTAGAGTTATTTCACACACTCAAAGAGCCCATAGGCCCTTAGGCACGGTCACGGTTTAAAACTGTATGCCTCTACACCTTACACATGGCAAGGCTGTCACTAACTGAAGAATAATGTTTACTCAAAGCTGTTAGAAATGGCAAGAATATACCAATACAATTCTACTTATGGGGGTTATAGGAACATTCCATAGAATATGCCATAATATAATTGTCATCTAGTAAAATATTTATGATTTTTATAGAACTAGGAAAATGGCTCTAACAGTTATCATACCAGGGCATGATGTGTCGTACAAGGATGGTCTGAACAGCACACTTATTGAAGCTGCTCGGGGTTGTAGGTAACACCCGTACCTTCCTCAGTCGCCTGAGGAAGGAGAGACATAGGTGGCCCACAACTTTAAAGTCAACAGTGAGGGTGACCCCATGGAACCTAAACCTGCTGACCTGCTCCACAACATCTCCTCCAATATAAATGGGGGTATGTTCTGTCATCTTCACCACCGCCCCACTCTGACTATGTTAAAAATTAGATCCCAACACCAAAAAGGTTGACAAACATCAGACATTACCATGCATTTTCCAGCATTCTGCAAGTGGTCCTCCTGAGAGGCAGCAGTCTGGCCACTAATTTCTCAAAATGTCTCAAAAGTGCTCTATGCATGATGTGGACGAATGACATTCCAAGGATGTTACATAGTCCGATAAGACGATGTCCATTAGATATTCACCTTCACAAATAGGCACCAGACAGATCTATCATGAAAGATACAATAGCTCAATAGGTAGGTGGATCTCCTTGACATATAGTGCCTCTAAAAAACCTTCACCCCCTTGTATATTTTCAAATTTTATTGAATCGCAGTGGCTTTAATTTGGCTTTGGGAGAGCTTTGTGCTATATCCTATACCAGTCAGCACAGGACACAGAGCAGGAACAAACCCTGGACAGGACACCAGTCCATCACAGGGTGACCACACACACACACTCACACATTAGGGCCAATTTAGCATCGCCAATCCACCTAACCTGCATGTCATTGAACTGTGGAAGGAAATCCACAGAGACATGGGGAGATCATGCAAGCTCAATGCAGGGGGGACCAGGGTTGTCAACCTTGTTCTCCATACTGTGAGGCAGAAGTACCACCATGCAGCTGGAGAATATTTGTTTCCGAGCAAAACAACAACCCCAAGCATGAAGCTAAAGCTACACAGTGATGACTTCAAAATACCATTGTGAATATCCTGGAGTGTTTAAGTCAGAGTCCAGATCTCATTTGTGATGGCCAGTCACATACAGCCGCTGAGGTACATGTGAGCGCCTCCTGCTGTACTGCGTGCCTTGCGCTGCTGTGTCGGGTTGGGCCACAATAATTATTTAATTTAGGCTCTCCTGCCATCAGACAGCTATGAGTCCCATCTGGGATGCCAATTGTGATGGCCGGGCGAGTACAGCTGCCCTAACTCTGACACAGACAGGCAGGACACAGGTTTAGCGCACAATACACACTTTTATTTGCAGTCGGGGAGTGCTTTTCTCTGCTCTCCAGAGCACAACACAGTACACAAAGCTCCAACAAAGTCCCTTCTCTCAGCCAGTCCCCCGACATAGGCTTTGTCCTTCCTCCTCCTGACTCTGGACCCTTTTTATAGAGCACCCAGAAGGACTCCAGGTGCCTAACGAGCTTCTTCCAGCAGCACTTCCAGGTATGGCAGAAGTACTGCTACATAGGGCCCCGAAAAATGCCCATGCGCCCCTGGCGGTGGCCACACGCTCTAACAGGGTTGCGCTTCTATGCTCTCGACCCGTGGCCCCAATAGAAACCAAGGGGCTGACCTTTGTTGGTCCAGGGAAATTCTCTATAATCAGGGCGTCCTGGCCTAGTAAAGGCCCCGACTGTCCACCACACAATCCAATTGAGAACTTATGGCTGGACTTGAAAAAGTCTGTTTGTTCAATGATCAACATGACACCAGACAGGGCCTGAGCAGTTTTACAAAGAAGAATGAAAAAAAATGGTAGCTGTGCAAAGCTGATCAAAAGAGAGACCTGTGCACATAGACTGATGGCAATCATGGCTGCCAAAGGTGCATCAACTACAGTAAATACTGATTTCAATACTTATACGACCTGTCATTTGTGTTTTATATTTGTAATTTATTTATTCCACTTTGCAGGGATTCATTTTCATGTTGACACTAAAGAGTTTTTCTGTTCAGTGGTGTCAGAAGGGCCAAGTCCACTGTCAATGCTTTCTATCGGGACTGTGTCTTTGACCTGTCCCTAAAGGGCATGTCACATTACATGACATTTCCAGAGATTGTTAGTCACAGCCTTCATTTACATAATTTTAGTGGGTCGGAGGCAGTTGTCGGGTCGCTCCTATGAATGCCAGTCGCATAAAGTGACATGCTCAGGGTCCGAAAAGTCTGTGACTCGTTTTTGTGATTGGTCATAGCTGTGCATGAGAATTAAAAATCAATGAATGCTCATCCCGAAGCGCAAGGCATATAAAGCAGTCTTAATGAGTAAGGAACATGGCGTTATGGCCCTCACAAACACTAGAGAGGCTCATTTGTCTGATGTTTCTTGTTTTACATATTACAAACAGAATGAAAAATAAATAAATAAAGAGAGTTGAGATTTTGGCTTTTAACCCTTCATACAGCACTGGCTCCATCTGGCAGAACATTATTGGTTGTTAAAGAAAGGGGCGATGCTGGAAGATCATCACACAGTTGCTGAAACATTAGAACAATTTAGACAAGAATAGGCCAACAAAGCTCACCAGTCCTATCAACTTAATTCTGTTAAAAAAACATCAAGTCAAGTTTGGAAAAGTCTTACTGTCTACCACGCTACTTGGTAGCTTATTCCAAGTGTCTGTAGTTCTATGTGTTGTCACACACGTGCTATTGGGAGACATCTGAAAGGCCTTACGAATAGTACTGCCACGCCAGGCCAGGGGGTGGTGAGCTGCACTAACTCTCTTTCTCAATCTTCCATCCATGGGAACTCTCGCCAGGTCCCGGCACCAGTGATGATGTCACTTCCGGCTCAATGACATCACTTCTGGTCCCGGGCTTTAAGCCGCCATCTTAACCTGTTATATTCAGTTCTGTTGTGGACTCGAAGCTGTGATCATCTCGATCAATTTAAAACCCGTTTGCAGCCAAGGCATAATATACGAGTGGCTGCCCCAAACCTTTTATGTCTATGGTCTGGTTTTGTGACAAAATGTTTGTACGAAATTTACTCTTCACAAGTTTCCATCTGTTCCCCTGTGTTCTTGATGAACTCATTTTAAAATAACAGTCTTGAACCACTGGACTAATTCCCTTCATACAAGGGAAAAAGTGACATGCCCAGCGATTTTTCAGTCACGCAAACTGACAAAGTCAAGCAGCTGTAGTCTGACTAGAAGATGTGTAATATGACTTCAGCTTAACAGGCACAAAAGGTGACCATACATCATTGGAAATTGAGCGTAATGTGGACGGAACAATTGAAAGAAGGAGTGTAGTGTGATCAAAGAATAATGGCAAAGGTTAAAGGTAACAATTTTAAGACACTGGTAAGACCAGCAAATGACGTGTGGAGGTGAGACGAGGGCAGTAAAGGGAGAGCAGAAGAAGTAATTAGATGTGGTAGAAACGAGAACATTGAGATGAATGGGTGGAGTTACAAAAAAAAAGGCAGAATAAGAAATGAGACAAACAGAGGTACAACAAAAGTGGGTGAGATATCTAAGAAAGTACAGGAATGAAGGTTGAAGTGGTATGGTAATGAGGACAGGCAATGAATATGTGGGCAAAAGAGTGATGGGAGCGGAAGTCCAGGGGAAAAGAAAGCAAGGAAGTCCAAAGTGGAGGTGGATAGAATAAGTAAAAGAAGATCTGAAGGAAAAGGGTCTGACTGAGGAGGAGGTGCAGGATCGAGCTGTATGGAGAAGGTTGATCAAGCACATCAACCCCACATAGAAGTGGGAAAAGGTGAAGAGGAAATAGAAGATGAAGAAGATACAGCAATATGACACGTTACCTGCTGTCCATCTGCACTGCCATTTTACAATGTTATGATTCCACATTCCATGATGGCCGTCTGTGTTGATGTTATATCTCTGGATGCTTGACTTTCTGGAAGGTAATGTTACTTACACTAATCACTGATTCCACATAATTCATTTCAAACCTTTAAATTTTGCCACAGAGACTACATATTTAAATTGGGTAGGCACCGTTAAATGAGTCTTTAGGATAGTTGTGTTTTATATACAGCTAGCTGTTTGCACACTACTTGTCAGGTAACTGAATAATTTAAAAATATTTGCTATCTCTTGCCCCCTACATGTACCTTCTGCGCCTTTCCTCCAGATTTATGTGTGTGAATGTTTCTTCACCAGCATTCCCCCTATCAAGTTGTAACGACCGACCCCTTTTCCCAGACTGGCCACTACAGTAGCAAGTCTTTTGTTTCGGTTAGCCTGAAGACTCTCGAGACGATAATAAACCGTACTCCTTACAGATTGTCCAATCCTCCGACACGACGAAATAACAAGCAAATAGTAGACAGAAATGTAAAATCAAATGCGGATATATTGTAAGTGATAAATATATATACACACGAAGACAGAGGAATATTCAATAATACAGTATGTAAATGCACAGCAACCACCACTATCCCAATGACACCCGTGAATATTTATATATATATATATATATATATATATATATTATATACACGAGCGCACAGAGATTCAACAATAATATTACTTACAAAAACCCTTCCTTGCCCCTAAACAATAAACGAATTATCACAGCACATAAACACGAACACAGATTGATAATAAACAGCAGATGAAATGTATATGATAAGCGAGTCCCAAAGCGGATATTGACGACTGGCTGATGTGATACCTTCCTTCTTCCCGACAATACAAAAATGACCTCACTGTATATGTCCTCAGCAATGGTTGGTGTGAATCCAGACCCTGGGGTTCTTTGCACAGGTTGCCATAAATGTTGATCCAGATCTTAAAAAAAGCAAGTAATGGAATGGCATAATACACGGGATGATGGTTGGAAATACTGGACTGTGAATAATGGCTTCTTCCTTCTCATGATCTTCATTCTCTTTCTCTCTCCCCTCTTTCCTTTACGGTCTTCTAGTTTAGTTCCGTCTCTGGGTTGCGGTCTTCCTTCATTATCCTTCCCCTTTTATCTTACGGGGACAACATTGACTTAAACACACATATAGCATAACAAATGGGACAACGAAAACAAAACACACACAATACAGACAAAAAACAAATACTCATGACTATGTAGCCCCACTACAAAGTGTGTTCCTGTAATGCCTGCTTCTCAGACTCTGTCGTTATGTTCGAGTCGCCTTTCTCGCCTCCTGTCCACTTTCATACTTCACATTTTTGAAGGAAACTCTCTCAGCATGCTTCTTACACCACTACTAACTTGTCTTCTCCTGTGTGTGCTCCTGTAAAAGCTGATTCTCAGATTTTTTTTGAGGTTTTATACTTTCCATCTTTGAAGGTGACTGTCTCCGCGTACTTTATACACTTTTACTAATGTTTCTTCACCAGCGCTCCCACGTGTTCCTGTAAAGCCTCAGACTCTGTCATTATTTTCATGGAGCCTTCGTCACCTCCTGTCTTCTTTTATACTTGCCGTCATTGAAGGCAACTCTCGCAGCGTGTCTCCTACACCTTTACTCTTCTCCATGCATCTCACACTCACACTTCTTCTTTCATTGTGTCACCAAAGCCAAACTGACCAGTCAGATTGCTATGAGGGACTGGACACACAGAGACCTCAGTGTTTTATTATATAGTAGATAGACTCGCTGTGTTACCCATCTAAGACAGGTTGAAATCTAAGTAATTAACATAGACCTCAGCGTTAATGTTTGCAGTGCACCATTCCATGCATATGTCCCTGTTATATGCCATTTGGCATGGGATTTGTAAAAACAGTGTTAATGTTTGTGATGAACCATGTGTTGGAATGACAAATGCAATGCATTTTATTACTACAAATGTTTTTGATGCACCATCTGTTGGAATAACAGCGACACAGCAACCAGGCAGACACACAGGTACACTGACACACAGACACTTATCCTATTATTAAGGAGGACTAGCTGTGCTACCCGTCTAAGAAAGGTCAAAATCCAAGTAATCAATGTAGACCTCAGTGTTAACGTTTTCCATGTACAATGTAATGCATTTGTCTCTGTAATATGGCATTTGTATGGAATTCTTAAAAGCAGTATTAATATTTATGACCATCCGTTGGAATGAAAAATGCAGTGCATTTTATTACTACAAATGTTTGTGATGCGCCATCTGTTGGAATGACAGAGACACAACAACAGGAAGGCCACACAGGTACACAGACACTTGTCCTTTTATTAAGGAGGACTAGCTGTGCTACCCGGCTAAGATGGGTTGAAATGTAAATAATCAATTTAAATCTCAGTTTTTACTTGCCCTGTTTGAAGGTGGCTTTCTCAGAGTGCCTCATACTTCTTTAATCTTTCTCGTACATCTCACACTCGCTCTTTCACTTTTGTCCTGTCACCAAAGCCAAACTGACCAATCGCACCAAAGCAAACCTGACCAATCAGATTGCTGTGAGGGACTGGACACACAGACCTTAGTGTTTTATTATACAATAGATAGACAAGCTGTTTTACCCATCTGTGCTACACCATCTAAGACGGGTTGAAATCGAAATAATCAATGTGTAGCATTGCCACATAAATTTGTGTCTGGTTTGTCTTTTGTCTCTCTGTGTGAATCATGTTTCCATCTGAACACACTGTAGTATAAGATGGGTGGGTTGGATAGGGAGGAACTTTGTGAGGTGCGTGGATGTCGTTGCGATTTCTGGGAGTGCCATGGAAATGGACGCACTAATGAAAAGGAGCGTGAAAAGGCAGGAAGAGAAGGAAAAAAAGACAGCCCGAGTTTTATGGCGGAGGGAAAAGACATGACCCATCTGAGTCCAGGATAAAAGATTGTTTCTCAGGGAGCACCATAAGTCCAATGCAGTTTGGGGTGGCCACCTCAAAGATTCCGGAAGTGGATTAGACAGTGAATGGGATCAGAATCAGTGTGAGCCATAAATCTTTTATTCTGGGATTGGAGTGTCTAAGAAACTGAATTATTGGGAAATATGATAATCGGATAAAAAAAGACTAAATTGAATGGACATTGTGGAATATTCTTGGGGTACATGATTTTATGACATTTGTTTACCGTATGGGTGGCACGGTGACGCAGTGGGTAGCGCTGCTGCCTCGCAGTTAGGAGACCTGGGTTCGCTTCCCGGGTCCTCCCTGCGTGGAGTTTGCATGTTCTTCACATGTTTGCGTGGGTTTCTTCCGGGTACTCCGGTTTCCTCCCACAGTCCAAAGACATGCAGGTTATGTGCATTGGCGATTCTAAATTGTCCCTAGTGTGTGCTTGGTGTGTGTGTGTGTGCCCTGTGGTGGGCTGGCGCCCAGCCTGGTGTTTGTTTCCTGCCTTGTGCCCTGTGTTGGCTGGGATTGGCTCCAGCGGACCCCTGTGACCCTGTGTTAGGATATAGCGGGTTGGATAATGGATGGATGGATGTTTAATTGGAAGAGGGTGGGTGGTTTTACAAAATTGGTTGATATACGGGGGAGTTTGTGGGATTGTAGATAAGGTATTAATTACATTTTTTTTGTAAAAATCACTTTTATTAGAGGAAGTCATTTTTTTCTGCCGTGGGAAGGGGTCTGAAGACAGTTTAGGGTTGACATGTAATCATTAGTACAATTTTGGTGAAGTGTAGCGGATACAATCCCTACAAATGTTGACCTCAGAGTTAACATTTGCAGTGCACCATGCAATTCCTGTCCCTCTGTTATGTGCCATTTGTAATGTAAAAGCAGTGTTAATGTTTATGATGTGCCATCTGTTGGAATGACAAATGCAATGCATCTTATTACTAAAACTGTTTGTGATGCACCATCTGTTGGAATAGCAGAGACATAGCAACCAGACACACACATAGACCCTTTATTAAGGGTAGATGTTGATGTTTTGTATTGAAGTGCTGCTGTTTTATTTCCAAATGATTCAAAGAAATTTCACAGTTCAGAGCAATAATCTGACTATGCCATTTGATTAAAAATAGACTCAAAGTAATGATGCAAATTATGCCACACTCTCTCTGTCTCTCTGGTATTTTATGAAAGAGTAACTGTTTATAATTTCAGTCATTTTGCAGAGAAAGACTTTTGGTGTGACTCACAGTAAACAGCAATGCTCCCCATTAAGGGTGGGGGGGCTGGGGGGCTCCACTCTTTAGAGAATCAGGCATCACAGTCAGGCAGTGCATTACAGCTACAAAAAGACATGGAGGAAAAGAAAGTGACCACGTAAAGGTAAATGACCTCTATTTTCTGCACCAAGGCGATAAAGTTGTCGAAGTGATAAACCCATTAGTTATGTTCAGAGGATTTACCTTATCTGTTCCACATGCGCTCCAAGGTTTGTCAGCACAATCATTTAAAATAAGACATTTTAATGAGAATATCACTTCTGGACACACACCGTCTGGGTCTCCCCAACAAGCATACGCTGGCCTTAGACATTTCTACCATTTAGTGTCGGGATTATTCCATAGACTGTCCTGAGGGTAAATGACTAAGTTAACTATAATTGCTTTGGCAATTGCTTTGCAGGCATAGGGGAGATAAAACAAATCACCCTTTGATGAAAAACTGATTTTTGAAGGATATGTCACTTGACCTTTAACTAATGCAGGGACTTTAAATGTATCAGCTAATTTAAGTCATGACAAAAGAAATAAGATGACTCAAGCGAGGTCAAAAGGCCAGCCCTGCAATACTTGCCTGTTTGGATCTCAGCATATTCTTTCATATCATTTCCGCTTAAGATGAAGATCAGCTACTGATTAGTAATATTTGTTGAATGCAGTTCTTTAAGCAGTACATTTAAAGATAACAATGCCACCTAAAAACTGCAGGGACAGGGCAATCGCGGAGCATGAGGGATGAGTCAACAGCGGCATTCAGTCAAGAGTCTGTAGCTTGGTAAAAAAATAAAATAATCTTTGAACAAAAAAAGTGCAGAAATAGTTTTTAAACACTTTCCTGTCATATTTTATAGACATTGTTAAAATATATATTGTTGAAATAATCTAACAGTTCATTAATTTATTAACTAAGTACATTTGAGGGAAGGCACTGGTGTCTGGTGTAACATTCATGCTTTACACAGTGCCTATTAAAAGTACTTGCATATAAGTTGGGTCTTGAAACCCAAAAAATCGATCACAAAATCAGACCCTGACTTATACGCTCATTCAAAATCTTTTTTTTTTTTTTACATCTTTTTGCTTCCACCAATCTCACATCAGTTTCTCAGACACATCGAATTTTGTTGCAGCAGCGCAGTTACCAATTTCTTTCGCCACTTCAACGACTTTTAATTTAAAACCAGCTTTATATTTTCTTCTGATCGAACGCTCCATCGCAGATACGGGATGCTCTTACGATAAAGGTGTATGAAGTTGTGAGAAACAAAAAACACAAAACAGTGCAAACGTCACTTCGGAATAGTTCAGGTATTACCGTTTGGTCACGTAGGCACTATACATAATAAAAAAAAGGCAGTGTGCTTCATGGTTACTCTCTCAGGTGGGCGTTAGCATATCATAATCTCTTGGACCAATAGTGTGAGTTTTCCACATTCGACTTATATGACCGACATTATAAAATACTGAAAATTATACGGTAAAATCCGCGGAAGAACGTAACCACAAGTATATACGGTATTCACATCCTTCAATGTTTTCAGAATTTATTCTTATACAACATTAACCTCCTTGGCGTTGACCCCAAGCCTCTCTTGGGTACGGAATTCTGCTTAGAAATGTCTCGAGTTAAGCTGTTATTATCCAGTGTACAGTGTTAAGCTCGAAAATACCCTTGGGACAGTGTTCTGCATCCATCAAGGGTATAAAATAACATCATGCGGCAAAACAAATCATGAATATTCATGAGTGGGGCGGAGCCTTCAACCAAACACAAAGGTATGAAAACGAGAAACTGTAAAGCCAGTTTTAGAACAAACTGAAACAGAACAATTAATTCAAGCGATAGTGATGAGAGTGTGACTTGGTCATCAGACGTTGACACGGATAGTGGATGCATGGCACTGTACGACCGAAAAGCTGTGATGTGCCTGAAGGTTCACCATGGTGCTAGTAGGTGGGTGGCAAAATGATCAAGTGAAAGGATGAGAAAGACAGTAGAACCCTAAGCACTGCTCACAGTGCAAAAGCTGTTAATGTTTGTGTCAGAGGAAATGTGGAAGTCACTAAGACTGGTGCTGTGGTAGCCTACAATAACAAGGGGCATGTTGATCGAGAAAATCAAACATTGACATTCCATCCTCTCATGCAGAAGAAACAGATAAAATATTATAAGAAAAGTGTGCAAAGAAACATGCGTCTACTGTCCCAATTGTGATGTTGAACTGTGCGTTGGTGACTGCTTCAAAACGTATCACACGAAGGACGTGTAGTACATCTTCATCAGTACAGAGGTGGACACATGACATTCCTTTTCTACTGCATTCATGTTGACGTTTTGTTTTTTCAATTTTTGTGTTACGTGTAATAACATTGTATCTTGTTGAAAAAAAAAATCAAAGTTTTTGGCTCAATTTTCCAGGGGTGAATATAACACCGAGGAGGTTAAATCATAGTGGATTTAATTTGTCATTTTTGACACTGAACTAACTGCCTTGCACCCTGTGTTGGTTGGGATTGGCTCCAGCAGACCCCCGTGACCCTGTAGTTAGAATATAGCGGGTTGGATAATGGATGGATGGATTGACACTGAACTGAAAAAGACTCTTTAACTAGAATTACCAAAACCTATGAAAAAACTGTCACCTTAAATCCATTTGCACCTCTCTGTCAGCGTCTTTTGTGTTATAAATGTGTTGATCAGCACAAGCAGCAAGCAGCCTGCTATCCCATCCTTCAACCAACACAGAAAGGGCACAAAGTTTTCCCAGCTCAAGTCTGTTTACATGCATGTGAGTTGCTGGGAGTTGTAGAGGGTAAATACTATATCTTATTTGGAATGCATGCATTTCATGTGTGTTCCGGTGGTGTAGCAGGTCCACAGCGCACGACAAAAGGTCCATTTTTAAATAAGTAATCACCGCGCTCGCGGCTTAGTGTGGGGCTGTGGTAGTGTGGCTGAATTGGAGAAACTGTCCATATCTGTGATTGTTCCTGGGGCCACTGATTTGCCACAGCTGCCATGCCCTCTTGAGACATAGAAGCGCGAGTCAGATAGAGGAGGAGGAAAAAGAAAGAACGGACAGGAGGTTGCAGGAGGAAAAAGCAGGAAGCAGTGGGGAGAGAGAGAAAGCCGGTGCGGGGGAGCAAGTGAGTGAAGGCTCGCATGCAGCTGTGTAGGCAGCCTGGGTGTTTGGCTGACACCCGGGGAGTTGTAGTTGTGGTCGCTCCCGCAGAGTTTGTTTTTATGAAGGACAGGAGTAACTGGAAGGCGGATGACTCTCCACGTAAGGCTGTGGAAGGCAGTGGGAGTCGGGACTTGAGACGTGGTGTCCCCAGCATGGGAGCCCTGGTTGTTGGGGTATCCCAAGTCGCTGTTCATGGAGCCTACCGGAGCCAGGGATCGGTAAGGCGACAGACCAGTCGGGCGGAGAAAAGGTTCAGCTGCTGAGAGGGCGACTCCCCTGTTGAGAAGCCCAGACGGGAGGAGCAGGGGAGCTACAGGTACAGAAGTCACCGGGCTTGTTTTTTAAAAGACTGTTTTCCTGCATTGTGTTTTAACCTCGTTGTTTTAAAAGATTGTTTTTTTCTAATGGATTTTAACCTCCACTTTGCACAATTGATTTTATGGATTATTTATTTATTGGAACTTTGGACACTGCACTGTTTGAACATTATTTTGTTGATTGTTTTAATAAAAGCACTTTGCACTTTTTCACCATTCCCTTGCTATGTTGTTGCCTCACTGCTCAGCTCATCGGTGACATTACTGACGGTGACGGGTTCAAGAGCTCCCAGACAGAAGATGGGAGCATGCAATGAACCCACATCATCGCAGTTCTGTGTCTACAACAATCTATGTAAACACATCGTTAAAACAGAAACGTTTTTCATGGATTTAGTAATAATTGACAAAATGTAGACATGAAGTGTATAATGTGTGAAGTTCAAATTTCAAATAAACACAAATTTCACAAAAGGTACAAGTATACAAAACAAGTGCGCTTTTATTCAAGAATATAACCGTAGAAAAAGAACTTGCATTAGGGTGTGATATTGACACGATCATAATACGACCACTTTGATGGTGTAATGGGAAGAACTGCTGACTCGTAATCAAGACGTTCGCAGTTTGATCCCAGACGCCTCCGTTTTGAGAAGTGAGCTGCTCTTATTCTTACTATTATACAATAAAAACATACATTTGATTTGAGTCTGTTCTCTTTCCCCAATGCAGAACCCTCGTCATCATCCGAGTTCACCTCTGTTATAGCACGTCTTTATGTGAAAACAGCAGTGTCAGATCAGGGCGAGCGTGAACGCAACTGAGAGAATAAAACTGAGTGAAAAAAAAATGCTAACCTTTACAAGTACCATAAATTTACACCGGCTGTTACAGACTCAAATCAAATATATGTTTTTATTCTATAATAGTAAGAATAAGAGCAGCTTACTTCTCAAAATGGAGGGATTTAAAATGGGCCGGGATTACAAGTTTTTTTCATAGGCTTTGGCAATTCTACTGTTAATGTCAAAGTGGAAACAGATCTCTGTAAAATACTCTAAATTGATTGCAAATATAAAACACAAAATAACTGATAACACAAGTATTTACATCAGTATGTAGTAAATGGCAGCCTTGACAGTTGGTGAGTTGGTGTACACAGGTCAGCACTGCTCATCTGTACCGCTATTTTTATGAAATTCTTCTTCGTTACAAAACTGCAGGCACCAGTATCTTGTGGACTGCATCAGGTTTTCCTTCAGAATTCTCCCATATTTTGCTCATTCCTTTTCCCTTCTTACTCACAGTCCTGGGCCTGCTGCAGAGGAGCATCACCCCAGCCTTGTACCGATCCCTGAACAATACAAGTATAAATAAAGAGAACGGGTGACCAACAGTACTTCCCTACTGACCTCACAACATACTCTCCATACCGCACACGCTGTAAGTACAAAAAAGTTGATTTTTATATATTTGAATTGGAAGAATAAAAATTAGACATCACACAGTATAATAAATACCCCTCAAGCAACCTCCCCAGTACCTAACATGTTGGTTAAAACCACAAAAGTACAGTACACAATCAAAATCAAACAACACGTACTGAAATAATGGAAATTAATTAGGAAAAAGCCCAATAAGTCCACAGATAAACAGAATTATTGGAAAGGCATATGTATGGGATAGCAGAGATGTCTATGCAGAAGGGTGGCATTTGTGGTCGTCTGAGGGACTGACAGGCTGATACCCCAACAAATTTTTAGGCCGCCAACCCGCCTATCTCCATTTACTTAAAGGCTTTTACGAAAACAACACTTGATCACTTTTCAACATCCCCCTTGTTTCATGTGTGTTTTGTCCTCATCTGCCTCACTCATCCGGTTACATTATCGGCAGTGTCAGGTTTAAGAGGCTCCCAAAAATGAAGAGGGAGCATGGAGCCAACTTGCACCGTCAAAAATACTAGTGAAATTTTCAAGATACTATTTTTGATGGCAAAAATACAAATCCAATTCAAAAGCTTTTTATTAAAAGTACCTCCATTATCCAAGTGAACAACAGTTCACTATTGACCCTGTGTTCGGATTCAGCGGGTTGGAAAATGGATGGATGGATGGATGATTTTGGCTGTGGGTCCAAAGCATCACATATCTTGAGCACAAAAAAAGCAAGAAGAACCACATTTTGTATTATTTTACACAGCACAGTATGTTCATTCACTCATTCATTTATTCATTCATTCATTCATTGATTTTCCACCTCTTATCTGAAGCATTGAGGCACATACGTCCCTTTTCCTAGCCACAATTGCTAACACATTCTATGTGATCCCAAGGAGCTCCCATGCCATTTGGGAGATATAATCCTCCCAGTGAACCCTGGGTCTTCCCCGGGGTCTCCTCTCAACTGATTGCACCTCTAAAACTTCCACAGGGAGGCACCTGTATCAGCTCAGATTGACACAGAGGGTCTGCATCTTCTCACCCTAAAACTCTAAGAGAGAGCCCAGACACTCTGCAGAGAAAGCTCATTTTGGCCACATGTACCCGTAATCTCAATCTTTCAGTCGTTACCCAAAGCTGATGGCCATAGGTGAGGGTAGGGACGTAGATCGACTGGTAAATTGAGAACTTCAGCTTCTGCCTCTGCTCCTTCTTCACCCCTAGAGATCAGTATGGCGACCTCATAGCTGTACTCACCACCCTGTTCCATCTGTTGATCTCACCATCTCTTTTCCCCTCACTCACTCATGAATAAGACCCAGAGGTACTTAAACCCCGCTACTTGAGGCAGTAACTCCTACCACTCACACAAGTCAGTCCAGCTTTTTCCTACTCAGATTTTAAGGTGCTAATCCTCATCCCTGCCACCTTACACTCGGTTGCAAGCCGTCCCAAAGCGTGCTGGAGTTCAAAGCCCGATAAGGCCTGATCTGAAGCACAGTATGTGATATTCACAATTGTACTCCAAGAATCGAAGAAGACAGCCATTTATGATGCTGCGAGTAACTTGCCAGAATTCAGCTCACTGCATTACTCACTCATACAAATGTTTTTCATTGAACTGTCTATGGAGTTATACACACTTTCTTATAAATATAAAAAAATATAATCATAATTTAATAATTATGCATTGGAAAAGGTATAAACCCAAGGAAGGTTAAGCCAACATGCTACAAAAACATTGTGGTCTGGGACCAATCTAAAATCACCAGAAATATATATGCATATAAAAAAAAAACCAAATGCTCTGATTCTTCAGAAGTTATTTACTGGTAACTAACGCAGATCTCCATCTGCTTGGATTTGCTTCCAACATCATTGTGTTTGGGTTCTGAAGTTAATTAGTTTTCAGTTGCATGGAATGTGCCTTGGCCCATGTTTAATCAATTAGATAAAATTATCCAGTTGCATTCCAAAAGTCCGTTGGAAAATGGGAGAACACATCAGAAGCGAGCCAGTGTCTGTGGAATGTCATCAAACTACCACCCAACGCACTGAAAAAGGATCTCCTTACAAGAGCTGCTAGCCATACGCCGTAGTCACAGGTCACCGGAGAAAGACAGTCACAGCCTTTCTTTCTGAAGCGTTTCCCCATGTCAAGGTCAAAGCAAAATTACTAAAAACACAACGTAAATTGAGAGCTGACGATGTCAGCACCTACGTCCTCTAATGATAGGCTGTTCTGCTTACTAGAAAATGATTGTCTGTGATGGAGGTAACTGGATCTGTCAGCATAGTAACCCCAAAGTAATGGCTTGGTGTTTCACTAGTGACACTTTTATTGATAAGTTATAGAGACACATTATATGAAGTCAGTCAGTCAGTCATTGTCCATCCCGCTATATCCTAACACAGGGTCATGGGGGTCTGCTGGAGCCAATCCCAGCAAGCACAGGGTGCAAGGCAGGAACAAACCACGGGCAGGGTGCCAGCCCACCACACGGCACACATACCCACACTAGGGAAAATTTTGGATCGCCAATGCATCTAACCTGCATGTCATTGGACTGTGGGAGGAAACTGGACCACCCGGAGTAAACCCAAGCATACACAGGGAGAACATGCAAACTCCACGCAGGGAGGACCCGGGAAGTGAACTCAGGTCTCTTACCCAGCGCTACCCACTGCACCACTGTGCCGCCCTATTATATGATGTTTAACTAATTATTAGTTTATGTACATTCAAACAGCTATCTGTGTCTTTAAATGTATATAATAACTTCATGAATGAGTAACTAACAAGCATTATATAATTTTACTTTACATCTTCTTCACAGATCATCTATTTATTAGTTTTTTTTTACCTAACTGAAATATAAAACTACTCATCTGTTGGGAGTTATTAATACAACTCATGAAGCTAAGCTTATTATAAAGTGTTACACATTTTTTTTACTTGTCACACCAGGACAATACTCACTTCTGTATTAAATTCCCTGCCAGGATGGACCCCCTGCTCTCTTTCCTGGACAGAAGGTCATCCTAAAGGAAGGTCAACGAGGGATCTGAGATATTCCAAGGATGTGGACCCTGAAGGACGTTTCTGTAGCTGCTACACCGGTACCTGGAGTCCCATCAGCCATAGAGGAACACAGTGGTAGAGCCTAGGAGGCTGGAAGGACAGGACAGTGGTATGGGACTGACTGCCATGGGCGGAGAGCCACACTCCCATTCACTAATTGGCAACATCCCATCTGGCAAACCTCAGTATGAATAACCTGCATGGCAACATGGCAGTTGTGGTCCTGTGCGGCTACCCTGCCGGGTTCTTTGGGGACACCATCAGATATCAAATGAACCATGACTGGTCTGGTCCCACCTGACCTGGGAGTAATTCCTAGAGGCAACAGATTGGGCACTGGGATTGGGCACAAGTACTCCTGGGTGTGGAGTTAATAGAGAGCCCTCTACTTGGCCCAGCGAGTCGGAGTCGAGAAAGGAGACGGACACCATTCACCTGGGTGGACTGGAGAAGATCAGAGAGAATAAAGGACTGAAGAAGGTGCCATGCTCTACTGTCGGGTGTTGGAACCCTTTTATGGTAGTGTGGGGAAGAAACCTGTCCGAGGTACACTGTGGCGGTTAAATAAAAGGACTGGATTTGATGCCATGACTGTGTATGTGGTAGGGAGCTGGTATGCCCCCCTAGTGCCACCCCCTATACAATCATATGAAAAAGTTTGGGAACCTCTCTCAGCCTGCATAATAATCTACTCTACTTTCAACATAACAGTGGTATGTCTTTCATTTCCTAGAAACATCTGAGTCCTGGGGTGTTTTTCGAACAAAGATTTTTAGTGAAGCAGTATTTAGTTGTATGAAATTAATTCAAATATGAAAATCTGGCTGTGCAAAAATGTGGGTCCCCTTGTAATGTTGCTGATTTGAATGCCTGTCACTGCTCAATGCTGATTACTTGCAACACCAAATTGGTTGGATTAGCTCATTAAGCCTTGAACTTCATAGACAGGTGTGTCCAGTCATGAGAAAAGGTACTTAAGGTGGTCAATTGCAAGTTATGCTTCCCTTTGACTCTCCTCTGAAGAGTGACAGACAGCATGGGATCCTCAAAGCAACTCTCAAATGATCTAAAAACAAAGATTGTTGAGTCTCATGGTTTAGGGGAAGGCTACAAAAAGCTATCTCAGAGGTTTAAACTGTCAGTTTCAACTGTAAGGAATGTAATCAGGAAATGGAAGGCCACAGGCACAGTTGCTGTTAAACCCAAGTCTGGCAGGCCAAGAAAAATACAGGAGCGGCATATGCGCAGGATTGTGAGAATGGGTACAGACAACTCACAGACTACCTCCAAAGACCAGAAAGAACATCTTGCTCCAGATGGTGTATCCATAAATCATTCTACAATTCAGTGCAATTTGCACAAAGAAAATCTGTATGGCAGGGTGATGAGAAAGAAGCCCTTTCTGCACTCACGCCACAAACAGAGTCGCTTGTTGTATGCAAATGCTCATTTAGACAAGCCAGATTCATTTTGGAACAAAGTGCTTTGGACTGATGAGACAAAAATTGAGTTATTTGGTCATAATAACAAGCACTTTGCATGGCGGAAGAAGAACACCGCATTCCAAAAAACACCTGCTACCTACTGTCAAATTTGGTGGAGGTTCCATCATGCTGTGGGGCTGTGTAGCTAGTTCAGGGACTGGGGCCCTTGTTAAAGTCGAGAGTCGGATGAATTCAACCCAATATCAACAAATTCTTCATAATAATGTTCAAGCATCAGTCACAAAGTTGAAGTTACGCAGGAGTTGGATATTCCAACAACACAATGACCTAAAACACAGTTCGAAATCTACAATGGTATTTATGCAGAGGGAGAAGTACAATGTTCTGGAATGGCTGTCACAGTCACCTGACTTGAATATCATCGAAAATCTATGGGATGATTTGAAGCAGGCTGTCCATGCTGGGCAGCCATCAAATTGAACTGAACTGGAGAGATTATGTATGGAAGAATGGTCAGAAATACCTCCATCCAGAATCCAGACACTCATCAAAGTCTATAGGAGGTGTCTAGAGGCTGTTAGATTTGAAAAGGAGGCTCAACTAAGTATTGATGTAATATCTCTGTTGGGGTGCCCACATTTTTGCACCTGTCTAATTTTGTTATGATGCATATTGCATATTTTCTATTAATCCAATAAACTTAATGTCACTGCTGAAATACTGCTGTGTCCATAAGGCATGTCGTATATTAACAGGACGTTGCTACTTTGAAAGCTCAGCTAATGATAAACAAAAATCCAAAGAATTAAGAGGGGCTCCCAAACTTTTTCATATGACTGTATATAATAATTACTATGTCTAGGTGGTAGGGGTGTAATGGTACATAAAGGCCACTGTTTGGTTCACACTACTGTATGGACATCACAGTTCAGCACAATGAGGTTTAAGCAACATAAAATTTCTAAAGCATCAGGCTCAGTTTCTTTTCATTAATTTTGAACAGACCGCCGTAAAAGTTACCATCCGCCAACCTCTGAGGTGGTCTAGTTGATAGCCTACAGCCTGTAGTGTATTAAGCAGTAAATGCATGACACACACTTTTGCATGTATTTCTATGCATGGCAGATAAAAAAAAAACCAAAAGGCTATATTTTAGAAATTGAAACATCTCTTGTGTTATTCAAAGAAAACACCCTTACTAGTAGAGAGTGATTGAGATCTTAGGTAGATTTAGGCATCATTTTGTCAGCTGGCAACTTTGGTTACTTCTTCATAACAATAAGGATCTAAAAATATATTTGCAATGTAAACAGCAAACAGACTCACACTGAACATACAACGTTGAAGAGCTAGATTTTTCATTTCTCACTCAGAGCTAATAAACATGGCGGTCACTGTGAGATAGCCTTTGGTAGCATGAGCTGTTAATGCTACAGCAGATGCAATGGACAATTTGTGTACGATCACCGCTCATTTACGCTGGAAAAGTGTAGAGACCACTGATTGACTAATGTGCACACAGGACGGAATGTTGTAACGAGGCTCAAGCACTTTTAATACTTGAAGCTGGGGTCACAGCATATGGCCACTTAGCTGATAAAATGTAAATAGCATTTGCTTCCTTGACTTTTAGGCTGTGTATGCAGTTACATCGAGAAGTTGCTTAAAATCAGAGGGGATCAATGGTTGGACTCCTGTTTTTTTTTTTTTTTTTTTTGTGCCTAGCTCCAGTGGTAGGAACATCTGGGTGATGCCATCAAATATGCATTAGCACACCGTCCTCATCCAATCCACCGTTTGCGCTCCATTGTTATCGTATTTCACTGTGAACCCAAAATGTTCCCACACAACTCATCTGTGGTGTTTACACTCTCCATAGTTTGACTGATTTTGTGAGCCACCAATCAGCTTGTGGCTAAACTTGCCAAAGGCTTACAGTTTTAGGTTTCAATGTGGAACTCATGCTTGTAAATTTGGTTCCACAATATGTTATTCAGTCTTCACACATTCACCGCAAATTCTCCGTATGACTGTTATGCCCGTAATGTGATGGTTCAGTTTGGTACGATTACACGTACCATTATAGCCCTACTAAGTACTGGATAATACTATCATTATATAATTAGTTTTCAATAACATGGAAAAATTAATATTTTACTTACTAGACCAGGCATCAAGAAGAAATGTATTCTTATTTTCCAAGCACCATATTAAAAATATGGTGGTGGTGTTTCTGTATAATAATTATTCAATCTACAAACTGGATAAAGCTACCAGTAAATAATCCGTTTGTAATAATATGAACTAATAATAATTTATTTGCTGGCATTAGATTAAACACTTTTTGACTACACTAACTTATATACTTCATGTTTTACAGTATAATAAATATTCTATTCAGGTACCGGACGCCATATGAGTACAGTTTACAATCAGTTATGGAATAATGTATTGTCA
>JANRMT010062806.1:109830859-109848439 GCA_026402145.1 Polypterus bichir lapradei | reverse complement strand
ATCTATCTATCTATCTATCTATCTATCTATCTATCTATCTATCTATCATACACATGTGCATAGGGGACAGCTGAAGGGCTCTGGTGACTGTAATTTCACCATCACACCAGGAGTTTGTGTTGTGTCTTACCTGGATCCAACTCTTCCTGCCAGGACTGAAAGCCAGAAGCTCTGCCATCTTTGGAAGTTCTGTTTGAACTCACATCTGCAGCGACAACTCTGCAATAATGGTGTTTTTTTTTGCATCCAGTTAATGGGATGGCTGTCTTAGCACCCCAACTCTTTATCTTTGTCATGTCTTCACTTTAATCTGTCTATCTATCTATTCACTCCTGTAGAGCCAATAGGGATGCTTCAAGGACTTGGGAAGAACAAGCAGACTCCTCAAATACAGTAAATGGATTGAGATTCAAGTACAGAGCTCTGAACTGCAAGCATCAGTCCTAATGGTTGTGATTCTATGCTATCCTAATTATTCAAATTTATAATATTTTTGACATTTCTAATACATTTTTAATAATGTTTGTCAGATGTATTCTAAATGAACATGTTTTTCATTTATTTTCTCAGCTTGCAAAGTCTTAAGATAAAAGCATCTTGGTATACATGTTCAATATATAGAAATAAAAAATGTTTTTGTTCTTTGGATGATAGCAATTATAGAAAAAGGGATTTTCCAAAGTCATGTTAAAACCACAATAATATTATATATTAAATTACCTTCTGTCGAAGTATCATGAAAAGGGTGTTTCATGTTACTATGCAAGAATTTCTACATCCCCTTCTGTGTCTCTTATTTTTAATGAACATTCTTAATTAGTGTTTCACACTTTTTGCATGTAGGGTTTTAATTATATTTTCCACTTCTCATTTTAAAGCTTGCGTAACAGAGCCCACTTTCAAAGACTTTTAATTTCTACTTTTTCAACTCTCTGAAAGCTACCTCGAACCTTAAATATTTTACTGTAAAGCCTTTTAGAGTCAAAATGATCCTCTCACTAAGCTTAATAATCAATTAATAAAATTACAGTGGATTCAAAAAGTATTCAGACCCCTTCACTTTCGGCACACTTTATTGTGTTGTAAATTTTATTTTAAATGGAGACATTTGCCACTTTTGCTCAGTAATCTACACTCAATAACCCAAAATGTTTTCAGAAAATTTTGCAAATTTATTCAAAACCAAATACTAGAATCAATGTGGCTGTTGGTTCACACCTCTCGTGTTCGCCAAATCTCACTCCTTGTAACTTTTTTGTTTTTGAAATTTAACTTGAGGAAATCTAGCAAAATGCAGGATGCTCTAGACAGGGTAACAAAATATGAGTCCAGGAGATGTTTTTAGGAATAGAAGCAGCCCTGGGACAAGTGGATTGCACCTCAAGGAAGGTGACAAAAAGGGAATTGCTGTAAGTCTTACAATAAATTCACATGGGAAGACTGAACGGAAATTATAAAATTTAGGGCTTGCCTTCCTTGTTGCTCTTCATAATGAGAAAAGCACCTACTGTAATAGCCATATTTTGTTTGTAACAGTTCCAGAAATTTTGTGTCCCCCATCACACATATTTAGAGAAATGTAACGTCTGTCCAGAAAACTTCATACATAAATGGCAAGTGTTATGTATATGAAGTTGATTTCTACAAGTTATATTTAGTGCTAAGTTTATTGCTCGGGTGAAGTAGGGGATCGGGGCAAACTGAAATCCTACTTAGGGCCCCCTTAAGGGCCAGGGCCAGCCCTGAAATTGTGTAATGTAAGACCTTCCATGTTGAATCTTAAATTAGATGAAGCTAAAACATGAAGCAACAGTGGGCCTCCACGGTGAAACTTGACCACCCTTAAATTAGACAATGTGGAAGCATCCATCCATCCATTTTCCAACCTGCTGAATCTGAACACAGGGTCACGGGGGTCTGCTGGAGCCAATCCCAGCAGGAACTAATCCTAGGCATGGCGCCAACCCACCACAGGACACACACACACCCACACTAGGGACAATTTAGAATTGGCAATCCACCTAACCTGCATGTCTTTGGATTGTGGGAGGAAACCCACGCAGACACGGAGAGAACATGCAAACTCCATGCAAGGAGGACTCAGAAAGCGAACCCGGGTCTCCTTACTGCGAGGCAGCAGCACTACCACTGCGCCACTAAATGTGGAAGCAACAAATGTAAAATATATTTTACAAAATTTATTCAGCGATTGAAATAATTATTCTAACAGATACTCCGCATCTACAGTCTTTGAATTGTCCCTCATCAGAGAAGAAACTATAATAAATTAAACATTTTTGAATTAGATTTAAGTAGAGTGGTCAGGCTTGTCTTGAGTAAGGCGAGTTCATGATCCAAGATTGTTAGAAGCTGATTCAAGCACAATAAATTAAATTTGGAATTCACACGTAGTTGTACTGGCACGTATTGCATGGTCAATTCATTTTCTTTGACTTGACAAGCTGTTAGCGACTATAAAGAAAAGTCTAGTCCAGAAACATAAGATAAACAGATGATATGAGTAAGGCCTTTGCACAGGGAGACTGTACGGAATGCAGTAAAGACATTTAAAACCAGTGAAACCTGGCAGGCAATTGGTAGCTTTCCTGTGCAAAACCATTCAGGACCTACGCATTTCTTTTTGTTTTGCAGTGCTCATAGACAAGAGATTGGAATTTTACCAAGCACTACTTCATTTAAGAAAGTCTTTAGAGCTTGAAGAAACAACCATTAGTAAAAGCTAAATATGAGATATTTGGAATCAAGCAGAATTATGTTAAGAAAAGGCATGAAGAATTCCTGTAACCTGCAATAAACTCACATGGGAAGACTGAATGGAAATGATAAAATTTAGGGCTCCCTTTCTCTCCTTCCTTGTTGCTCCTTATAATGAGAAAAGCACCTACTGTAATAGCCATATTTATCTGTTTGTCTGTCTGCATGAAACAACACGTCTCCAGTGGACCAAATTTTGTTGATACTTAGCACAATTATCCTTTGGGGAAATTTGACAGAACAGTTTAATGTTCCTTCAGATATTTCAACTACAGCATGCTATGCACATTTTTGAATTTTCAAAATTTCCTATTAATAAGCATTGGCGAATTTTTGAAACAGAGACATTTTCAACTTCACATGTTTATTAGTTTATTGTTTCAGTTTTACCCTGGGAGCAGTTACTTTAATTTGTATATTTTTTATGTTTTTTTTTTCCTGTCACTTGTTTGACAGCCATTCCAGAATGCAAAGCAGTGAAACACCTGAAGTTTTACGTGAACAAGTGTTAACATATGTGAAAGGTACAATGCTAGATGTGTATTTATTTGTTCAACTCCACAGCAATGATATTCTGTATTTATTCAGTACAGTAGTATTGGTTACTTGTTCGTCACAACACAACGCAAGTCCCCTCCTTTACTGCAGGGGGAGCTCTCATTATATGCTAACAGTCTGGCTTCTGCCTCCACCCCATAAGAAATTTGACAAAAGAGAGGAGACCATTCAGTTCATGAAGCTTGTTTGTTTAGCTAATAGAAATTCTGTCCCCATACTTCATATAGATTCTTCTTAAAGTTTGTCGAGATTTGTACTTGAACTACATTGTTCAGTAGTTTGTTCCAGATTCTCATTACTCTTTGTGTAAAGAAATGTTTCCCAGCTTTAGTCCTAAATTCTCTCCCCCTTAAATTTCCACCTGTGTCCTTGAGTGTGTAATTCACCATTAAGTAGAAAGTCTTCTGCAGGATCTACTTCATCATTGCCTTTGGAAATTTTTGAAACCTAGATTAGGTTCCTCTGCACGAAACAAAATTCTCTGAATCTGTCAGAGTTGGACGTGTCCTTAAGTTCTGGGATACGC
The DNA here is from genome assembly GCA_026402145.1 of Polypterus bichir lapradei. Lineage (NCBI taxonomy): Eukaryota > Metazoa > Chordata > Cladistia > Polypteriformes > Polypteridae > Polypterus > Polypterus bichir. The sequence continues at coordinate 109,844,580 of JANRMT010062806.1, read as the reverse complement.
CTGGTTGCTGGTTGTTCTAATCTGCTCAGCTTCAAGGGCTGTTGTGTCTTTCTTGTAGTGTGCCATCACATGCTTGTCTCTATAGCTGTGCCGCATCTTGGGTAAATGTACTCACAGCAGCTCAGTTCTCCTTGAAAAACTCTTTGAAACCAAAGCAGGCAAGTAACATGACGTTGATGTCCATAAAACTAAACAAATAAATACTTCTCAACTTATTTAGAAATGTATCAAAGAATGGTTTGGTGACACTTTATGCTACAGTGACTAATCGTTTACTCCGTATTTTTGTTACACTAAAAAAACTGCCTCATGGACACATTATCTAAAGATTGCAATGATTCAATATTTCTCTGACACTGCAATTTATTGGCAGACTTCCACAATGATCTGCTGTCTATCATGTTTGAATTGTGATGCCTCGTGTGCCCGCAGCCTTTGTCCCAGGGCATCAATAGTCAAGACAGTGGATGAGCCACAGCGTGGGAATAAACAAGCAGAACTTACTTAATAAAAATAAGTAACAGTATATTCAAAACTTGGAAATATTAAAGTGCATTCCAAACTGATGTGCAAATCAATAGACCAATAAATAATCTATTAAATTGTGCCATAAAACTATCAGTGTCAAAATTATTCAAATAAAACGCAATAAATGTTAAAATCCAAATTGGAGAGGTAAAACCCATGAATTTCCTTCTTTCTCTTTCTCCGTCCTCATCAAGAACTGTGGGTATCCTGTGGACACAGCCCACCGCATCACTCTGATCCACCACCTTACCTGCTGACCCGGAGCTGCCACTTCTGTCCACCACATCAGGACCCCATCCTTTCACCTACTCCCGTGGCTATGCTCACCCTCTTGTCAACTTCACCTTACCAGCCCTCTGTCCCGTCATAAACTCATTAGCAGTACGGATGCTGTCCAATCTGTCCTCCTTGGTTGTCCATCTTCAATTATCGTTCGTGTTCTATTCTGTTCCATTTCATTTCATTATGTTTCGTTCCATATCATTCCATTCCTTCTTTCTATTCTTTCTTTTATTCACCAAAACCCTCTGATTGCTGGGCTTTTGACAACCGGAAATCATGAATTAATAATCACACATGCCTGCACGAGCGCACTATTACAAACTATTCATATTAATCACCCCACACTTGTATTACAACATGGATGCAGCCAACAATTTTAGCTTGAAATTTCAGCACAGATTTAAAAATTTTTGGAAAAATAAAATTTGAAAAGAATTATGTTTATTTAATTTGAACTACAATCAGCCACAGATGCTCTGCTTCCAACAACTAACAACAGCATGTGAATCTTTTAATCACTTGAGTTGGAATCTTCTGTCTATGAAGGCAATTGCAGCTGCATGAGATTGTAAAATGATATTAAAAACATTTTTTATGCACACCAGTGATACACATAATTCTGTTATTAATGATGTTTTTGAATATGACACTGTTATACAATAGACAAGACTATATTTGATGAAGTGATCAGAAAACGTAGAAATGCTCAAACTTGCTAACCAAGTCTCCGAACACTCCTGAATGTTATGCCATTTAAAAATATAACTTTGGCAGCAGTTCAGTACTTGGAGGTTTTGTCATTTTATTGGTGTTTACATTTTAAATTGTAAGAAGTAACAGAATCTCAATGTGTCGCTTTTAATATGGATGAGCTATTTGGCAATGTAAAGCCTATCAGGCTACACTCAACTGATCCTCTGTCTTCGTTACTACCGGTTAAGGGCTTTGGTTTATCCTGCCTTCTGCGCATATGATATACTATAAAATGAGGTCTGTGTGTTATATTATAATACTTTTTGTCATCCTTTAGAAAATCAGTTTTCTGCACAGTTTAGACGACTTAAAAAAGACCATCTGAGGAAAAATGCAAACTACTAGAAACCCAAACAACAGTCATTTCAAGCACAAAGGCTGGTACTGAAAAAATGTTAAAATAAATTAATATAGCAAGGTGAATCAGCTCCCCTTTATGAAAAAAACGGAGTAACTCAAAATTCCATCCTTCTGTTCCTACACTCAATTCTCAATTTCTAGGGCTGGAGATAATCAGCATGGAATACCTGGCAGGAGCCTACACTGGTTTCATGTCATTTTGTGTTTTATTTGACCTGAACTGTATCAATGCCTTAACAAGGTAGCAAGCATGTCCTGCACTTCTGTACTCAGTCAGGTACTATAGGTGTCAGTTATGGCTTCTAGCGGATGCTACTGAACTCAAAGGCTGCCTGTGAGGCAAAATTAAGCAACAGTAAAATGTATTCTTTACTAGTGTTGATCAACAAATTTCGCCAAAGTGTTATTTGTAGTGAATTAGGTGCGTTCACGTTTGCCCTAGTTTGTCAAATTATTTACTGATAATTCAGCTAGTTTATGAAAACTTTTTTCCCCAGCACCCCATAATGCTTTGCGAGGCCAGCATGCCATTCCACAGAGCTGTAACAGCTAATATTGGATGGGGCTGCCCCGGAGTATATAATGCTGACCATTTGCATTACAGACTCTGTAGTACTTAGTTAGTGGTAGAACAGATAAGTAAATATTGCTGGTTCTCAACATTTTACTTTTATTAAATATACACAGCATAAATAATAAGTTATCTCTGCTTGTCACCAGATGTGCAGATTGATCTTCGAGTTCCACGTTAGTATAAGAGAAGGAACTGCGTGCCCTACAAATCCATATTTAGCAACGTGGAGATAAAAAACAAACCTTGAAGGTGCCTGACATGCCTTCCACAAACACAGGAGACTCTATGAAATAATAATAATAGCGAAAGATTTATTAGTGTTTACAAGTGCAAAGTATCATCACGAACAGTTTGGAGAGCCTTCAGCGCAACTTCAAAAAACAGAAAGAGCCAGCAGCTTCAATCACAACAAGCCACACTAAATTTTTTTGCCTTTAAAAGACCTTTGTATTTTTTCTGACTTTTGACTATAATTTCAGCATTTCTGCATCGTTTTGACGCAATATATGATTGCGTGTCTCTGACTGCGTTCTTCCTTCTTTGCTGTCATGGAGGCACGGTGGTGCAGTGGTTCACACTGCTGCCGCACAGCTCAGATCACCTTTGTGCCCGTAATAATCTGTCCAGAGTAGTTGGCAGACACTTCCCTAGCCCTCAGGGACACTTTAAAGATGATTGCCAGTCATATCCAGTTCAGTTTATCCTTCCCCATTAACTTCAATGCAGTTCGGCGAGTTCGAAGGTATTTGCAAACACTTCCGTGATTTCTCCAAACTCCAGGCGAAACAAACACCTTGGAGTTCGCTCATCACTATTCTTTACACAAGAGATTTACTGGGTTGGTTATGTATGTAAGTATGTTCTGTAGCTTGGTGTACATTACTCACATTGCATCCTGTCTCATGGCTCAATGTAAAAGTCATGCAACGTGAGATCTGTACAAGTAAATGTATTATGCATCAGCACAGAAAAATTCATTTGCATTACTGTAAATCATCTTGGCTGCCTCCAACAATGCATATGGCTAACAACAGTCAGTCAGTAGTAATTACACCAGAAAACATTCTGAAAGAAACAATAGTTTTTCCAATATGAAAACTCCAATCCTTTCAGTCCACATTCCCTACCCTGGGTAATTCTTTGGAATTTGCTGACATCCCTGCAATACAAAACTCTTGAATCTGCATGCTTTATACTGTTGTGTACATGATGAAAATGGTATGAGGCCTCCTAAAAAACCCATAAAACCAGGCTAGGATCTCTACTGACCAGCCCAGAAAAGGCTCACCCATGCCACCTTACTCCAACTACTAATAGTAGACTTTGGCCTGGCTAGGCCCCAAACATGGAGAAAATGGTATTTAAAGTTTAAAATATCAAAATGTGGATCACAAGGAGGTGAAACAGTGTTGACTGTTGCTACAGCGATTCTTCCCAGAATCATCCATGAGCACATGACGTGATGCCACCCAGAGTGACAGAATAAATGTTGGCACATACCATTCTTGATCATCCGATAATAGGATTCCTGTGTTAGCATTATTTTTGAATGTTCTATTCTCGGGTACAGACTAATATCTCTGCTGGTATACAAAATGAAGTCAGTTTATTTGTTTTTTCTGGTTGCAACTTTTACCTGTTTTCCTCGACCACGTCTCATCTCTCAAAGCCTTTCCCAAAACTTTCAATTGAATTAAACAAGCCTTATATTGGATGGAAGGGACAAACAGAATTTATTGAAGCAGAGTAGTGCCATATTCAATTTTGGTTACTACCAGGTTGGGCAGTTGGATGAAATGAATTAGCTGTATTGACTGGCACTCCATCTACAGTTCTCTTTGCATCCAACCCTACCGTGATAGGCCACGGCTCCTACAACCCTCATCTGGATTAAGCAGATGATTAGGAAGGTTTAATAATGAATAGAGGGGATGAATAGAATTTATTGAAATTGGACCAGTGCCATGTTCTGGTTTAGTTGCTACATGGATGAACAGTCGGATGAACTGAATTAGCTGTGACATACTGTTCACTCCTGCCTTGCACCCAATGTTACTATGATAGTCCATGGCACCTACAACCCTCAGTTGGATTAAGAAGGTTCTATATGGGATGGGTGCGATGATTAGAATTTACTGCAATGGACCATGCCATACTCAGTTTTGGTTACTAACTGTATGAACTGTTGGATGAACCAAATTAGCTGTGATATACTGTACTGTTCACTCCTGCATTTAACCAAATATTATTGTGATAGGCTATGGTCCCTGTAACCCTCAGCTGGATTAAGCAGATGATTAAGCAGTTTTTATACTTAATAGAGGGGATGAATAGAGTTTATTAAAATTGGACGTGTTCCATGTTCAGGTTTGAGTACTACATGGATAAACAGTTGGATGAACTGAATTAGCTGTGTTAGATTGGCACTCCACCTAATGTTGGCTCCTGCCTTGCACCCAGTGCTACTCTGATAGTCCATGGCACCTACAACCCTCAATTGGATTAAGAAGGTTTTATATGGGATGGATGAGATGATTAGAATTTATTGCAGTGGACCATGCCATACTCAGTGTTGGTTACGACCTGGATGAACTGTTAGATGAACTGAATTAGCTGTGATATACTGTTCACTCCTGCCTTGTACCAATGCTACTGTGATAGGCCAAGATTCTCACAACCCTCAGGTGGATTAAGCAAGTTTTATACTGGATAGATGGGATAAATAGAATTTATTGCAATGGACCAGTGCTATATTCAGGTTTGCTTATTACTGGGATGAACTGTTGAATAAACAGAATTATATGTGATGGACTGACACTCCATCTAGTGTTGACTCTTCTACCCAATGCTACTGTGACAGTCCAATGCACCTACAACCTTCAACTGGATTAAGAAGGTTGTATGGGATAAATAGACTTTATTGCACTGGGCTAGTGCCATATTCAGGTTTGGTTACAACCTGGATAAACAATTGGATAAACTGAATTAACTGCGAGGATCTGACACTCCATCTAGGTTGGTGCCTACACTGAACCAAATGCTACCATGATAGAACAACGTTCCTACAACCCAAAAATGGATTAAGCATGTTCTTTACTGGATAGAGGGGATGAACAGAATTTATTGCAATAGACCAGTGCCATGTTCAGGTTTGGTTACTATGTGGATGAGCAGTTGGATGGACTGAATTAGCTGTGATGGACTGGCACTTAATCTAGTGTTGGTGCCTAGTGATACTAAATGCCTACTACAACTCTAAACTGGATTAAGCAGGTTTTATACTGGATGTATGGGATGAGTGGAATTACTTGCAATGAACCAGTGCCATATTCAGGTTTGGTTATTTCCTTCTATCCAGTGTTTCTTGGATAGCCTCTGATCTCCTATGACACTTAAATGAATTAAGTGGATTTGAAATGCAATGGATGGATATACAGAATTGATTAATTAGTTCCTGCCTTGCACTTGATGCTGCCAAGATAGTCTGAGACATCCCTTAATTGAATTTAGTAACAATGGATGATTACCTTGAAAGTAATACAATCTACTAGTGAAGCTCACCAATCTGTGTACTTATTCCATTTACAGTATCTGCTGTATACAGATACATAGAATAAACATTCTCCCATTATATCTGATGGCAGTGTGCTCCGTTTTAAACAATAGCCAGAAAGTTGTTTCTCAGGAGGACACAAAGCAGTATATTATGTTTCATGGTGCTCCTTTCCAATTTTACAGGCGGAGGAGAACAGATGTAAAGGGACACCAAAAGCCCATCCAAGGTCACTGAACGAATGAGTTAAGAAGCTGGACTCCGATTCAAACCACAAATTTCCTCTCTCATTGACCTTTGTTCTTACCACAAGACCACAATGCTATCATAATATGTAATTAAAGACGGCCAACCTTTAATTTGTAAACAGTTCTAATTATACAGAAAAAAATTCACGCATTTGACTTGAATCAGAAAATTAACAAACTCTAAACAGGCTGTGTACAACAGTTGTCAGTTTTGCGCCAGAATGAAGCAGACAGGCGAGTGACAAATGTAGGCTTGGCGCAGACTCTGAAACAGATGGAGGGATAACTGTCAATGGATTTCATTATGAAAAAGAAAGGATTATTGGTCGACTTTATACAGACACTATGTCTATCTACAGCTTCTATTAGGACATTCTGCTTTTGAGAAAGTTCAATTATTAGCTGTAGACGAAATTTGTAATGGGATTTTGTAAATTCACAGAGACGTTTTAAGGAGAATACAAACTGGAGTGCTAATCTATTAATACACAGAAACCTGCTGTAGATCAAACAAAGAGAAGAGATCACATGAAGCACAGTCTATACTAGACGTACAATTCCAAAAAACTTGGGACAGTACGGAAAATTCTCCCTGGACTATACTGAAAACAGTACGATATATTATTTGATGTTTTACCTTGTCATTTACATTACGTATTTTTTTCAAAATTCACACACAAGTCAAAAGTGAAGATTGCAACAAACTTTGAAAATGCTAGGAGAGTTGACCAGTGTGTTAGGTTACCATTTCTTTTAATAGAACTTATTAAGCATTTGGACACTGAAGACACAAGTTGGTTAAGATTAGGAAGTGGACTTTTTCCCCAGTTCATCCATCATGCAGGTCTTTAGCTGCACAATTGTATGGAGCCTTCATCGCTTCATAATACACATTTTCAGTTGGAGACAAGTCAGGACTGCAGGCAGGCCAATTTTGGACCTGCACTCTGCTTATACAGCCATGCACTTGTAATCTGGGCAGAATGTGGAAAATGCTGGGACGTCTCTGGAAAGGATGATGTCTGGATAGCAAAACTTGCACATATCTTTCTGTATTAACAGTGCCCTCATTGATATGCCACAGTTACCTGTGCCATGGGCATGTACACACTCCAGTACCATGACAGACGCCTGCTTTGGGACCTGATGCTGATAAAAGCTTGGGTGGTCCTTTTTCTCTTTCAGCTGGGAAACTCAACGGCTCTTTTTTTTCCAAAAACTATTTGAAATGTTGACTCATCGAACCACAAAACACAATTCCACGGTGCTAATTTCCATCCTAGATGAGACTGAGCCCAGAGAAGTTGGCAGCACTTCTGCCCATTGTTGAAGTAGGCCTTCTGCTTTGCATAGTAAAGACATACAGTAACCTGCATTGGTGGATGCAGCGGTGAATGGTTATGACTGATAAAGGTTTACCAGAATATTGTCAAAAGCCCATTTTATGTTATCCGTTACGGACACATGACGGCTTTTAAGACAGTGATGTCTGAGGGAACAGAGATCATACGCATTCAGAAGTGGTTTTTGACCTTGGCCTTTACACACCGAGATTTGACCCTGAATTTTTGAATGATATTGTGCACTGTAGAGAGTAATATGTCCAAAATTCCAAAATTTGAGGATTTTTGTTCTCAAAGTGCTGGATTGTTCACTGACACATCTGTTTGCATATTTGTACTCTTTGCACTTGAAGGACTAGGCGTTTTTGGGAAGCTCTTTATATACAATAACACGATCGCCTCGCCTTTTTAACATCATCTTCACACTTTAACTTATCACTTCGTTATTTGCCCTAAACTAGCCCAAATCCCAACGCTTTTGGAGTATTTTGCAAATGTTTCAGAATAAACATATATCTTTAAAATACAATGCAGTTGATTGAGTAAAACATGTTCTGCAATAGAAATAAAATACTGCACTACTTCTTTATATTCCTTGTTTTGTACACCAGTAAATACAATTTATCGTCAATACACTAACAACCCAATTGTCCTTGATTCACTCAGAATATGGGACCAATGTAGGAACCACTTCACGTTAGAGAATATTTCATCTGTGGCATCTCAACATGATAACCACCTTTTTCCACCCTCTCAAACTTTTGAAAGTTTTTAATGTTTGGAATATTTATGGGAATAAATCATTCAGAGATTTGTATATAAATAATGTCTTTGTATCCTATGAACAATTACATTCCAAATTTAGCTTCCCACCAATACAATTTTTCCACTATCTTCAAATTAGAAACTTTGCTAAATGAAATCTGCCCAGTTTTCCTTACCTCCCACCTATTTCTATTCCAGAATAGATATTGATCAGTCTTGAAGAGTCAGGCAGCATTTCTATAATATATAAAACCATTTTAAAGTCACTTCATTTCAAAGATCCCAGAGTACAGTGGGAAAAGGATCTCTTACTCAACATCTCAGAAAAGGAGTGGAAGGCAGCCATGCACAGAATTCACTCCAAATCTCTAAAGTCTCTCTCACAATACTTGCTAATTTATTCAAGATATCTATGATTCTGTGTGTGCCGAAAAAGTTTCCTACTGTGCCTTATAGAAATTTACAAGTATATACTTAAATGAAGTTATAACAATGAATTATTAAACATACAGTAGTGATAAGAACTGCATGTAACTAAAGGCTTAACTAAATCTTGAGGCCTTTGCCTCATCTTAGAGTGGCCACCAAAATAGTTGCTAAGGGTAAAATGAAGTAGATGAGTAACAAACACCCCTCCAGAAAGTGCAAATAAACTAATGGGAAAGCCTAAACACCCTTCCTATGAAGCGGTGCTAAAATCAATAGAAGAGTCCTCAGATCACCCTTATTTACAAGGCAATATTCAAATTAATGGGAGAGTCAAATGGAGTGAAAAACACCAGTGACACTTGTTGATTGGATGAAGCTTTATATATTATGCATATTAAGAGTTAGATGACATGATGTATTGGATGAAGTAATGTAACAGAAAAACATATAACGGTACAGTAGATGAATTGTTTTATTGATTGCTCACTCCATGGACTGAGACATTTGTGCATATCTGTGTAGAAATAAAGAATTGTTCTACATTTTCATCTGGTCTCTGTGAAAGACTTCTTTGAAAACAGAGGAAAGTTTTCCCACTACAGCCCCTGTTTTGTTGTTGAGCTCCTTTAAAAGTAACAGTCTAGATCCCTTGTGCTAATTCGTTTCAGGTCATCTCTTAATCTCTGTTTGTGAAAATTGAAAAGGCTCAACTCCTTGAATTTTTCCTCAGACCTCTATATATAATAAGCACTCACTTGTTCTTCAGATGCAGTTCTGTCACTAGAATGTCACATAGCTGATAGAATTTCTTCCTTGCTGTTTATGTAAACAACCTGATAACAAAACGTGGCAATAAAATTGTTCCTTTTCATCTGTGGACTAATGACACATTTAAAAATAAGTAAAACTGCTGGGACAACTCAGTGTACATACTGTAGATATCACAGAGTAGTATGTGCACATCTATCAGTTCCTTAGGAGAGTCACATTATTTGGAGCTCTGGGTTGAATCTGAGTAATGCATTCAATTTAGAGGGCGTTATATCATTATGAACACACAATACCTTGTACATAATGAAATGTGTAACATGCCATGCAATTAGGTATTCATCATCCTACTTTCAACTTCGAAGTATACGAAGTATAGGGAAAGTATTATAATCGAACAAAGATTTGATGTCGAGATTTTGATGAATAACAACGTTTTAGAACTCCCTGACTTTCTCATATGCAAAGTATAGGGAAAGTATTGGAATCCTCCAAAAATTCCATTTCGAGATTTTGATTAATCTCGATGTTTTAGACCTCCCTGAGTCCAAAAATACAATTTATGGAATTATGTCTGTGTGTCTGTCTGTGTGTGTGTGTGTGTAAACCTGATAACTTGAGTACACTTTCACTTAGGTAATCTTGCATACAGGTATTAGGTACAAAACAAAGATATCTATCAACTTTTGGGCTATTTCCGCCAACCAGAAGTGGTAATTTACCTTTTATTCATGCAGCTGTAGAGTTTGATTTATTCAACTTTACTTTTATAATAATTGTTCAATATATTATTAATTTGATTTGATTTGTTGCTGATGGTTATTTAATGTACATAACATAAAAATATAATCATTGTCTTTTGGTTTACTCCTCAAATATCCATCCCCATATTTGAGTATACGAGTCTAGGAGAGACCACTCCAGATTTTTTAGTTATGAATCTTTGTTGAAGCATTTAAAGTTGAAGTTCATTGTCATGCATACAACCCAGTAAGAATCCAGTGCAATGCAACCAACAGACAGTGAAGGCGAACCCGGACAGTGAGTGCATTAAATATGGCATTAGGTGGCATGTTAAGAGCATACATCAGATACTGTACATTCATGCAGTTGTTAGTACAAGAGGCTGTTGAGTAGTTTTATGACCAGAGGATAAAATCTGTGTAGTAATTTCTTACCTAATTAATACTGTAACACACAAAGGCATACATATTAAGTAATGAATATTTAAATTAAATGTTAATTTCTCAAAGTTGTAATGGATGCAAAATATCCATATTTGACATCATCAGTACATTTCCAGGCTACAAAATTTGTGGCTATGACTCAATTGTATGGCTTCAGAGTTCCTGAAAGTGGTGTGAAGTTCAGGGCCTGAGACTGTCTGAAGTTACCCGAGGGCATCCAGGACCTGACAGCGCGTGTCTGTATTTGGCACTTTGTGAAGAGTATTGTGTGATATATTGTTGCCATGTAACTAAAAGCAATGGAATTTGAGAGATAATACTCAAAAAAAGACTTTGTCACGAAAGAAAAGTTTTACTTTGCAAAGGATTATAAGCTACCATCTTGTTTTGCCCTATTATGAAGGTTCATTAACAGATTGACTTGTGTACATGCGGCTTTAAGAAGTATCAAAAAATTTTTTTTACAAAGACAAAGTATTTCTGGAACTATGCAGCCGTTGGAAAAATTTTGAAAAGCAAAAATGTAGTTATGTGCTGTCTATGAATGAGCCATTACCAAATGAAGAGGAGTGTGATCATCACTTGGAATCTAAGGTTAACTTGAATTTTTAAGCTTATGTTTTTTTATCTAAATGTATTTTATCATTCACAAGACATATTTGACATCAGTTTAATTTCCTTAGTGTTACATTTTTTCTCAAAAAAAACATGTAAAAAGCATTGCATTTTTTGGCTTGTAAAATTACATTTTTATTAAATCTAATTTTTCTACTGTAAAACGTGCAAAACAATAAAAGTACGAAGTCAAGAGTGTAGAAAGTATAATAATGACATAAATAATAATAATAATATAGTAATATGAACAGCACACTGCGCATATGCGAGTGATGCGAGTATCTCTTTCGGATTCCCAGAAACCCTTTTGGTTTCACTGACCGTTTCAGTTTCATTGCCTGAAGACAGACTCACTTCATCTTACGAGACGCCATAATGAGGCTAGGAAAAGACACGTCTACACCGTTGCACCAGGTAATGGTCGGACCTGATGCTTCAGTGCCTGAAGACAGATTCACTTCATCATCACTACTGATGAGAGGTGTTTCTTAAAAGACGCCATAATGAGGCTAGGAGAAGACGCCTCTACACTGTTGCCCAGGTAACGCTCAGACCTGACGCTTACACAAGACATGCTTATACCGTTGCCAGAGTAACGCTCGGCGCTAACACTGTTGGCACTTTTATAGCCTGAGAAAACATCTATACTGTTGCCCAAGTGACACTCTGGACTAACACATTCAGCCCTGTTTTTGCAGCCCGAGTGCCGCTTGGGTCTAACGCTAAGGTGGTTAAGGGAGACAATCTCTTTCCAAGGGTACAGTCTGACATAAATGAGAACAGTTGGCTAGCTTAGGTAAGAGATGAGCTTCTCGTAAGTCAAACCAACACATACTTTGTTGGGTTGTAAATAATTACAAAATGTCCACCTCATCCTTGCATAGAGACATGGCTAATCATCATTGTAGATGGTCTGCCCTCTGCAGAGCATTTTAGCTTAAGGGATTAAAAAAGACAAATATTTGATGGAGAATATTTTCTTCTATTTTTCCCAGACACTGAAGTTAAGAACAACTATTGCAAACTGCTATTTCATTTCATGTTTCTGTCTTTATAACCCTTTATAAAATAAGTATAAAAAAAAACAACATTCTTTAAAGCAAAACAAAGCTACCATACGTTTTCAATTGTAGTATTATGACTGGAACATTGACAGAATGTGCTAGTATATTGTATAAATTACACAAGCCACACTATTTTATCTTCATATAAAAAAATGAATTGGTTCTAATTTTCAAAGCATATTTTCCAATGAAATTAGGTGTCACTTGATTGTTAAGAACTGGCTAATGTTGTCTGCCTTTGTTAAGAACAAAATGTTCTGTGGGAATTAGTTCTCATAAATGGAATGGTTATCTAGGACATATTATTTATGGTATTCATAAATAGGAAATTGTAACCTCAGTGGGTAACAGTTACATGTTCATATCAAATTAAACATTAAAGATGGTGTACATGTAGAGATATACAGCACTGCATATACAGAAAGGGGCCAGATGGTGTTTCGTCCCACATCCTGAAAACCTTCTCATATGACCCGTCTCTCCTGCATTCACAGATATTTTCAGCATATATGATTATGTTACTTAAAATACAGGAAAAAATATCCAAAGAATTTGCATTTGATGCTTTTGTTTAACTTTACAACATCACAAACTGAATGATTCACCAGTAATATTTCTTTCAAGGTTATCTCAGAATAATGCACAAATATTCTGTTCCTGCAAGAAGAATGAAAAAATGAATTCCATTCTAATGCTGAACCATGTAAAAGGCTCAAAGCACTTCACAAAATAGAGTGCAGATAAACAGAAAAGCACCAAAAGAACAATAATAATACATTTTATTTATATAGCAACTTCCCCATGCTCAAATATTATAATCATACCAAAACAAATGTATCTACGCATTTTCTGAATTTGCCTTTTTCATTTCAAGATGGTGGGACAGTATAGCCTATGAGTGTTGGTATCTGAAGCAGAAATTATTTATCGTATTTGCTGTATTTTAGGAGTGCCCAACTCTGATCCTAGATGCCACAGTAGCTACAGGTTTTCATTCCAACCATTTTCTTAATTAGTGGCCAGTTTCAGTGACCAGTGTTTTGCTGCTAATTGACTTCATTTAATTGATTTGCTATTTAAGACTTTCAATCAGGGTGAGCAACGCCAGTCTTGGAGGGTTGCAATGACTGCAGGTTCTTGTTCCAACTCAGTTGCTTCATGAGAAGTCAATTATTGCAAATGAAGAATTTATTTCTATCTATCTATCTATCTATCTGTCTATCTATCTATCTATCTATCTATCTATCTATCT
>JANRMT010062806.1:109816606-109827462 GCA_026402145.1 Polypterus bichir lapradei | reverse complement strand
CTCAAGTTCTAGTATTATCCGTGTATAGACCTCCAAAATTCAACGCGTCTTTTTTTGAGGAATTCTCTGACTTAATGTCAATTTTAATTACGAACTATGACACACTCCTAATAGTTGGTGACTTTATAATCAGTATACGATACATGATACACGATACGATACACGATAATCAGTGTGACCAAAAAGTAAAAGAATTTATGAACCTTCTGGACTCTTTTGATTTGAGACAGCTCGTTAATCAGCCTACACATAAAGCAGGTCATACGTTAGACTTAGTGATTACCAAAAGACTAAAAGTTGATATAAAGCAGATCACTGATATTGGTCTATCAGACCATTTTCTTCTACTTTTTAATATAGAAATAATGATAAAAAACACCAATGAGAAGCATATTGTTAAAAAACGCTTCTTTGACTCAGCAGCAGCTTTAAAACTTACAAACATTCTAAGCAATCAGTCCGTTTATAGTGCCAACTATAATAGCGAGGATAATGTAAATAGTAAGGTGGAACGATTTAATACTAAAGTGAGAGCTGCTGTTGACATAATTGCACCTGAAAAGACAGTTAAAAAATCTTCTAGCATTATTATACCATGGAAGACCCAAAGAGTGTTGGATTTAAAGAGAACATGGCGTAGAGCTGAGCATAAATGGAAGAAAACTAAACTATCTACTATGAAATATTAAAAGTTAAAATAACAGAATACAATAACACTGTCCGTCTTGAGAGGCGCTGCTATTTCTCTAAGATTATAAATAACAATGCTAGTAATCCCAGAGTCTTATTCTCGACGATTGATCATCTGCTAAACCCAGGTAAATCAAAGGAATGCCTCCTAAGTACTTCCAGTAAAACCTGTGAGGCTATTGCTGTATTTTTCAACCAAAAAATTAATGATATTAGAAATAACATAGTATATCTCCCCAACACTAAGGATCCTCCTAAACCCCAGCATTCCATTATAAACAAATTAAACTCTCACTAGGATAGATTTACCTGATTTACAAAAAATAATATCTCAATTAAAACCCTCCACCTGTGTCCTTGACCCAATACCAACTAATTATTTCAAAGAAGTATCGGGCGTGCTAATTGATAATGTTCTTGACATAGTAAATTCGTCATTAGATATGGGGGTCTTCCCAGACTGTCTTAAGACTGCTGTAGTTAAACCCCTACTTAAGAAACATTATCTCGACCCCTCGGCTCTTGAAAATTTTAGACCCATCTCTAACCTGCCTTTCTTAAGTAAAGTTCTGGAGAAAGCAGTCATTATGCAGTTAAATGACCACCTAAATAAACATGCTATTCTTGATAAATTTCAGTCGGGTTTTAGAACAAATCACAGCACAGAAACTGCACTCGTTAAAGTAGTAAATGATTTGCGGGTGAATGCAGACAGAGGCCATTTATCTGTTCTCATCCTCTTAGATCTGTGCCGCATTTGACACCATTGATCATAATATTCTTAGAAATCGCCTTAGTCAATGGGTGGGCCTCTCTGGCATTGTCTTAAATTGGTTTGAATCCTACCTAGCAGGGAGAAAATTCTTTGTTAGTTGTGGTAATTACAACTCAAAGACACATGATATTCTATATAGTGTTCCACAAGGCTCTATCCTGGGTCCTCTGTTATTCTCAATCTACATGCTTCCGTTAGGTCACATTATCTCGGGACACAACGTGAGCTACCACAGCTATGCTGATGACACACAGCTGTACTTATCAGTAGCACCTGATGACCCCGATTCTCTTGATTCACTAACACAATGTCTGACTTGTATCTCAGAATGGATAAATAGTAATTATCTCAAGTTAAATAAAGAGAAAACTGAAATCTTAGTGATTGTCAATAATGGATACAATGAAGCTATTAGAAATAAACTGAATACATTAGAATTAAAAGTCAAGATGGAGGTAAAAAGCTTAGGGTAATTGTTGACTGTAATCTGAATTTTAAATCGCATATTAATCAGATCACTAGGACAGCATTTTTTCACTTAAGAAACATAGCTAAAGTTAGACCTCTTATATCACTGAAAGATGCTGAGAAATTAGTTCACGCGTTTGTTTTCAGTCGACTAGATTACTGTAACGCACTCCTCTCAGGACTACCCAAAACAGACATTAATCGTTTGCAACGAGTGCAGAATGCAGCTGCTAGAATCCTAACTAGGAAAAGAAAATCTGAGCACATTTCTTCAGTTCTGATGTCACTACACTGGTTACCTGTGTCATTCAGGATTGACTTTAAAATTCTGCTTATGGTTTATAAAGCCTTAAATAATCTCGCTCCATCTTATATATCGGAGTGTCTGACACCCTATATTCCAAATCGTAACCTCAGATCCTCATATGAGTGTCTCCTTAGAATTCCAAGAACAAAACTTAAAAGAAGTGGTGAGGCGGCCTTCTGCTGCTATGCACCTAAAATCTGGAATAGCCTGCCAATAGGAATTCGCCAGGTTAATACAGTGGAGCACTTTAAAAAACTGCTGAAAACACATTACTTTAACATGGCCTTTTCATAACTTCACTTTAACTTAATCCTGATACTCTGTATGTTCAATTCATCATAATAACTATTCATGGTGGCTCTAAAATCCGTACTGACTCCTACTCTCTCTTCTGTTTCTTTTTCCGGTTTCTTTGTGGTGGTGGCCTGCGCCACCACCACCTACTCAAAGCATCATGGTGCCCCAACAATGATGGATGGATTAAAAGCCAGAAGTCTACGTGACCATCATTATCAAGTCCTTCTGTGAGAACCCTAAATCCAAAGAGGACTGTTTCATTTATGTTAGGTAGAATGCCCAGAGGGGACTGGGCGGTCTCATGGTCTGGAATCCCTACAGATTTTATTTTTTTCTCCAGCCGTCTGGAGTTTTTTTTTGTTTTTTCTGTCCACCCTGGCCATTGGACCTTACTCTTGTTCTATGTTAATTAATGTTGACTTATTTTATTTTCTTACTGTGTCTTTTATTTTTCTATTCTTCATTATGTAAAGCACTTTGAGCAGGATGTGAACAATGGTTTCCTCACTGCAAGGCAGCAACGCTACCACAATGCCACACTATATATAATATATTATTATATTTGATATAACAATATTTTGGTATATTGTGATGTGTATATGATATCAACGTATACAGCATTTAAATATATTGCAGTTTGCTAAACTAATGTATTACAGTCGTACTAAGCTTGCCAGAGAAGAGTGATTACGAGTAACGAGAAGCTGACTGCTTTTGATTATTGTTTTTGTTGTCTTCTTATTCAGGGATGTTGGCTACCTCAGTGAATAAAAAGCTTTCAAATACCAATGTGACTCTTTTGAGGTCTTTCAGGTTTTATTTAAACACAATGCAAAGTAGAAGCCATGAATAGGGTACAGTGGCAGAGCGAGGACTGGCTACACTGGCAACTGTGTTATTTGTATATTTGTATACATACACTTAATGGCCACATTATTAGCTTCATCAGCCTGTTACTGGAAATAGCATGATTCAAATAACTAACCATGTGACTCCAACTCAATATATATTTATATAAATATACTAGCCATTCCCCGCAGCTCTGCCCATGTAGTAGTAAAACAGGACAAACTTTCAAAAAAAAAATCAATAAACAAAAAGGTATCGCTAACTAAGCGGAGGCAAGTTACGCTCCAAAACACAGAGGTATACTGACTCCCCACTCCTGACGTCGCACTTCCCCCTCCCCTCGGCCTACAGCCTCTGTCTCGGATTAGCACGACTATATCGACCTGCAAGCAAGCTATGATTCTTAGTGTGATGAGAGAAGTTGCAAAATTAACCAGACTGTTCAATCAAATTAAGATACGCCCCGAAGCTGGCGCGTGAGTGAGGGGAGCCTTGCCCCCATCCCCTCGACACGCTGCATCTCTCTCATATTCATGCAAATAAATCGTTACTACAAGTGAACTATGATACTTAGCAAGATGAGAGAAGTCACAAAATCAAACGGAATGTTCAAGCAAATTCTAGAAAAACCCGATCTAAATCCATTATGTAGTTCTCTCGTTCGCTAACTAAGTGGATATAAGATATGCCCCAAGGCTGGCGCACGAGTGAGGGGGGGTCCCCGCCTCCATCCCCTCGACACGCTGAGTCTCTCTCGTATTCATGCAAATAAATCGTTACTGCAAGTGAACTATGATACTTAGCGAGATGAGAGAAGTCGCAAAATCAAACGGAATGTTCAAGCAAATTCTAGAAAAATCCCGATCTAAATCCGTCAAGTAGTTCTCTCGTGAAAGCAGACATACAGACAGATGTTGAATTTTATATATATAGAGACAGTGACTAGATTCTCTACTTTTATTTGCCCTCAGTTGACTGCGCTGTGATTAGCACCAGCACCTCAGTTGTAATGGCAGTTAAACACTAAGTGGAGCCTAATTATAAAAGATGAACCATGATAAATACAAAATGCTCTTTGATAGAGAGATAACATTGGTAAAGTGCTCCAGACTTATAATTCATAATCTTCATTATTGTGGACTGCTGACAAAATTGAATAGTTCCAGATGTAGCCCAACACACGGATTTATACTAAGACGTAGCTGTTTAAATACTGGTCTTTCTGCAGAACTTTAAATAATTTTTCATGCAGTATATTACATATGAAGAGAGTTAGACTGAAAGATTTTTTATCTTCTTACTTCTCGTATTCCAATTAACTGCAGCATAGTTAGGATTTTGGTCAATTTAATTACTTAACAATAATCATAATTAAAAAAAAGACTAGCCTGTTATAAATGGAACTTTTTTCTTGTGCAATCTAATCATGTAATCATGTAATAATGTGAAATTTCAGTTCTGATAAAATGAGGTCATCTGCATTTGAATATTAATATAACACTGAGAAATAACTCATACTAAGCATGAATCCAAGTGGGCTCTGAGACTAAGGATCTGCACTGGCATCCCGAAGGTTGCCGGTTCGAATCCCCATCACTGCCAAAAGAGATGCTACTCTGCTGGGCCCTTGAGCAAGGCCCTTAACCTTCAATTCTCCAGGGGTGCTGTACAATGGCTGACCCTGCGCTCTGACCCCAAGGGGTATGCGAAAAGATGCATTTCACTGTGTGTTGTCCTGTATAACTATGTATGGGACAAACAAATAAAGAATTATTAATTATATTAAGTCTACATTTACAGTGTAATTCCAAAAAAGTCAAATTCCAAAAATGTTGGAAAATGCTCAAAAAACAAAAAGGAGTGATTTATAAATTAACTTTGACTTGTATTCAAACAAAAAATACAAAAAGTATTTCATGTTTTACCTAATCAGCTGCATAGTTTTTTGAAGATATACATTTATACTGTATATGTTTATTCTGAAACTTGCTGTTCTACCTTTCTAAGAAGAGTTGAAATCTACATAATCAACGTAGACCTCAGTGTTAACATTTGCAGTGTGCCTTGCAATGCAGATGTCTCTGTTATATACCATTTGGTATGGAATTCATAGAAGCAGTGTTAATGTTTGTCATGTACCATCTGTTGGAATGACAAATTCAATGCATTTTAATACTAAAAATGTTTGTGATGCATCATCTGTTGGAATGACAGAGACATAGCAACTGGCTGAACACACAGACAGACTCACAGACACGTAACCTTTTATTAAGGTGGATTGAGGCCTGCAACACATTCCAAAAAGGTGGGGACAGGAGCACGTTAGGATTAAGAATGATGACAAGTTGAAATAACAGGGTGATGTGAAACATGTAATATAATCATATTCTCCATCATGTTAAGTGCAAGAATGGGTCAAGACTTGCCAATTTATCAATGAATAATCCTGCACTTTGAGAACATTGGATTTTAGACATTTCATCCTTGGCACTGTACAATATAATTACAAGATTCAAGGAATCTGGTCAAATCTTGTTGGTTAAAGGGCAAGGCTGAAGACCACTTCTGAATACATGTGATCTCCGATCTCTTAGACGCCCGTGTCCGGATGGATATCATGACATGGGCTCAGAAATACTTCAGTAAACCTTTGTCAGTCAACACTATTTGCCACTGCATCCACTGATACAAGGTAAGACTTTACAATGCAAAGCAGAAGCCTTATATCAACACTTTCTATAAAGATCTGCTGACTTCTCTGGGCTCTCAGCCTTTTCCGAGATGGACAGCAGCACAGTAGAAACTTGTTTTATGGTCCAAAGAGTGAACACTTCAGATATTTTTTGGAAAAACCAGCTGTTGCTGTTCTCCAGGCCAAAGAGGAATAGGGCCACCCAAGCTGTTATCAGTGTCAGGTCTAAAAGCCAGTGTCTAATAGGGCATGGGGGTGTGTATCAGTGCCCATGTCATGGGTAACTCGTACATCTGTGAGGACACCAATAATGCAGAAAGATATGTACCGTATAAATTTTGGAGCAACATCTGCTGCTATCCAGATGCCATGTTTTTTCACGGATATCTCAGCATTTTCCAGCAGAACAACCCCAAAGAAAATCTTGCCATGATTTACAAATGCGTGGCTCAGAAGGCAGAGAGCACGGGTACTCAATTGGCCTGGCTGCAGCCCTAATCTATGTGGTGCATCATGAAGTCCAAAATGTGGAAATGAAGTTCTGGTTTGATTGCACAGCTGAAGGCCTCTATAATAAACAAAAGGGGGAAAAAATCCATTTGCAAAACTTAAACAACTTGTGTTTTCAGTGCCCAAGCACTCAATTTGTGTTATTAATAGAAATGGTGATGTAACAAAGTGGTAGATACTATACAGTCCCAATTGTATTGTGTTGACATGAGTGTTAAATTATGTGTTGGTGTTGTTAGATTTTTGATAGGGTTCAAGTTGAATAGAATTTTCATTGCTTTTTGCTTTTATTAGCATTTTCCATACCATCCCAACCATATTGGAATTGTGGTTGTACCATATAAGTTTAATATAAAATAGTAGACTTCAGGTCAAGATGAGCATGCACTGGTACATGACTGGTTTGCCATATGACAAAACAGCTCGGGATGCTGGTTGGAAACCCCCCAAGGCAGACATACAATCCAGCCCCACCCTCCAGAAATGACCAACTATCTGCCGCAGCCAGGTGTTATATGGGTATCCCCTTGGCCAGCCACTCGGGTACTCAGCAGTGAGGATCCTGTGAGCTTGATCGCCCTCAGGGAATCACACCACATGGCCACAGTGCCGTAACTGACGCTCTCTCAAAATACAGGTAATGTGCCTCATTTGGGACTCCATGAGCAACCACGTTACCTGAAGATTCTTTGAAGAGTCACAGTACTGACGAGTCCAATCTTCATCTCCACGTCTCACAACCATATAGCAAAACAGGGATCATCAGGACTCTAAAGGCTTGGACTTTCGTCCTTTTGCAGAGATATTGGGCGCGCCACACACCCCTTTCCAGTGACCTCATGACCTCCCATGCTCTCCCAATCCATTTACTGACTTCATTGAAGGAGTCTCCAGAGATATAGATGTCACTGCCGAGGTACGTAAACCTCTCGACGTGGTTGACACTCTTTCTGCAGACTGACACAACACTGCTTATGGCTGTGCCCAAGAGGTCATTAAAGGCCTGGATCTTGGTTTTTATCCAGGAAACTCGCAAGCCCAGACACTCAGACTCCTCACTCAGTCTCTCAAGAGCCCCAATCAGAGCCTCCACTGACTCTGCAAAGATTACCATACTTCCCCAACGATAAGCCAACCCACATTATACTTAGCGTTTACAGTTTGGCGCCACCATGAGTAGTAGCCTTTCCAGCAGCTCTGCGTACGACTTTATATTTCTACCTTTTTCTCTATCTCACTGATCATTCCTACCACTTTCTTTTATGTGGACACGCTTCCTGGACACTTTTTACTACTTGGAAATGGATTTTTACACGCTAAGACTCGTCTATTCAGGTAGTCAACTTTAAGAGCTGAGAACAAAGGCCCATGCCGGTGTGGTTCCTTATTTACCTGACGAGGTAAGAAAGCGGTATCGTGGCAGCAGAGCTGGCGCTAAGCTAAAGGCTAAGCGGCTAGCGAGGAAGTGGCGATACAAGCCTTCGGTGCCTTCTGTGATCCTAGGAAATGTGAACTCACTACCAAATAAGATCGGTGAACTGGCTGCGCTGGTGAAAAATGTCAGGACCTACGGAGAATGCAGTTTGTTGTGTTTTTGTGAAACGTGGCTAACAACTACCATCCCAGATGCTAACATGGAGCTACCCAGGTTTAGCACAGTTAGAGTGGACAGAGATGCAAATACCTGTGGGAAGCAGAAAGGAGGAGGACTCGCTCTCTATGTCAATACAAGGTGGTGCAACCCTGGACATGCAAACATTAAAATCTCCACTTGCTGCAGGGACATCGAACTGTTGGCCGTAAGTCTGCGTCCCTATTACTTGCCCATAGAGTTTGGACATGTCATTGTAGTTATTGTTTACATCCCCCCTCGAGCGAACGCGGAGATAGCGGGTGACGTCATCCATTCCACAGTTGCTAAGTTATAAACACAGCACTCTGAGGCGCTTGTGCTAATCGCTGGAGACTTTAACCATGTGACGCTGGACAAAACATTACCTGCCTTCTCCCAGTATGTGGACTGTAACACCTGGGGGAAATAGGACTATCGACCTACTGTATGCAAACGTTAAAGACGCCTGCGCTTGGGAAAGCAGATCATAACCTGGTTCTGCTTCAGCCTCACTACAAATCAAGAGTGAGGGAGCTACCTACAACCACACGCTCATTCAGGAAGTGGTCCCCTGAGGCAGAGCAGGCTCTGAGAGACTGCTTTGGAACTACGGACTGGGATATCCTGCAGGGATCATATAGTGAGAACATTGAGGAGGTTGTTGACTCCACTACTGACTACATCAACTTCTGTATGGACATGGTAGTTCCAGTAAGAACAGTACGCTGCTATGCTAACAACAAGCCATGGATTACAAGTGACATCAAGGGCCTTTTGAACCAGAAAAAAAGGGCTATTAAAGGTGGTGATCGGCATGAGCTCAAGCGCGTGCAGAAGGAACTCCGAGTCCAGCTCAGGGCGGCGAAGGAGCAGTACAGGAGAAAGCTGGAGCAGAAGTTGTAGAGTAACAGCATGAAGGAAGTGTGGGATGGGATGAAGATCATCAGTGGCTGCAGATTGAAGCAGGGTGCCACCAACGAGATAGACATGGAGAGAGCAAACCTGATGAACAACTTCTTTAACAGGTTTGACCACCCTAACCCACTCTCACCTCAGAATACTGCACCCTAAACTTATCTTTCTGCTGATACCAGCATAGGAGAGAGTTTCCCCCCACCCACAATTACAGCAGCCCAGGTAAGCAGAGAGCTGAGGAGAAGGAGTATCGCCACGACTGCTGAAGGCCTGTGCGTTGGAGCTGGGGAGTCCTCTACAGAGTATCTCCAACCAGAGCCTGGAACAGGGGAGAGTCCCGAGGCTTTGGAAAACATCTTGCATCACCCCAGTCCCAAAGGTACCACGTCCTAGTGAGCTGAATGACTTCAAGCCTGTCGCCCTGACGTCACATGTAATGAAGACCATGGAGCGGCTGCTGCTTCACCACCTGAGGCCACAGGTCCGCCATGCCCTCGACCCTCTGCAGTTCGCATACCAGGAGAAGGTGGGAGCGGAGGATGCCATCATCTATATGCTACACTGATCCCTCTCCCACTTGGACAGAGGCAGTGGTGCAGTAAGAATTATGTTTCTGGACTTGTCTAGCACCTTCAACACCATCCAACCTCTGCTCCTTAGGGACAAGCTGAAAGAAATGGGAGTAGATTCACACCTGGTGGTATGGATTGTGGACTAACTTACAGACAGACCTCAGTATGTGCGTCTCGGGAACTGCAGGTATGACATTGTGGTCAGCAGCACAGGAGCGCCGCAGTGGACTGTACTTTATCCAGTCCTGTTCAGCCTATATACATCAGACTTCCAATACAACTCGGAGTCCTGCCACATGCAAAAGTTCGCTGATGACACTGCTATTGTGGGCTGCCTCAGGATTGGGCAGGAGGAGGAGTATAGGAACCTAATCAAGGACTTTGTTAAATGGTGCGACTCAAACCACTTACACCTGAACACCAGCAAAACCAAGGAGCTGGTGGTGGATTTTAGGAGGACCAGGCCCCTCATGGACCCCGTGATCATCAGAGGAGACTGTGTGCAGAGGGTGCAGACCTATAAATACCTGGGAGTGCAGCTGGATGATAAATTGGACTGGACTGCCAATACTGATGCTCTGTGTAAGAGAGGACAGAGCCGACTATACTTTCTTAGAAGGCTGGCGTCCTTCAATATCTGCGATAAGATGCTGCAGATGTTCTATCAGACGGTTGTGGTGAGTGCCCTCTTCTATGCAGTGGTGTGCTGGGGAGGCAGCATAAAGAAGAGGGATGCCTCACGCCTGGACAAACTGGTGAGGAAGGCAGGCTCTATTGTAGGCACGGAGCTAGACAGTTTGACATCTGTGACAGAGCGATGGGCACTGAGAAAGCGCCTGTCAATAATGGAAAATCCACTGTATCCACTGAACAGGATCATCTCCAGACAGAGGAGCAGCTTCAGCGACAGACTGCTGTCACCATCCTGCTCCACTGACAGACTGAGGAGATCGTTCCTCCGCCACACTATACGACTCTTCAATTCCACTCTGAGGGGTAAACGTTAACATGATACAAAGTTATTGTCTGTTATACCTGCATTTTTATCACTCTTTAATTTAATATTGTTCTTTATGTATGCTGCTGCTGGAGTATGTGAATTACCCCTTCGGATTAATAAAGTATCTATCTATCTATCTATCTATCTATCTATCTATCTATCTATCTAT
>JANRMT010062806.1:109795506-109816596 GCA_026402145.1 Polypterus bichir lapradei | reverse complement strand
ATCTATCTATCTATCTATCTATCTATCTATCTATCTATCTATCTATCATAGGCCGCCCCATTCTATAAGCCGCAGAAAATGCTCATTAATGTTTTTAAACTCTAAGATAAGCTGGCCCATGTTATTAGCCAAGGCATTACTGAATTTGCCATTCTGAAGTAAAAGCATCTAATTTGGCACGCCCCTGTAGGCCTTTGTCTCTCTACAGTGACATTATAGTTGAGCGTGAACAATTAAATTGATAAAATTTTGCACTTACTGATATCATGACGCAACGCAAGTCCTACACTGCAGAATTTAAGCTTAAGGTCGTTGCTTTCGCGAAAGAAAATGGCAATCATTCAGCTGGACATCACTTTGAAGTAGATGACAAACAAGTGAGAAATTGGCAGAAAGATAAGAAAGCTTTGCACACGCTTCCGCCATGTAGGCGTGCAAGGCATACAAGTAAAGCAAATTGGCCAAGCTTAGAGAAGCGACTTAAAGAATGGATTCTCACGCAGCGTGAGGACAATCAGATAGTTTCAACAATAGCAATCAATATGAAGGCACTAGGAATGGCGACTGAAATGTTTTTAGATAGGCCAACCCATTTAAGCAAGCCGCACCCAATATGCAGGTTTGTAAAATTAATGTACAAGCCACGGCCTATCGTTGGGGAAATACGGTATAGCATCGCCAGTAAAGTCAAGATCAGTGAATCTCTCTTCACCAACAGAAGCCCAACAGCCGCTGGACCCAACCACCTTGCCCAACACCCTGTCCATACAAGCATTGAACAGAGTAGGAGCAGAACACACCCCTGACGAACCCCAGAATCAACTGGGAAAAACGCAGAGGTTCTGCCTCCACTCTGCACAGCACTCACAGTTCCAGCGTACAGGCCAGTCATGATATCCAGCAACTTCAGGGGGGATCCTGCAAAGTCTCAGGATGTCCCATGGGGCAACTCGATCAACTGACTTCAGGATACATTAAAAGCAGACCCCTGTGGTGTAGGTTTGAACATTTCAGTTACCTTGGTCCCAGTTCGTCTTCACTGCGCCACACAAAGTCACCAAACTTTTCATAGAGGGAATTATAATGATGTTGGACTCTGTAGAGCATGGATGGTGAAATCTCCATTAGAGTGTTGTAGGCTGTCTGCTGCTCCTTTCCACTTGTATAGCCATTGTATAAGTTATAAACTTTTTCTGCAAGTTCTGTAAGTGAAAGATAATATGCTGATTAATTCAAAAGAAGGTTCATCAAACTACATAACACACCATTTTTAAGAATTACTAGGCTGACCCGCCTTTTAAGGCGACCGACTTTTAAGTTGACCACTTCTTAAGGCAATTCAATATGTAGATCAATTTGATATTTTATACAAACTCATTAATCTGGTTATATTGCATTTGAGCGGTATTACTTTAATACTCGTAGTTTCTGTTATTTCTGTGATGAAATTTTAACTTTTTTTCTATATTGAGGTCGCCCTTTTGAACCCCCCTGATATTTACTACGCGGTGAGGCATTTGTACTCCATCAACATTAATTATTTCCAGAGACATAATTTTGTCTATTTTTCCAGCGCATCGCGCACAAAAGCAAGGGAACGATGGGAGCACCAGAACTCTGCTCACATCATGTCGCTTCGTACCGCAAGCTGCAAGTAGTAAGTCTGTGATAAGCGGAATACCGCTACGCTTTCCACTCACGAGACGGAAGGACAATCCCGACAGCTTTTATATAGTAAGAAAGAAGAAGAAGATATCGCACAGTCTGAAGTAGAAACTCATCTTTTACCTTGAAAAACGAAACTACAAATCCCATCGTGCATTGCAAAATGGACGGGGCGTGTGTGAAACTCCGCGTCTGCATAGCACTCACGGGACGGAAGGACAATCCCGACCGCTTTTATATAGAAGGATAATTAGTCAAGCTAGTCGATACGGTTGTGTATAATGCAAAAAAGCACAAACTCTGATTGACATACTGTACCTGTCTGTCTGTATGAACCAACTTGTCGGGAAAAGTTTAATTTTGCATACAGTGCTGTGTACTTTCGTTGAAAATATTACTTTAACAAAGTGTCCAAATGCACCTGAATGTTATGCAATACTTACATTTTCAATTTGTTAGTAAACAAAAACTATCTAAAAAAATGTTTTTGTGAAGCTTATGATATCCAGAAAATGAAACAAGTTAAATGAAGCACAATCAATCAAATGAAATCTTTCTCACCTTCAGCTTTGTTGTCTGATACCATTGGGCATGATGTTCGAACTGAGACAAAACTCGATTCTGATCGTCTCCCTCTGCTGTCCAGTGCAATGAGAGTAAACCTGGTATTAAAGAAAATAACAGATTTGTACTTTGTGGCCACTAGTGGGCATTCTAGCACCCCAAACCCCAGCCAGACACAATTACACAAATCCAGTATGTTTATTTAAACATTTTAAATTTTATTTTATTGAAGACTTCCTTCTTTCATTGTTGTCGCAGATCACACATAACACAGTAATAACAACAACAACATTTATTTCTATAGCACATTTTCATACAAATGATGTAGCTCAAAGTGCTTTACATGATGAAGAAAGAGAAAAAAGATAAAATAAATAAGAAAGTATAATTAGGGAACACTAATAAAAGTTAGGTCCGATGGCCAGGGAGATCAGAAAAAACAAACAAAACTCCAAACGGCTGGACAAAAAAAAAATCTGCAGGGGTTCAGAGGCCGCAAGAACATCCAGTCCCATCTAGACATTCTACCTAACATAAATGACCTCACAATCAGTCCTCATTGTATTCAGGGTTCACATGGAAGATCTTGATGACGGTCATGTGGACTTCAGTAGAGCCCCATAATACCAGCAGTCAGTCTCTTTGCTCCTTCCTTTTCCTCGACTTCTCCTGGGGGAGTGTTGTCCAGCTTCTCTCCTGACTCTTACTCCCTGAGCTGAGTGGAGGGCTCTAATTTAACTCCGGACCCAGGAATACTTCCAGTGCTTAATAATCAGTTGTATCCTAGAAACACTTCTGGGTCTGGCAAGGCTACAGAGATCCTAGTAATGTTACTATCCAACAGCTCCCCCAGAGGCCCACACAGAACCTCACAGGGCAGGACCATGGAACCACAACTCCCATGCTGCCCTGCAGGCTTTCATAATGGGGTCTACCACCCAGTGCAAAGGGTGATGCTCCATCCATAGCAGGCTGTCACCCACTGAGCCCAAGTCCATCCCGGGTGTTGCTAAGTGGCTGTAGCCATTGTAATGTCCTTCGACACACTGGTACGACACAGAAATGAGATACTGTTATAATCTCCCTGACCTTCCATTATCAAGGCCTTGTGGTCAGGCAAGGGAGAGGGGTCTACACTGGCTAGGGCCCTGGGTCATCCCTGACAACTTTCTTACTTTTTAAGTTCAGGTATATTTTCATGTACTCATAATAAAATGAAATTCTTTCCACCGTGTCTCGTCAAAATAGTGTTAGTAATACAATACCAGAGACAACCACAATAAAAAAATGAAGAACCAATTAAAAGATAAATACATAGAATGCAGTATACAGGTATGCACCGCTTATTGTGCATGACATGTTCTGTGAACCAGGACTTTATGTGATTTGGAAGTGGTGCAAACACTATGTTATATATAGTACTTAGAAAAGCTATACGGGATGCTGTAATGCACCTGTTTTGAGAAAATACAGATAACGCTACAACGATCCAGAGACTCGTGATATGCGAGACTGGGTGCTGCTACCTACAAGTCAAAGCATACACTGTTATACGGTAAACTTTTTATTTGTAAGTAGGGAAAGTTCACAATCATCGAAAGAACAGTAAAGTACGGACAGAGCAGTCGCTTTGTACACAAGAAACATGAGATACACGTGTTGTGTGCAGGAAGCTGATGCATTCGCTAAATCCACTTACATCCTCTAAGTCATGTTCTCTGATTGGGATTTTTGAACTGCATTATAACCTTTTGGGACCAAGAACATACATACCCTCGGACATTGCCTGAATGAATGTTTAATGGGCACATAGCTGTTATGGTGGACGGCCGGGCCCCATACCTGGCTGGGACACCCCTTTGACACTGGATCTGGAGGAACACCCATGGGCTACAGCCTACTTTCCCTGGAACACTTGGTGGCAACCCCCCTGGGTTACATTGTTGGGCTCCATGGCCACCACCAGGGGGAGCTGCATGGCTTAACGAGCCCATGTGGGCTGGACTGCAGCCACACCCAGAGGTGCAGCCTGAAGTAGGTGAACGAGCACCTGGAGTACATCCGGATGTGCTATATAAGGAGCCTGCAGCCACTACTCTAGGTGCCAGACTCAAGAGGACGACGACAACAATGAGACAACGACGATGACGACGATGACGACAAAGCTGCCTGGGAGGAGTAGAGGAAGGAGTATTTTGTTGTGTTTGTTTCACTTTGGTGTGCTTGTGCGGGACTGTGTTGAGCCGGTGGGACACGGGGAATACGTGCCCCACGGCTGAAGAAAAATAAAAGTCAATTTTTCGTTGATTTTTACACGTGCCTGTGTCGGGTCGGGCGCCTATATAGCGCTTTTCACACTGTATATAAAACTATATACAATATTATGCAGTGGATTCAGAAAGTATTAAAACCCTTTCTTGTTTTTAACATTTTTTATGTTGCAGCTGTGTGCTAAAATCAATTAAATTCATTTTACCCTACATGAAGAAGCCCTGAATACCCCAGAATATTAATGTGAAAACAGGATTACAGAAATTTTCACAAACTTTTTAAAAATAAAAAAGTGATATATCACATAGTTACAAGTATTTGGATCCTTTGCTATGACAGTATGATAGTTGGCTCAGGTGCATCCCATTCTATTGATCATCATTGAGATTTTTCTACTCCTTGTTAGAAATCCACCTGTTTTCAATTCAATTGATTGTAGTTGACTAGATTACTGTAACGCACTCCTTTCAGGACCACCCAAGAAAGACATCCATCACTTACAACGAGTGCAGAATGCAGCTCTCAGAATCTTAACACCAGTTTTGATGTCACTACATTGGTTACCTGTGTCATTTAGAATTGACTTTAAAATACTGCTGGCATTACAAAGCCTTAAATAATCTCACTCCATCCTATACTTCAGTATGCCTCTCACCTTACTCTCCAAATCGTAACCTTAGATCTTCAAATGAGTGTCTGCTTATAATTCCAAGAGCTAAACTTAAAAGAAGTGGTGAGGCGGCCTTCTGCTGTTATGCACCTAAAATCTGGAATAGCAGAATGATAGAAATTCACCAGGCTAATCCAATGGAGCACTGCTAAAAACCCCATTACTTTAACGTGGCTTTCTCATAGCTTCATTTTAGTGTAACTCTGATATTCTGCATGTGCATTTAATCATCATTTCTATCATGGCTCTGCAATCTTTACTAACCCATACTTTCTCTGCTGTTAATTTTTCCGGTTTTCTGTGGTGGCGACCACCTGATCTAAGCACCATGCAGTCCCTACATTCATGGATTTAAGGGCAGATGTCCGCACGACCATCATCATCATCAAATTCTTTCACGTGAAGCCTAACAACCACGAGGACTGATTGAGATCATTTATATTAGGTAGAATGCCTAGTGGTGGCTGGTTGGTCTCGTGGCTTCAGAACCCCTGCAGATTTTCTTCTTTTTTTCCCAGCCCTATGGAGTTTTTTTTTTTTTCTGTCCTCCCAGCCATCGGACCTTACTTTATTCTTTGTTACTTAGCATTGCCTAATCTTATTTTTATTTCATATAAATCTTTCTTCATCATGTAAAGCACTTTGAGCTACATCATTTGTATGACAATGTGCTATAGAAATAAATGTTGTTTAGTAAAGGCATACACCAGTCTATATACAGTATGGTCGACAATATACATCAGAGCAAAAAACAAACAATGAAGTCATAAGGAATTGTCTGCAGTGATTGGAAAAAGGACTGTGTCGAGGCAAAGATCTAGGGAAGTCTAAAAATGTCTGTAACACTGAAAGTTCCCCAATGCACAGTTGCCTTCATAATTCTTAAATGAAAGGAGTTTGACAGCAACGAATTTTCTGAGAGATGACCTTCTGACCAAACTGAGCAATTCTGAGAGAAGGTCTATGGTAAGAGAAATAACCAAGAACCTGATGTTCACTCTGGCTGAGCTCCAGTAATGCTGTATGGAGATGGGAGAAATTTCCAGAAGGGCAACCATCACTGTAATACTCCACTAATGTGACAGAGTGGTCACACAATAAAAGACACAGAAGCACTCTTGGAGTTTGCAAAAAGGCACTTAAGGGACTCTCAGACTTTGAGAGACAAGATTCTCTGGTTTGATGGAAACAAGAGTAGTGTCAAGTCTTGAAGAAACCAGGCATCACTCATCACCTTTGTAATATTATGCCAAAAGTGAAGCTCGGTGGTGGAAGCATCATGGTGTGGGTTGTTTTTCACTGAGTGGAAGGTTCACGTTCCAATAGCACAATAGCCCTAAACTCAAAATAAAGACAACACAGAAGTGGCTTAGAGTCAACTCTGAGGATGTCCTTTGCCCAGCCAGTGCCCAGAATGGAATCCATTCATACATCTTTGAAGTGATCTGAAAATAGCTGTCAACCAACAGTCTACATCCAACCTGAAAGAGCTTGAGAGGATCTGCAGGGAAGAATGGAAGGAGAAGGTTGGGGGGAGCATGCACTGATAGCACGTTGCCGCACCCACCACACACCAAACCACCTCGACTGGGATCCAAGTGCAACAGGTGACACCTCAGAACCACGCTGGAACATTGTGAGGTTTTATTATGGTGGCTGGAGTGTCAATCCTGCCATCAACCTCCAAGTTTTCCCTGCAAGTTGGAGGACCTGCTTGCAGGGCTGGGTGCAGAGTAACATCATACCCACGATGAAGCAATTGCAGGTTAAGGGCCTTGCTGAAGGGCCCAACGGAGTAGAAGAAGATCCCCAAATCCAGGTGTACGAAGTCTGTTGCGTTATAACCCAAGAAGACTCCTGGCTATAATCGCTGGAGACGGGGCTTCCACTAGGTATTGAGCAAAGGGTCGGAACAGTTGTGTCAGTGTCTTATTTTAGTATTTTAGTTTTAATAAACTTGTAAAAAAAATCTAAAATCCTGTTTATGCTTTTCTATTCTGGGATACTGAGTGCTGCTTGATGGGGAAAAATGTATTTAAATAATTTTAGCACAAGGCTGCATCATGCCAAAATGTGGAAAAACTGAAGCGGTCAGAATACTTTCTGAATTCACTGCATGTGCTCTTAATCAGAATTTAAATATAAGATGTTCATGTTTAGATATAGATGTGTGCCGAAAAGACTTTTGATCTGTTTAACTACTTTGTAATCTTTAGATATATAAAAGATATTGGTGCGCTAAAACATTTAACCATTTATCTGCATGCTGATTGGAGCAAGCCAATGAGTCTCTTGACTGTTTTGTGCAAATGAACCTAAATAAGTTAACATCTTTGCTTTGTTATGCTGAAATGACCAGCACACATGGCACTCTCTCTCAAGCAAGGTCTAATAAAGGATGTCCAGCAGGTGGAGCTATTTGTAATGGTGATCTCGACTTTTCTTTAATTAAAATCCTGACAGGAGCAAATACTGTATTTCTTGTGTTCCACCCAAAATAATCTTTAAACCTCCAAAAACTTGTCACGTGAGTTTCACATTTCGCAAACTGCGAAATTGCACACAAAATGAATTTCAATGTTGGTTTAGCAACAGGTCAGGTCAGGTCAGGTTGGGGAGCATGCACTGGTACAGCAGTTGCAGCACCCACCACATGACGAAACAGCTTGGGATCCTGGTTGGCAAACCCCCAGGCAAACACACGATTAATTCTTTTTGCATTTATATAGCGCTTTTCTCACTACTCAAAGTGCTCAGCGATTGCAGGTTAAGGGCCTTGCTTAAGGGCCCAACAGAGCAGAGTCCCTTTTGGCATTTATGGGATTCCAACCGGCAACCTTCCGATTGCCAGTGCAGATCCCTTGCCTCAGAGCCACCACTCCGCCTCCAGTTCCAGTTCCATCCTCCAGAAATGACCCTCTATCTGCCACAGCCAGGTGTTATGTTGGTATCCCCTTGGCCTGGTCCAGCTACTCGGGTCCCCAACAATGAGGGTCTTGAAAGCCGGATCGCCCTCTGGGAATCGCACCACATGGTAGTAGTGCCGTAACTGATGCTCGCAATGCAGGTAATGTGCCTCATTCGGGACTCCGTGAGCAACACAAAGTCAAATCAATGGTACCCAAGGATTTTCCAGAGAGACACAGTACCAAAGGAGTCCAGTCTTCTTCTCAGGTATTTGGATAGCATCCATTTCTCGCAACCATATAGCAAGACTGGAGGCACCAGGACTCTAAAGACTTGGACCTTCATCCTTTTGCATAAATATAGGGAGCACCACACACCACTTTCCAGCAACTTCATGACACCCATGCTCTCCCAATCTGTCTACTGACTTCATAGGAAGAGTCACCAGAGACATGAATGTCACTGCCGAGGTAAGTAAACCTCTCGACGAGGTTGACACTCTCTCTGCAGACAGACACGCTTGTGATGGCCGTGCCTAAGAGATCATTAAAGGCCTGGATTTTGGTTTTTATCAGGACACTCACACACCTCATTCAGTCTCTTGAGACTTTTGCAATGCTTTATGCAAATTATTTTGCTTATCACTTAGTATAAGATAGTAAGGCAGTAGATGATAGATGCTGTGGATTGATAGTTCATACATTGAATGGCTATAAGCTCCCACTGCATTTATTTCCATTTTTTTTTTCTATTACAAAAAAATCAATTTTAATTGAGAATTCCAATAGCTTGGTTAAATATAGCAAAGCGAACAAAGCTGTAAAATTGAACAAATGTAACAAATTCAGAATATACACAATTTCCATAAATCCAGCACACTTACATCCAAAAGAGCTTAACAGAAAACAGGCTCTTCGTTTCAGCAGAATGACTACTGCATTTGAAGTTTTCATTTTCGAATTGCAAGTCATGCAAAAAAGGCCCCAAAATTGTGGTCGGTGCCTTGAAGGTTTTCTTTAATAAATGAGTCCTTAATGGGAGAGGATTATATTGGAAAAGCAGGCAGTATGATAAACGTTTAAGCTCATCTTTGAAATAAAATTTTATGCAACTCCTCCTCAATCATTTTTAATGAAGATTCAGCTGACAATCTGAAGTTCATAATTGCATCTCCCTAGTGAGTAATTTATTATATCACTTAAAATATACACTAATTAAAAGCACACTTTTTATACAATGCAGTATACACCCAGACTGAGTCTTAAACCTTTATACTGTATATATATGAGATCCCCATAGTATTTGTTTATGCCCACCATTCACACAATGAATTATCAAAGAAAGCAAAATTGAAGAATTGAAAATTTAACATTATAATAAAACATAACTGAAGTAGGAAAAAGGTATTCTCTGCAATATATGTGAAGTACAGTGGATTCAGAAAGTATTCAGAGCCCTTCACTTCTGCATTGTGCTGAAGATTTCATTTTAAATGGATAAATGTGCTATTTTTAAGAATCACTCTACGCTCAATATAGCATGAAAATATGTTATCAGAAAAGTTTACAAATTTATTAGGTCAGATTATCTCAAGGCATAACATGAGCTACCACAGCTATGCTGACAACACACAACTTCATTTATCAATAGCGGCTGATGACCCCGACTTTCTTGGTTCACTGACCCAATGTCATACTCGTGTTTCTGAATGGGTGAGTAGTAATTTTCTCAAACTAAATAAGGAGAAAACAGAAATCTTTTGCTAGATTGGCAAAAACGGATATAGTGAGGATATTAGAAATAAACTTGATCCATTAGGTTTAAAGGTCAAGACAGAGGTAAAGAATTTAGGTGTAAATTTAAATCACATATTAGTCACATTACTAGGACAGCATTTTTTCACTTAGGAAATATAGCAAAAGTTAGATCCCTAATAACTTTGCAAGATGCTGAGAAATTAGTTCACGCTGTTGTTTTTAGTCGCCTAGATTACTGTAACGCACTCCTCTCAGGAACACACAAAAAAGACATCAATCGATTGCAACGAGTGCAGAATGCAGCTGCCAGAATCTTAACGAGGAAAAGAAAATCTGAAAACATCTCATTAGTTTTGATGTCACTACACTGGTTACCTGTGTCATTTAGAATTGACTTTAAAATACTGTTTATTGTTTACAAAGCCTTAAATAATCTGCTCCATCTTATATTTCGGAATGTCTTTCACGTTACACTCCAAATCATAACCTTAGATCATCAAATGAGTGTCTGCTTAGAATTCCAAGAACTAAACTTAAAAGAAGTGGTGAGGCGGCCTTCAGCTGTTATGCACCTTAAATCGGGAATAGTTTACCAATAGATATTTGCCAGGCACTTAAAATAACTGCTAAAAACTCATTATTTTAACATGGCTTTCTCGTAGCTTCATTTTAGTGTAATCCTGATATTCTGTATATGCATTTAATTATCATTTTTAGCATGGCTCTGCAATCCGTCCTAACTCCTACATTCTCTGCTGTTCGTTTTCCGTTTTTTCTGTGGTGGCGATCTGCGCCACCACCACCTGATCAGGGCACCATGCAGTCCCTGCATTGATGGATTGAACCCCAGATGACCACATAACCATCATCATCTAATTCTTCCATGTGAACCCTGAATACAATGAGGACTAATTGTGAGGTCATTGATGTTAGCTAGAATGCCCAGTGGGGGCTGGGTGGTCTCGTGGCCTTGGAACCCCTGCAGATTTTTTTTTTCTCCAGCCCTATGGAGGTTTTTTTTTTTCGTTCTTTCTGTCCTCCCGGCCATCAGACCTTACTTTATTCTTTGTTTAGTATTTCCTAATCTTATTTTTATATTCATATTTTTATTTTTCATAAACTTTTCTTTCTTTATCTTGTAAAGCACTTTGAGCTACCTCATTTGTATGACAATGTGCTGTATAAATAAATGGTGTTGCTGTTAAAAATCATATAAGGAAGGTTCATATAAGCACTCAAGCCCTTCATTCAGTAACTTTGTAGAAGCTCCTTAGGCAGTGATTACACCTTCGAGTCTTCTTGGGTAAGACTTTGCTGGCTTTGCACACCTGGATTTCATCAGTTTATCCTTCAATTCCTGCCTGATCCTCTTACGTGCCATTAGATTGGATGAGAAGTGTCTATAAACTGTCATCTTCAGGTCTCTGTACAGATCTTCTGTGGGGTTTAACTCTGGGCTTTGGTTTGGCCACTCAAGGAAAGCCATAAACTTGTCCCAAAGCCACTCCAGTGTTGTCTTGGCTGTATGCTTTAGGCCATTTTTGTGCTGTCACCCCAGCATGAGGTTTTCTTCTAGGACCTCTCTGTATTTGGCTGCATTCATCCTCCCCACAATTCTGACCAGTCACCCTATCCCTGTCCCTGAGTAGCATCCCCATAGTATGATGCTGCCATCACCATGCTTCACCATAGGGATGGTATTAAGCAAGACATTGAGGTGTGTAGGACTGTATTTTGACATCAATCCAATCATTTTGGTGCACAGGAACTTGTACATCCTTGTTGTGCATTTTGATTTTCTGAACTTGATGTTCTGCAGTGCCTGGTCTTCTCCAGACATAGTGCTTGGAGTTCTGTCCAAAGAGCCCAATATCTGACTAATCAGAGCAGAAAATCATTTTCCTCATGATCTCAGAATCCATTAAATGCCGAATGGCAAACTTCAAGCTGGAGTCGGCCACTCTACAGTAAATGTTTGATTGATGGAGTGTGGCTGAGGTGGTTGTCTTTCAGAAAAGTTCTCCCATATCAGCAGAGGACTTTTAAAGCTCTGTTTGTGTGTTCATTGCCTTGGTGGTCACCTCCCTGACAAAGGCTCTTCTTGTCCAGTTACTCATTTTGGCCGGACAGTCAACTCTAGGAAGAGTTCTGTTGGTTCTAAACTACTTCTATTTCACAGTGAGGGTGACCAGTGGTTTTATCTACTTGCCCTGATTTATGCATCCCCACAACTTGATCACAGTGGTCTACAGAAAGGTCTTTGGACTTCATGGCTTAGTTTTTGTCCTAACCTGTGGTATGAATTGTGGGACCTTATATACCCAGGTGTGTGCTTTTCTGAACGATGTTCAATCAATTCATTTTGCCACAGGTGTACTTCAATAAGTGCCAGAAACATCTCAAGAAGAATTACAGCAAACTGGAGACAACTGAACACAATCTGGAGTACAACAGCAAAGGATCTGAAGACTTCTATTAATGAGAGATTCCAGTTTTTGCAAACCTTTCTGAAAATCTGTTTTCACTTTGTCCTTATGGGTCATTGAGTGTAGACTGAGGGGCAAAAATGGCAAATTTATCCATTGAAAATGAAATCTACAAAACAATAAAGTGTACAGGAAGTGAAGGGGTTGGAATCCACTGTAACTGTAGAAGCAAACTGATAAAGTCAACTGATTTTTTTTTATAATGAAAATTTACAAGTGAAAAAAATGTGATGTACTCACTGAAAATATAATTTAAGTAAATAATGCAATGACTCCCAGAGTCACGTAATTTTTAACTAAATCCTACAATCAGATGGTGGTTAGTAAAGCCAAGGAAGGTGGTGGCTTTTCAAAATCTATGAAATGAAAAGCCACAGCTATAACAGTAACTTGGCTAAAAAAAGGTCAACTTTTTGTAACCAACCCCATGAACTCAACCACTTGCAGCTGCAATGTAAAGATTGTGAAGTATGCAAATTCCTTCCAGAACTACAAATGAGTGTTGGTTTTGAGGAATTAGGAAGTGATGCCAGCCGATTACATCCAAAATGGTGAAAGAAATAGAACTGTTACCAAAACGTATTATTAAAACAACAAAGGACCAATAACAAATGATCGCATTACAACAGCTCTGACTGCTTCAACTGCAAAACAAAAGCCAGGAATGAAGAAAATGAAGTAAACTTTGTGAGGGGTGGGACTCATTCAACTTGGAAGCTTACATAGGCTTTTGTCTCCCCCAGAGCGTTAAATGGCAGATCTCCCAGGCTACGGCATTGCCACGGATTCCCACAGGGCATCTTGGGAACTGGAGTTTGTCAGCTTAGCCCTGTTGGACTCCGTGGGTGCCACCAGGAGTTTGCTGAAGGGACTAGAAAGCCCTACTTGGTCAAGCTTAAACATCTCCTGGAAGTGCTTCCAAGCTATAGTTTTGGGACAACAGAAGTTATTCCAGGGATTACATAAAAGGAGCCACCTGCCTTAACTCAGGATGACAGAGTCGGGAAGAGGACGAAGCTTGCGGAGAGGGCAGCGGAGGAAGAGTCACAGAGAGAGAGGAAGAAATAGAGCATTGATGTGTGTTGAATCGGAGTGTGGTTGTGGTGTGGGAAACTATTAATGTAAGAGTTTTGCTCCAAATAAAATCATTTTGTTTATTGTGACTTGTGCCCAACAATTTGTGTCAGGTGTTTGGGGGGTTGCAGTGCCCCCTGGTGCCTACAACTTGTTTTAATCTCTTTTAAATAATATGCTGGAAAGTTTTCATTTACCCTAAGAGTAAGAATACTCCTGGCATAGAATGTGAATACCCTGGGTCTAGAGGAAATGCAGTACAGTACAGACATGATGACATAGCAGGACAATTTATGGGGAACAATTGAAATCCAATAATGTCACTCATACACCTTAAATAAGAATGAGTCCAGAACTATTCAGAATGATTATTTAGAGAAATCATTAAATTAATTTTACTGTATGAAGTGTTGAATAGAAATGAACTAGAAACACTTCCTTACTTTACTTGAGTATGTTTTAAGACTATCTCTGCATTAATTGTGTATAAAACTTTCTCACTTTACTTCATTTCCAAAAACAAATGACTTTTTTACTCCAATGTATTTTGCAAGACACATTTGTTACTGCGATATTAAACCAGAAAACAAAAGGGCTATGCAAATATTGTAATATCCACAGAGCAAAAGATGTTTGTGGTCACGTTTTGTGATCAATTTTTCTAAGCTGGCCTGATGGTGCACCATTAGGTTGACATCCTTTGTAAGTTACTTTGGATAAAAGCATCTGTAAAGCAAATAAATACAACTGTAAATATTGTAACATGGCTCATAAGGAAAAAATATTGTAGCCTGC
Organism: Polypterus bichir lapradei; assembly: GCA_026402145.1. Lineage (NCBI taxonomy): Eukaryota > Metazoa > Chordata > Cladistia > Polypteriformes > Polypteridae > Polypterus > Polypterus bichir. Next base: position 109,802,407 of record JANRMT010062806.1, on the reverse strand, counting down.
ATTATTTTATGGGTAACACTTTAGTTTAGGTATTGCAGAAATCCACCTATTACCCATTTTCTTCTATGTAACAAGCTCTTACCAATCACTTCTTTTGTGTTTCTTCATCTCGATAATGTAGACTACTAACAAAATGTCACTTTGGAGTGGTTTGAGGTGGTGTAACTATGACACATTTCTTTTGATATTACATATTTAGTATAAGAGCCGGGAATCCTTCATATTAACAAGTCATTTTATCACATGTCAATACAACACACTGCACAGACATGAATAACCGATCTACTGATGTGTTATAAGTGCTATGAAGACCAAAAGAGGCCTTTGTTAAGGTCTTGATACATAAGAGCAATTGAATAAGAGATAGATAGATAGATAGATAGATAGATAGATAGATAGATAGATAGATAGATAGATAGATAGATAGATAGATCAACACATCATTGCGCACACAGAGTTTCGATCTTTGGGCAGACATCGGCTGTGTCACGAAATAGCAGCACGGGACTAGCTCCTTCCAGTGTTTCATTCAATTAAATTTGGTTTCCAGTCTATCTGTGCAGATATTTTGCAGTTATTCAAGATGATTTTCAATAGTATTAAAACTTTCATTATAATAATAATTATTATTATTTAACAGGGTCTTATTCTGATGTGAGGAGGAAGAACGTATTTTTAAAGCTTGTCGTGTCTAGTAAATGTAGATGGCTAATTATACATGCAAGTTAGCCATGTGATGCTGCGCTGAGACTGAGCTAGTGCACAGCATAGACATATACACATGCACACATATTATATATCCGATGGCAATATTCATATTATTCTCATTATGGTCAGCTAATATATCCCTCAAATTAAAATGCTCCATTTTTGTCTTGCTTTTAACTGCAACATGCATGATCAAAGCAAACGACAGTGAGTATGCATGAAAGTTCTGTGCAAGGCTCTGGGAAAAATTTTTTTGTTATTTCTAAAATGATGTCACAGTTTCTGACCTCGTTGCTGCACCATGTCCTATTACATGACTGAAAAACACAGCCATCGTCACATTTACTGACCAAGCGCCCATCTTCCAGAGCAGTCGTGCTCGTTCCTTTTTCTGACAGTTGATATTGTGCTTCCAAACGGAATGATGCTTTATGATGGATTAACAGCTATAGGTAGATCAGCAGCAATCATTAAACTTTAATTCTTTTTCCATTCTGCTATGGTAAGTAAAATATGAGACATCAGACAGACAGACTTCTCTTTTGTTTGTGAAGTCCAGAACACACACTTCTCTAACCACATCACTACATTTTACACATTGCACTTCCTGATAGGTATTCATTGATTCATTAGTTTGTCGGCTCTTCTGTGTACGCAGCCCTCCCTTTCGACTAATGAGAAAATCAAGCTCATTTCATTTTACCCTAGCCAGGCAGACTAGTTGGTCTCAGTCATTAGGTATGTCATATTAGACAATCAGCTTCACTGGAATGCACCACAGACTTAATCTGACTGGCTAAGAATATGACCTTCAAAGGTCATGAGAAAAGACAATTTCCCCTCGGGGATTAATAAAGTATATTAATATCAATAAATGAAAAATACAACTGAAAATCACTGGAAAAGTCATCTAATGTGACATGAGTTTAAAATTTTCAAGAAAATATTCAGCAAACAATGCCACCGCTGAATACAGCGTATTAGCTGAAAAAAAAAACTTTGTCAGATTTCAACAATCAACACTATTTGAGGGTGGCATGATGGCGCAGTGGTAGCGCTGCTGCCTCGCAGTAAGGAGACCTGGGTTTGCTTCCTGGGTCCTCCCTGCGTGGAGTTTGCATGTTCTCTCCGTGTCTGCGTGGGTTTCCTCAGGTTGCTCCGGTTTCCTCCCACAGTCCAAAGACATGCAGGTTTAGGTGCATTGGCAATCCTGAATTGTCCCTTGTGTGTGCTTGGTGTGTGTGTGCCCTGCGGTGGGCTGGCGCCCTGCCCGGGTTTGTTCCTGCCTTGCGCCCTGTGTTGGCTGGGATTGGCTCCAGCAGAACCCCACGACCCTGTAGTTAGGATATAGCGGGATGGAAAATGACTGACTGACTGACTGACTGACACTATTTGATGTTAACTTCTAGTCTATTTGGACATTCCTTACTGTATTTTTAACAAATTTGCAAAACTTCCTAAATGCTTGTTTACAATTTGTCATTCAAGGATATTGAGTGTTGCTTAATGAGGGAAAAAAATACATTTAAACTATTTAGACCAAGGCTGCAACATAAGAAGACGTGAAAAAAGCGAAGGGGCCTGAAACCTTTCTAAAGGCACAACACAGAGTCAGCTAACCTGATAGGCCATGAGTACCATGCTGGTATGATACAACAGTCTTCTATAGTTGAAAAAACAGCAGACAACCCTGACTTTCCCAGCATTCCTGTACAGCCTTTGATCATAGTATGATCTTAGTATTTGCTACCTTCAGTCATATATTCATTATATTGTGACTTGTGTGTTGCTGCTTTGCACCCAAAAGACAAGGCTGAGTCTAAGGACTTAAGGAAAACCAGCTTTATTCAACTCGAAACAGGCACTGCACGGTTATTTATTGCAGCAGGAGTTACCACTTCAATACACAAAGACACAGCAAATGGGCAGGATTTGGGGCCAGGTCAGTGGCTAAGTTAAAATGTTCCATGCATCACCAATCAGGCAAGAGGCGCATTGCACACCAAGGCAGTGAGCTTGCAGTTGCCTCTGTGGTGCTGTGAACCTGTGGTTGGATTGGCGACAGACAAGCAGCCCTCAACAGACGCGTCAATCGCGTTTCGGCATGTCACACCATTGGGGAGGGTCTCAAAATAATTAAAAAATCTCACAATATGGTAACGAGAACATTAGAACAATCTAGATGAGAACAGGCTATTCAGTCCAACAAAGCTCGCCATTCCTATACAGTTAACTCTTCCAAAATAACATCAAGTCGCGTCTTGAAAGGTCATCAAACTCCTACTATCTACCACACTACTCGGTGTGTCTATGGTTCTCTGTGTAAAGACAAACTTCCTAATATTTGTGCGAAATTTACCCTTAACAAGTTTCAAACTGTGTCCCTGTGTTCTCGATGAACTCATTTGAAAGTAACCGTCTCAATCCACTTGGCTTTTACAGGATCACACAGGGCAGTCTACACATGCCCAGAGTTAAAATGTATCACTCACTGGTATAATCAGAGAGCAAGTGGGTGAAATGACTTCATGCAGATCATACAGTGAGAAAAGTACGATTTTACAACCCTGTGGTTTCAAATGTTGCTCTGCAGGACATTACAGAATAAAACAGTTTATAAAGTCACTCTAACTGCCTTACTAAATGTATGACTAGTTGTTCCACATCTTGGATTCTCCATCTGTTTACTAAAGCTACTTAATTAGTTTTTATAGTCATGGGGAGGCAAGCAGAATGTATTAAATATGCTTGAATTTTCCAATATTACGTACACGTGTGGAATATTTTAGAAATTTTTAAAAGCTATTTAAAGAAGAGGAAAGAAGTCTCGGTAAACTTCACAAGAGCTAATAAAGCCAGAAGTGAGGTCATGATCAGTAGCACAGGCTCCAGAGGCTGGCAGGTTGGCACAGAGCGAACGCCTTTGCAATTACAGCAGAACTGGATGAAAACAAAAGAGGTTAATTAATAAAAGTAAAACTACACCAGCATCCAAAAACTAAAAAGGTTTATTTGTTAAAAAAATAAAAAAAACTGCTTGCAGTTGCTTCAAAAAGTTATAATAGCCAAGTGGTTGTAAGTCAAGAATTAATTTGTCATTTGAACTCTTCAACACCACACACGTTTGCTGTAAAACTCTTGACTGTAATAGAAATTTGTACAAAAAAAAAAAAAAAAGACGGAAGACGTGATGTGCACCCAGATATGACACCAAGATACCAGAGCAAATACCAAACGTAAAGTCAAACCTCTCATTAGCTCGGAAAAGATAAGTGTTCTCTAGTTTATTATTCTAACTCACAAGAAAAAAGAGCAAACTCTTCAAATGCAATTAACTGTGCTGCGGTTATATTGTAAATATTAAAACTGTGTTTTCCTGTTTTTCTTTCACAAGTTATGCTGAGAGATCAAGTGAGGTCAACCACACAATTTTATTTGTTTTTTTTTCTCCTCCTTTACATACCAGACTCTAATTTGCATACTTATTAACTCTTTGTTTGCTCTTGGTGAGCTATAATATGAAGAGTATTTTATCATTATCATTATTTATAGTGCCTTCAGAAAGTATTCACACCCCTTCAACTTTTACAGATTTTGTTACGTTGCAGCTTTCTGCTAAACGTCTTAAAATCATTTTCTCCCGCAAGAAGCAACACTCAATATACTCCACAATAACACTTGAGCATACAGAGGCACTGGGGGCAACATGTTAGTTGGCACTGCAAGGCCATCCAAGACTTGGAACATAATCCCAGAACATAGCCTCACATCACCTCCAAACCAGATGTCCTGGGGTTTTGAGCCATTTAAGACAGTGAATGACAGGGGCTAAACTAGATGGAGGAAAAGAGGCCCTAACACCAGGGAAAGAGATATAGGAGCTGAGAGAAACAAGACCTCCAGTTTCATTACTCAAGTGAGAAGTTGGTCTGCCACCACATTGCACAGATAGGGGATTGAGTATATGTATAGGAGGACCTAAAGAGACATCAGAATATCTCATTTACTTTTGTTTATTGCATATAGTCATTACTCCTTGTGGAATACATGAACCTTTTTCAATATTTTTGATCTCCCCACCGTTCATAGTGGCTTCAGGTTGAGAGTACAGCTACTAGAAGATGTATGTGTATTCTCAAGCTTGGGTCACAATGTTGCACAGGAGAGCACATAAGGGTTTCCAAGGAGAAGAAGCTTTATTGCAGTTCTGACAGATACAGATGCGAGACTCTTTCAGAAGCGGTCTGGAACAGTTGTCAAACGTGTCACCTTGGCCCTGACTCCAGGTCAGAAGAACACAAAGTCTTCCTTTTCAACGAGGTACAGCAGCTTGGAAGCAGCAACCGGAGCAGAGGGAGTCTGGGGGAATCTCGACATCGAATCTTTCCACGATTACAATACTTTCCCTATATACTACGAGAAAGTAAAAATAGTGGGAGGCACCCATGTATTACAAAATATAAAATATTAATGCATCAGCCTAAATGTTTCCTCATCTACCAGTGTGTTTAGTTGTGTCAAACAATACTGAGATGGCAGTTATTAAATATTGTGGATCATAAGTAGAATGGCGCAGTGTAAAGGGCACACTTGGTTTGCATCACTGGTTTAAGCTCAGATTTGTAACTTTGTAACTCACCTTTACCTAATACATTAAGGTGCCAATATGGCACAGGTATAAGCTTTCAAAAACCCTCTTTTTTATTGATTTTAATTAGAAGCAGATAGCATTCCATACAATCATGCCAAGCTTAACAAAGCAAAGACAAATTCAAGATTTTAGAAATTCTTGCAAATTTATTAAAAATAAAAACCTGATACATCACATTGACACCAGGATTCAGACCCTTTGCTATGACACGTGACATTTGGCTCTGGTGTATCCCATTCTATTGATCATAACTGAGATGTTCCTACACCTTGCATGGAGTCCACCTGTGGTCAATCCAGTTATTGGGCATGTCTACAGAAGGTCCCACCGCTGACCAAAAACCAAGCCATGAGGTTGAAGAAATCGTCTGCAGAGTTTAGAAGCAAGATTATGTTGAGGCATAGATATGGGGAAGACTACCAAAAAAAAAATAACATCCCACGGCATTGAAGGCTCCCAAGAGCACAGTTGCCTCCATAATTCTTAAATGGAAGAACAACCACAACTCTTCCACAGGCAGGCGGCCCAGCCAAACTCAGTAATTGGGGGAGAAGAACCATGGCAATAGAGGTGACCAGGAACCCGATTGCCACTGATGTTGAGCTCCAGAGACCCTTCACTTTTTTCACATTTTGTTATGTTTCCACCTTGTACTAAAGGCATTTAAATGTATTTTTTTCTTATTAGGCAACACAAAATACCCCAGAATAACAAAGGGAAAACAGGACACAGCAGAATTTAAAGATGTGCAGAATAGAGCAACCATCATGGGACTTAAGGACATGTTCTACTGTGACAGACTCAAGGAATTAAAACTGTTTAGTCTCAATCAGGGGAGACTGCATGGGGAATTCATCCAGGTATTTAAAATCTTCAAAGGAGATCCAGCAACATTCTTTCAGCTTAAGGGTGAATCATGTACTCGATGACATCTGTGGAAATTAAGGAGAAGTGCATTTAAGACTGAAGCCAGGAAGCACTTCTTTATGCAAAGAGTTGTGGGAATTTGGAACAAACTATCAAGTCATTGTGTTGGAGCAGAAGCCTTGACAACCTGTAAGAAGTATCTGGATGAGATACTGGGACAGCTTAGCTATTAGCTAAACAAACAAGTATGATGGACTCAATGGTCTCCTCTCGGTTGTCAAATTTCTTAGGTTTCTTAAGTTAGGAATATAGAAATTGCAAACGCCATACACGCTGTGAATGAGACAGGAGTTAAAGCCTCAAATCCTTGAATCTGTGTTGCAATAATGCCTCACTGTAGCACCATATAACAAGCATTCACCTCCTTGGCAGTTTTCACATTTTATTGTTATACTGTACAATATTTTTTGACACTGGCTTTTTTGACACTGGCCAACTGAAAAAGACTCTTTATTGTCAAAGTGAAAACAGATCTCTGCAAAGTGTTTGTCAAACACTGTTGTCCAATGGTTGTACTCTCACTCAAGATCTTACTAGCCATCTTAATCTCTTCTCCTTGCTGTCCAAGGATAGATAGATAGATAGATAGATAGATAGATAGATAGATAGATAGAT
>JANRMT010062806.1:109749802-109789765 GCA_026402145.1 Polypterus bichir lapradei | reverse complement strand
GATAGATAGATAGATAGATAGATAGATAGATAGATAGATAGATAGATAGATAGATAGATAGATAGATGCTTTATTAATCCCAAGGGGAAATTCACATAATACAGCAGCTGTATACTGATACAAAAAAACAATATTAAATTAAAGAGTAATAAAAATGTATGTAAAAACACAATAACCTTGAATAATGTTAGCTTTTAATCCCCCCCCACTGGGGGGTATTGAAGAGTCGCATAGTGTGGGGGAGGAACGATCTTCTCAGTCTGTCAGTGGAGCAGGACGGTGACAATAGTCTGTCACTGAAGCTACTCCTCTGACTGGAGATGATCCTGTTAAGTGGATGCAGTGGACTATCCATGATTGACAGGAGCCTGCTCAGCGCCCGTCGCTCTGCCATGGATGTTAAACTGTCCAACTTTATTCCTACAATAGAGCCTGCCTTCCTAACAAGTTTGTCCAGGCGTGAGACGTCCTTCTTCTTTATGCTGCCTCCCAAGCACACCACTGCATAGAAGAGGGCGTTTGCCACAACTGTCTGGTAGAACATCTGCAGCATCTTATTGCAGATGTTGAAGGACGCCAATCTTCTAAGGAAGTATAGTTGGCTCTGTCCTTTCTTACACAGAGCATCAGTTTTGGCAGTCCAGTCCAATTTGTCATCCAGCTGCACTTCCAGGTATTTATAGGTCTGTACCCTCTGCACACAGTCTCCTCTGATGATCACGGGGTCCATGAGGGGCCTGGGCATCCTAAAATCCACCACCAGTTCCTTGGTCTTGCTGGTGTTCAGGTGTAAGTGGTTTGAGTTGCACCATTTAACAAAGTCTTTGATTAGTTTCGTATACTCCTCCTGCCCACTCCTGATGCAGCCCACAATAGCAGTGTCATCAGCGAACTTTTGCACGTGGCAGGACTCCGAATCGTATATATATAGGGAAGGATAACATTAAAATAAAATAATACATATGGACAATGCTATCACAAGCATGAAGATAAGTACAGATGACAGAGGGTTGTGACTAGTGTGTTTCCAAGGGAAGGGAGGGAAAATACCAGCTGTACCCACTAGATGGAGCTAAACTGCAAATCTTAATACAATGAACAGTTTTAAAAAGTTGTAACAGAACACTAAGCCTAACCCTAACCCTTCTGCCTGAAGAAGGGGCCTCAGTTGCACATTGTAATTGGTCCACTTGTCCAATAAAAGATGACATTCTGCTTGACTTCTCATTGCATCCATAATGGCTAACACTTTACACCCCTCAATGATTAATAAAGTACATAAAATAAAATATATAAATATTTCGGCATAAGTTCTTTTTAATTATCCCATCCCATTCCTTCTGTACCTTCATAATGTTCCATTCATTTGCATATGAAGCAACATGCAACTTGGAAGTGCCCATCAAGCTAAATTAGGAGATACACTAAAGAACACCCTACACTTCACTACTACCTTCCACCATTGGATTGTGAAGCTGGTACTCTTTCCTAGAAGAAATTATCCAAGTCATATGATGTGTAGGTGGCGCAGTAGTTAGAGCTGCTGTCTCACATCCTCATAGACCCCCATTCCAGTCATTTTATTAGTGGTGTTTACAGTTTCTTCCCGTATCTGCATTCATTTTCTTCTTGGTCCTCAAAGGTACACATATTAGATGAACTCTTATGAGGATAATTTGTTTTTCAGGAAAATGCACCTTTTGTGAAAGATGAACGGTGACAAAGCAAACAACTAACAAATGTTGAAACATATATGAATACTCTCTGCCCTATATACATGGTCATTGTACACCACATTAATACCATTCAAATCAACTATTTGCTTGCACTGGTAAGACACATTGTTTGCAACATGCACTGCATTGGTGATGCCGTTTTCTCCACCTTTTGCTACAAACTCTATATTACGTTCATAAGAATTACTCATGAGCGTTTTGAAATCACTTCAGAGGTTTCTGTCCTGCACCTCCTGACTCACCACTAAGAGAAAACCCCCACAAATGATATATTTTTTGACTAGTTTTGATGTCTAGTTAGGCAAAATGTCAAGGTTTTCGGGGTTCCCCACTCTTTCTGGCTGTCCAGACCCAAAAACCCTCTCTTTTATACTGTAAGCCAATATCCATAATTTTTTGAAATTATGATAAAGAATAAACCAATAGGTTAGCAAAAATGATGAGAAGAACCTGAAGTTGTGCATGCCACATCAACTGACCCCAATGAGATATGAGGGGTAACGGTCACTCCATTTTACAAAACATTAAAAACATTGTGATAGGTAATATAGGCATGAGGAGGGTCGTTTTATGCAATTTTGAGGTTGCTGATCATGAATATGATAATATTGTTGATATTCATTTCTTTACTGATGGTCCTAGCCCACTAATAAGCCACTCCCAGAAGACTGAAAATTCCAAATTTTAAACATAGGCATGTGTGGTATCATTTTAGACTATTTCGATGTCATTTATTAGGAATATCATGCTATTTTTATTTTCATTTATTTGCATTTTTATGTGAGATCTTTTTTGGGCTTGAATTTCTTGTTTTCATAGCTGGCTGGAAAAATCAGTCAGTTAGCCTGCTTGGCAAGCAAGAGTAATGGACGAAGTTTAAAGCCAATCTGTGAGGAGAATGAATGCCTGAGCTAATAAAATCGGGAGTGGTCTCCGCTAGACTTTTTCAAATACTCAGATATGGGGATGGATATTTGAGGAATAAACCGCAAGACAATGATTTTGTTTTATATTGTGTACATTAAAGAACCATCAACTACAAATCAAATCAAATAATAATATTTTGAACAATTATTATAAAAGTAAGGTTGAATAAATCTGACTCTGCAGCTTCATGAATAAAAAAGTACCACTTCCATTTAGCAGAAATAGCTCAAAAGTTGATAGAAATCTACGTTTTGTACCCAATACTTATATGCAAAATTTGGTTGACCTAACTGCAAACGTGCTCAAGTTATCATCTTTACTGCGGTGGGTTGGCACCCTGCCCGGGATTGGTTCCTGCCTTGTGCCCTGTGTTGGCTGGGATTGGCTCCAGCAGACCCCCGTGACCCTGTGTTCGGATTCAGCGGGTTGGATGATGGATGGATGGATGGATGGGTTATCATCTTTAAATACACACACACACAAATACACACACTGACGGGCACACAGATGTAATTCCAAAAATGGTATTTTCATACTCAGAGAAGTCTGAAACATCGAGATTCATCAAAATCTCGAAAATTTAATTTTTGGACAATTACAATACTTCTTGTACGAGAAATAAATCGGATACAGGGAGGTCTAAAACGTCGAGATTTATCAAAATCTTGAAAATCAAATTTTTGGACGATTACAATACTTCTTGTACGAGAAAGTAAATCGGAAACAGGGAGGTCTAAAACGTCGAGATTTATCAAAATCTCGACATCGAATTATAGGACGATTACAATACTTTCCCTATACTTCGTATATCCATCCATCCATCCTCTTCCACTTATCCGAGGTCGGGTCGCGGGGGCAGCAGGTTTAGCAGAGAGGCCCAGACTTCTCTGTCCCTGGCCACTTCTTCTAGCTCTTCCGAGAGAATCCCAAGGCGTTCCCAGGCCAGCCGGGAGACATAGTCCCTCCAGCGTGTCCTGGGTCTTCCCCAGGGCCTCCTCCCGAGTGGACGTGCCCAGAACACCTCACCAGGGAGGCGTCCAGGAGGCATCCTGATCAGATGCCCAAGCCACCTCATCTGACTCCTCTCGATGCGGAGGAGCAGCGGCTCTACTCTGAGCCCCTCCCGGATGACTGAGCTTCTCACCCTATCTTTAAGGGAAAGCCCAGACACCCTGCGGAGGAAACTCATTTCAGCTGCTTGTATTCGCGATTTTGTTCTTTCGGTCACTACCCACAGCTCATGACCATAAGTGAGGGTAGGAACGTAGAACGACTGGTAAATTGAGAGCTTTGCCATATAGCTCAGCTCCTTTTTCACCACGACAGACCGATGCAGAGCCCGCATCACTGCGGACACCGCACCGATCCGCCTGTCGATCTCACGCTCCATTCTTCCCTCACTCGTGAACAAGACCCCGAGATACTTAAACTCCTCCACTTGGGGCAGGATCTCTCCCCCAACCCTGAGAAGGCACTCCACCCTTTTCCGGCTGAGGACCATGGTCTCGGATTTGGAGGTGCTGATTCCCAACCCAAGTGCTTCACACTCAGCTGCGAACCGATCCAGAGAGAGCTGAAGATCACAGCCTGATGAAGCAAACAGGACAACATCATTTGCAAAAAGCAGTGACCCAATCCTGAGTCCACCAAACCGGACCCCCTCAACACCCTGGCTGCGCCTACAAATTCTGTCCATAAATGTTAGGAACAGAATCGGTGACAAAGGGCAGCCCTGGAGGAGTCCAACTCTCACTGGAAATGTGCTCGACTTACTGCCGGCAATGCAGACCAAGCTCTGACACCGGTTGTACAGGGACCGAACAGCTCTTATCAGGGGGTCCGGTACCCCATACTCTAGGAGCACCCCCCACAGGATTCCCCGAGGGACACGGTCCAACACCTTTTCCAAGTCCACAAAACACATGTAGACTGGTTGGGCAAACTCCCATGCACCCTCCAGGATTCTGCAAAGGGTGTAGAGTTGGTCCACTGTTCCGCGACCAGGACGAAAACCACACTGTTCCGCCTGAATCCGAGGTTCGACTGTCCGACGGACCTTCCTCTCCAGAACCCCAGAATAGACTTTTCCAGGGAGGCTGAGGAGTGTGATCCCTCTGTAGTTGGAACACACCCTCCGGTCCCCCTTTTTAAAGAGGGGGACCACCACCCCTGGTCTGCCAATCCAGAGGCACTGTCCCAGATGTCCATGCGATGTTGCAGAGACGTGTCAACCAAGACAGTCCTACAACATCCAGAGCCTAGAGGAACTCTGGGCGTATCTCATCCACCCCCGGTGCCCTGCTACCAAGGAGTTCTTTGTCCACCTCGGTGACCTCAGTCCCAGAGATGGGAGAGCCCACCTCAGAGACCCCAGGCTCTGCTTCCTCATTGGAAGGCATGTTAGTGGGATTGAGGAGGTCTTCAAAGTACTCCCCCCACCGACCCACAACGTCCCGAGTCTTCGTATACGAGAAAGTAAAAAAGCCTCAGAACACTTTGTTGCCAAATAACAGATAAAAAATAAATAATCCACTGTAGCCATTTGCTGTCATCTAGCACATAAAAATAAACTATACACTGTAGATGACTTCTGTCGATGTTTAGCAGCAATTTCGACCTGCTATTCCTTGATGCTGACATTTTTTACTTCTACTTGAAAGCGTTAATTAGGCACTCTAAATATGGCCAGTGAATATTCGTGTATATACCAGATGCTGCCAGAATAGACTTTGACCCTTGCAGTCTAAAGTGAATTAAGTCAGCTTGGGAATGTTATTTCCAAAATGTGCATATTAGTGTGACCGACTGACAACACAGAAAGGATAAAGATTTTGGTAAAAAGAACTTAGGCTACATCAACACTACTATATTTTCAATTAAAAATTAAATCAATATTTTCACCTTTGATCCATGCTACCAGGCTGTTTTTAAACCCCGAATACTGAGACTTTGGAAAGTACTCCCCAGGGCCGTGTATTTCTCAGCACTGCAGTGTTGATGGGTGAAAACAGAGAGATTTGAAAACACAGATTCTGATCAGGCATTGATTGGTTTGTGCTTACTACATGACCCTTCCAGGATTAAATCCTGCTCATTGTATCTTCTCAGCCAATATACATGCCTTATACTCGTATGTTATTCTCAATAATAATTCCACAATTTATCATTAGTCAAACAATCTGTTTATTTTTTCTGTATTCCCTGTTTGTAAAGATAAGTGAAAAATGAATGTCTAGTGTGTAGGACACTTCTCCTTCCTGTTTCCAGGGATGTGCACATGCCCAGTGAAGGCAATTAGATAGGGACACAAGACACGTTTGGTAGTTCCAGAGAAGCAGCACAGTAATTTTCTTGTATTTAATCTATTTGGTGATACCTAACTCACCTAACTCACTTGCATTATAAAAAAGTGATTTCTTTCAGTTGGGGATGGATTGAGAAAAACACCTCCAGTCCACACCTCCAACATAAATAAAAGACCCACAGACAAAGTTAACTGGGCCTCTGCAATGGCCCAATGTGAGTGTATACTTAATTTTTGTTCTCTAAAGGACTGGTGACACCACCTGTAGATGACACTCACCTTTCACCCTACACCGTACCCATCAGCCTGCCACTCCGAAAATGGACAAGGGACTTAGAAAAGAGATGGAAACAACCTTCATGTAATTATCCCTTTAACAGTTTCAGCCTTTTATTTACTCCCATTTTATTTGCATACAATATACATTAGGAGTTCTATAGCTGCCTTTACTTGTTTCCCTGGAGTTCCCCTAATACAATTTTTACTTGATTCTCCTTAGGAGTATAAATTTAGCAGCTCCACCTCTGCACAGAAACATGTTTGATCGGCTTCTGTCCAAAAGGTTTATTTTGCCTTATTCAGATTGTATGCTTACTTTAAAATAAGTTTGCGTCATTTGTCTATAAGAGTTGTGTTTAATTCCTTCATTTGGCCCCAACTCAATTTGTTTAAAATCATACCCAGAAGGGCATAGAAATTGTTCCTAGATGTTCCTAAATGTAAGAGGTACCCAAAAATGCTTATTGCTGCCATCTCTGATGCTTGATCTATATACAAAGTGCCATCAGAACATTTTCAGACCCCTTCACTTTTTTCACATTTTGTTACGGACTTCTGCTAAAATCGTTGAAATTAATATTTGCCCACATCAAGCAACACTCAAAAATGGGAAATTATCAATATATGCAAATTTATTATAAATAAAAAAACCTGACATATTACATTGTCACAAGTATTGCTATGACACTTGCCATTCAGCTTATGTACACCCCATTTTATTGATCACAAGTATCCAGATTTTTAGATGTTTCTACACCTTGTTTGGAGTCTACCTTTGGTCAGTTCAATTGATTGGATATGATTAGGAAAGACACACACCTGTTTGTAGAAGGACCCACAGCACAAACGAAGCATTGAGGTAGAAAGAAATACCTACACAGCTTAGAGACAGGACTGTGTCAAGGCACAGATCTGAGGAAGGCTACAAAAAATCCATCAGCATTAAATATTTCCAAGAACACAGTGGCCTACAAAAATCTCAAATGGAAGAATAAACAACACTCTTTGTAGATCTGGTGGCCCTTCCATACTGAGAAAGCTAAGGAAGAAAGGTCCATAGTAAGAGAGGTAACCAAGAACCACACAGTCACTGTGGTGGAGTTCCACAGAAACTGTGTGGAGATAGGAGAACCTTCTAGTCATTTGTCCTCATGAAGCTGACAGAAGTGGGCCATATACCTGAAGCTGGTGGAGCACTGCTGGAGGTAAGGCTGGAAGGCTTGCTGTGAGCCCTTCGAAGTAGGGTGCTGCTCGCTCTGCACGGTCTATACCCTACTTGGCATAGCTGGGGCTGGAAAGAGAATAATCAACAGAACCAACAAGGAAGCTTCTGAGAGAGCCTCCCGATGGCTATCGATCAAGAGGGGTGATCCATGGGCTAATGCTGCTGGAACACAACATGGGGTCTGAACAACCATTGCTGGGTCACCTTGGCAAGGGTGTATGAGGTTGAAAGACCTGAAAGACACAATGACCCCTTGTTACAATACTGAATGTGTCCTGGTGTATCCGCAGGATATATCTTGGAAGAAAATCTGATCTGAGCTTTATGCCAGAGTGGCCAGACAGAAGCCTCTCTTCAGTAAAAGACACATGAAAACCCACTTGGAATTTACAAAAAGGTACCTAAAGGACTCTAGAGCTATGAAAAACAAGATTCTCTGGTCAGATGAAATAAGACTGAACTGTTTGGCCTCAATTTTGAGCATTACATCCGGAGGAAACCAGGTGCAGCTAAACACTGGCACAGTATCATTCCAAAGATGAAACATTGTGGTGGAGCCATCAGCGGCAGTGACAAGGAGTCAAGTCACGGTTGAGTGAAAGTTGAACGAAGCAAAGTACAGTGATATCCTTAACGAAAACCTGCTCCAGAACAATGTGGACCTCAGACTGAGCTGAAAATTCACCTTCCAAGAGGGCAGTGACCATAAGCATAAAGCAAAGACAATAGAGGAATGGCTTCCTCTAGGAATGAATCTAGACAAGAGCAGGCAATTCAGCCCAACCAAGCTCATCATTCCTATTCACTTAATTTTTCTAAAAAAAACATCAAGTTGAGTCTTGAAAGGTCCTTAAAGTCTTACTGTCTACCACACTACTTGGCAACTTATTCTATGTGTCTATGGTTGTCTGTGTAAAGAAAAACTTTCTAATGTTTGTGCTAAATGTACCCTTAACAAGTTCCCAACTGTGTCCCCGTGTTCTTGATGAACTCATTTTAAAGTCACCATCTCGATCCACTGTACTAATTCCCTTCATAAGTTTAAACACTTCAGTCATGTCTCCTCTTAATCTTCTTTAGCTTAAACTGAAAAGGTTCAGTTCTTTTAATCTTACTTCAAAATTCATCCGGTATAGCCCTGGAATGAGCCTAGTCGCTCTTCTCTGGACTTTTTCTAGCGCTGCTATGTCCTTTTCGTAGCCTGGAGACCAAAACTGCACACAGGACTCCAGATGAGGCCTCGACAGTGTGTTACAAAGCTTCAGCATAACCTCCTTGGACTTGTACTCCACACGCCAGGGCACTCGTATATAACCTGATTTTCTGTTAGCCTTCTTAATGGCATCTGAACAAAGTCTGGCAGTTGATAGTGTTGAGTCCACTATGACTCCTAAATCCTTCTCATAAGGTGTACTCTTGATTTACAGACATCTCATTGTGTACTCAAACCTAACATTTTTATCTCCTATGTGTAATTCTTTACATTTACTAACATTAACTTCATCTGCCCAAGCCTGTATGTTGTCCGGGACCCTCTGTAATAATTTCATGGATTCCAGATTATCTGCCAATCTACCTATCTTGGTATCATCTGCAAAGTTAACCAGTATGTTACTTATTTTTGTATCCAAATCATTTATATATTAAAAATAGCAGTACGCCTAGAACTGACCGCTGTGGCTTTGAACTGTACACAGACAAGGGTGGCATGGTGGCGCAATGGTAGCGCTGCTGCCTCGCAGTAAGGAGACCTCAGTTCGCTTCCAAAAACATGCAGGTTAGGTGCATTGGCAATCCCTAGTGTGTGCTTGGTGTGTGGGTGTGTGTGTGTGACCTGCGGTGGGCTGGCGCCCTGCCCCGGATTTGTTTTCTGCCTTGCGCCCTGTGTTGGCTGGGATTGGCTCCAGCAGACCCCCGTGACCCTGTGTTAGGATATAGCAGGTTGGATAATGACTGACTGACTGTATAGACATGACAAATGGAGTCTGCTGAGGACACACAGGTCTAACTTTGACCTATTCTAAAAACTTCAATCACCTATTGTGACCATCACCACTTAACTAATAATAGACATTATCAATCAGTGCAAATGTAGTCTTACTAGAGAAAGGCAAGGAAAGAAAACATTGAGGGCCGTTTCAAATCCTAGTAAAACATCAATGTCACTTGTGTCATATGTTCTGGTATTTGCAAATATGACATGCGCTATAAGATACGGTCCTCTTAGTCAGTGACTTGGACAGATAATTTAAAGACAATGGAAATAAATTTAAAGAGGGTGTGGAACAAAAAGTGACACTGGTTACAGTTCAAGTCATTTTAATCAATAATTCACTTGTGCTTAGTGGCTTTCTCAAAACAACTGGCATTTGTTCCTGTAAGACCCCATCTCTATTTTTGGGTGAATTTCTGGAAAGGCTTCACTGAAAAACAGAAGCTCTCTCATACTGCTTTCATAATACCAACTAATAATTTATATACATGCAGAGAACAGGAAGATATGGAAAAAGATGATCTGCTGAGGCAACCCCTAACAGGAGCAGCCGAAAGAAGAAGAACATGAAGATAGCATTTATCTATTATCACACATGTACGTCTGAGGGTCATCTTCCTAATTCCATAGTCTCTTTCTGTTCCCACAGCTTTAAGAATAGTCCAAATGAGGGCAAGTGACCTCATATCTGACTGCGGTCAGATATCTATAAATTTAATGTGCTCCTCAGGAAGGTGCCATTTCATTTTGACGTAGAATCAGCCCAGGATAGAAGGATGGGGCTCTATCTCAGAAGTGACCAATTGATAAGAGGCAATGCAGACTTGATTTTTGTTTGTTTCCTGCCACTGAGTGCTATTTCTGTTCCATCTGGCACTGTTGTTAAACGGGGCGATCCAGTTGGCCACCCAACATTCATTTTAGATCCTGTGTTGTACTTCACTTAACCACTTGATGCACAATTTCCTCACTCGCTTAAGATAATTTAAAGCGTAAGAGGCAAGGCAAGACAAGACAGCAAGAGGCTTAGCGCAACCTAAGACGGAATGCCAGTCTAAAACAGGGCACTGTGACAGTACAGGTTTGCTCCACTGTGCCGGGAAGCTTTAATCCATTTCCGTCAATAACAAAACCGATGGTAACCTTGTGTCAGTGAGCAATGAAAAAAGGAATGACAACAGCAAGAGGAGTTGGTGGCTGACTGTTTCAAAAGGGCCCAAGTACTCAAGCCAGATAGACTTTATGTGAATTAACTTTTAAAGTCCTGATTATTTATTGCTGGTTTTATTGTCTTTTAAAGTACATGTCCTGTTTTTACAAGGGGGCTGGGGTTTGGTGTTCAGTGCTTTTATTGTGCTAGATTTTAGTACAGTTGCCACAGGCCACACCACAAACCTTGGCCATCAATTGCACTGGGATGATTGGACCATGGAGCCTTCCTGTGCAAATGGCAGCTTATGGGGAGAGGTGCATGATAAGAGGGATTCATGGCACTGCACATCTCTATATATATATGAAATTCAACGTCTGTCTGTATGTCTGTCCGTTTGTCATGAGAGAAATACTTAATGCGTTTAGATCGTTTTTTTTCTATAATTTGCTTGAACATTCCTGTTGATTTTGTGACTTCTCTCTTCGCGCTAAGAATCATAGTTCGGTTGAGACATTGATTTATTCACGCAAATCTGAGAGCAAGGCTGCGGGCTGAGAGGAGGGGGCGGGGCCTCAGGAGTAGGGAGCTGGGCGGGGCCCTCCTCACTCATGTGTCAGCCTCCGTTTGAGTCGCACTACCTCTTACCATGTGTTGGAGTGTACCTTGCCTCTGCCTAGCTAGCAATACCTGTTTGTTCAGCAGATATTATCATCTAGAGATTGTTAAAGAGTAACGTTTGACGCTTTTGAGAGAGATATCACAGCTCCGTGTGTTTTAAAGGGTACCTGATCATTGACAGAGGTATCACGGCCACGTGCTCTCCTCCCCTCGCAGGGGATGCTCTCCCATCAGAGCGGAAACACGATCAGATACAGTGGCAACGTTTGGCATTGGAGCGTACCTGCCTTCCACTTGGCCAGAGATACCAACTTTTTACATTTTTGGCAAAGAAATCACAGCTACATTCTCGCCCCGATAGAAAAATTAAAAATATTGTATATCAAGAGGCCCTCAGCTATCAATATAAATTCTTCTCAATACAAACGATACATTTTTTAATTGATTTTTAAGGTTTGTCCTGTTTCACTACTATGCATGCAAAGCTGTGGGTGACAGCTACTTTTAAATAAATAATTGGGAGTCCCTGAACACCCAGGCTCAAGGTGGGTACAGGTGCTCATGGGAGGTTGCAAGCACCACTCTGAGGGATTTTGGGATGCTTGACTGATCGCCTAAGTCATGGACAAATATGCGCAGATTGGCCAAGCACTTCATTCACACCTTGAAGTAGGTAACTGTAGCCACTGCATCTAATCTATTCATAAAAGGGAGCCTGCACAGAGAACTCAAGAAGAAGGAAGGAAACAGAAAACCGTGACTGACAGGGCAGCATCAGGTGCCTGAACCAGTGTGAGGGAGAAGAGATAGAGCAGTCAGTTGCACTGTGGAGAAGTGGTGGATTATTTCTGAATTTATGGAGAAGCAGGTACAACGGTGTTGGTGTCCTTCCTAGGGATCCCAAAAATGCTAGGAGATTGTGGTGGAAGATAGAAGCCAGGACAGGAGCTGAAAGTGAGGACCGTAGATGCTGGCATGTCCACTGGCTGAGCGACCTGTTGGGTAACGCGAGGACACATATAGTGAAAGACGCACTGGGATCAGGTGGAAGAAGAGAAAAGGATCTGATGACTGTCTGGCTGGTTTTATCATTTCGATTATTTGTTGGATTTTAACTCACTAACATCACTGAATTTATGCGTTATTTATTTATTGAAGCACTGCATTTTCAACACTATTGTTTGTTTTAATAAAGGCACAAAGGGCTTGCACAAACCCTTGTTGAATGTGTGAGTGTCCTCATTTTCCCGATCCATCAGTTTTGTTATCTATAATTCTGGGCTCAAGCTGCCAGTACTGTCACAGGCATACTCAAGTTCCCACACTTACATAGACAAATGCCAATTTGGACTTGAATAATAACTTAATCTACACACTTTCAAGGGGAAACACATATAGGAAAATGACACACACAGAGGGATAAAGACAGTAAGTTGACTGTGAATCTCTAGCAATGAGGCAGCTGTGCTCCAGCACACCTCCGTACAGAGTAACTGATACAGCTAGTTACGTACACAGGTTAGGCCCAGTGCACTCTCACCTGAAACTGATGGCTTCACATAAAGCATTTAATAAAAAAAAAGAAAGAAATCATACTGTGGGTGGAAGTCATCTTCGTCACAAACCAAAGGAATGCATGTAATGAAATTGCCAACTCTGTTCTTCATTATGATTAAGAAACATCATAATAAGCTTTCGCAAGTCCATAAAAGAAACAACAAAACAATTTCCCCAAAGGCAGTGGTTTATGTATGCGGATTCACGGCTTTTACCATGTCGGATTCCGAATGAATTACTTGCTACTTTCTTCAAAATCTGATACATGGACTTTTAAATCAAGTGCCTCTTGCCGTTTCTGACCTATGTGGTTAACTGAATAAACAATAAAAAGAAAACAAAAACAAAAAACAGCTGCCCCTTTCTTCAACCAAGCAATATTGTGTGCAAATAAATATCATTCCAAGACAATTCCAAGAAAAACGATAGCTTAAAATGTTGATGCTTCACTTAGAATAAATGTGTAGCAGTGGCATGGTGGCCCGTAAAGTGGCTCCTCAAATGCAGCTTTCTTGGTTTGATTCCCATTACTGGGGTTTCCTCAGCATTGTATTAATT
The DNA here is from genome assembly GCA_026402145.1 of Polypterus bichir lapradei. NCBI lineage: Eukaryota > Metazoa > Chordata > Cladistia > Polypteriformes > Polypteridae > Polypterus > Polypterus bichir. The sequence continues at coordinate 109,776,415 of JANRMT010062806.1, read as the reverse complement.
GGTGATCACAATTTGGCTCTGGGTGAGTGCGCGTGAATGTGAGTAGGCTCCATGACACACTGTGAGCGTTTATTTCCCTGCCTTGTGTCCAATGCTACTGGGATACACCCAGGCCTCATGAAATCATAAAACAGATTAATTGGGTTTGAGACAAATTTATAACATTACAAATGTGCTGAACTTTAGGAAGACAAGACATCAGCATGTAGTGAGTGGCTGTGTGGCTTTAACTTTGAGATCCCATGGAGTTATATAAATCTTCACAAATAACAGTTCAACACAACTCCTTTATAAATAAATAATACTGTCATCGTAGTTTCTGATATACTGTAGTCAGGTTTTTAAATTGGTTTTATCTACCACATATGAGGGAGAACCCAAAAATTCCCGGAATTGGTCAATAGCACAGGAGTAGGATGTAGTTATCAACTATACCAATAAGTATCACATGCCTGCAGTCTGCCGAATGCCACTGTGTTGTCATCATGATGTGTATTTCTGACATTTATTCTACAATAATGCGGATAATTTTGTTAATTATTTTCTAATAGCAAAAACGTTCAGTTATATCGAACATCACGACAACGGTAATCTCATTTTTCGTCATTAACGGACTTGTTAATAAAGCAGTTGTTCCCCGTGAAAAGACAGTTAGTGAGTGACAATACACTGAACTGCTGTGGCATTTGCAAGAAAGCATCAGGAAAAAATATCTAGGACAGTAGCAAACGTAATACTGCATTTTGCACCAAAACAGCACACCTGCACACACCTCGTTGTCAGTCAATGAGTTTTTGACCAAAAACAATGCGGTTGCTTCTTCGCACGTACCATGTTCCCCAGATCTCTCTCTCTCTCTCTCTGTGACTTGCTTTGTTGCTGAAATTAAAACAGAGACTGAAGGGAAGATAACTGCCACCAATTCTTAACATCACAAAAGATGAATAACGGAAATGTTTCTAGGAATGGAAGAAGACTTATCTTTCAGTGGCTTAGCTCGAGTACGCGCCACTCGGGGCAGGGCGGTGCTTCAATTTGCCGCCCTGCAACATAACATATTCACTATGTTAAGCAATTTAAATAGAAAATTAAAATGACGTATAGAGAAAAAGTTATAATACTTTTGCATAGATGCATTCATATACAGAGAAACAGCAATCATTTTTCACATAGAATTATTTATAAGCATCAACTAGACAAGAATTTAGTATAGATGCACTGATAAGCCGTGTTCTAATTATTAGTTTAATATAATTATGCCGCGAAAACCAGAACCAGTGTAGTGTACAAGTGATAGGTGGGGATGTTTTCTGCATAGAGCAACAACGCATTTGGATTGATAACAAAACAAAATTATAAATTGTAAATTACTTGTTTATCTTCCTAGAAATTATTATCAGTGTGATGTTTCTGTTTATTTTTGTTTTTGCCTCATAACTTTCAACTGCTGTGTCTGATGCTGTCACAGAAGGACAGTCTGAAAATTATTTTTGAAGCGTTTGTGGATAAAAATCAGAGAATTTGACTTTTTTCATTCATGAGTGATATTTTTCCGAACCCTGCTGCTTACACATAAATTTTGTACTGAGCCTTTTGGCCAATAATGCCACCCCCAAAAATGTGCCAACCCCTCCACCCACCCTAGTTACACCACTGCTATCTTTTTGCCTTAGCTTTTTAAACTTGCTTGAGCATAATGTTTTTAAATTTATTTATATATTTTGGTGTATTTATTTACTGTGTATATATTTATTGGTGTGTTTGTGGCAATTGTATATCACTTGGTCAACTTCCATTGTTTTAAATGTGCTCTATAAATCATATTGACTTGACATTGAACTAATTGACAAGTGTATTTTGACAGTGACTAAAAAGGAACCACTGTAAGTAGTATAATAAAGTTTTTTAAACAATTCTGTGAATTTGTGAGCGCCCCCTTGTATTATTACTACCTTGTGAAAGACTCTTTCTTAGTTGTGTCTCTTCTTGATTTTCTACTGCAGTATGCAAGAATGTATTTCACATCTCAGACTGAAATATTTTGAGAAATTGGCCTTGCCAGAGCTTCATTGTTCAGCACTGCTTCTTCACAGTCCAAGATGATTTTCAAATCCCACCTCAGTCACATTCTCTGTATTGCGCACAAATGCTGCCTGTGCCATGGTGGAATATCTCACTGGTTACTTCAATTTTCTTCCCTTAACAATCTAGTATACTGCATATATAATACATAAATAACACTCACTGGAACTTTAGGAGGTACACCGATATGCCAGTGTAGTGTCAGCATAGGCCATGTAGCGCCATTGCACTCATTAGGCAATTGCATGATGTACAAAGGATTCAGAAAATGTTCAGACCCCTTCATTTTTTCACATATTTTTATGTTGCAGCCTTTCTGCTAAAATCATTTTATTTTTTTCTCGCATCAAGCAACACTCAACATCCTGGAATGACAAAGAGAAAACTGAATTTTAGGACCCGTGCACCCTCCAGGACCCTACTAAGGGTGTAGAGCTGGTCCACTGTTCCACGACCAGGACGAAAACCACACTGTTCCTCCTGAATCTGAGGTTTGACTATCTGATGGACCCTCCTCTCCAGGACCCCCGAATAGACTTTTCCAGGGAGGCTGAGGAGTGAGATCCCTCTGTAGTTGGAACACACCCTACAGTCCCCTTTCTTAAAGAGGGGGACCACCAGCCCAGTCTGCCAATCCAGAGGCACTGTCCCCAATGTCCATGCAACATTGTAGAGGTGTGTCAAACAGGATATTCCTACAACATTCAGAGCCTTGAGGAACTCCAAGGAGTTTTTTGACCACCTCGGTGACCTAAGTCCCAGAGATGGAGGAGCCCACTTCCAAGTCCCCAGGCTCTGCTTCCTTATTGGATTGCATGTTAGTGGGATTGAGGAGGTCTTCGAAGTACTCCCCCCACCGACCCACAATGTCCCAAGTCGAGGTCAGCAGCGCACCATCCCTACCATATACGGTGTTGACACTGCACTGCTTCCCCTTCCTGAGACGCCGGATGGTGGACCAGAATCTCCTCAAAGCCGTCCGAAAGTCGTTCTCCATGGCCTCCCCAAACTCTTCAAATGCCCAAGTTTTTGCCTCAGCAACCACCGAAGCCGCATTCCGCTTGGCCTGCCGGTACCTATCAGCTGCCTCCAGAGTCCCACAGGACAAAAGGGTCCTGTAGGACTCCTTCTTCAGCTTGACGGCATCATTCACCATCGGTGTCCACCAACAGGTTCGGGGATTGCCACCACAACAGGCACCGACCACCTCACGGCCACAGCTCCAGTCAGCCACCTCAACAATAGAGGCACAGAACATGGTCCATTCGAGATGTGGTCGAAGTTCTGCTGGAGGTGGGAGTTGAAGCTATTTCTGACAGGGGACTCTGCCAGATGTTCCCAGCAGACCCTCACAACACGTTTGGGCCTACCAGGCCTGACTGGCATCCTCCCCCACCATCGAAGAATACTCACCACCAGGTGGTGATCAGTTGACAGCTCCACCCCTCTCTTCACCCGAGTGTCCAAGACATGTGGCCGCAGGTCCGATGACACGACCACAAAGTCAATCATCGAACTGAGGCCTAGGCTGTCCTAGTGTCAAGTGCACATATGAACACCCCTGTGCTTGAACATGGTGTTCGTTATGGACAATCCGTCACGAGCACAGAAGTCCAATAACAAAACACCGCTCGGGTTCAGATCGGGAGGGCCATTCCTCCCAATCACGCCCTTCCAGGTCTCACTGTCATTGCCCACGTGAGCATTGAAGTCTCCGAGTAGTACGAGGGAGTCCCCAGAAGGTATGCCCTCTAGCACCCCCTCCACGGACTCCAAAAAGAGTGGATACTCCAAACTGCTGTTTAGTGCATACGCACAAACAACAGTTAGGACCCATCCCCCCACCCGAAGGCGGAGGGAGGCTACCCTCTCATCCACCGGGGTAAGCCCCAATGTACAGGCTCCAAGTCGAGCGGTAATAAGTATGCCCACACCCGCTTGGCGCCTCTCACCGGGGGCAACTCCAGAGTGGTACAGAGTCCAGTCCCTCTCAAGGAGATTGGTTCCAGAGTCCAAGCTGTGTGTCGAGGTGAGTCCGACTATATCTATCCAGAACCTCTCGATCTCGCGCACTAGCTCAGGCTCCTTCCCCTTCAGAGAGGTGACATTCCGCATCCCAAGAGGCAGCTTCTGTAGCTGAGGATCAGACCGCCAAGGTCCCCGCCTTCGGCTACCACCCGACTCACACTGCACTCGACCTCCTTGGCCCCTCCCATAGGTGGTGAGCCCATTGGAAGGGGGACCCATGTTGCCTCTTAAAGCTGTGCCCAGCCGAACCTCATGGGTGCAAGCTCGGCCACCAGGCGCTTGCCATCGAGCCCCACCTCCAGGCCTGGCTCCAGAGGGGGGCCCGGTGACCCACGTCCGGGCAAGGAAAAACGCTGTCCAAATTTTGTGTTCTTCATAGGAGGTTATGTTGTTTATTATTCTGATTGTAAAAAAAAAACTGTAAAAGGACCTCCAGTTAAGCTTAAGTCTGGTCTGTTTTATTTTATATCTCATGGCTGATCTTTATTTGAGCTACAGGAAATGAGTTTGTGATAGCGTCTAACTTCTGAGAGAGGCCACTTGAACAATTACAATCAAAAAAGGAATTATACTTTACAACTGCCTCTTTGACATAAAACATCAAGTGCGATAGCAAACAAAGGGCAGGGAGGCAATGAAAGCAGGAGCATTTGAAGTGCCAGTGATCCTTTCTGTAACATTATATGCAGGATTAAACCAGAAACATTACTGATAATAATGACAATTTTCAAAAAGAAATACAAATAATCAAATTATTACAAAGTGCTTCAGGTTTCAACAAATGACATTAAAATAATCAGGAAAGTCTGAAAGGTCCAGTAGATTAAATAAATTAGAAAATGATGGGAAATCACCGAAAATTACTGTACTTTTGAAAATTATCAGTAACAGGTTGAAAGCTGGAGGTAATATGGCGTATATCAAAGAACAAAAAAACTGGACCCCTTTAGCTCTGTAGCAAAATAGCAGTGTGAAATAAGAAAGGCAAGTAAACCACAAAGATGGCTGTTGACAACTCGTTGGATGGTAAGATATTGCATTCACTCAGCTATGTATTTTGTAAATCTACTAAATCGAAATTCAGAATGAACCACAACCTACCCTGTTATCACTGGGAACAAGACAAAAAGCTGGCCTGAACGGGTGTGCCACTCTCATTCATTCTGGCCAATGACCTGACACGCATGCCTTTGGTACACCCAAGCAAAATCAGGGTCACCAGGGAACACCAATGACTAGAAATTATGCAGAGACCACCAAGACGGCGCTCAGGGTTGGGTTTGAACCAAGGACCTCTGAAGCAACGAGCATTAGTGCACCACTGTGCTACACATGGTCTAGTAGAAAACAAGCAAAAATCAGATTTTTAATTTTTATTTCCAGATAAGAAGTGAAAAATATGTTTTCCACATTCCGTATCATGCCATAATTCTTTACTGATGCTAAATAAACCATTACTTAACCAGACCACTTAAAAACAAAAAGTGGCAAAAATAAAGAAAAATTATACAAGGTGATGACAACTAATACCAAGTGCTTGAGTAATTGTACTTTTCATTTTATTTTTAGTAAAGCCTGTTCTTGATTCGCTCCATTAGCAAAACATGCAGCACATATTGAATGCATTTTATGAGATTTAAAAGCTGATATTGATGACATATGTGGTGTCTATACCACCATTGTACTCTTGTAACACAGAACACCGTGATTTTTGAACTTTATTTTATATTGCTTTTGCCAGCTATGACTATGGTGGTGAGGTGATGCCAAAAATGCAAGTTTTTCACAAAAAACATATTTTGGCAAAGTGGCTCAGAGGTTAGGCCTGATGCCTCACTGATTAGCATTCATGGTTTGAGCCTTATGTCCAGTCAGTTGTTCTCATGAATGTTAACTGGTGCATAGTGGAGTCCATCTTCACTTACTTTATCATATCCTGGTATGGGACCCACTCGGCTCAAGAACGTAAAGCACTACTGTGGGCAGTAAAGGTGGTAAAATATATTAGAGGCAACCACCTTTCTTCTCTTCATGATATATCCAATTGATGTTGTCTTAGAAAAGAAAAAGAGTATAAATGAAGACTTCATCTATCCTCCACAGTTGCTTTTCTCGACTCTCCCTTCTGGCAAATGGTACAGGGCCATTGGTGCTCATACCAGTAGATTAAAGAACGATTTCTGCACACAAGTTTTAAGGTTTCTGAACAGCCAATTCCAACAACAAATACTGTAACATAACAAGCAGCTGGCATAAATACAGTGCATTCAGAAAATATTCAGACCCCTTCACTTTCGCACACTTCATTGTGTTGTACATTTCATTCTGAATGAATACATTTGACATTTTTGCACATCAGTCTACTCTCAATAACCCAAAATGACAAAGTGAAAACATGTTTTTTGTCCCTTTGGCAGCAATTACAAATTTGAGTCTTCTTGGCTAAGTCTTCACAAGCTTTTCCCATCTGGATTTGGGCAGGTTTTTCCCATTCTTCCTGGCAGATCCTCACAAGTTCCGTTAGACTGGATGGAAAGTGTCTGTAAACTGCCATCTTCAGGTCTCTACACAGATGTTCTATGGGGTTTAAGCTTAGGCTGTGGCTGGGCCATGCAAGGACACTTAGAGACTTATCTCAAAGCCATTCTAAAGTTGTCTTGGATATATTCTTCAGGTCTTTATCACGCTCAAAGATGAACTGTTGCCCCAGTCTGAGGTCTTCTTCAAAGACCTCTCTGTATTTGGTTACATTCATCCTTTCCTCAATTCTGACCAGTCTCCCTGTAACTGCCTATAAGAAGCACTCGCACAGCATGACGCTACCACCACCATGCTTCACCATAGTGGTGGTATTTGGGAGATGCCTGTCTTCACCAAAAAAAAGCTTGGAGTTTCTGCCCAAAGATTTAATTTTTTGTCTCATGAGCCCAGATAATCCTTATTCTCATAATCTCAGACCCTTTAAATGCTATTTGGCAAACTTCAATGGAGTCTGATGGAGTGCTGCTGACATGGTCATTCTTCCATTTTAGCAGAAGACTTCTGAAGCTTTGTTAAAATGATCATTGGTTTCTTGTTCACCTCCATGACCAAGAATCTTCTTGCCCAGTTAGTCAGTTTTGGCGGATGACCTACTCTAGAAAGAGTCCTGGTGGTTTCTAAGCTTCTTCCATTTCACAATTCTTGAGGTCACAGTGCTCCTGGGAACACTCAAAGCTCTCTGTCTCACCACAATTTGATCACAGATGTCTACAGATAGGTCCTTGGACTTCGTGGCTTGGCCTTTATCTTGACATGCAGTGTGAATTGGGGATCCTTATTTACACAGATGTGCCCCTTTCCAAATGATGTCCTAACAGTTCAGTTTGCTACAGATGGGCTTCAGTCAAGCTCTAGAAACACTTCAACGAGAACTGGAGCAAGCAGGATGCACCTGACCACAATTTGAAGTGCCATAGCAAATGGTCTAAATATTTATATACTATAAATGAGATTTCAGTTTGGGAAAGGGTTATAGGAAGAAGGTTTAGGGAAGAGACCACCATAGGAAAGTTGCAGTTTGGTTTAATGCCTGGGAGAGGAACAACTGATGCAGTCTTTGAATTGAGACAACTCATAGAGAAGCATCGAGAAAAACGGCAAGGATTACACATGGTGTTTATTGATTTGAAGGAGGATTATGATAGAATTACATGTCAAGAGGTTTGGAAATGCATGAGAGAAAGGAACACTAGAATAGGATGTGAGGATTGTCCAGGATATGTATGAGGGAGTCAGGACTTTAGTTAAAAGCAGTGTTGGGATAGCAGAAAAGATCCCAGTTAGAGTAGGTCTGCACCAAGGATCTTCTTTAAGTCCTGACCTCCTTGAACTGGTTATGGATGTGTTAAATCATAGGATGAACAACCAGTCCTCCTGACATTGTGTTGTGTAGCACGAGAGTAGAGGATGTGTGGAGTAAGTTAAAAGAATGGAAAAGGGCTTTAGAAGATAGAGGGTTGAAAATAAATAGGAAGAGGAAAAAATATATGAGGTTTAATTATGATCAGGATTAAAATATTAGCCTGAAGGGACAGCTATTAAAAAGAGTGGATACATTTAAATATTTAGGATCAGTGGCAGCCCAAGAAGGAAAATTAGATGCAGAGATAACCTATAGAGTGCAATGTGGATGGAATGATTAGAAGCAGGTATCAGGAGTTTCAGGAGAAGGTTACAGTTTTTTGCACAGTGGTAAAACAAATACATATGGAGCTGAGACATGGGCAGTAAAGGGAGAACAAAAGAAGAAGTTAGATGTGTCATAAATGAGAATGTTGAGGTGGGATGAGTAGAGTTACAAAAAAGGACAGAATAAGGAACAAAACAATCAGAGGTACAACAAAAGTGGGAGATATATCTAAGAAAGTTCAGGAAAGAAGGTTGAAGTGGTGTGGAAATGTAATGAGAAGAGACAATGAATATGTGGGCAAAAGAGTGATGGGAGTGGAAGTCCAGGTGAAGAGAAATCGAAGGAGGCCAAAGTGGAGGTGAATGGATGAAGTAAAAGAAGATTTGAAGAAAAAGGGTCTGACTGGGTGGAGGTGGAGGACTGAGCTGTTTGATGAAGGTTGACCAAGCACATCTACCCCACAGAGAAGTGGGAAAAGATGAAAAGGAAGAATTTCAAATTCCAGTTTTTGGTTTTTAATATATTTTCAAACCTTTCTGAAAACCTGTTTTCATTTTGTGATTATGAATTATGGAGTGGAGACTGATGGGTTAAAACAGCAAATTAAAAATAAAAATCTACAACACGATAAAGTGTGCAGAAATGGAAAGACCAGAATACTTTTTGAATCCACTATAATACCTGCCTTCCTATGACCCTGAGCAAGTCATTTGACATGGCTGTGCACCACATGTGAGAGTACGTGGAGTGTTGTACTGTGTCCTGAGCAGGCTAGTTGCTTTGACATCACACATGTAAGTTAGTACAGACTCCTCTGCTAGCAGCCCAGTAAATGAGTGGAGTTAGGAGGTGAGCTTGGCTGAAGGCTTATGACTTTATAAGAAAGGTGGAATGAGTTGGACGAGGGAAAGAAGGAGGCTTTTATTGTGCAGGCTGGAGGTAGAAAAGTGGGGAAGCCACCTTGAGCAATACAGAGAGAAAAACAGCCTGTGATCTTTAGTAATGTGTACTGTCCCCCGTCTTTGGGTTTGTAATGATATTTTATCATCCCTTGTATGTTTCTTTCTTTTTTTTTTTTTGCTCGCTTTTATTCTAGGTGGATATTATTTCTGAATGTATTCCTATTACAATCTAAAATGAATCAGAGAGAGAAAAAGAGAAACAGAGACAGCGAGTAACACCAAAATACCCCATTGTCAGTTCTATCAAAACTCACTGCTTGTTTCTGTGAACTTTGCTGGTGCCAAGTTTCTTTTAGGTTCCCAGTGGAAATCCCCACAGTGTAGTGTATTATAATCAACCCTAGATCTTTATCGTGTTTACCTTGAATCACCTGGAACTATTGACAGGGAAGATAAATAGTGTCTGCCAGAAGACTATTAAAATATGTATAGGTCAAAAAAAGATTCAGAAATAAAATTCATCATCAGTTTGCTTAGTATTCTATTCTGAGATAATGGCCATGAGCTCAATGCATGGGTCATTTGAAACAGCAGTTTCACTGTGCTTTTAGACTCTGCTGTTTCATCTATTCATTGCTATTTTGGAAATCTATAATAAGAAATATTATCCAAACAAGAAAACTCGGACAGCTCTTCACTAATACACTCCAGACACACACAAGTGTAAAATGATGCAGTAACAATGTGATATTTAATACCCAAGTGGGAAAAATAGGATGTTTTGTTTAATTTATGGGGTTTTAACTATCCAAACTAAAGATGAAAAATCTTTCCCTCTTTAAAAGCATGTCAAACAATTACGCAGATGTTAAAATCCAAAGATTTGGCGGACGAACCAATAACACTGTTACTCTCTGAGAGATTACAGTATATACAGTTAGTGTAGGGCAGCATGGTGGCACAATGGTAAGTAGACCAGGTTTTGCTTCCCAGGTCCTCCAAGTGTGAAGTTTGCATGCTCTCTCTCTGTGAGTGTGTGGTTTCCTCTGGGTGCTCTGGTTTTCTCCCACAGTCCAAAGACATGCAGGATAGATGGATTGGTAATAATAAATTGACTCCAGTCTGTGATTGTGAGCTCTGTGTGTGTGTGATTGGTGGGCTGTGTGTGTGTGTGTGTTCATCCTGTGATGGACTGGCACCCAGTCCAGGGTTTATTCCTGCCTTGTGCCTTATGCTTATTGGGATAGTATCCAGCATCCCTCACCCCTCTAACCCTATTCATGACTAAGCAGGTTAGAGAATGACCGATTAGTGTAGAAAGGATCAGTTTGCCCTTAGACACCTGAACAACAGTAGACAAGGAGATAGTGAAACAACCAGATGGGGTTGGAGATCAAGTTTTATCACGAAAATATTAATTCTGTGTAGTGTATGGTAAAAAAAAAAACATTAAACAGGTTTGTCTAAAACAGAAGAATGTCTTATCTGTCAGCTTCCTCAACAGGCTGTAAGTTGCCTACTTGGAAGAAGAATGGCGATCTCTGCCAGACTCTACAATGTTGATGGGATCAGCATCACATATCAATGCAGTAGCCGCTGTCGGCGAAGTGCTAGACATACCATTACTCTTCAGTTCTGTCTTCTGGATTGAAGGCTAGAGGTCTGTTAAGCTATCCATTAACTTATTTTTGTGTATCTCACTTTTTCTCGAGTATCATGAATCACATCAATTACTAGAGTGCAATAGGATTAAGTATCGGAAAATTACGAACATTAATTTGCATTTCTGCTGTCAGTGTTGAGTATTTGATGTTGACGTTGTTGACCCTCAACAGTAGTATATGTTGATAGATCTTCATTTTGTGTGATTGTTCATGGCCGTATTCCACTGATGTTTCATCATCACCAGTGATGGAAGCCTTTCTCTCCTTCACTCCCTCCCACAAGGTTTACTGGAGGCCAGCTTCTTCCTGGTCCATCTTTTGATGATGTAGCACCAACTCTGCTATTCCAGGGCTACTTCCATGTGCCGCTAATGTTTTCCTCATTCTCTTTGCTGCCTGCACATCTATATAATCAGCTCCAGCTCACTTGGGATCAGAGACAACACCATCTGCACTCATTTTTCCCCCAGCTTTGTGAGCCATTTTGAGCTGGGATCCTACTCGAGACTCACTGGCCGCCACATACCCAGGTCAATGGATTTAAGCAGAGGAGCAGGTCTTATAAGTGCTGCTCTTAAAATGCTCGATCATCTTCAGCACATACACACACATGTAAACCTTTGTGGTGTCTCTCTCAGAGGTCTGTGTGTGGCCACCAGCAGAAAGTGATATTCTTTGAATGGCTAGATGCTATTTTCAATTGCATTACTAACAGTTTCACAAACTATGGTTTGCAATAGTGGGGAAACAGGCTTGGTATTCTGTTATACAGTGCTCCCTTTCATGACAACAGTGAACAATTTTGACAAAAACTGGACATTCAGCCCAAAAAGCTTGCCAATCCTATTCACTTCTGCCTCATCTTGAGCTTCTAGTCATGGATCATGACAATAACAGAAATTCCTTTCTGTTGAATCAAACATTCATTATAAGTTTAAGGAAATTTCACATGTACTGTGTACGAGGGGTGACCAAAAAATTGAATTGTTAAAAAAAAATTACAATAATTTCCTTTTATGAAGGTGAGTCAAAAATTAACCACACTCCGGTTACAGAATTTATTTAAATCAACTTTCAGAAAAGACAAATACATCATTTTATGACATAATTTCCATGCTTTGAATACACTTTCTCCATCTGTTAACAAGCTTTTGTATTCCTTCATTAAAAAGTGTTTTAGGCTGAGCTGCAAGCCACAAATGCACTGCTCTCTACACCTCTTCATCAGACACAAATCTTCGTCCTCATAGGGTTTCTTTTGAAACTGATGTCTGTCATGGATTAGTGTATGGCTGATTTGCAAATGATTTGCCACATCTACTGTCACTTGTCTATTCAACAGAATCATTTAACGTGCACTCTCAATGTTGTCATCAGTCGTGGACTGGTGTCCAGCTCCTTCTTCATGGCTGACACTTGTGCGACCTTCCCTTCACGACAAAACATTTTCTCCATACTGCACACAAAGTCTTCGATAAATATCGGCACCAGGCACACCCTCAGACCACAAAAAACGAATCATTGCACGTTGCTCTTCTTTCGTGCAAATCACATGTGGGGCAGCCATTGTTTCTCCCACCGCAGTTACAAATGATCTAACGTAACACATTCACACCTGCACAGCAGGGACTGGGGAGACAGGGACCTCATACGGAAAGCTCTGATAAGACAGTGCTACCAATCAGAAGGTTTAATATAACCAGAGTGCGGATCATTTTTGACTCTCCCTCATAGTTCTCCTTCAAAAAGCTATCCTTGAGATGAAATTTACTTGTCCCAAAGCTTCTCCCATCCCTGGGATCATGTCCTGTAGTCATTTTTTGTTATCATATCGACAGCCTCCTGTTTTTTTGCTAGATTTCTTCCACAGTAGCAAAACACTTAGCCTTCAGTCACTGCTTTTTTTTCATTTCAGGAACAAAATGAAGTCGCTGGGAGCAAGATCTAGCAAACACAATTGGGGCAAAGCAACAACCACATTGGTTTTGGTCAGTAACTCTTTGACTGATAATGCAGTGTTGTGGTGTAAAATTTTGCATATAAGTTGATACATATTTTGTATGTCTTTACCACTTCTCCCCTTTTAGGACTGAGTCTCTTTGTAATTTTACGACAGGGTTGGGGAAGTGCCTCAAACAAGTTTGGCAAGTAATTGTCTGCAGGGCCCTCTCAGTCAGCCCCCACAGGAAAGCCAGACTGCCTAGCTGGCAAGCTTCATCTTAACAAATGATTTTGGGGGGCAGTTGTGAAGGTATTCTGTGCCCTGTTGGTCTGAATTATGGCTGTTTGGAGTTGGCTTGTATCAGAAGCCTTTAAGTACCATGACGCCCTATTGGCTGTAGGGGTTGGACAGAGAATCTATACATTTCTTTCCTTTACCCCTCCCTCTCTCTCTCTTACTATACTGATGAAAGGCCATCTCACACACCATGAACTGTAAAGGACAACACAATGAAGAGCACAGCTCAGCAGCCATATTGAGACAGGCATGCAGGCTGTTCTGAAGAAAGCTGACCACAAATGAGGACTTAACTAGAGACATTTTAAGTAACTAACAAGTCTGTGTGCCGCCTGAAACTACACATCAGCATTTATCAGGTTGTATGGTTGCCAATATCCAGATGTACTTTGCTAATTGTTATTATTTATGACTATTATCAATAATACATTATTTAAAGTGTAACTTACAGTAACTCCTGCTTGTCTTTTATTACACCTAATTGCCTGAGGTTACAAATGTAGAAGGGAATGTGAGAAGTCATATGGTACAATACCTTATAAACAGTGGTAAGTCTGTGAGATTTGAGGCATTCTGACAAAGGCTACATACTGTATTAATAATACAAAAGGGGAAAGTAGAGTAATATATTACTCTACCAAGACAAAAACATGTGGTGTACGCATTGTTGTGCTGCAAAATCCAGTTTTGAGTGTGCCACTTCTCCAGATGTTTTTTCCTGATGGTTTCCTTTAGACGTCTCAGCAGTTCAATGTAAGATCACTGATGAACAGTCTGTCCACAAGAAACAAATTCTTTATGAACAAGTCTGCCAACATCCTAAAACGTGATCACTGTTGTCTCTCGAAAATCTGCCATAGCGGCTTGAAGAAAAAAAAAAATCGGTGAAGTTCCCTGTGTGATTGCAGAATCTTCTTTTTCTTTAGCTATTCCAATTTTTATACGGGGTTGCCATTTGTTTTGACTATACTTTTCCAGTAGCGGTTTCGGAATGATTTTTACAGCTGGATGCCTTTCCAGACTCCAACCCTACCCATTTATCTGGACTTGGGATGGGAATACACACTCGATCAGCTCAGCACGATGCCACTCGGCAGACTATACCTCGCAGCATAGATAACTACATCCTCCTTCAGTGCAATTGGCCGAATCTGGGAATTTTTAGGTCCCCCATTGTAAGAGAAACATATACACAGACAAAGTGAATATATCGGCAATTTTAAACAAATAACAGAAAAAAAAGATCTAAAAACATTAGCTTATAGAGTATTTAGCATTTACAAATGTCTAAATAGTTAAGATGAAGGAACGAAAAGGGAGAACAGCAGGATTTATGAAAAAAAAAGTAACCAAAGGAACAGTAGCATGTTGAAATGTGTATCTGTGACCCATTACTAATTGAGTCACTTTCCTTTTGTACACAGCATTTTGATAGCCCCTTTCAAGCTGGTTCTCAGGCCACTAAAAAGGGAGTAGCTATCATTCTTGGGCTACGCTACAAACATAATAGGAAACAAATAGGGTGAAACCTCAAATTGGCCTGGCTCGCAAACAAAACTCAGCGACCGTCTCTTAAGCAATCTGCTAGTTTAAAGAGCCCGGCGAACTTTCTGACTGAACTGGAAGTTTCTCAAGGGCTAGGGAACCACCGCTATTTGCTGATGACTAAAAGAAACAAAATGATATTAAGTAAATGTTTACAAAATTTTACCAGTACCCTAAATAGAAGACAGCTGTGGTTAAAACGCTGCAGAATTCTTCAAAGGTCTGACTCCCTTGGAACAAAGAGGAATTTATACATCTGCCATGTATGCAGTGTATGCATGTAACGTATATGAGATGTTACATGAACAAGTGGTGCCTCTCTGCTCTGGAAGTGGGGAGTATAAACAATTTCGCAGAACGGAGAGACACTTTATTAAACTGTTTACTACTGATCCATGACAGATTTGAAAAAGAAAAAATGTCGTTTTTAGGAGCAACGTTATTAATTGAAAGGAGAATATGCTTGGAAAAGTTCAATGGAGGGAATAAACATAAACCACTGTCACACGTTTCTTAATAGCATGTTGGATAAGTAGCTGGCATTCTGGCAGGTTGTATATCCTTTAATCGTCTGGTTCATATGACATATTCTGCTCACACAAAACTCAAGTCAGCGCTTTCTACATTTTCACTTCATGCCGATATTTAGTGAGTGTACACTTTAGACTTTAAAAATAAGAATGAGGTTTTTCATTAAATATTTTTTCAGCCTAATGTGCAGTTTGCTCAGGAAAAACCTAAACAGGGACATTAAATACGAAGATCATCCTTTATGACCACACTGGAAATTGAAACTCTGTCTATGAAGCTGGAAGGGCCCCCCTAAACATTTTTCTAGCATTTCTTCTCCCTTAAACTGCCTGTTAAATGATTTCCCATTATTTGCAATGACACTATTCTACATCTAAGCATTTTAACAAGGAGCAGTTTAGAAAACTCCTGTCTACATTAGTTTTTGGTCAGCCAAATGCACGCTCCATTAAAATGAATGGTAACACTTGTAAAATGCTGATAAAAAACAGCATTTCTGGAGCGTCTGCAGAGGTTGTGTCATGTGAGAAAATCCATGAGTGAACAGGAAGCTTCAAACTGAGGAAGAAAAAAAAAAATAGGCACACCCCTTGGACAGTGTGGTGATCGAAGTCTTCATTGGCATGGTCAACCAGCACTCTAAGCTGTAAAACTCAGTTCATTCTTTGTTTAGCATCGAAATACAATAAGCCTGTTTGGTCTGGGTGCTTTACTATCTGTGGTTGTTAATGATCAGGAAACACCCCGTTATGCATTTAAGCCGTAAATTGTTGTCCAGGGAATGTAATTATTCTACTATCAGTATGTGCAGTGAATACACTTGACTTGAGCATTCCTAGTTTTCATCCTTTTTCTCTGTACATTTAGCACTTATTTGCTCAGAGGTTGATGCGCTTGCTGCTTCCTGAGCAGCTCTTCTTTTCTCCACCCTATCGGCCCGCTGCTTCTCTTCTTCCGTTGGCATCTTTTTGCGACAAAACTGATTAAGTCAGTGTTTGTTCTGCAATTACTCAGTATGTTTCCCTTAATTTTTTTTTTACTTAAGCTGGCACTTAAGTCTTCAATCTGCCTCAAGAATGATTTAAGATAGGAAGAGGTACGGGAAGTGACAGCGAAGGTGTTAGGGATAAGAACAGCACCCATATGCATGCACCTCACTGCTGGCCACTGCCAAGAGCTGATTCTACAATAAAATAAAATAAAAATAAAAAGAGGAATAACCTTGGAGGTCAACCATCACCCCCAAAGCGGATAGTAGACATCACGTAGTATACGTGTACCAAATTTCAGGTCAATAGGTCAAACGGTTTGCGAGCTACAGGTGATTTTAAAATCCTGGACAGACAAACAGACAGCCATGGTAGCGTATTATATAAGAAGATTGAAAAGCAATGACAATTGCAGGGGTCTCCAAACTCTGGCCCTGCAGCTGCAGGTTTTCATTCTAACTCTTTACTTAATTAGTGACCAGTTTTTGTTGCTAATTAACTTCTTTTCCCTTGACTTTAACTGACTGGTTTAAAAAAAGAACCTAAGAGGTTATATGGGTACTACATAGCTGACGCCCGCCATAGCATACGGCGGTGTAAGAACAGGAACGGAAAACGGTGCATTGCCTTCGTCAACCGTTTGTGTCTAAGAAATAATCCACTGATAGGAACAGGCAGTTGCCGGATCCCGGAATACAGATGACATTGTACAAAAACCCATCGACAGAGAAAATACTGTCGTTCATTTTATAACAAAGGCTTAAGAAACAACCATTGTAGTATAACGAAAATAGCAAGGTGTATGGGAGGCCGCAAGCAGCGTGGGGAAGGGTTTGGAAGAGGACAAATAGGAATCAAGAAATGCCATGTCAGCTGCGTGTGTGCAGGACCGGTTTTGAAGAGGAAGCAGGACGAACCAGAAAAGAAATATATATAAGAGAGCCATTTGCCGGATCCCGGAATAGAGATGACATTGTACAAAAAACGTCGACAGAGAAGATACAGTACTGTTGTTCATTTTATAAAGAAGGCTTAGGAAACAACCGTCGCAGTATAACGAGAATATGAAGGTGTATGGAAGGCCGCAGGCAGCGTGGGGAAGGGTTTGGAAGAGGACCGATAGAAATCGAGAAATACCATGTCAGCTGCGTGTGTGCAGGACCGGTTCTGAAGAGGAAGCAGGACGAACCAGAAGAGAAATATATATAAGAAAGGCAATTGCCGGATCCCGGCATAGAGATGACGTTGTACAAAAACTCATCGACAGAGAAGATACTGTCGTTCATTTTATAACAAAGGCTTAGGTAACAACCGTCGTAGTATAACGAAAACAGCTAGGTGCATGGGAGGGCGCAGGCAGCGTGGGGAAGTGTTTGGAAGAAGACAAATAGGAATCGAGAAATGCCATGTCGGCGGGACCGGTTTTGAAGTGGAAGCAGGACGAACCAGAAGAGAAATATATACAGTATAAGAGATAACCTTTTCTTGTTAAGTGTACATTACAGGTGATCTAATAACATTATAAAATAATAGAGAAGCAATGGTTGGGGATTCTGGATCATATGCAGCTTTTTATGTCAAATAGACAAATAAAAAGAGTACTTTCGAATGTGTGCAGAAATACACGCTAACGAATGGTTATGAATTGTTTTGATTACTGAAACATGTTCTTTAAAGCCCTTGGGTATGTAAAGAGTGACAAACTATCTCAGCAGCTCCAACCAGACAAAAAAGCTACTTATGTCATTGCTTTTCTTCAGCAATAGACTTCCTGCGATGATTATGAATGAACTCATCACACCCGAGGCCACCTAAGACAAAACCTTATTATTGTTCAAAGAGCGAATATAAAGAAAGAGGAACCTTAATAGTTTCTTTTGTTTGCTTTGGAACCATTCTTGAAAATGCTAAACTAACTACACACACAGAATGTACAATTTACCAACATTGGCCGACACCAACATCACATTTTTTTGTAGCATAACTCAAAACACTTTCTGAGGCCGATGACAGCTCTCAGCATTACTAGTCCAACTAAAGTACTAGGGTGTTGTACTGTGTTAGCCATTATGAATGTAGCAAGAAGTCAAGCACAATGACCCCTTTTATTGGCTAACTCAGGCCCCTTCTTCAGGCAAGATGAAATCAACTAAATTAAGGGCATCAGGTGCATTTACAGATGCCAGTATTACTATCAGATCAGAGCTGATCTTAGCAAACTTTCAAACAAGAAAAACCTTCTAAACACACAAAAACAAGGACAAAAATTGATGTGTTTTTCCAACTACAGTGACTAAGTTTAAAGCCTTAGTCATTATAGCACAATGCCTGTCTGTTAATCTAGCCGCCTACTTTGTAGTGTCTTTCACATTCATCTACTGATTCATCAATTATCTATTTATCTCTCTGCCATAATTAAGACAATTAAGTTTTTGATGAAGCGATTTAAAATAAGTAGGAAAACTATGTTCTAGTAAAATGTTTAGTAGCAACATTCTATACATGTATATCTTATGATTTCTTCCTATGCTCATGTTTTTCTTATTTTCTCCCTTTTAAGTTTTTTATTTGCATATGTATATTATTTTTTAAACAATTCTTTAATTTTATTTACTTGTGGTCAGTATTTTGTGGCATCTGTGATTACCACAGTCAATGATTTTACTTGCACACACATAATCAGATTAAGGTGAAAACCTGGATTAAGGCAGAAACCTGTTTTCTACTTAATCTGCATTTATATACGCAAGTAACCTTCTGGAGTTCTCCTTTGCCAAAACACTCATTAAACTACATAAGAGAAGAGTTAAACACCATCATCGGTCACTGTGAATTTAAAAATAATGCATGCAGTGATGGTGCTAGGTTTTTTTGCTCTTAGGCCAAGTTGCGTACTGCAACTAACTGTAGCTTACCCTTGCTGCTTGGTTTTTCCCCCATTATAATCTGTGCCCTAGGTGAATGCCTAATTCGCCTTAATGGTGGCCCTGGCCCTTCATGCATGGGCGCGTGAGGGTCACCTTTCAGGCATGAACAAGATATGCAATAACCCCCAATGCCCCCAAGGGACAGGAGGAGGCACCATAGCTAACTGTATCTTATCTTTTCTCATCCCTAGCCTAGAGAAATTGCCCATGGGGCAAGTCATCCACACCCCCATGTAAGTAAACCACACCCCTTAAATTAAGGTTAAGATTGTATAACGCTGATGGCTCATGGAAGATGGCCTCTCAGTTGATGGAACTTCATTCTGAATACACGAGCTTCCTGACGCTGACCCACTCAAAAGAGCTGATTATTTAGATAAGCCACTGAGGCTAAACTGGTTTATATTAAGCCTGGTTTTCAGATGCCCCATGTTTATTTTTGTTTTGCTTTATTGGGACAACTGCACTAAATGGGATGGCCCGGTTGGCACCCCAAATTTTTTTGATTCTTCTGATTCTTACTTACTGCCTCCATCCTCCACAACACGTATTAAGTTATTTATTAAATTAAAAAGTAATTGGACTATGCAACGCAAATTACTTTTAATATATTACCCTAGTGCTCTAGAGATTGTGTTGATGAGTTTAACAGTGTAAGGTCGGCTCATCAACACAAATTTAACAATTTCTGAAATGTTGAGATAGATTACTTCAGTTAGAAGAAGGAATAATTTGATCACCCAAACATTTGCCTCTGGAAATGTGTTTTGTGAATGTTTCATCCTGTGGTTGCTGAAAGCATGTGTGAAGGAAATACATGTATTGGCTGACAGATTGCAACAGACACGCACAGACCTTAAAAGTAACCCAGTTAAGGGTTTACATGGTCACATAAAGGGGTTATTTGCAGAGAAAATCCACCTCTGTTAATTAGGTTTCTCAGAGGCCAATAACCTGATTTCCTAATTGGAGTTAGAGTTTAGATGGCATTTCAGAAATCAGGATTGTGTGAATAATTGGGTTATTGAAGTGCATGTAAACATTCTAACTGAGCAATCCCATAATTTCACAAATTACATCATCGGTACAACAGTTTAAAGATAGGTACAATGGAATCGTAACTATGTGACTTTGACGGATTCTAAAATAAACCTTTGAGCAATTTCATTCTTAAAAAAATACATTCTGAAGATAACCATGGTTTCTGACTTTTGATTTTCATTTTTTTCTAGTATGATTTTTGGGTTACATTTTGGGTTTAACAATCTTTCTAATAGTCTTCTGGTTACGATTGTAAACTCACAGTTCAGGGTGCAAAACATACAGTGCATCCGGAAAGTATTCACAGCACATCACTTTTTCCACATTTTGTTATGTTACAGCCTTATTCCAAAATGGATTAAATTCATTTTTTTCCTCAGAATTCTACACACAACACCCCATAATGACAATGTGAAAAAAGTTTACTTAAGATTTTAGCAAATTTATTAAAAATAAAAAAATTGAGAAAGCACATGTACATAAGTATTCACAGCCTTTGCCATGAAGCTCAAAATTGAGCTCAGGTGCATCCTGTTTCCCCTGATCATCCTTGAGATGTTTCTGCAGCTTAATTGGAGTCCACCTGTGGTAAATTCATTTGATTGGACATGATTTGGAAAGGCACACACCTGTCTATATAAGGTACCACAGTTGACAGTTCATGTCAGAGCACAAACCAAGCATGAAGTCAAAGGAATTGTCTGTAGACCTCCGAGACAGGATTGTCTCGAGGCACAAATCTGGGGAATGTTACAGAAAAATTTCTGCTGCTTTGAAGGTCCCAATGAGCACAGTGGCCTCCATCATCCATAAGTGGAAGAAGTTTGAAACCACCAGGACTCTACATAGAGCTGGCCGGCCATCTAAACTGAGCGATCAGGGGAGAAGGGCCTTAGTCAGGGAGGTGACCAAGAACCCGATGGTCACTCTGTCAGAGCTCTAGAGGTCCTCTGTGGAGAGAGGAGAACCTTCCAGAAGGACAACCATCTCTGCAGCAATCCACCAATCAGGCCTATATGGTAGAGTGCCCAGACGGAAGCCACTCCTTAGTAAAAGGCACATGGCAGCCTGCATGGATTTTGCCAAAAGGCACCTGAAGGACTCTCAGACCATGAGAAACAAAATTCTCTGGTCTGATGAGACAAAGATTGAACTCTTTGGTGTGAATGCCAGGCATTACGTTTGGAGGAAACCAGGCACCGGACATCACCAGGCCAATACCATCCCTACAGTGAAGCATGGTGGTGGCAGAATCATGCTGTGGGGATGTTTTTCAGCGGCAGGAACTGGGAGACTAGTCAGGATAAAGGGAAAGATGACTGCAGCAATGTACAGAGACATCCTGGATGAAAACCTGCTCCAGAGCGCTTTTGACCTCAGACTGGGGCGACGGTTCATCTTTCAGCAGGACAACGACCCTAAGCACACAGCCAAGATATCAAAGGAGTGGCTTCAGGACAACTCTGTGAATGTCCTTGAGTGGCCCAGCCAGAGCCCAGACTTGAATCCAACTGAACATCTCTGGAGAGATCTTAAAATGGCTGTGCACCAACGCTTCCCATCCAACCTGATGGAGCTTGAGAGGTGCTGCAAGGAGGAATGGGCGAAACTGGCCAAGGATAGGTGTGCCAAGCTTGTGGCATCATATTCAAAATGACTTGAGGCTGTAATTGCTGCCAAAGGTGCATCGACAAAGTATTGAGCAAAGGCTGTGAATACTTATGTACATGTGATTTCTCAGTTTTTTTATTTTTAATAAATTTGCAAAAACCTCAAGTAAACTTTTTTCACGTTGTCATTATGGGGTGTTGTGTGTAGAATTCTGAGAAAAAAAATGAATTTAATCCTTTCTGGAATAAGGCTGTAACATAACAAAATGTGGAAAAAGTGATGCGCTGGAATACTTTCCGGATGCACTGTACTTACAGCATAGTTTCTTTAACTACGGATCTTGGGTCACGTGTTGTCTGTTTTTTGGTTACGCAGAGTCGTGAATCACAATTCTACTGAATGGGAAAAGGTCGCTAATGGTTTGCGTAATTTGTTGCGATGGGTCACTGTGGGCAGCTAAAGCAAACATCATTACTCCTGGGATGACATTTGCTGGCAATTCTCCAAGGGAGAAGAGATGATGATGAGCGAATGTAAGCCCACACCCTCTGGCAAAATTGGGTCGTTAAAAAAAAACAAGTTTAAGAACTTCTGATTCACACTGAAAAGCTATCAAAGGAAAAAAAATATACACAAAAGCAAAAATATTCTTTTAATAAAGCAAGACAAAAAATACAGAAAAAAAAATCAAGGCTGTTACCTTGATATCATTTCAGCCCACAGGAGTATAGCTATCTTAAAAACAAGCAAATGCCTGGCTCTGAATCACTACACATAGATAACGGTCCTCCATTCCTAATATTCAGGAGCACCTACCGGCTAATGGGGGCTTCAATCCACTCCAGTTTTGCCGCCAAACACTCAGCCAATGAGCTTTCCTACTTCTGTTGCGTGATGCATGCTAGTTCTCCTTCTCCTAGCTCACCAAAACCAACCTCTTTCTACAGTACAGCAACTCACAGCCCTTTTAAAGACGGTTCAGTTACATCTTCCGTCTACCATCATTCCCTTGCAGGTAGGGTTGCTAGATATGAGGTTTTCACACCAAATTGGACTATTTTTGAAATGTTTGAGTTAGCAATGTGTGATTTTTTTGTGCTGTTTTCAAAGAATACATATGTGTGGCCTCCCAAACCTGCCCTCCCAACCCAGACTCCTACAGGGCACCCCCATCTCCAAAGGGCACCCCCATCCCCATGGACTTCAATATCAGCAAAATTCTGAGATGAAATGGTGTTGCCAACACCAAAACTCCAAAGGGCGACCCCCCACAAAAGTCAACAGTGTAACTAATTGGGTTGGCTGACACCACCATTAAGCGGGCTTTCAGCTGTCACTGGGGTGGAAATATTTCAAGGACCTGGTACTGTAATCTCACATGCAGGAACTATTGGGGTAACTCCACTTTAAATTAAACACCACAAACCACAACTCAAGTTAATAAATAAAAAGAACATCAAGAACAAAGACTAACACTTTACCATTAACTGACAATAAAGTAAATACTTTAACCCAAACCAAAAATGTAAGCAACCAATAACAAAACGTCACAACATGTCTATCTTCCTGGATTCCCATCTGTCTGCACTTGCGCTTTGCCAGGGCGCAGCTTTGAAATTGCAAGCCTGTGCTGTCTGCCAACACACACAATGCCAATGACACACGGAAACTTGTGAAAAATACTTTACTGCCTTTAATGTACCTTTATTTCACTGTAAAACTATTTGTCAAAGATGTTATAACATGGCATGCACTAGCACAGCCACAGTGTCTTACCCTAGGCTGGTGAGGCCATTATGTATCAACTGGTATTTCCTTTTTGAGTCATTTAATAATTTACTTCTTCCTTGTTTCTATTTTGTAATGACTTTAGTTTATTTTCTATTGTTAATTAATTTAGAAATTCTTTTTTTTCTTTAATTAATCCATTATTTCAGTGGTTCTTAAAATTTTTTTCTCGTGATCCAATTTTGCCCATTTCCGCTCTTCACGACCCGTAATTGCTGCAGAAACCTGGCTGATCATCGTTCCTCTTTCCCCCTTTGGTGAATCACTGCTGGTTGTTGTCTGAGGGGAGGATGATCCCCCTTGGATAATCGACACTGATCGTCGTCCGTGGGGGTTGGGATATACCAACAAATGTTATTCGGGGGGCTAGTTTCAGCCATGAATGTGGCAACCTATCGCAAGACTTTCCTCAAACCGCCCACAACCCTTACTCATTCATTCACACAACACAGTTCTAGACATCACCTGATCCAAAGTTTACGAAACCCTGTTTTATTTAATTATAATTAATTAATTAACTTATTAAAGTGTATTTAAGTGGTCGTACTGAGTGCAGTAAGAGTTTGTGTCCTTTTGGCCTTCCAGTTTAGGACAAAATAATAAAATGCACACTGACTGGAAGACTGAAAAAAAGATAAAGATGTATAATAGAAAGAGAAGTAAAGAGTTATCGGGGAAAGGAATTTTATGTCATATTTTGAAGGAGTTTACGTAAAAAAGCCATCCCACCATATCAGTGAAGTGAGGGTTTGCTGTTTAACCAACCCAATGGGTAGTTGGGCCATTTTCGTTTCTGTCCATCAGCCTGGTTTTTTCATCAGTCATTCCTCCGTGTTTTTTTTTTTTTTTTACAAAATAAACCCATTTATTTTCATTATTTTAACAAATGTTTGGCTTGAGTGACTCCTAGAGGCATTCTTTAACTAAATAAGTTTTCATCAAACTGTGAGTGAACATTTTTTAGCTAATTTTATAACTGCTGATTTTGTACTTTGGAATATGTATAACTGTCAATGGCATTTTAGGGATAAATCTGGCAATTAAGAAAAATTCTCAGATAAAATAATTATATAGAAGTGTTTAAAAAAACTGCCATTATTGAAGTATTTGCAAAATGATTAGAATGATTTATTAAACGAGCATAAACAAATAAAATAAGGTCAGCATTTAGTATTCCAAGCATTAATGACCCCCAACATCATGACTTTTGCAAGAATTATTCTGAAAAAAAAACCAGAAAAAATATATTAGTTATTAAGTGAACTAGGGTCAAATACAAGTCACCTCATCAGGCTGATTCATCATATACACCATATTAGGATTTTCAGATAACAAAAGAAATAAAGGCAAAAGAAAAATACACTAACAATGTTCTATCACAGATACGCTCCTTGCTGGAACAGATCTATGGTCTAATCTCCTCTCCTGCACAAGCTCAGGTAAAACCTCTCCCTAAACTTTCTCTGAGCCCTCACACAGCTTCTTACTAACTGGTATATCACCTGTAGCTTTCCTTCCACATTGTGCCGGCACCACATACTCACTCACATTCGTCCTCCACCTCCACCCATGGTGGACTCCCATGCATCTGTCCAGCCTATCATGCTGGCATCCCATCCTACACCCTTGCAGCTGTCCAGCATCCTTCGCTGGCATCCCGTGCTGCACCCTACCTCCTCCTTCTGTTGAGGTAAGTACAAAAATGTCAGTTTTTTCTTTTTTCTCACTTCTTTTTTGTCATACAGAAAGGTAAACCAACAACTAGTCACACTATCCCGGACGTTCACCCAGGTCCACGACATGGCCTTACCACATCCATCCATTCCAATGTGCTCAATCTAATTTAGGCCATGGGAGAAGCGATAGAGTGCACTCTGACTGGTATACTAGCCTATCAAGGTATCTATTCATATGCTCAACAAATAAACATTTAACAACAAATACTAATTCATACTTGGAATCTCCAGTGTGTCTTTCGCATTTTGAATCCTGCTAATTTAACTTGCTCCTTTCTATTATAGGTATGGCAATCTTATTCTAATTTAGCCTGACTATGAAATATCATTTCAGTTAAAGTGTCATTCCTGCTTATTAAATTTCCAAATATACAGTATTTAGAAGATTTGTTACCAAGCTATTAATGACTATCTTTCTTAATGTTAGTAAAACCGAGCCTGAATCAGTTGCATAGCAATAAATTCAAAATTTAAGTTTGGTTATTTCTTTCTTTCTTCACGTTGGTTGAGTGCTTGTCTTTTACAAAACATTTCCTTCAAGTAGTCAAAGTTTGCCTTTGCTTATGGTACATTTTTTTTAATTCATTCATATCAGTCCTATAGAGCATCTTTGGCATGATCTGGAGCAGAAAGTTTGCACAAATGAATAGATGACTTACAAATTTGCAAGAACTACGCGGCGCTATGGAGTCAACATGGAGCAAAATCCCAAAGGATGTTTACCACGAATCATAACAACTTGGCACCAAAAACATGACAGTAACTTCAGCTCATTCCAGTGACCTGGGGCCTCGTATAACACCTTGTGCAGAATGACACTAAAACATGGCGTACAGACAAAAGTTAAAATGTATGTACGCACAAAAAAAGTCAGATGCACAAAGCCGTGCGTAAGCCAACTTCCATGCACTTCAGCCCCATAAATCCCGGTCAGTGTGAAAGGTAACACACATGCACATGCCTGCCACCCCACCCTCCCAGAATTATGGCCCTTTGAATATGCAAACCAATATAAATAGCCTGTTACATTTAGCATTTTGTGAAAAGACGATGGCAAAAAGGTTGAGGCAAGGAAAAATGTGCAATTTGTTGGCTTAAGCAGTGTTATAAGCAACAAAAGGAAAGTGGTGGAGTGATACAGCATGGTGGAGACACTCGAAAGTTCAAGTTCTGATAGTCGCATACTGCTCTGAAATAAAAAGAAGTGGTCAGATGTCAAAGTCGAGGTGAAAAGGTGAGTCATAGCCCACCATCAAAGTGTCATAAGGAAACGTATTATGGCACATAGAAAAGAAAAAAAAAAACCAATTAGATAGATAGATAGATAGATAGATAGATAGATAGATAGATAGATAGATA
>JANRMT010062806.1:109709079-109749792 GCA_026402145.1 Polypterus bichir lapradei | reverse complement strand
TTAATTAGGAATATAGTGAAGAAAAAAAGGTTGAAATGTAGACTTTAATCTTGTAGTCTATTTTGTCATTGAAGCAGAATGTTGTGAACTTTGTCTTAAAATCAATAATTTTTAATTACTTTAATTTAATTTACTAGAGTTTCTTAAATCCAATCATAACTAAAGTAGCATGTATTTCCCAACCCAGTCATTAATCACTACATGCTTCTTAAACAGGCTTTCTCTTTCATAAACAGGAGTGTGCTGGCACTGACCATGATTACTTTCTTGATATTACAGCTCTCTGAACATTTTAGAATAGTAACATGTATACTTGATATCAATTTCATGATGAAATGCATCAAACCATGTATTAAACACATGCAGGTACGATGGTGCAGCGATAGTCATGAACTGGCGCTCCAACCAGGGATTGTTCTTGTATCCCCAGTCCAGGAATTGTTACTGCCTCCCGCAAGACATGTGCAACCCTGAATGGAATCATTTAATGCAGCAGAACTGTCTCTGTCAAACATACTAACCTCCCAATTCCTATCCTTCCATTTTCTTTCTCCACGTAACCAATCGCCACCCAATGAGCTCTGTAATAAATGTAAAGCCAGCTATAAGCTTAGAATGCAGATTCTTCAAAATGTTTATGGAATTTTGAAAAATCTTCGTTATACATGTTTAATTATTCCATCCATCTAGGGACATGCCAGTCCCAGCAAGCATCAAGTGTGAAGCAGGAACAAGTTCAAATAGACTGTGGCATGGCTGAGTGGAATTTTAGGCAGCATATGATTTAAATGTTTTCCAGGGCTGGAAGCTGTAACCTGATAATCCTCGGTATTCTCAAGACAAACGGCGTAGAGCTTTCTGATCCGCTAAGGTGCAGCTATGATTTGAGAAACTCTATTAAATTAAATATTGATTTTAAGATGATGTTTACAATATTCTACTTTAATGACAAAATAAACTATGAGATTAAAGGGGAAATTTCAAGATTAAAGTTTGACATTTTGACTTTAATCTCGACATACTGTAGACCTTTTATTTCTTCTCTGTGGCCCTAATACGCTTCCGTATAACACTGAGGCACTCACCTTTTCACGTCGACTTTGACATCTGATCACTTCTTTTTTAAAATTCCTTTTTATGTGTGCTTTTACCATTGTCCTCAAAACCCTGAGTGGAAGGGGCTATTTATATTGATTTGCATATTCAAATATGCAAAATTCTGGGAGGAATCAGAGTGGGGCTGTAGGAGTATGCACGTGTGTTAAAATTCACATTGATTGGGATTTATAAAGGGGAAGTACATGGAACTTTGCTTATGCTTTTTTGTGCTTACTCATATTTCTGTTTTTGTCCGTATGTCATGTTTTAGTGTGAATTCTATGCACACCAATATACATGAAGAGGGGACTTTTGCGATCAAAAAAAATCTTGAGCCAGAATGGACAAAAATTCCTCCCAAATGTTTCCAGCACCATAAAGAATTCAGTCTATTTAGGAGTTTAACTGGACTCTGACCCTGTACCAAATAGATAGAATTAATAAAGTGACCATTTTTGTACAAGTAAATTATTATTTATTTACTTATTTAATTATTAAGTCATTGGAATTCTTAATGAAATATTTACTGTCCAGAAAGAACATCAGTGCATCGACTAAAATTTTCCCAAGAACACCTAGGGAAAGACCAGGACTTTTGAAACAATCTGCTCTGGAAATATGAAGCAAAGACAGAGTTACCAGAGTTGCCACAGTACCAGAAGACATGTTTGTCGAAAACCAAACACATTTTAGCAGAAGAACCCGATATTAACAATAAAACATGCTGGTGTAAATTTTATTGTTTGTTTCTATCATCCTGCTCCACAGTTGGAACGGTATTGAGCAAGTGATGAGCGGTACCTGATTTCCTTCAGGCATGAAGCTTAGAATTGAGGCCAAACTCAATCTTGGGTTCATCAGACCAAAGAATCTTGTTTTACACAATCTTAGAATCTTTAAAATGCCTTTCTACAATCTCCAATAGGTTTTTGCATGTATCTTTCATTAAGGAGAAGTTTCTGTCTGGCCACTCTGCCATAAAGCTAGTGAAGTGTTGCCATGATGGTTGTTCCTCTAGACGTTTTTCCCATCTTCACACAGGTCCTCCAGAACTCAACCAGAGTAACCATTGGCTTCTTGGTCACCTCTTTTACCAAGGTTATTCTCCCCGATTGCTCAGTTTCTCCAGGACAGCCAGCTCTAGGAAGAGTTGTGGTTGTTCCAAACGTATTTCAGTTAAGAATTATGGAGGCCACTGAGCTTGTGGGAAACCTCATTAGCAGAAAAATTTTTTTGTAGCCTTACCCAGATCTGTAGCTTGAGACAATCCTGTCTCTAACCTCTGCAGGTAATTCCATTGACCTCATTTTTAGTTTTTCCTCTTATACATGTGTGAATCCACATGTTCTTTAACAATGTCTTTATTCACAGAAACATCATTTCAAACATACCATGTATTCCGGCTACAGAAACAAGGATATTGGGTTACCACATACGTTTCTCTGCAAATAACTCAGTCATTTGGCCATGTAAACCCTTAACTGGGTTATGGTTAATGCTTTAATATTCTGCATGTGTATTAGCTTCATGCATGCTTCCAGCAGCTATGGGTAGAAAATACAGGAAGAGTCCACAAAGATACAGTGGGTACGGAAAGTATTCAGACCCCCTTCAATTTTTCACTCTTTGTTATATTGCAGACATTTGCTAAAATCATTTAAATTAATTATTTCCCTCATTAATGTACACACAGCACCCCATATTGACAGACAAAAAAAGAATTTTTGAAATTTTTGCAGATTTATTAAAAAAGAAAAACTGAAGCCATGCTTCACTGTGGGGACTATATTGGACAAGTGATGAGCAGTGCCTGGTTGTCTCCACACATACCGCTTAGAATTAAGGCCAAAAAGTTCCATCTTGGTCTCATCAGACCAGAGAATTTTATTTCTCACCATCTCAGAGTCCTTCAGGTGTCTGATGAGACCAAGATGGAACTTTTTGGCCTTAATTCTAAGCGGTATGTGTGGAGACAACCAGGCACTGTTCATCACTTGTCCAATACAGTCCCCACAGTGAAGCATGGCGGTGGCAGCATCATGCTGTGGGGGTGTTTTTCAGCTGCAGGGACAGGACGACTGGTTGCAATCGAGGGAAAGATGAATGCGGCCAAGTACAGGGATATCCTGGACAAAAACCTTCTCCAGAGTGCTAAGGACCTCAGACTGGGCCGAAGGTTTACCTTCCAACAAGACAATGACCCTAAGCACACAGCTAAAATAACGAAGGAGTGGCTTCACAACAACTCTGTGACTGTTCTTGAATGGCCCAGCCAGAGCCCCGACTTAAACCCAATTGAGCATCTCTGGAGAGACCTAAAAATGGCTGTCCACCAACGTTTACCATCCAACCTGACAGAACTGGAGAGGATCTGAAAGGATGAATGGCAGAGGATCCCCAAATTCAGGTGTGAAAAACTTGTTGCATCTTTCCCAAGAAGACTCATGGCTGTATTAGCTCAAAAGGGTGCTTCTACTAAATACTGAGCAAAGGGTCTGAATACTTAGGAACATGTGATATTTCATTTTTTCTTTTTTAATAAATCTGCAACAATTTTAAAAATTCTTTTTTTTGTCTGTCAATATGGGGTGCTGTGTGTACATTAATGAGGGAAAAAATTCATTTAAATGATTTTAGCAAATGGCTGCAATATAACAAAGAGTGAAAAATTGAAGGGGGTCTGAATACTTTCCGTACCCACTGTAAATGTCTTGAGGGAAATACTCCAGTGATCGCGTTATTCTTTTTCCTGGTTGAAAAAAATCTGTCTCAAAATTTCAGAAAATACTAAATTTATGTTGATGAACATACAATGATAAACTCAGCAGCTGAATCCTGGGAGCAGTGTTGGGGTAATGCGTTGAAAGTAACTTGCATTATGGAGTCTGATTTTTAAAGTAATGAGTAATCTAACGCGGAAGTTACGTTCCAGACCCACCCGCGATAGGTGAAAATCCGCGATATAGAAAGACCGCATTTTTTTATAGTTTAAGCCTTAAAATACCCACCCCACATGCTTTAAACACATGCAAACTTGTTAAAACACACTTTGTAAGCACATATGATATGTGGATATCGGGCTAAGGATATGAGTAGCATCTCTCTATTATAAAACATTTTCACAGAAGACAAGGCAGT
The DNA here is from genome assembly GCA_026402145.1 of Polypterus bichir lapradei. Classification (NCBI taxonomy): domain Eukaryota; kingdom Metazoa; phylum Chordata; class Cladistia; order Polypteriformes; family Polypteridae; genus Polypterus; species Polypterus bichir. The sequence continues at coordinate 109,745,556 of JANRMT010062806.1, read as the reverse complement.
GAGACAGGATAAGAGCTGCTGTACAGGCTTTTAAATGATTGACACACAGAGCTACGAGCTGAAAAAGCATCTTAGCAGACGCAACACAGAGCCAGCACAAAGTCTACTTCTCCTTAGCATGCATTCAGCTCCCCCCCTTCATAACATGCACCTGGGGGGGTGGTGAGGGGGAGGGGGGTTTTCAACAAAGCGTGACCAGATCCGAGCACTTCTCCTTAGCGTGCGTTCAGCCGCCACACACACACACACACACACACACACACACCCCACTCCTCCTTTAGAACGCACAGAGCAAACAGAACAGCAATGTTGGCAGAAGCAGCACAAAGCCAGCAGCTGATCTGTCCACTTCTGCTTAGCGTGCGTTCAGACCCCCCCTTCACAATGCGGGGAGCGTTACAAGTGCCGCGAGAAAGAGATTTAACCACGCCCGGGGCAGGAAATAAAAGACAAATATTGCTTTCACAAAAGTTTTAAAGTAAAAATGAAAATAATGCATATGTAACAATTCCCATGAAAATGACAATCTCTTTAATTTGTTTATCCGGTAAACCAAACGAGGGGGTGGGCGAGCAAAGCGAGCAGGGGCAGAGCCCCCTAGTGATAATAATAGTATTGATAAATCCGCGATGTAGCGGGGGCACGGTAGCTGAACCGCGATAGCGCATGGGATTACTGTACTCTTTTTATTAAATTAAAAATACCTGCATTACTATTATTGTGCCAGCAGCACTACGTGTAAAGCAAGACACACACATACCAGTATGAAGGTCATTTTCAGAGCTCACTTACAAAGCCAAGCAAAAAATAGAATTCTTTCCGAATTCACTGTATAAGGTCCAGGGATTTCATTTATAAAGCTTGTGTATGCACAAAAAGAGGCGCATTCAACTTACCACACAAACGTTGGGTTTTATGGAAGAAAACTTGATGGGGAAATGTGCGTATACATATGGCGTTTTTTTCTCATTTTGGAGAAACTGGGAAAAGACGACACCCTCGAAATGCAGCCAAACCAGCAAAATGACGACTCACACTCATAATAATTCAAGTCACAGAACTTTTATTATAATGTGCATTAACATGGCGAACATATTGCACCTCAAAAGTGATGAATCACACTGTATTTTAAGAGGGCCAATGATGGCATATTTGCACTGATGAACTCTTTTGTTGTTTTGTTTCAGCTACTTGTTGTCACTTCTCAGGGAACTGGCTGACAGGTCAGGAATACGCAGCCAAGCTTCACTCTCTTATTGCCCGCTGTGCTGGAAGCCATTAATTGACTATTAAGACACTACCTCCAGTTTTCATATGGTGTGGGTGCACAAACATAAAACACAACATGTTTTTGTCAATGTAAAAAAAATCAATTTGCAGCAGTGTCCGGTTATCCTAACGTAATCCGAGCACTTTACTGCACTCATATTGTATAAGGGCACCTAGTGAAAATGAAGCTGCTTTGGTTAACCGAAGGCAGTGACATTCCATTAGCACACATGTCATCTGAGATGCCAAGATGTGGCTGACAAACATTGTGTCTCGATGGCCTGGGTCAACCCATGATTCATTTATTTTGAGGTAAAGTAGACTTTGGCAGACATGATGGTGCTGGATGTGGTGAATGGCTTGTTGGTAAGGTATCTGACTAAATCCTCGGTGTTTCATGTGGCATGTACTATTCATTGTAGCAGCAAACACATCACTACATGTGTGGCAGTTGCAAAGATGCTCAGATTCTCACTTTTGATGTGTTTATTTTATTTAGGGATGCCAGGAACGCACCCAGCCTTGAACTAACTCACACAGTCACATACAGAGCATGACGAAAAAAGCATCTTGAAATTAGTATATAATAAAGACTATATTAAACAAATAAATAAAGAAAAACAACAAATAACTAACGCATACGTAAAAGCCCTCCCCAATAGTTCCGAAGGGGGTAATAATTAACTAATACAGAACAAAACTCTAAGTACAAAAAGTTCAACGATAAACACCACAATACAAAGTCCAAACACAGTACAGATCCAGATGCACTTGCAATTGGAGGTGATAAATGAACAGAAGTCCTACGTAAACAGCTTTCAGTATAATACAGTATGTAAAGTCCTGTCCTACCATGATGGGGTGATGGTGAAAAACTGCAGACGTTGGTAGTGCTCCACAGACAAAGACATTTACCAACTCTGATCAGACCACACGATCATCAAGCATATGAGATTTAAACACAAATCCAGAAACTGTAACACTTGGGAAACTGTAATAATCTGATAATGGGGTGAAGCGTTGAGACACAAAAGACAGACGATTGAGACAAAGGTCGCACTACACATTTTTTTCCCCCCAGAAACCCCACCAGCAACACCCGAAGCTGACCAAAGGCAAAGTACAGGGTGGGCCATTTATATGGATACACCTTAATAAAATGGGAATGGTTGGTGATATTAACTTCCTGTTTGTGGCACATTAGTATATGTGACGGGGGAAACTTTTCAAGATGGATGGTGACCATGGTGGCCATTTTGAAGTCGGCCATTTTGGATCCAACTTTTGTTTTTTCAATAGGAAGAGGGTCATGTGACACATCAAACGTATTGGGAATTTCACAAGAAAAACAATGGTGTGTTTGGTTTTAACGTAACTTTATCCTTTCATGAGTTATTTAAGTTTCTAACCACTTATAAAATGAGTTCAATGTGCTGCCCATTGTGTTGGATTGTCAATGCAACCCTCTTCTCCCACTCTTCACACACTGATAGCAACACCGCAGGAGAAATGCTAGCACAGGCTTCCAGTATCCGTAGTTTCAGGTGCTGCACATCTCGTATCTTCACAGCATAGACAATTGCCTTCAGATGACCCCAAAGATAAAAGTCTAAGGGGGTCAGATCGGGAGACCTTGGGGGCCATTCAACTGGCCCACGACGACCAATCCACTTTCCAGGAAACTGTTCATCTAGGAATGCTAGGACCTGACACCCATAATGTGGTGGTGCACCATCTTGCTGGAAAAACTCAGGGAACGTGCCAGCTTCAGTGCATAAAGAGGGAAACACATCATCCTGTAGCAATTTCGCATATCCAGTGGCCTTGAGGTTTCCATTGATGAAGAATGGCCCCACTATCTTTGTACCCCATATACCACACCATACCATCAATTTTTTTGTTCCAAAAGTCTTGGAGGGATCTATCCAATGTGGGTTAGTGTCAGACCAATAGCGGTGGTTTTGTTTGTTACCACAAACACAATGGGCAGCACATTGAACACATTTTATAAGTGGTTAGAAACATGTAAATAACTCATGAAAGAATAAAGTTACGTTAAAACCAAGCACACCATTGCTTTTCTTGTGAAATTCCCAATAAGTTTGATGTGTCACATGACCCTCTTCCTATTGAAAAAACAAAAGTTAGATCCAAAATGGCCGACTTCAAAATGGCCACCATGGTCACCACCCATCTTGAAAAGTTCCCCCCCTCACATATACTAATGTGCCACAAACAGGAAGTTAATATCACCAACCATTCCCATTTTATTAAGGTGTATCCATATAAATGGCCAACCCTGTACAACAGAGGCTGCTGGGATTTGTAGGTATTTTAAGTAGTGCTGCTACCCACTCAAGCGCTCACACATTACACCATTGCATGACCCCCAGACCGCAGAGGAGAGGTTCTATTTTGGCACGTAGACTTATCTTGCTCAAATGAAAGAATCCTAACTCTCCTATTTTAAGTCACTGGGTAACTGATGTTATATACTATTTGAAACTGGAAAAAATCTAATTCTCACTTAGAGGATCTGTGCGAAACTTTCACAAAACTTGGCAGGACCTAATCAATAACATTATAGAATAAGCATTTTATTTGAGGAAGCAGATTCTCTCCCCTCTTTTTTATTCTGTTCATTTTTATTCATTTTATTAATTTATCGATTTACCTATGTTTACTAGTTTCAAATTTTACTCTGCTGGCCTAGCTCTCTTTCTCATGGGTGGGGACTGATCTGTTTCAAACCTAGTTTTGTAAAATCTGACTTGTTTGTATGGAATGTTATTTGATTTGAATAAAACCAATAAAATGCAAAATTAAAAATATACATACATACAGGTATATATAAAATGCTGCGTGTGATCTTGCGCTATCAGTTGCGGAGCACAACCAGATACTTTTGAATGCTGGCAGCATTGTCTCGATGTGTTAGGTGGGAGGCTGCTCTACCAGCCAATGAAATTACACAGCCTCATGATTGCATATATATGTATGAGGGTGACTAGCATGCTCCATATTTGGTTGTTTCAGGGCAGTGTTCAATGCACATTCACGAACATGCATTTACAAGGTGATTGTGATTTTAAAATTGCATAGAAATGTGCTTACACAGGCTTTTATAAATCTAGTGTATGTATTTTCCTGTTATTTTGACATGTGCATATTTTCATGCTCGAATCAACGCAAAGTTTTATAAATGTGCCCCTGGCTGTCTGCAACCATAAACTGGAATAATCAGATTCAGAAAATAGATGGAAGGAGTGCTTGGTGTTATAGTCTTACATTCTATAAAGCACATTTAATGAGGTGTTATGCAAAATAAATATGTACTGACCTTAATGTGTGTTTTGTCTTTGTTTTTTTATTACTTACTCGTTACTTCTTATCTAGTGTTTACAACTTTGGGTCTCCCTGCTTTCTGTACTGTTGATCAAACCCTGAGGCACTCTGGCAGCCATGCATGTTTGGCAGCAACCCACCCTGCCTGATCAAGCACTGCATGCCACGCTTTGGGTGGGAGGCTGCTCATCAACTAGTGATGCACCCAAAGCCTTTTTTTCTGATTTCAGTAATAGTCAGACTGGGCTTGAGTGAACAAAATACTTGCATGACTGCATTTTCAAGTCTGAATACTTTTTTGCCTGACAACTTTAATTGACATAAAAAAGAACAATAATTTAGGGGGCACATGAACACCCGCCTATATTAAATAACCTTGGTTTAAGTTCCTTGACTTTTCTAATTAGGGTAGAATGTTAATACAATTTTCTTAATTAAGTTTGAATACGTCTAAGCAATGACTCATCTACTAAAATGTTTGATATACTGTTTTTTTTTCTTTTTTGATATATTTTTTTTAAATTATAACAAACGAAAGCCAGATTTTTTTTTCTAAAGTACTGGCATTTACGCAGCAGCATGCCAAGAGTAGCATCATTGTTCTTCAAATGTTGTTTACTTTTGCCAGTCTAGACAGGGCCTTAGTTTAACATCACAAGCGAGAGCAGCACTTACTGCAGCATACTGCCCCCTAATGTCACTCGAGAAGCAATCTTTAAGGGTAGGCACTTTAAAAACACATTAAATTAGCCACAGGATAACCAAAGCATCAGATTAATATATACTGTACAGTTTTATTTAAGTTCCAATATTTAGTTTCTGATTTATTGGAATATGTGAAATATTTTCCAATCTATTCTTTGTTATTTTATGTTGTTTTAAATTTAGTTTCTTAATTTGAAGATGTTTGATAATTTTAGAAAATGAACCCCTGAAATTGTAAATATTAGCAAAATTGCAGCAACTGATATTTAATGATTAGGCAGGAGGTCCTACATTATGTCTGCCATTTCTTAATTAGGACCCATTAATTTATTGCTATAGCTGTATACTTTTTGGGCCTTAATTTAACTTAGCTCATTTCTTATGGTTCAGAACCCTTAGCTGGTTAATTCAGCTTTAAAGAGCTGTATTTAGAGATAGGGTGAGGAGTGCAGACATTCAGGAGGAGCTCAAAGTAGAGCCGCTGCTTTTCTGCATTGAAAGGAGCCACTTATGGTGGTTTGGGCATCTGATTAGGATAACTTCTAGATGTGGTGTTTCGGGCATGTCCAACTGGGTGGAAACCTCGGAGCAGACTCAGGATATACAGGAGAAATTACATTTCTCAGCTGGCCTGGGAACTTCTCTGTATCCCCCCAGATGAGTTAGAGGACTTGGCGAGGAAAAAGGGATGTCTGGGCATCATTGCTTTGAATGCTGCCACTGTAACCTGCACCCAGATAAGTGGCAGAAAATGGACAGATGGATGGTTGTATTCTTTCCTATTTTCTTAACCAGCCAGCAGTTAATAACAAGAGGGGCCATTCCAATGAAACACTATACTTACCATTGTCAACAACTACCAAAATGTCATCTGTTCTTGTCCTGCTAGATTTCTCATCTGCCTTAGACACGGTTGACCCCCAAATCCCCCTAGCCATCCTCTGTGATTTGGTATCCCCTGAGACTGCCTTCAGGTGGCTTGAGTCCTACATCTTGGGCAGATCCGTCCATGTATCCTGGTGAGGAGTGATTCCAAGGGTACACCAGACAAATACGAGTGCCCCAAGAATCAATGCTGGGCCCTCTCCCCTCCTCTCTACACATCTTCTCAATAAACCCTGTCGTCATGTCCCATGTTTTTCCTTACAGAACATAAGACATTTGAAAAATGAGAGAAGACCATTCAGTCTGTCAAGGTCATTTGTTTCACTAATTGCTGTTTGCCCCAATATCTCATTCAGAGACTTCTTAACGATTGTCAAGGTTTCTTCTTCGACTGCATGGCTCGATAGTTTGTTCCACTTTCCCACAACTCCTTGCATACAGAAATGCTTTCTGGCTTCAGTCATATATGCATTTTCTTTCAATTTGCACTTCTGTTCTTGAATACACAATTTACAGTTAAGTTGAAAGTTATTAGAATTCCATCAGTGCTGTGCCTGTCATTCCCTCCAGAGGACCACATAGTATCAGCCACAATCTCTGCATGTCCCAACCTGTGTAAAGCAGCACCATCTCCAGCTCAACCAAAGCAAAGAAGGACCTTGTTGATATCCGAGCTCATCTGTCTTAATCAGCACACCATTTCTATTTGGCTTGGCTCATTATTGCTAACACCTGCCAAGTTGGTATGCAGTCTTGGGGTTGTGATTGATAACCAGCTGTCCTTCAAGGACCATCTTACTACAGTCTTGCAGTCTTGTAGACTGACTCTGTACAACATCCGCAAGATCAGACTGTATCTGAGAGAGTATGCAGCACAATTCCTGGTGCGGGCTTCGGTTTTGGCACGTCTGGACTACTGCGATGGTGGGAAGAGTCCCGGCATGTGCCACCAAGCCACTTCAGATGATTCAAAATACAGCTGCACATCTGGTTCACCCAGATGAGGTGGGCATGTATTATCACTCCTCTTTCAAATCACTACACTCTTTCAAATTACTACATTGGTTCCCTTTGACGGCACATATTAAGTTCAAATCCTTGATGCAAGACCATAGAATAGTCAACAGATCAGCACCTACAGATCAGGAAACACCTGTGAAGCCCCATGACCCTTCTCGACCACTCAAGTCTGCTGATTAATGGTGTCTTAGTGATGCCATCTATGCGTAACATCAAATCTCAATTCAGGCTCTTTTTATTTTTCAGTCCTTAGTTGCTGGAACCTGTTGACCAACTCAATTTGAACATGTGACACCCTCAATGTGTTTAAGAAGAGTTTGAAGCCTCTTTTGTTCGATGATTGCCTGTCTAATTAATATTAGCTGCCAGGCTATTGTAACCTAGGAAGTGTAACTCACATAAATTTTGTTTTTGAACTCCTCGCTTGTGATAATACAATCTGTAACTTTGTCTTGTAGCAATTGTTCCCAAACAGTCCCCCAGACTGATGTTTACTCGATTATGTTGACTACTTTTATAAGTCGCTTTGGATAAAAGCATCTGCCAAGCAAACAAACGTAAATGTAGACATAGATACAAGTGACAAAGGAACCACCAGCCTTTCAGCTAACTTCAACCCATGTAAAAGCTGTGCATGTACATCATGAGGTATAGTTATTTGAAAAAATAAGTACACCCCAAGTAGATAGATCAAGATTTGATTTTCATTTAAACAGTATCTATACATAAAGATAATATAATATAGCAATCATCATGCCACATTTACATTTTGTAGTTGATTGTAAAATTTAACAAACATCAAGTCCTCTTCTACATTTATCACTACGTCAAACTAGAATTAGTTGCAGCAGATGAGGTGCAAATCCTTAGAACATCATCAGAAAGATCTTGTCTGGACCTCTCTTATTAAAACCTCAGACATTTAATTTACGATTTGTTGTTGAAGTGTGTGCTATCACCATGTCTAGATTAAAAAAGCTCTCTGGTGCTTTCTGAAAGAAGGTTATAGATGCCTATGAGTCTGGGAATAGATTTAAAAAGATTTCTAAACAACTGGAAATCAACCATTCCACTGTCCGGAAGAGCATCTACAAGTGGAGAAGATTTCAAACAACTTCCAAGTTGTTCAGGTCAGGAAAAGATAGAGGTATTGAGGTGAATATAGAGGTATATTGAGGTGGCCACGGTAGCAGAAGACATGTTTGGTGAAAACCAAGGATAGCATTTGACATGAAGACCATGATAGTACCTGTAGAGCATGGCCATAAAATTGTTACAGTATGGGGCTGCTTTGCTGTGTCACGGCCTGGGCAGCACAGAATCTACTAGGAATTCTTTATTGGACCAGAGGGTGCTTGATGATAATATGAGATGATCTTAAAGCTCAACTGAAAGTGGATCTTGTAACATAACAATGACTTTAAACATACTAGTAAATTTATCAAGGAAAGTCTGAAAAGAAAGAAATGGAGGGTTTCAGAATGGCCAAGTTAAAGCAGATGCTGTAGTTGGTTTTGAAAAAGGCTGTGAATGCAAGACACCATTCAATTACTGCATAGCTAAAGAAATTGTAAATTGACGAGTACTCATCTCATTCTTGAGATAAATAAGAATAAAAGATAAATCTTAGTTTTTGGCAATTAAAAGTCAAGGCTGAAGTAAAGAGTTTAGGAGCGATTACAAACTTGGACCTAGAATTAAAATCGCACATTAACCATATTGCTAGGATCTGCCATTTTTCATTTAAGGACCACTGCAGAAGTTAGACCTCTTAAAACATTGCAAAATGCCAAGAAATTAATTTCAGCTTTTGTTTTAAGTCAACTAGATTACTGTAATATAAGAACATAATGAATTTGACAAACGCGAGGAGACTACAGAATTCAGTTCATCAATCTCATATGTTTTACTAATAGCTAAGTTGTCCCAGTATCTCATCCAAATACTTCTTAAAGATTATCAAACTTTTTGCTTCAACAACATATCTTTATAGTTTATTCCAGATTCCCACAACTCTTTGAGTTAAGAGGTGCTTCCTTGCTTCAGTCTTAAATGCATTTCCACTTAACTTCCAGTAATACATTTCTAAGAGGGCTGCCTAAAAGACTGCAGCAACAAGAATCTTAGCCAAGAATCGAAGTACAGCAAACTAACTGTAGCATCACTACTTTCTTATACTGTAAATCACCTTAGTCAGTGGGTGGGCCTTTCTGGCAGTGTCTTAAATTGGTTTGAGTCTTACTTGACAAGTAGAAAATTCTTTGTTAGTTGTGGTAATTATACTTCAAAGACACATGATATTTTATATGGTGTTCCACAAGGATCTATCCTGGGTCTGCTGCTCTTTTCGATCTCCATCTGTCTGTTAGGTCAGATCATCTCAAGGCATAACGTGAACTACCACAGCTATGCTGATGACACACAACTGTATTTATCAATAGTGCCTGATGACCCTGACTCTCTTGGTTCACTGACACAAAGTCATACTCGTGTTTCTGAATGGATGAGCAATAATTTTCTCAAACTAAATAAGGCGAAATCATAAATCTTAGTGATTGGCAAAAATGGATATAGTGAGGGTATTAGAAATAAACTTGATCCATTAGGCTTAAAAGTCAAGACAGAGGTAAAGAATTTAGGGGTAATTATTGACTCTGGCTTATATTTTAAATCACATATTAATCAGATTACCAGAACAGCATTTTTTCACTTAAGAAATATAGCAAAAATTAGACCCCTTATAACTTTGCAAGATGCTGAAAAATTAGTTCACCCAGAAAGACATCAATCAATTGCAATGAGTGCAGAATACAGCTGCTAGAATCTTAACGAGGAAAAGAAAATCCGAGCACATCACACCAGTTCTGATGTCACTACATTGGTTGCCTGTGCCATTTAGAATTGACTTTAAAATATTGCTTATGGTTTACAAAGCCTTAAATAATCTCACTCCATCTTATTTTTCAGAATGCCTCTCACCTTACACTCCTGATTGTAACCATAGATCTTCAAATGAGTGTCTTCTTATAATTGCAAGAGCTAAACTTAAAATAAGTTGTGAGGCGGCTTTCTGCTGTTATGCACCTAAAAGCTGGAATAGCTGACCGATAGAAATTTGGCAGGCTAATACGGTGGAGCACTTTAAAAAACTTCTAAAAACTCATTACTTTAACATGGCTTTCTCATAGCTTCATTTTAGTGTAACCCTGATATTCTGTATATGCATTGAATTATCTTTTTTTTTTCCATGGCTCCGCAATCCTTACTAACCCCTACTTTCTCTGCTGCTCTGGTTTTCTGTGGTGGTGATCTGCACCACCATCACCACCTGATCACAAAACCATGAGTCCCTACATTGTTGGATTGAAGGCCAGATGTCCACATGACCATCATCATCGTCACATTCTTCCACATGAAGCTTGGAAACCATAAGGACTGATTGAGATCATTTATGTTAGGTAGAATGTCTAGTGGGGGCTGGGTGGTCTCATGGCCTTGGAACCCCTGCAGATTTTGTTTTTTTTTTCTCCAGCCCTCTGGAGTTATTTATTTATTTATTTGTTTTTTCTGTCCTTCTGGCCATCGAACCTTACTTTATCCTTTGTTAATTAGTATTGCCTAAGTTTTATGTAATTTTTCTTTTTTTCTTTTCTTCATCTTGCACAGCACTTTGAGCTACATCATTTGTATGAAAATGTGCTATACAAACAAATATTGTTATTGTTGTTGAATACACATGTCCTTTAGAATTGATTTTAAAATACTATTAATGGCATATAAAGCACTAAATATTCTTGCACCTTGTGATATGTCGGAATGCCTGTCTCATTACTTTCCTATTTGTAACATTAGATCCTCAAACACAAGTTTGCTGATTATATCAAGTATAAGAGAAGCAGTGAGACGCTGTTACGCACTTAAGACCTGGAATACTTTACCAATACAGGTACACCAGGCTAACTCTGTGCAACTTTTTAAAAAACTATTAAAAATTCACTTTTTTAACTTGGTGTTTTCATAGTTTTTTTTCCATCTAATAGATTACATTTTATATGTATAGAAATATCATATCATTTTTGGATTTGCAATCATTATTAATATATACTTTCATTTCTTTCCTGTTTTTTCTGTTGTACCACAAGGGCTGTGGAGTTGGTACACAAAAACCTTTGACTCCAACTTCGACTTCTCAATTTATGGTACCACCGACTCCATCTTCTTTATTTATGGTACCACCAACTCTGACTCCAATTTCATCTTCTCAGTTTATGGTACCACAAACTCCGACTCCAACTGGGACTTCTCAATGTATGGTACCACTGACTCTGACTTCACCAATTTATGGTTCCACCGACTCCGTCTTATTAATGTATGGTACCACCGACTCCGACTTCTCAATTTATGGTTCCAGTGGCTCTGGCTCTGCCTCCTCTATTTGTAATTAGACTCTTATATTTAATATGCTGATTGGAAGCACACATCATACATGATACTAGGCATTTCATCACTAACATCTTGAATCATCAGACTACTTTTTAGTGGTCTAACCTGTTAAAGTTTGGGTTTAAAGGCTGTAGCCTTGCTGATGCTACTGTGGCTTTTTATATAAAATTATTAAATTATATTTACAAGATTAAAAAAAGAGTTATATGTTTACCAAAAGGACAGAAGAAAAAAATAGTTTGATTCAATTAGTATATGGGAGATTGGAATTTGTAACACATTACATTACAATTTACATTTATTCAGACTTGGATTCAGTACATTTTTTTTACCAGTAACCCAATAGCTACCGCAGCCTACGACTCTGATTCTACAACTATGAATCCGACTCAACAGCCGTAGTCACCACCACCACCACCACCTGATCAAACTACTGTGCAGTCGCTGGTGATGTTGGAATAAAAGTGGACTGCCTAACTGTCGAAGAGACCCTCTGCATTGATTTATCTAGGACAAATGTAAAAAAAAAAAAAGAATAGGAACTACTCAACACATTTATGTTAGGTAGAATGCCCAGTTGTGGTTGGATGGTCTTTTGGCCTTAGACCCCTTGCAGATTTTGTTTTTTCTTTTTAACTTAATCTAGAAATAAGGACTCTATCTTTTCTATTACTTCTTGTTTAATATTTCAATATGCTGTTTATTCATTCTTATTTTTATTTATTTCTCATTTGTTTTTTTTTTCTTGCAACTTTTTCTTTAATATCTTATAAAGCACTTTGAGATGCATTACTTGTATGAAAATGTACTTTAGAAATAAATGTTGCTGTTGCTGATTGTCTTTTAGGATGTGTGTACCTGAAAAAAAAAATAACGATAAAATTATTTAATTCAGTACCTTTCTGTATTTTTGAAGTCATGGAATTCCAACTCTTCTGAATTACTCACTGATCAGATTTTAAAATTTGTCTTTCTTATCTGCCTTATTCAGTTTCTGCTGCACCTGATTAAATTGCAGGGCCATCTGATTACCAAATAGGCAACTCTGCACCACATGCTGTAAAATTTAATTTCTTGTCCCATCACTTTCCTTAATGATCTTAAATTTTCATTAATAAAATATACATTTCTTAAGACTTTATTGTGCTAATCAGCAAAGCACGTTATTGTGATTAATTGGGTTTTTAATGATGATCAAGTATGAAAAAATGTCTGAATATAGAAGGAGTTGCAGTAAAGTAAGTAGGATGAGAGCCGTTCATTTTGTAAATTACAATGCAGTTTCAAAATTTATAGTCTGCTGTATTCAACAACTAAGTGCTCTATTAAATTTAAATTACTTTACATAATTATTTTTTACTCATCTAAAGTGAAAAAATTGAAAGTGCCTGCACATAAACATCAAAGTATATTTTATTAGATGCCATAGAATTAACAGTAAATGTCACATTATGGTTTTATTCTGTACAAAAAATATAAATCAAGCAAAATTGTGATTCACTTCCTCCTCAGTAAATATTTCTGATACAGGTGTAAGCCTTAAAGTGAAGAAAACAAAAAAATGTAAGCGTTTGGTTAGGGTCTAACCACTAGTTAGCTTTTGTATATGTATGAGTGTGTGGCAAGCCTTGTCATGATACGCGACTTCGAGAGCTTGTCACGTTTATGGACTGCAGCTGCTGGACCTCAATACCTTGTGGAAGACAGGCTGCATGAGTAGGAATCACAGATAACGCAACTCCTTTGCAAATTGTCAGCACTGCTGTACAAGTATTTTGACAGACAAAACACTTGGAGTATCTTCTTTTCTACCTTCACTCTATTGTAGTATGAGTCAAGATGTTGAGTAGACATTTGTGTTGGCCCCAATGTCCCACAATCCTCTCTTCGTTTTCTACACTTGTTTTTCCTTCATTTCTTGAAGCCTCCGTTACGCTTCTCGGCTCATCTTTTTCTTATAGATTTGATTGAGCTTTTCTCTGTTTATGGGCATTATATGCGTGTTAATTACAACTGAACCCTCCTCGGTTGTCAATTCTCACACACAGAAGCCCACCCCTACATCCTGCAGGGCTAGTCGCAGAGCACAACGAGTTGCTGGGAATGTGACACTGCAGCGCAAACTGCGACTGTGCATGGCTTGCTAGGATTATCTGCTAACATTCTGGCTTCTGCTGACACCCCATCATTTCTCTGTGGCTGTGTGGCTTCTCTTGAGAATCTCAGTCACAGCAACTCACTTCTCCTGCTGTCATAACTCTCTTCCCTGGCTGGGGTTCAAAGTCTTGTTTCATATCCTTTATATTCTTTGTTGACTCTTGTATTTATGTTAATGTTACTTTTGTTAATTATCTTTGCCTCTGTTATGTTGCATGTGTTTTCTGGGTGGTCCCCCAAGTGGTGGGGCCACCTGCCAATCAACCCTATAAATCTGGTGGGTCTCCCACTGGTCCTAGTGACAGGCATTCCCAGGATGACACCTTGCTCCCACCTTTAGATCTGTGATGGCTCCACACCATCCATCCATTTGAGAAAGAGAGAGGTTGGGAGCATGCGCTCCCACCACACGGCGAACCACATGGATTGAGATTCGAGTGCAGCCGTGCAATGAATGAACAGTGTGAGGTTTTTTACAGTGCCAATCCTGCCACCAAGTTTTCCCTGCAAGTTGGAGGGCCTACTTGCAGGGCTGGATGTAGATTAACGTCATACCCAGATCGAAACAATTGTAGGTTAAGGGCCTTGCTCAAGGGCTCAATGGAGTACAGTCACTTCTGGCGTTTATGGGGTTTGAGCCAGCAACCTTCCGATTACTGGAGCAGATCTCTAGCCTCAGAGCTACCACCCCTTCCAGATGAGGCACAATAAAAATGGGCCATACTGAAGGATGGTGGCTCATTCTGGGACTGAACAGTAAAGGAGGTGAAGCTCCCTATAACACAGCATTAATACCTTTGTGATTAAAATGACCGATTTGGCCAATTGTTTTGACTGTTTTAAAACTCAGTAGTGCTTGAACAATTTTTGTTCAGTTTTTTTTTGTTTGTTTTGTCATTGCGATCGATTAAATGGGGTAAGCCTGGCTGGTGCCCCAACTATTTCTACAAGTTTTCTCTCGCAGTCTGTCCACTGTACGCACCAACAAAACTCTGGAAATGTTACCAAAGGTGTTTCAAGTAAATGGTCTGAATACTGGATATTTCACTTTTTTTATTTTTAATAAATATGCAAAAATGTCATTCTGAGGTATTGAGTGTTGCTTGATGAGCAGAAAAAAATGTAATGATTTTAGTGCAAAATATATAAAAAGTAAAGGGGTCTGAGCACTTAGTGAAAGCAATGTACCACCTTTGAATAGGAAGGTTACTGAAACAGTTATGATAGGTTAAGAGTTCTTGGTAAATATCTTGTCATTAGAAAGGAACCATAGACCGGGGTGGGCAATGTCAGTTCTGGAGGGCTGCAGAAGTCAATTATTGCTGATGAAACACTTAATGTTTAAGTGACATTTTGATGCTTCATTTTAGTGGTCTCGCTTGTTTAGGTTTCCCAACTTTAATTGGTTATTTCAGTCTTAAACAGCTGCATTCAGTGTTTTACTGGCTCCTTATTAGCAATAAGATGTAAATGACAAAGCAGCCAGCAGGTCTCCATCTAACTTGTTTCCATTTACATCTATGTGTGTTCATCATGCACTGTTTGATTTAATAAAAAACTTAATAGAAAAATGTGGCAGACTGAAAATTACACGTTTTAGGCTTCAAATCATTTGGATGATATCCTTGGAAAGGAAAAAATCTATGATATAAGAACCTAACATTGCAGACTAACAAGCCATAAAATTAAATAAGGTCTGAGACTGGCAAGAATTGGATTCTAATTAAGCAATTGGTTTGGAATGAAAACCTGCAGCCGCTGCGGCTCTCCGTGATCGACATTACAGGGGACAGGATGGATAGATAGATACAGTTAGGTCCATAAATATTTGGACAGAGACAACGTTTTTCTAATTTTGTTTCTGTACATTACCACAATGAATTTTAAATGAAACAACTCAGATGAAGTTGAAGTGCATACTTTCAGCTTTAATTCAGTGGGTTGAACAAAACGATTGCATAAAAATGTGAGGCAACTAAATTATTTTTATGCAGTCTTTTTGTTCAACCCACTGAATTAAAGCTGAAAGTCTGCACTACAAATGCAACTGAGTTGTTTCATTTAAAATTCATTGTGGTAATGTACAGAAACAAAATTAGAAAAAAGCTGTCTCTGTCCAAATATTTATGGGCCTAACTGTGTAGACAGATAGAACAAACTTTGTTAACTCTGCACAGAGAGCACCCCAGCCTGTAATAAATCAGAAAACCCCGCCAGTGAACATTGTAGAGTTATGCCATCAGTTTTCAGTCATGAGTATTTCATTCTGTATGTTACTAGTATTGGGACAGTGAAATTGCAATGAATTAAAAAAATGTAGGGTAATGCATGCTGACAGAAATTGGTCATTTTCTAGATATTATGCTCTTAATTATGGATAGTTCCAAACATTGGCAATAATGGAGAATGTGTATTTGTTCTCTGGCCAGTTTAACGGTTAATGAAGACGGGAAACAACTTACTTTATTTTTTCCTATTGTTGATGTAGTGGGTGGCTACTGTTTTGTCATTCCCAGATGTTTCTGACTAATTCTGACCAAAACCCTCTGTTTACAATTTTCATTGCAGACTGTAAAATTTACATATAGGTAATTAGTGAATTTCAGTCTAATTCCCATTGTTTCCTTACAAGAAGTTTTATTTGCTCCAGCAAAGAAATGGATAAAACATTGTGATTTTATTTGGTTTTAAAATTTAAAGTCCCATTCCACTAACCACATAGTCTGCTGTATATAATAATTGAGGAAAATTCATCTAAGATATAAAGTGCACTCACTGCTAAAATACACATACATACAACAGTTTTCTGCCAGCTAAACAGGCAGTATGAATTAACTTCCTATTCACTGGCATTGGTGGGTAACGCTCAGCTACTGTAGATATTAGCCAACAATCGCTAAAGACCCCACCTCAATCGCCGTTAAGCAAACTATTCTCCTATCTGTTCAATTGTTGAATAAATTAAACTCCAGTGCATTTTTTATAGCATCCTTCACTGAGTGCAGGCGCAGAGTGCTGTCACAAGTTCTCGGGTAAAATGCAATTACAGTAGTGGACAAATGTGTTGTTACCCTTACAGCTCTACAGCCCTGTATAAAAGGAAAACATTCCCTAGAGGGGGGCGTCTCACTTCAGACCTGACCACAATAACATGTAGATTGAAATGTGCTGTTGAGCAATCGCTAAAGGGAATTGTCCCTCACAAGGAGTACCTCCAAGCTCATACTTTGTCACTGTTTTTAATG
Source organism: Polypterus bichir lapradei (assembly GCA_026402145.1). Taxonomy (NCBI): domain Eukaryota; kingdom Metazoa; phylum Chordata; class Cladistia; order Polypteriformes; family Polypteridae; genus Polypterus; species Polypterus bichir. The sequence goes on along the minus strand of JANRMT010062806.1, from coordinate 109,728,487 downwards.
TTTTGATGGAGTTAAAAGTGATTTCACCCGGTTGGCACCCCGAGCATTTGGCTTTGGCTCTGCCTCATCATTCACCCCACTTCAATTGCATATATATATAAATATATATATATATACATTTATATACTGTGAAGCCAACCCCGACACATCCAGCACATGGTTTATTTACCGTGCACAAATCACCAACACACAACACAATTCAGTCCCTTCTTTTGACACAAGTCCATCCGCCTCCACTCCTCCTCAGGCTTTGTCCTTTCCCTCCCGACTTTGGCCCCTTTTTATAGGGTACCTGGAGTCCAACGAGCTTCTTCCGGCAGGACTTAAAGGTGTGGTGAAAGTGCTGCCAAATAGGACCCTGTAAAAGTCCAGGGGCCCCCTGCAGAGTTGAGCTCCAATGCTCATAACCCGTGGCCCCCGCTGGAAACCAAGGGGGCTGCCCTCTGTCGGCCCAGGGGAGAAACTGTCCTGAAAATACTCTCCACCCAGGTCCTTCCATATTCTGGGCTTCCATTTATATATATATATATATATATATAAATATATATATATATATATAGTCACACACATGCTCATGAGAGGCAGCTAAAGGGCCTGAATGAGAGCAATTCCATGCCACACCAGGAGGTGGCGAAGTGCACTAACTCTTTCACTCTTTTTCTCACTTTTCTGCACACCTGTTACAGGAAATTTTGCCTGGCCCCGATGACATCACGTCTCTTCCTCCGCTCTCCTTTAAAACCACCATCATTTTACAAGCAAATCAGTTCTGTGTTGGACTCAAACCTGCACACATCTGTACAATCAATTTATCCTTTTGCAGCCAGGAATATTATATGGGTGGCTACCCCTGTTTATTTGTCTGTCCTTGACAATAATATATATACACGTATATATTGTAAACTTGAACCCGGACACAGACAGGCGGACATCTTAATTTCACCCAACACACGTTTATTTACAATTATATTCACAATAATTACGTCAGTGCACTTCCCAGTGCCTCCAGCACCGTTCCCCCAAATGTCCAGGCCTCACAGTCACAATGCCTCTCTCTTGGCCGCCTCCCGTCCTCTCTCCAGCTCCGTCCTCTTCCACCCGACTTCCACCATCGACTGAAGGGAGGCGGCCCTTTAAATAGGAACCCGAATGGGCTCCAGCTGCTTCCCGGCATTCCTCTGTAGCCACGCCCCAGTGTGGCGGAAGTGCTGGCTGCGCACCCGGAAGCCGTCCGGGTGTCCCCTGTCGTCTTCTCCCCAGCACTTCCTGGTGTAGCGGAAGTGCTGGGCTCCAGGGATATTCAGGCACCCCAACATAACCAGGCGGAACAAGCCCTCCTCCGGTCCTCCTGGGCGTCCCAGCCGGGCTCCAGCCTCGGCCGGATACCACAATATATATATATATATATATATATATATATATATATATACATACATACATACAGGGTGGTCCAGATCTAATTATGCAGATCCAGATTGTCTGGATGACTTTGATTTATGTGTGGACGATTCCAGTTCAGCTCAAAGACGATTTTTCATGTCATCAGTTCGCACACTTCTCGATGGTCTGGAATTTTTCGGGTGATTTTCTATGTAATAAACTTAATAAGTTATAGCGTAATGAAGATTGCATAATTAGATCTGGACCACCCTATGTATATATATATATATATATACAGGACAGGCCAAAAGTTTGGACACACCTCCTCATTCAATGTGTTTTCTTTATTTTCATGACCATTTACAGCACTCCATCACTCTCCTTCTTGGTCAAATAGCCCTTACACAGCCTGGAGGTGTGTTTGGGGTCATTGTCCTGTTGAAAAATAAATGATCGTCCAACTAACCTGACTTCTGCACAACACAACTGCTGGTCCCAACCCCATTGATAAAGCAAGAAATTCCACTAAATAACCCTGATAAGGCACACCTGTGAAGTGAAAACCATTTCAGGTGACTACCTGTTGAAGCTCATCGAGAGAATGCCAAGAGTGTGCAAAGCAGTAATCAGAGCAAAGGGTGGCTATTTTGAAGAAACTAGAATATAAAACATGTTTTCAGTTATTTCACCTTTTTTTGTTAAGTACATAACTCCACATGTGTTCATTCATAGTTTTGATGCCTTCAGTCATGAAAATAAAGAAAACACATTGAATGAGGAGGTGTGTCCAAACTTTTGGCCTATACTGTACATATATATATATATATATATATATAGTCTCTAAGTATATTAGATACAGTACTCTAAGTGTATTAGTGGAATTATATATATTTTTTTGCTGATAGATTGGTTCTCCTTATGGATTGATGCGCAATACGTTTTAAATATTCAGTACACCTAATGGTGTTAATATTTCTGCTTATGCTGTATTGTAGATTGACTATCAATAAGCAGGTTAATTTGTGTTCTTTGCAAATTTCACAGTAGTTTTGTTCCACCCACCACAGTTCACACTCCTTTTCTCTCACAAACCTTTATTATTTATGTTCCGCATGAAAGCGTGAGAGTAATACTTTTCTTGGAAACCGCTACAAACTACATGGGGTAAGCAACATATAAAAAACTCTCATTATGGGAGGAATATTCCTTTAAAAATAGCAACTTTGATGCAGTTTCAGGACCAACACAAACCTGATGAAATCCGATCCATCGCACTGGGACAATGGCATCGACTGCACATAGGATGCCTCTGAATTCAGTTAGAGGGTATAACAGTTCATTTGTAACCTTGATCTGTTCCTGAAGTATTGAATTATTCATGGAATGATATGATTATTCCAACTTTGTCAGTTCACAGTCAAAAGGCATGGAATGCAAGGGCAATTGAGTTATTTTAGATGAAATTTTTAATTGTTTTATATTACTGTTGGCAGGTTTAAAGTATAAAATCAGCAGCTAAACATACAGAGAGTCTTTCATATGGTAACAACACAATTATTAGAAACCAAATGTGACGAATTGTAAAATTACTTTCTAAGCATGCCTGGCAAAACTCCAAAAATACCTGGCATATATCATCAGATAATTTAAAAAGGAAACCCCAGCTTGTTATAATTTTCTTAATGCTGTATTTGTAAAGATATCACACATTTCTTACAGCCAGATTCAGAACATTACAAAAATGAGCATTGGCCATCTGTGCGATCTTACTCTCACAGAATATTTCTGTGTCATATGGTCTACAATATCAGCTAGAAATTCAGTTTATTTGAAGTATGCTAATATGCAGTTTGTAGTTTAAACTTTAGAGAATTGTATTTAATCACCAGAGTATCGCTGACATCCAGAAAAGGTTCCATTAATGTGGTCCCATAGGCTGCTTATGTGCAACGGTGGTCCTTAAACACAAATTCATGGTCTCAGCATGTGCTAGAGCCAGCAGATATGGTCAGCAGTGGAATATCTTACAAAATACCCCATGTGTTCAAATGTTTGGAATCACCCAGAATTTTTACGTCTTTGATGGAAATTCATATGTTTTTTTATTAAGATATGGATAAATTACTTTCTAATACAGCCAAGACATTACTTATGTTTATAATGGCTATTATTGCTTGAAATGACTAATTTATAATTTATTATTCACATACGGCTGCAAAGCCCCATTTTCCGCAGCAAGTCCTTCACTCTTGTCATGGTCAACTCCCTTAGCTTATCCTTAATTGGTCGTGTTTAAATGTCAATTGGTTATTAGAGAAACCTTTGCAATTGCGTTACCATGGCTGAAGCCAGTTAGTCTGTTCATTTGGGTTACAAAGTCCTGGCATTCCTAAAGTTCAGTTCTGGGTTCAAAAATGGCCAACATGAAACAGCTTTCTCAAGAAACATGTCAATCTATTCTTTTTTTGCAGAATGAAGGTTATTCCATAGGACTGATTGCTAAGAAACCGAAGACTTCATACAAAGGTGTCTTGAGAGAAGAGGACAAACTGGATCTAAGCAGGAAAAGAGAAGGCCCAGATGGACAACTGCAGAAGAGGATAAGGACATGAGAGTGTGTGATGTGGAGCGGAGGAGTGGTGGCTCTGAGGATAGGGATCTGCACTGGCAATTGGAAGGTTGCCAGTTTGAATCCCGTAAATGCCAAAAGGGACTTTGCTCTGTTGGGCCCTTGAGCAAGGCCTTTAACCTGCAATTGCTGAGCGCTTTGAGTAGTGAGAAAAGTGCTATGTAATGCAAAGAATTATTATTATGTGAGAAACAAGTGCCTTACAGGTCCTCAGTTGGCTTCTTCTGTAAATACAAGGTAAATTCCAGTGTCACATGTAACACAGAAAAGACGACTCTAGGATGCTGGTTTCCAGTCATCTTCTGGGCATTTTCTTTTATTCATTGTTATGTTTTCTTTTTATTTGCTAGTTTCAGATAGGGTTTTTTCTTTGGAACTGAAATCATATTGGATGTTCCATTTTTCCCTCATTAACTCTTTCAGGGCGTATGTCGCCTTTTGTCAACAGGCGAGGTTGAGGGTGGCAATCAGTTAATGGTGACCAAACCCACCGTTAAGTTATACCGTTCAACCCTCTGTGCTAGAAGGAAAGTTAGCTTTGTTGATATGTCCAAAATTCCCTGTGCTCGCATGAGTAGCAAAGCGCAAACAATGGCATCGACATGTGGTGATTGATCGAAGCAAATGCACAAAGCAAAATACTCCATATGTGACATTTTGAATATTATGTCTGAATTGGAATCTGACTTGTCAGACCTTTGATGCCAGTGATCTGGAGATCGAGATTGAAAACGAAAATGAGGTACCGGCATCAGCTGATCATGTGTAGCTGATGCGCCTATGGCAGCGTTCACCTGGGAGGACCGCCGCTTACAATGACAACATGTACAAACCAGATTGAGTTGCACTGTGAACATGACCTCCACTGCTACCCCTGCCTTGTGAAGACAGCCTGGCAGCCAGCCTGCCATGCATTCCTGCCAGCTGTCGTGCTGCCCATGAGAGGCTCAAACCACAAGAGATGGAAAACTGGCAGCCATAGCATGCAGCAACAAATGTTTTATGTTCATTTTTGTGTGAACCCATTGCATTGTGTGCTTTTCGGAAAAAATACTCAGTCCTCAAAGAGATAAGCAACACTCTGCACACTAGAATGACAAAGCAAAAAGATTTTTGAAATGTTTGCAAATTTATGAAAAATAAAAAACTGAAATATCAAATCAACACAAGTATTCAGATTCTTTACTCAGTACTTAGCTGAAGCACCTTTGCCTGCAAGTATGGCCTGGTTGTTTTGCATGCCTGGATTTTAGAAGTTTTCTGCTTATCCTTTCAAGCTGAATGGAAAGTTATTTTCAAGACTCTACCGAGATGTTCAATTGGGTTTAAGTCTAGGCTGTGTCTGGGCCACTCAAGAACATTCACAGAGTTGATCTTAAGCCATTCCTGTGTTGTCTTTGCTGGTTTTCATTAGGAATACCTCTGTATTTTGCTCCGTTTGGCTTTCCCACATCCCTAATTAGTCCTCTAGTCCCTCGTCACTTAAAAACAACCACATATCATGATGCTTGCCACCACCATGCTTCATCGTTGGAATGGCACAGCACAGGTGATGAGCAGTAATGATGTAATGCTTAGAATTGACGCTGAACAATTCACTCTTGTTTCATCAGGCCAGAGAATGTTGTTTCTCACAGTCTGAGATTCCTTTTAGGTACCTTTTTGGCTAAATCCAAGTGAGCTTTCATGTCCACCCACTCCGTCATAAAGCCCAGATTACTGATGTGTTACAGGGATGGTTGTTCTTTTGGAAGTTTCACTCGTCTGCACACAGGTTCTCTAAAGCTCAGCTAGAGTGAACATCAGGTGCCTGGTCACCTCCCTTCCCAAGGTCCTTCTCTCCCAAATGTTTAGATTGGCCAGGAAACTCATCTCTAGAAAGAGTTGTGGTTGTTCCAGTCTTATTTTATTTAGGAATTATGGTGGAAACTGTGCGCTTGGGAATCTTCTTTATTTTTGTCGCCTTCCTGAGATAAGTGTCTTGACGCAATCCTGTCTCTAAGCTCTGCAGGTAACTTCTTTGACCTCATGGCATCTGCGGGACACTCTATAGGCAGGCGTGTGCTTCTCCAGACCATGTCCGATCAACTGCATTAATCACAGGTGGACTCCAAACAAGGTTTTAAAATATCCCAGTGATGATCAATAAAATGGGATACACCTGAGAGAAATGTCAAATGTCATAGCCATGGGTCTGGATACTTGTGTCGATGTGACAGTTCAGTGCTTATTTTTCCTGTTTCTGGAAAAAGTCATTAGAATCAAGAGTATTAGATTCTGATTAGTCTGATTTTGTATATGAAAGTTCTGAAACAATGAAAAGAGAAAACAACTTTCCTGAAACATACTGTCACACATGTTTGTATGGGAGGTAGCTAGAAGGACCAAAAGAAGGTAATTCCATGCCAGGCCAGGGGGTGGTGGGATGCAGTAACCCTTTCTCTTTTATCCCTGCAGACCAAACACAGGAAATTCTGCCTGGAACCCCTGACATCACTTTTGGTACCAGGCCTGATGATGTCACTTCCATTTCTGGACCCGATGACATCACTTCTGGTTTTGGGCCTGATGACATCACTTCCCCTGCCTTGCCTTAAAACCCAGCCAACTTCCTTCTGTGCATCAGTTCTATTGTTGACTCAAAGTGTACAATACTGTACCTTCAATTTTCATTTGTTGCAACCTTTATTCAAGTAAAAGGCGGAGTGGTGGCTCTGAGGCTAGGGATCTGCACTGGCAATCGGAAGGTTGCTGGTTAGAATCCTGTAAATGCCAATAGAGACTCTGCTCTATTGGGCCCTTAAGCAAGGCCCTTAACCTGCAATTGCTGAGCGCTTTAAGTAGTGAGAAAAGCACTAAATAAATGCAAAGAATTATTATTATTAAGTATACGGGTGGCTGCCCCAACCTTTTTTGATGTGTCAAGGCGTATCATTTCACAATACATATTTTTTTTAAGTTCCAATAGGCAAAAAGTAAGTGCTAAACTTTGATAAATAATATTCTCAGATATCACTAAGCAGACTTTTTCCTATGCAGTCTTTGACCTTAATGATAGAAACTGGAAAGCTCACAGACTTTAACGTCCTCTACAGATAATCACATCAGGAGTCTTCCTGTGTTTAACTGGCTATTAGACGTAATACACTACGTAACATAAGAGATAAAGGCTAGAAACATTTACAAGTTTGTTGATAACAATGGCATTTAACATTACCTTTCCCACACATGGATGGTTTTGTAAGTGTGAGTGGCATTTCAACCCACCCAACCATATTAAAAATATACAGACAAGACTAAAAGTGCATGGGAACAAGGTATTCTGAAACAAAAAAAAAAAAAAACTGAATTTGTGCTTCATAAAATATGCGCATTTGCTGAGATATTAGGAAGATGAGCCTACAATAACAAAATACAACAAACTTTAAAATGTGGGCAGGTGTTCATAATAAATAGAAGCCACTACTCTTACGTCCATTACACATAGCCCCCCGAACGAACAAGGGAATTAATGAAAGAAAGTAGTTAGTTAAAAACAAACTGGCTGCAATGACAATCTGCATCAGCTTTAGATAAAGAACACCTGACTGAAACATGTCAAAGCATTATAACTTATCATATGCAATAAATTCTGATCTTAGTTTGAATCACCAAATATGACATTCAAAATGTATACATGTCAATGTTTTATTTACAGTGCACTCCATAAGATTTAGGACAGAGACACATTTTTCCTTGATTTACCCCACAGTCTGCTCCACAGCTTAAAATTACAAATCAAACAATTCAGACATGACTAAAGTACATATTGCAGACTTTCATTTGCAGACATTTCTGTCACACAATACTTTTTCTACACTATCCCCCCATTTTAGGGCACCATAATGTTTGGACACAGCAATGGCACATCTATTAAAGCCATCATATTTAGGACTTTGTTGCGTGTCCTTTGCATGTAATGAGTCAGCGACTCATAGACATCACCAGGTGCTGAGCATCTTCTCTGGTGCTGCTCTGCCAGGCCTCTAATGTAGCCATCTTCAGCTCCTGCTTGTTTCCGGGGCTTGTCCCCTTAAGTTTTCTCTTCAGTATATGAAAAGCCTGTTAAGTTGGATTTAAATGAGATGACTGGCTTGGCCACTGAAGACTTTAGCATTTTTTAGCTTTGAAAAGTTCCTGTGTTGCCTCAGCAGTATGTTTGGATCATGATCTTGTTACAGAATGGCACACTGTTCATTTTGTTTGGAGGCATTTACTGGAACTTGAGCAGATCAGATGTTTCTATACAGCTCAGAATGTACCAGTGTCGTCAGGAGTTCCATCATCAGTAAAGAGAAGTGTGTCACGACCTGTGGCAGCCATGCATGCCCAAGGCAAAACACCCTCTCCACCATATTTAACACATGAGGTGGTCTGCTTTGGATCTTGGGCAGTTCCTTCTTGTCTCCAGACTTTGCTATTGCCATCACTCTGATCAAGTTCATCTTTGTCTCATCTGTCTACAAGATCTTTTCCCAGAATTCTGCAAGCTCTTTGAAGTCCTTTTTTTGGCAAACTTTAATCTGGCCATCCTGTTTTTGTGCTTAACTAGTGGTTTGCATCATGCAGTGTGACCTCTGTACTTCTGTTCATGAAGTGTTCTGCTGATAGTCGTCTCTGACACAGACACACATAGGCCACCTGAAGTCTGTTTCTGATCTGTCAAACAGGTGTTTGCGGCTTTTTCTTGACCATATTGAGGATTCTTCAGTCATCAGCAGAGAAGGACTTCCTTAGTATACCAGTCCCTTTGTGAATACTGAGATCACTGGTGGATTCTTTCTTCTTCATTATACTCTAGACTAGACCCTTAAGCTGCAATCAACACATAACTAGTCATGTTGGTCACTGTCACATGCCATTGAAGTTCCTTTTTATAACACCAAGAGGAAAAGCTGAAACGTGCATCTATCAGGTCTCAAGTTCTCCCATGCAGCAAACGCCACCTCCATAATGGTGCATTAGTCCAAACTCGTTTCCAGCTGTGTCCCCGTGTTCTTCATGAACTCATTTTAAAGTCACAGTCTCAATCCACTGGACTAATTCCCTTCATAATTTTAAATGCTTCAATCAAGTCTCCTCTTAATCTTAATCTTTTTTTGCTTAAACTAAAAATCCTCAGAACTCATCCCCTATAGTCCTGGAATCAGCCTAGTTGCTCTTCTGTGGACTTTTTCTAGCACTGCTACACTATTTGGACAAAAGTATTGGGACGCCGGACCATTAAACCTACAGGGACTTTAATGCAGGTGGACAACTTTGGCATTGCATTCAAATACATCAAGTTTGGTATGGAGTTGGTCCCTCCTTTGCAGCTATAAGAGCTTCCACTCTTCTTGAAAGTCGCTTCACAAAATTTTCAAGTGTTTCTGTGGGAATTTGTGCCAGTTCATTCTGTAGAGCATTCATGAGGTCAGGTACTGATGTTGGACGAGAAGGCCTGGCTTGCGATCTCTGCTCCAGTTCATCCCAAAGGTGTTCAATGGGGTTGAGATCAGGGCTCTGTGCGTGCCACTCAAGTTCTTCCACACTGAATTCATCCAACCATGTCTTTATGGACTTTGCTTTGTGCACTGAGGCACAGTCCTGCTGGAATAGAAAAAGGCATTCCCCAAACTGTTTACACAAAGTTGGAAACATAGCGTTCTTCAAAATGTCTTGGTATGCTGAAGTATTACCCATACCCTGTAAAACAGCCCGACACCATTATCCCTCCTCCACCAAACTTCACAGCTGGCACAATGCAGTCATGCAGGTAACATTCACCCAGCATCTGCCAAAACCTAGACACACCCATTTGACTGCCAAACAGAGAAGCGTGATTCGTCACTCCACAGAACTTGTTCCCACCATTCTCTCCGACACTTGGTGATGTGAAGCTTGCATCCAGCTGCTCGGCAATGGAAACCCATTCCAGTTTTTGTGCTTGCATTAATGCCAGTGGAAGTCGGGAGTTCTTTGGCTGTGGAATCAGCACAGCTTTGGCGACTTTAATGCACCAGGCACCTTAGCAGTCATTGACCCCCGCTCTGTGACTTTACGTGGTCTTCCACTTTGTGGCCGAGTTGCTGTTGTTCCTAAACGCTTCCACTTTCCAAAAATATGACTTACAGTTGACTTTGGAATATCCAGCAGGGATGAAATTTCATGAACTGTCTTATTGCAAAGGTGACATCCTATCACAGTACCACGCTTGAAGTCACTGATCTCTTCAGAACCAGCCATTCTGTTTCAGAAATGTTGTAGACAGCATGGCTAGGTTTTTCATTGTATACACCTGTGGCAATGGGTCTGATTGAAACCGCTGAATTCGATAATTAAGAGGTGTGTCCCAGTACTTTTGTCCATATAGTGTGTGTCCTTTTTGTAGCCTGAGGACCAAAACTGCACCCAGTACTCCAGATGAGGCCTCACCACTGTGTTATAAAACTTCAGCATAACCTCCTTGGACTTGTACTCCACACATCAAGGGCACTATATAACCTGACATTCTGTTAGCCTTCTAAATGGCTTCCTGACACTGTTCTGACTGTTCATCAGTCACCTTTTAAAATCCTGTTTTAACAGCAATTATTTTTGCTTATCTAATCCTGGGATATATGGAAGACAAAGTGCCTATTAAACAAGAGAAAATGTGAAATTAGTTAGCAGCTTTTCTGGAAAAAATTATCAAGTTGCTTACAGCAGGCATTACCAAGTAGCTCATTCAAGTCCAGCTCTTTCCCCTAAATTGACAACCTAAGAAATACATTTAGACTGAAGGAAGAAACCTTCCAAAATATATTGTTTTAGTAAGTTGAAGGCAATCCAGGGTTTCAGGCTTGCCAGAATAGTACATCACTTGGGATGCAACACAAGCACTTTTTGTGGTTAAAACGAGTCCAATGATAATACGCATTTAGCAGAAATATCCTTTGAAAACTGGAAAAAAAATTCAAGCCCAAATATTTTGATTTAGACACAAATGCTGACTGGTGTCACAATTATTTCAATGTTTCTCTGGTAGTATGGCTAAAGGTTAAACAATTTTGCATTCTCAATAACTTCCATATTATTTCCAGTAAATGTTTTACTAACTGTTGGCAAGCAAAGTAACTGAGGTCAAGAGAGAGGGATAAAAAATGTAAATAGGAGAGAACAAAGAATATTTTATAATTATGGCATTCACTGCAACACTGTATATACACTGAAAACATAAGAAATATTTAATGTTTCACATTTTATACGCCGTGACAGTGCCTTTCAAGATACAGGTGTTCAATGGAGATTTTTTTTTCAGAGCAAAAGTTTATTGGATTAACAGAAAATATGCAATTTGCATCATAACAAAATTAGACAGGTGCATAAATTTGGGCACCCCAACAGAGATATGACATCAATACTTAGTTGAGCCTCCCTTTCAAATCTAACAGCTTCTAGATGCCTCCTATAGACTTTGATGAGTGTCTGGATTCTGGATGGAGGTATTTTTGACCATTCTTCCATACCAGATCTCTCCAGTTCAGTTCAATTTGATGGCTGCCGAGCATGGACAACCTGCTTCAAATTATCCCATAGATTTTTGATGATTTTCAAGTCAGGGGACTGTGACGGCCATTCCAGAACATTGTACTTCTCCCTCTGCATGAATGCCTTTGTAGATTTCGAACTGTGTTTTGGGTCATTGTCTTGTTGGAATATCCAACCCCTGCGTAACTTCAACTTTGTGACTGATGCTTGAACATTATCCTGAAGAATTTGTTGATATTGAGTTGAATTCATCCGACCCTCGACTTTAACAAGGGCCCCAGTCCCTGAACTAGCCACACAGCCACACAGCATGATGGAACCTCCACCAAATGTGACAGTAGGTAGCAGGTGTTTTTCTTGGAATGCGGAGTTGTTCTTCCACCATGCAAAGTGCTTTTTGTTATGACCAAATAACTCAATTATTGTCTCATAAGTCCAAAGCACTTTGTTCCGAAATGAATCTGGCTTGTCTAAATGAGCATTTGCATACAACAAGCGACTCTGTTTGCGGTGTGAGTGCAGAAAGGGCTTCTTTCTCATCACTCTGCCATACAGATGTTCTTTCTGCAAATTGTAGAACGATGTACAGATACACCATCTGCAGCAAGATGTTTTTGCAGGTCTTTGGAGGTGATCTGTGGGTTGTCTGTAACCATTCTCACAATCTTGCGCATATGCCGCTCCTGTATTTTTCTTGGTCTGCCAGACCTGCTGGGTTTAACAGCGACTGTGCCTGTGGCCTTCCATTTCCTGATTCCATTCCTTACAGTTGAAACTGACAGTTTAAACCTCTGAGATAGCTTTTTGTAGCCTTCCCCTAAACCATGAGACTGAGCAATCTTTGTTTTCAGATCTTTTGAGAGTTGCTTTGAGGATCCCATGCTGTCTGTCACTCTTCAGAGGAGAGTCAAAGGGAAGCACAATTTGCAATTGGCCACCTTAAATACCTTTTACCACTCATGATTGAACACACCTGAACTATGAAGTTCAAGGCTTAGCGAGCTCATCCAACCAATGTGGTGTTGCAAGTAATCGGTATTGAGCAGTGACAGGTATTCAAATTAGCAAAATGACAAGGGGACCCACATTTGTGCACAGCCAGTTTTTCACATTTGATTTAATTGCATACCACTAAATACTGCTTCACTAAAAATCTCTGTTCGGAAAACACCCCAGTACTCGGATGTTCCTAGGAAATGAAAGACATACCACTGTTATCTTTTTTGTTGAAAGTAGAGTCAATTATTATGCAGGCTGAGAGGGGTTCCCAAACTTTTTCATATGACTGTAATCAGTTATAGACAAGAAGATTAAAAAGAGCTGTATGGAAAGAAATGCAAAGAGGAAAAAGATCATATCAGAATTGCATAAGTAATATCTTACAAGTTTGTTTTTTGGTTGTTTATTTTTATATATGCAATTTTTTTTACCATTATCACGGTTACATCGTGATCAGTGCAATTTGTTCTTATTTGTTTTGAACAGGCACTACAGTCACGGGATATTTAGGATAGCATGTCATTATGATGTATTTTTTGCATAGCGCTCTTCACTTGGTGTAGGTGTACAACGCTGGTACAAATTCTCACGTAAAATGCTAGTATAGAATATACTAATTACTAAATACAGAATTAGTCCATATGAAGATATAGATTTGTTAAAACACACAGAAAACAAAGTAGAAACGGATTAACACAAATGCCAACCAACAATATCTGTCCATTACCCCTAAAGCATTAAATGGCTTTGGACATTAATTCACCTAAATTGTATACCCAAAAATAAATGACTATTATTCATGTATTGTAATAAAGGACTTGGAAATGGCTGAAGAGTAGTAAGTACAACGCTTCAAATTAAAAAAAAAATTTGGACGTGAGCGTCAGTAGGCCAAATAGTTACCCAAACTATTCTATAACTTTTCAGTACTTATTTACTGCTCTGATGCTGATCTTTCTGATAATACAATAGGTCATTACGATAACAATTGATGAGAAGAATTCATAATTAATTGCAGTATTACGGTATTTGAGGGCTCCTCTAGAGTGCCTCTTCCTCCTGCACGATTTGGCTTAAAAACTAATCAGCATATCGTCATCTCATAACAGGCTTAAATTTCAAGTTTGGTAATTTTCTGTCCAGCCATTTTAGCACGAGACTGTCCTCAAGAAACTGTGACACACATACAGACACACACCCATCATCGACACGGTATCAGGGGACCTTCAAACATCGAGATTTGTCCAAAAACGGAGATGAAAATCTTTGACAAATCTAAAGTTTTTGCTCCTCTCCCATAGATGACAGGTAATGGTGGGGGAGGGCACAAAGCAATAAGAGTATTTACATGATTAAAAACTTTTGTTTACACTTATATCAACTTAATAAAACACAAAAAAGGGATTTCTCTCCAAAAAACTGGATTTTACAGTACATAACCAAGACATTTCATGACGCACAACCCTGGAGTGAAGCTTCTTTTGTGCCCCAATCTGTCAGCCATCATTGTGTCAAGTTTAGATTCCCATGGCATTGCAAAGTTATACTGCTTTGTACACAAAAAATAAATTAGTCTCTTGCATCTAAATAATCACTCAAAACAGGTGTTGCAGTGGCAGTTATGTTATTTTATTAATTTATTGAAAAAAAAACAGTATACTGAACATATACAGACAAACACTTTATTTCATACTCTGAAGCAACAACTAAACAATTTCTACAGTAACTATATACTGTGAGGGATGGCTGGGATTGTTACCCGGCCGGGTCACCTACTTAATGGAAGGACAAGGCTTATGAAGGCTGCTATCTCCCCCAAGCTGCTATTTCGCAGCTCCCCCTGGGGTGTAACAGCACCTCGGATTTCTACAGAACTATATGAGAATTGGTATTTGTCGGGTCATCCCTGTTGGGTTCTGGTGGTGCCACTAGGAGGTGCTGCAGGAACTTCTGAGCCCTGAGGGTTCCCGCCTTCCACAAAAGTACGTTCCCAGGCCACAATAATGTGACAGTAGAAGATCTCCCGGGATTCAGAATATAAGAAGCTGCTTGCCTTTATTCAGGGAGCCACAGTCAAGAGGGAGAGGGCGACACTTGCATGAGAAGGAGTGGAGGAGGCTGCGACAGAGAGAAGAGACAAAGTGCTGTGATTTATTATATTGTGCTTTATTCTGTGCTTCTGTACTGTCCTTGGTGCTGGTGGGAAACATTTCCCACTTAATAAATCCCTTGTGTTCTGCTAAACTTGTGCCCGGTGTCTGCTGTGTGTGGTGTTGGGGAGCTGGTGCGCCCCCAGTGGTCACAGTACATACAGCAAATCACAGCACTTTGTCTCTTCTCTCTGTCGCAGCCTCCTCCACTCCTTCTCATGCAAGTGTTGCCCTCTCCCTCTTGACTGGCTCCCTAAATGAAGGCAAGCAGCTTCTTATATTCTATACACTCAGTGTGTAGTTTAAAGTATTATTATTCATGCCAGTCATTAAAACAATTTTGTTTACCTCCAGAGACAGAGGAAACTTACATTTTATACTCTGGGTTTTTGTGCTGCAATTCATCCATTTTCTCCTGCCTTTTGTTGCAGTTGCCCTGCAGAGGTGCAGTGCGTTATTAATTTATTTTTTTTCCTTGTTGTTGTTGGTTTTTTTCTTGCATTTTACATCTGTAGTAAACCAAGTACATACGTACATTTCATACCAGCCTGTGTCAGTGCTGGGTTATGGTAGAGGAGACAATGCCTCTGCTGGGCAGGCAGACCTGAGCACAGAGCTTGTCACACAGACACCATAACTAGTATTTCTCAGCCACTTTTGAGTCGCAGGAGGCTGTTGCTAGCTCTCGAGCATGTGAGACGAGTTCACTGTATAATTTAACCCACCCCACTTTGTCCCTGTGATGTAACCAAAAGACCAAAAGGATTGACATAGCCTTTTTAATCCCATTTCTAATCATGAGCCCATCGCCCTACCTAACCCACCAGGCCACTGTTTGATTTTATTTCCCTTCTGTAATTGTGAAAAGGGATAAAAAATAATTCACATCTCTGTCTATGCCTTCGATGGAGGGGAGGTGGGGGGATTGTATTGTGAACAAGTCACTATCTGAAATTGTTTTTTTCTCTTATATGCTTGCGACATAGCTATGCAAGTGGCATGATACTGCGACTTTCGATCTTCCTCATGTGAAAGTTCGAGAAGAACACGTATAGCATAACAATTCCTCTTCGGGACAGTAAGAAACACTGCCTGTACTCTACACTAAAATGGGAAAAAATAACATAGGGAGAACAAGCAACAGATAGCCTTCAGGTATGGCAATTGAACCCATGACGTTTGACCTGTAAAACTGCATGCCGTGACATTTCAAAGTCATTCTAAGCAGTATTTAAAAAATCAAACATAGCCTTGAGTCCTTCATCAAGCTTGTCATTCTCAATAAAGTCAAAACTTTGTTCAGAATCTGAGTCAAGCTTTGTGGGTAACGATGTGAAATGGTGCATAAAGATGAGCAGTTACATAGGTATGATATCTTTTGACCTTTATGCACAGCTATGACATGCATTGTAGTACAAATGACCAATCACAGACAACTATACATCATGGGAAGGCTCTGAACCCCAGACATCCTAATGGTAATGAGCCTTTCACTCGACATAGGAGGGATACTTGATGGAAGCAGACTAATTCAGCTGTGCCGCGCTGCTCACCTTGGGGTATACGTGTGCAAGTTGCACAGAAACATATGATTTATTTGAAAGAAGACATTTTTTGTGTATGTACAAATACCATTATTACTTTTGATTGACTTATGGGTTTTTTGCAGCATAAACAACTTTGAAATATGGTGGGGTACCTCATGTATAAGTGGTTAATTAACAGTTGAACTAGAGGAGATAAAAGTACGCTAGATGTTGCAAAATGGGACACCATGGTGTAATTTTTTTTGTGTCAAATACATTTTTGCTAGAGGATGAGAGGGTGTTTATTTAGAGAGGCTAAATGTACCATTGCTGATTTATGCAGATGATGTTATCCCCTTTGCCTCATCGGACTATGATCTTTGAGAGGCACTCGAATGATCCTTGCCGAGTGAGAAGAGGTCAGCATGAGGATCAGCATCTCCAAGTGTGAGGTTGGAAAAGAGTTTAATGTTCTCTCCGGATGAGATGGAAACAACTGCCCTTGGTGGAGGAATTCAAGCATCTCAGAATTTTATCAGAAAAAAAAAGAATCTGAGATTGACAAGTGGATCGCAACAGTGGCAGCTATTCTGTGGGTGCTGTAGTGCTCTGTGGTGGTGAAGCGGGAGCTGAGTTGAAAAACAAATCTCTCGGTTTATCAGTTGACTCCATCCCTGTTCTCAACCATGGTCACGAGTTGTGGGTAATGACAGAAAGAATGAGATGCGTGTACAAGTGGAAAAAATAAGGTTTCCTTGCAGGGTGGCAGGGCTGACACTCCATGATAGTTAAATGCTGAAGGATTTAGGAGGGGATCTGGAAAAGTTGCCCCCCACATCTTGCTCATCACATTTCGCCCTCACTCATTTTGCTCCTCACACTTCGCCCCAGATATTTTTCCTATCACCTACCTGGACCATTGAAACTTTTTTTTAAAATTATTACTACCTATATTTTATCCATCCATTTTCCAACCTGCTGAATCCAAACACAAGGGTCGCGGGGGTCTGCTGGAGCCAATCCCAGGGCACAAGGCAGGAACCAATCCCGGGCAGGGTGCCAACCCACCTCAGGACACACACAAATACACCCACACCCCAAGCACACACTAGGGCCAATTTAGAATTGCTAATCCACCTAACCTGCATGTCTTTGGACTGTGGGAGGAAACCGGAGTGCCCGGAGGAAACCCACGCAGACACGGGGAGGACATGCAAACTCCACACAGGGAGGACCCGGGAAGCGAACCCGGGTCTCCTAACTGCGAGGCAGCAGCGCTACCACTGCGCCACCGTGCCGCCCACCTGTATTTTATTTTATTTTATTTTTAATTTTGATTTTATTTTAAATATCAAAATAGTGTTCCACATAACTAAAGTTTATTGATTCTGCATGTTTTTTTCGTCAGCACCGTTACTCAACCATTTAGGAAAGCCTCAGAGTAGAATCGCTGCTCCTACAGATCAGGAGGAGCTAGCTGAGATGGTTTTGGCAAGTCATAAGGATGCCCCCCACAGATGGCTGCCACTAGTGTGTCTCTTAGAGGGCTAGAACCACCAGTAAAGAATCAAATATCAAAAAATATATATTTGTGATCTGCAACCTCGAAATAGCATATGATGACACTCCATTTGCCAATATTAGTGAAGCTCATTTTCACAAAGTTTAATGAAATGGAGTAACTTTGACCCCTTGTATTCCACTAGGTGGTGAACTCCTGGGGTCAGGTGATGTGCCATACACAAATTCAACTCATTATTTTTGCTGAGGACACCTATTAGTTTATTCTTTAACATAAGGTGTGATTTCGTGCACAAAATATGGTGCAAAAATGACCAAATATTAGGGCTTTTTAGGTATAGAAGGACAAAAATAAGGGGGAACCCCCAAAAAGCTTGATGTCTTGCGTAACTAGACATCAAGACGAGTCGAATGTAATATCATATATATTTGTCATGCTGGTGAAAACGAGGCACCAGAGAAAAAAAAATGTAAGTGATTTCAAAACGTTCATAAATAATTTTTATAAAACGCATTAAGACCTGAAAACCTATGACACAAATTGTTGGGAAAATACTATGAGAGTTCTCAGGATTTCACAGAGAGACTGATACAAGGTTTAAGGGAGTCTATAGAACGTGATTACAGCTTTAAACTACACACTGAAACATTCCAGGGTTTTCTTTCATGCCGGTCTTTTGAGTTAAATATGTTAATCTTAAGGTAAATTATTTATATCAACAATAAAAATGCCAGATTTGTTACCGATAGTGAATTTTGGCCAAAACTGGAAAAAGAAGAAAGAAAGGAATTTGAGGCTTTTGAAGCAAATGTGTTCTGAATTATTGCATTTGCAACCCTATTAAAATAAAATATTGAAATGTTTGGCAAACGTTGGTCTCCATTGCTTATATTCAATTTCTTTGCTCTCTTATTTTCTTATTGCTGTCCCGTGACACTGAATACTTCAAACAGCAATGCACAAAGCCTTAGCACTTAGCTGAAGGTTATCCTGGGTAAACAAACTACTTCGGAAAGATCAGTCATTTAGTCTGGAATCCAACCAGAATTCCATTTTTATATGTTTTAATGGGCCACTAATGTGCCGAGAGGAAGTGGATCATAGTTTACAACCGTCACGTCTTCCATGCTGCACTATATATGAGACTAATTACTGTAAGATCGAAATGTTCTTCCAAGACCTTGCAAAGCATTCTTTAGGAACCTTTTTTTTCCAAACTGCATTTATGCTTTTAATCTACTGGAACCCAGATGATAAAACAGGAATAGGAATACAGATCGTTTTGGGGAAAAGGATATTCTCCTTTCTTTGCTGTTATTAAAGATTTGCTCTTGTTGTTGGCTCTTCTCTCTTTCTTTTAGGCAGGGGTTGAATTCTGCTTTGTTAAGTTTGACTTGATTGCATGTAATGTTATTTTCTTCAAATAAAATCAATAAAAAAAAAAGAATACAGATCATTTTAGCACCGATATTCAAAAGTCAATTGAGGACTTTATTTATCAGATGACAGCATTCAAATGCACAGTATCATCATCTGTATGTTGTATATTTAGTTTAGCTAAACAGCATGATAGATAGATAGATAGATAGATAGATAGATAGATAGATAGATAGATAGATAGATAGATAGATAGATAGATAGATAGATAGATAGA
>JANRMT010062806.1:109679832-109702293 GCA_026402145.1 Polypterus bichir lapradei | reverse complement strand
ATAAAATTACTGTTATTACTATATAGATAGACAGGGAGTTCAGGCAGGAAGAACGGCAAAGGTTAAAAATAAATAAATTTTTTCTCCAGCGGGGGAATCGAACTCGGATCTCTTGAAGTACAAGAAATCTGCTGCGCTCTACCTTACCAGTACACCACGGAAACTGTTGTAAAAGTTTTGAACCTTTTATGAAAGTGTTTATTTTCTCTTTGGCTGTCAGGCTTCACACATTTTATAGTTTATGTCTACATTTTGTAACATTTATTACTAAAATATGAAAAAGTTTCTGTTTTAACATTGTGTTTACACAGATCACTGTAGAAACGGAACACACGTGAAATACGTGTATTCCAAATAACAATCTATTATTTCCACTCTAAACCTCCACTTCACTCCCAGATAATCGAGGCATGAGCTCGGAGATGTTCGTGCATGTTCTGAGTCGGTGGGGGTGGGGGTGGAATAGCCGGCTGCTCGCAGTTTGTTTTTATCGGCACATTTACAGGACAAAGGAGGCTGGCGGAGAGGTGAGAACGGTTTTAAGAAGCGATTTAAGGTGGGACGGATCTACGAGTTTTTTTGTAGGCTCTGGTAATTCTAGTGTTAACTAATTCATACTAGGCAGAGCTGATTCAAGGACAGGAAACCATCTTTACCAAAAATGTTGTTTATAAGGACATTTTTGATTAACTATTTTGAATTTACCATTTTATGAATTTTTTGTTTCCAATTTACTTCATTTAAACCTTTGCACTCTGATATTTTTTTTTACTTATGAGTGCAGCAACTCAAAGACATTTTGGACTTAAATGATATAACAATTAAATTTCAATTTTAGTTTTAATAAATTGGTTAATTTTAGTACAAATATATTTATTTAATTAAATGAAAACTTTCCCAGGACTATCCCACCCTCCATGATTTTTCATCCCTCCAAAGATCAGAGGGAACAGAAAGTGATTGCCATTCTTGGATTTCCGATTCTTTACAGAATTGGGGGTTTACTGGTATATATATATAAATACTTGCTGTGTAAGTCCGCGCTGTAAAAAGCCCGGGGTCATAGAAACTATTGAAAAGTATCATAAACTATCATAAAAAAAAAATTACAGATGTCAGGTAATTTAAAGGAACTGCTCTGGGAATCTTTCTTGTAGGAGGTTTCGTTTTGCTGATGTACTCGCCTCACTTCTATATTAGTGGCTAAGCGAGTGACTACTTCTTCAGAGGTTTTGTTTTGCTGATGTGCTGGCCTCACTTATGTATTAGCAGCTAAGCAAGTTTCCTCTGAGATGGAGCCCTTACCCTGACTCCACCTCTCACTTCCAGGCCAGACAGACAGACAGACACACACACTTCCATGAATAGACATTTATATATTAGACTAGCTGTGTAAGCCCGTGGTGTAAAAAGCCTGGGGTCATAGAAACTATTGAAATCCATCCATCCATTATCCAACCTGCTGTATCCTAACTACAGGGTCACGGGGGTCTGCTGGAGCCAATCTCAGCCAACACAGGGTGCAAGGCAGGAAACAAACCCACCGCAGAACTATTGAAATCATCAGAAGAAAATTGAAATGTAGAGATTTCAAGTACTCTTGAAACTACTCTGGGCATCTCTCTCCTAGAAGGATTCATTTTGCCGACGTGCTCACCATGCTTGTGCATTAGCGGCCGGACAAACACACACACTTCAACGCGTAGACATTTAAAGGTAAGATATGTGACTGTTAGGACAGATCACAAACAGGCACCAAACAATGCTGGGGCATAAACCCCACTTAATGTGAAAAGAAAAAAATAAGAAGTGAGTGTAAGCAGCAGGTGTTGCAATCAATTCAGTCCCCATTGTCACCCTCCCGCAACAAAAATGTCAATCAAACCTCAAAATCAGTGACGTTTCACGATCGGGCTTGCACAGAAATCAATTCTAGACCTTGTTCTTCTCTACAGATCATTGAAAGGTTCAAAATGTCTTTCTCTTAAAAAGAAGTTACTCGTCCTTACAAACGTTCCTCCCGCAGCAAGGAATCAGCGAGAATGTGCATTTCTGCAGGTTCATTTACAGGTGACAACTGCATGCTCAGTGCTTGATTCTATTCATATCATAGATCAGGAGTACTAACTAAATGAACTACAGTACAAGTGACAGCACACTGCAAGACACCGATTACACCACGATAAAGTTGGACAATGCGCCTGACTCAATTTTGCCGAATTGTGAAGCAGCCTTCCTCTTTGTCACACCCTATGAAAATCTTGCACTAACCTGAGGCTGTGGGCACCCCAGGTTGGAAACCCGTGATCTAACAAATCTTGTGTACATGACCACATTTATAAAAATTATATTGTTTTAGATTGTTTGCTGTAAAAGTTCTATTTACTATTTTTCACTTCAATTTTTAACAAAATATGCAATTTGGAACCATACATAAACTGTATATTGGACAGCAAATTTCCTCTAACCCCTGCCACTTCTCGTCTGTGTGTGGCTGGATAAGAAGAGGAGTGCAGTGAGGCACGTGAGACGAAGAGAGATTGGTGGAATGGCCGCAGGTGATTTGAATGCAGGACTGTATTTTGATTTCTTTTAAAATAAATGCCACTCCTCATTTGCTCCCAATGTCTCCCGTCTCATTCCTCCTGTTTGGTTACTATATATATATAAGTGTAATTGTGATTGGATGCTTCATTTGCCCGGGGGTTGGGCAAGGGCAGCATCAGGATGGCACAGATCAGGAGATGGGCCAGTTCAAAAATTTCACAGCAAGCGCAGGACACTCTGTGCTGAGTCTGTGTGGGTTTCCCAGATGTTTCCATGCCAGCTGGGAGAAATTAAAATTATCCCTCCACGGTGTCCTGGGTTTAAAGATCTTTTTTAGCATCATATTTTTACTCTTACAATATGTACAGTAAATATGTTTTTGCATTTTGATCCCCTAAAAGGACACTAGAGGAAATGTTTATTTAAATAAGCAGACGTCACATGCTGTAAAAGACACAGAAGGACCAAAATAAGACCCTGCAGGCACTGGACTCAAGTGAGAGGTAACTGATTCATGACGGTGATTTCAAAGACAAATCCACCACTTCAGGCAGAAATTCATATCAGTCTTTAGTTCGTGCTGTACAAAATGTCTGAAAATTACAAAATAAAAATGATTAGAGAAAAAACATAAGAAAATACTTAAAACATAAAACAGTAACTTGATGTTACTGTTTCCATTCAAAATCTCTTAACATGCAGATTTTTATTATAACAGGATAATGGTTTTACATCTATTGCAATATCTGTTTGCAGTTCAATCCTGGCGGCAAATAAAGGGCACTGCTTGCCAGAGATTTTTGGAAAAGAGTCGCTGTCAGACATCTGCAAACCTCTGGCAAGTTGCTCTGGTGAAGTGTTTCATTTGTTGTAAATTCGCAACATGTTTGATTTCAGACGTTGCAGGAATGCCAGTCATAAAATTATTATAAGGGAATCACTTTCAGAGTTATGCTGTAATTTACTCTGAAATAAAACAAAACTTCAGGACCGAACACACTAATAGGATCAGGAGAGAGTTTATAACCACAAATTTCATATTGCAATAATTAATAAAAATGTCTCAAGAACACATTCCTCTTTATTTTAAGCTGCTGGTAAATTCAAAACCAATACAAGTGCCTATACATTTAAGATTCTTACATTTTTATATTTGTGTGTTTGTTATATTAGCTAGCAGAAACTGTCCCCAGATAAGCATGACCGAGGTAAGCAATACCATTCCGGGAAGAGAGGGGGCGCCATCCATAGCGGTATCCTGTCCTTTCTCCACAGCTCAGAGAAGACGCCCAGTGAGGCACTCCCACATGCCCATGACTTCTGCAACAAGCCCCAGCCAATCCATCATGTAAATTGACAGGACAGAAACACCTCAGAAGTCGTCAGATTCGAGGACAGGCTAGACATGTGAGCTGAGTGGTCAGGTCAGGTCAGGTTGGGGAGCATGCACTGGTACAACGTATTGCCACACCCAGCACCTGACGAAACAGCTCAGGATTCTGGTTGGCAACCCCCGAGGCCAGTCTAGTCCCACCCTCCGGAAATGACTATCTATCTGCCGCACCTAGGTGTTACGTTTGTGTCCCCTTGGCCTGGTCCAGCAACTTGGGTCCTGAACAATGAGGATCCTGCGAGACAGATCACCTTCAGGGAATTGTGCCACATGGCCGTAGTGCCATAACTGACACTCCCTCAGAATGCAGGTAATGTGCTTCATTCAGGACTCCATGAGCAACTGTTCATTCAACAAAATGACAAAGTCATACCAGAGTTACACAAGGATTCTCTGAAGAGACACAGTACCAAAGGAGTCTCAGGTCACTGGATAGCATCCATGTCTCACAACCACATAATAAAACAGGAAGCACCAGGCCTATAAAGACATGGACTTTCGTCCTTTTGCATAGATATTGAGAGCGCCACACACCCCTTCCCAGTGACCACATGACCCCCCATGCTCTCCCAATCCGTCCACTGACTTCATAGGAAGAGTCACAGAATGTCACTGCCAAGGTAAGTAAACCTTTCAACGACGTCAACACTCTCTCCGTAGACAGACTGTTAAAAGACAACCTCACAGCATAATGCTACCCACACCATCCTTCATCGTTGGAATGATATTGCACAGCAGATATGTGGTGCCTGGATTCCACCAGGTATGACGCTAATCTTGGTTTCACCAGATCAGAAAACCTTGTTTCTCTCAGTTTGAGAATGCTTTCTTGTAAATTCCATGTAGGCTTCCATGTGTATTTTACATAGGAGAGACTTCTGTTTGGTCACTCTGCCATAAACCCCAGAAGGTGGTCCTTCTAGAAATTTCTTCCATCTTCACACAGGTTCTATGGTTCTCAGGCAGACTGACCACCAGGTTCTTGGTCAACTCTCTTTATCACGGCTTTTCTACCATAATTGCTCAGTTTGCCCAGCTGACCATCTCTAGGAAGAGTTGAGGTTGTTCCAGACTTCTTCCATTTAAGAATTCTGAAGGTAACAGTGCTTTTGGGAACTTTCAATGTTGCAGGAATTTTTTGTAGCCATCCCAAGATCTGTAATTCAACACAATCCTGTCTCTCGGATCTGCAGACAATTGCTTTGACCTCATGGCTTGTTTTTTCTCCACTGTAGGACCTTCTATAAGTAGGTGTGTAACTTTCCTAATCAGTCCAATCAACTGAATTGACTACACGTGAATTCCAAACAAGGTGCGGAAATATCTCATCAAAGAACAATAGAATGGTATGCACTTGAGCTAAATTTATAGTATCATGGCAAAGAGTCTGAATACTTTATATCAAGTGATATTTCAGTTTTTTTTATTTTAAATACATTTTTTACATTTCTAAAATTCTGCTTTTGCTCAATGTTTGGTAAAAATAATTTGAATGATTTTAGCTCAGGGCTGTAATATAGCAAAATGTAAAAAAAGAAAAGAGGTCTGAATTCTTTCTGAATCCACTGTATGTATTAAACAGGCTTCTGGTAGAAGGCAATGCTCAGTAACTTTGGGTCGCTAACTTAATAATAACAAGAGGTATGTTTTAACGTACCAGGGCATGCACTGAACATATGGTTTCCCTTTACATATGAGCTGCACGCACAAAATGTAGGTGGGGATACGGAGCGCGAACGCATGCGCTATAATTAAATTATAATAACAAGAGGTTTGTTTTAATGTACTACGACATGCACGGAACATATGGTTTCCATTTACATGCGAGTCGCATGCGCAAAACGTAGGTGACGGCGTGAACGCATCAGCAGTAATTAAAATATATTTTTTACTATATTTCAGTTTAATCAGAGTGCCATTGAAAATTGTTCCACGTGTCACACTTGGCACGCGTGCTGTAGCTTGCCGACCTCTGCTATAAAACATGATGCTGACAAAATTGAAAAATGTGTCGAAAATGGTAACCACTGACAGTAATGTTATTCTGTATTAATGTTAATGTTCTTCTGTATTGTAATTTTGTTTTTAAATTCTGTTATATTTTGTTTTGTTCATACATTGTGACATGCAGGCAGCTTGTAATTGTAAAAAGTCAAATTGTAAAAAGTCAGGAGACAATAAGCAGGAGTGTCTGCGGTATAGAGAAAGACAGAATGTGAGTGGCATGAGATAAACCGATTGACAGGGAAAGCTTTCTTTTATTATTTTGGAGGTGTGCTCCATAACCCTCATAATGGAGTATAAGATAGAGCATCGTTTGTTAAGGAACAAAGATTCAAAGTAAAATGTAGAAAACTCCAGTGCCTCTCAGTTGTATTTGCTTATTATGCTGGTCATTACAATATTATGTGAATTCATTAATTTTGTTAATACTATATTATATTTCATTAATATACTGTAGTTTTGTTTTGTAAATAAATATCACTATTCGCTAAACTAATAATAATAATAATACATTTTATTTATATCTATTGTATATCATTTTTAAAGTAGCTGTTCTGTTATCCGTCTTTTCTCTTATCCGTCATGGCCTCAGTCCTGACCCTCTGATGGATAATAAAGGTTTTTCTGTATTCTGATTTTGCAGGATGTTTGCTCCCTGGCCCCTTTGTAAGCTGCTAATGCTGTTAATGTAAGTACTGAGTGCTTATGGACAATCAAAGTCATTGGGGTCAGATGTGCCAAAATCCTTCTTTATGAGAGGATGGTGGTGCATAACAGCAAACCAGGTGAAGTGGAGCAAAATGTCAGGAAAATGAAAAGCAGCTGTGAGAAATGCAAGTACATGACAGAAACGGACAACAAATTTGCCAAGAGCAATTTAGACGGTGACGTGTGTTAACCATAAGATATTGTTTAAGTTTAGTAGCCAAACAGACCAACACAGGAAAGTAGGGAAGCATTGAGAGGAGACCAGCCACATGTGTTTTTGTTTGTATTATCTTTTACATAGTCTACACTCCGTATTATAATATATGAGCTTAGACTCTGTGCCTGGCCCTGAGCTATCAATGTCGACTGGAAACTATTTGAATGAGTTTGTCTGAGCAGACTAACAAATGTACAGAGTGCAAATTGAATATACAGTATACGTATGTGTGTATCTACTCAGACAGGCTCAATCGATCAAACAGTTAAATCGTTTCCAGAAAACACTCGTAGAGTATATACTCATATACAGTGGATTGAGAAAGTATTCAGGCCACTTCTCTTTCTGCTCACATTATTGAGTTGTAGGCTTAATGGAAAATGGATATACTTGCCATGTTTGCCCATCAATCTACCCCCAATGACTCATAACGACAAAGTGAAGACATGTTTTCAGAAACGTTTAGACATTTATTAAAAATCAAACTCTGAAATCTCCCACTTATCTAAATATTCAGACCCTTTGCTGTGGCAATCCAAATTGCGGTCAGGTACATTCTATTTGCTTTAATTCACCTTGAGATGTGTCTAGAACTTCCACCTTTGGCAAACTGAATTGACTGGACATCGTTTAGAAAGGCACACATCTGCGACTATGAGGTCTCACAATTCTCACCTCATATCAGGACACAAACCAAGACATGAAGTCCAAGGAACTCTCTGTAGAACTACCATGATACAATTGTGGTGAGGCCTATATCAGGGTAAGAGGATAAAAACATATCTAATGCTTTGAGTATTTCTAGGTGCACAGTGCCCTCAAAAATTGTGAAATGGAAGAAGACAGGAATCACCAGGACTCTTCCTAGAGTTGGCCATCTGGCCAAACTGAGGAACCAGGCAGAAAGAGACCTTGGTCAGGAAGGTGACTAAGAACCTAGTGGTCACCTCATTACAAACATGAGAGGTTAGACAATAAATAAAAGAAACGGGAGAGCAATGTGTGTAGATGGGTGCAAAATTGGCTCAGACACAAGATACAGAGGGTTACCTTTTCTTTCTTTTAAATTTTTCTTCCTATTCAGTCATTCTGGTGTGTGTTCAAACCATAGTGTGTGTATGTATATATATATATATATATATATATATATATATATAAGGGTGTTTCATTTTTCCAAAGATGTGATTTTCATATGACTTTGCTTACACCCCGAGTCAAGTGATGTAAAAGATATATATGCCAAATTTCAAGAAGATTGGATAATATTTAGGGGTTGCACACATTGATCACTTTTATTACAGTGTACCTAGGAGGTTGGTCTAAAAACAACTTCAGTTTCAGGATCCCAAGGGCTCTGCATCAAGCAAGGTGGATGGCAAAGGCAATATATGCACTTAAAATTGTCGTCTTCACTAAACAGTTGAATATTCCTCAACGAGAATTGAAAGGAATTAAACGGGTTGCACATTTTGTCAGCCTCATATATGTTCGCTTTTGGCACGAGACAATTGTAAGTCGATGGACTTCAAAGAATGATTTGGATATGCTACAGCTTCTGAGCAATTACCCAGATGCAGATGTCAAAAAAAGTGGTCTCACAGTTGCTAAGAGACACCTTTGGTATCTGTCAGAAACAAACATAGGATTGGCTTTTTTGGACGAACGTATTACTCAGGCTGAAAAGGAAAATATGACTAAAAATTTAGAAACCAAACCTGCAAAGGAAAAGGAAATGAAACGATTAGAGGGTAAAAACTTAGTTTTTGAAGGAAAAGACCTGAGCCATTTCGTTACTAATAAAACAAAGACGTTCTTTGAATTGTTTGGGATGCACGATGTGACAGAATACTGCAGTGATTCTCTAAGAAGCCATGTGAACGCTCTTAAGGTGGTCAATGATAGCGCAGAAAGAGGAATTGCTCTGATAAAAAAGTTTAACGAATCAGTCAGGGACGAACAACAAAAACAATTCTTGTTGAGGGTAGTCAAGCATCACAGAAAAGTCATCACCAAGCGAACAAAAGAAGGGATTGCATCGTTCAAAGTTGATTAATATAACACATGTTTAGCATACTACCTATTAATCTTAGTGTCTAGTTTTAATATTATTTTAAGTTTGTGATTTCTAGTTTTCCCAATAAAAGTAATTAACATTGAAAAATCGTATTTTTTGCCTACTTTTACAAAACTGATCAAAGTGTGCAACCTCTAAATATTATCCAGTCTTCTTGAAAGTTGGCATATATATCTTTTATATCACTGAGACTCGGGGCGTAAGCAAAGCCTGCAAAAATTTTACATTTTATTTTTTGCCTTAGAAAATGAAACACCCTAATATATATATATACATATATATATATATATATATATCATTAAAAACAATGTAGATGAGACAAGGCCATTCAACCCAACAAAGCTCACCAGCCCTATCCACTTAATACTTCTAAAATCACACCAAGTCAAGTCCACCATAATACTTGGTCACTTATTCCATGTGTCTGTGGTTCTCTGTGTAAAGAAAAACTTCCCAAAGTTTGTGCAGAATTTACCCTTAATAAGTTTCCAACTGTGACCCCATGTTCTTGATAAACTCATTTTATAGTAACAGTCTTAATCTGGCCTAATTCCCTTCATAATTTTAAATACTTCAGTCATGTCTCTTCTTAATCTTCTTTAGCTTAAACTGAAAAGGCTCAGCTCTTTTAGTGTTTCCTCATAATCTTCTTTGGACTTTTTCTTTGGTGCTGTTACATCCTTTTTGTAAAACAGTACTCCAGATGAGGCCTCACCAGTGCATTATAAAGCAGAACCTCCTTGGACTTGTACTCCACATTTCACGGTGCTATATAACCTGGCCACTGTCCTGTCCCCATCCCTGTTCGTTTGTTGTGTCTGTGTATAATGAACTGGTAGCTTCCGTTTGAATAAATACCCTGATGGTTCCTGTTTTGATTGGAATAAAGTTGGTTTTCTTGAAGCCTTTGGACTCAGCTTTTTCTTTCTGTTACAGGACACTGACTTTTGTGTCACTATATACATATACATATATATATTATATATACAGTGGCCTGTTGGGGGAACTCCAGCTCCTCAAACCTGATACAGACAGACGCAGGCACAAGTCTCTGCAAAGAAAGGATTTTTATTTGGTTGTGGGAAATTCTTCCCAATTGTTTCCCACCACCAAAGCACAGTACAATCAAAGCAGTACACAGCAATGTCCTTTTTCTCTTCTCTCTCTCTCTCTGTCCCCTCTCCCCCAGCAAGTTTCATCTCCTTTTTTCCAACTCTGGCCCTTGAACTGCGGCAGTAGGCATCTTTTATGTGACACCTGGGAGTACTTACGGAGGTCAGTTAGCATGGTCTGGAAGCACTTCTGGGTGAGGCGGGAGCCCAACAAAGTAGAGCTACCTAGTCCCTGCAGTACCCCTGGCTGCACCCTCAGAACCAACAGGTCTGTGCATACAAACTCCAAGTCCCAGCATGCTCTGTGAGAATCCAGGGTACTGTAGCAACCCAGGGATGCTGTCACCTAGCGATCCAGGTGAGATAACACCCTATGCACATTCTCCATTATGAAGGTGTCCCTGCCAGGTAAAAGCGGTGGCTGTCCGACACTATATACATATATAAACATATACAGATATACTACATATACATTGATGGATTAAAGGCCAGAAGTCCACATGACCATCATCATCAAGTTCTTCCATGGGAACCCTGAATACCATGAGGACTGATTGAGGTCATTGATATAAGGCAGAATGCCTAGAGGGGGCTACGCGGTCTGGTCTCATGGCCTGAAACCCCTGCAGATTTTGTTTTTTTTCTCCAGCCGTCTGGAGTTTTTTTTTTGTTTTTTTTTTCTGTCCATCCTGGCCATCGGACCTTACTTTTTTTCTATGTTAATTAGTGTTCCCTTATTCTAATTTTTATTTATTTTGTCTTTTATCACTTTCTTCATCATGTAAAGCACTTTGAGCTGCATAATTTGTATGAAAATGTGCGATATAAATAAATGTTGTCGTTGGGGAAACAACTTCAGGGCTCATCAACTAGTAATACCACCCCAGGCCAACAGTTGGCGCTCTCACCTAATGTCTATCTTCTAATTCTATCTGCAGATCCAGGTAATGGTGACAGGCTACTGAGTGATGTTACTTTCAGTTTCCACGCACCGGGAAAAGCCTCTTCCACCTCACACACCTCATAACTGGGGCTTCCCCATCATGAAGTCAGTTGACATTAGGGCTCATGACTAGAAAGACGTTTTCAGAACACTTACATTTGTTATTTTTCTTTCAATATATGGGTGCCCCAAATCTTTATCAACTCCATTGTGTTTATCTTCTTACACTATTCATATATATAGATTAACTTAGACCACTTTGCCGAGTTCTTTTTTCACTTTGATATTATTGAGTCTTTTTCTGTTGGCTAGTGTCAAAAAACGCCAAACTAAATCCACAGGAATTTAATGTTATATAACAATAAAATGTGAAAACTTCCAAGGAGATGAATACTTTTTATAGGCACTGTATACAAATAAAGCACATACAGCTATAAAGTACAGAAAACATCACTATGAATGAATATTTCATAGGTATAAGTACAACTATGTTTGGTATGGATCAGCTTTTGATTACAGTAAATTAGAAAAGTATAGTAATGCAACCCAGAGATGTGCACTCTCCGTTTAAATAAGCATAAATTACCCAGAGGCAAAATATGGTCAGTTACTTTATTAAAGTCTATTATTACAACATTGTGTACTTAAGAGATGAAACTGTCTGAACATTCAACAAAGCAGGCCGATTGTAATGTTAGAAAAGTGCTAGGAGGCAGTAAGTACAATTTAACTCGATCTAGATTTTTGGAGCCGAAAAAGTAAACAAAGGGGTTATGTTTGCATGGTGTAAGCTTCTGACATGAATAATTTGACATTTTCCTAGAAAGAAGGCTCAGCAAGGAAACTCTAGCTGTGCAAATTCCATTTACACAGACAGGCTAAAAACAATGTTTAAACAATTACTTTTTCTAAAGGTTAAAACATCCTATACTTTCTAGTAAGTACGCATGTGGAAAATCCTTTATTTACATCTCATTCCATGGTGAATTAGATGTTTCAATAATTAGAGGCAAGAATGCACCACCTGTCAGGGTTCTGTCAACCAATCACACCTTCAAGGGTGCTCAGCGGCTTAGCACTGTCTCCTCACACGGGTTGCTCTGGCAAGGGCTGCAATCAAGATAAGCAGACGTAAGGAGACGAGCCCTGATGAGTTTGCCGAAAGGTTGTGGCATATGGAAGAGGAAAAGCAGACCGGGAATGACGTGAAGACAGCAGTCGGACTTGTTTAAAAATGGTGGGGTCTCACAAAAATAAATATTTTTTTTTTATAAATGGTAAAATGGGTGCAACATGAATCAACACATCAATTAGTTCTCAGGAATGTTCTGGACTTCACAGATCACATATTGGTGAGCTTTATGACTTTTTCATTTTATGTTTGCTCTCCCATTGTAAGCCACCGGTGGAAATGTGTATTTTTTTTTTATAATTTACAAATAACACAGGTATAGATTAAAAATGATTTGATTACTGCTTGTAATTTTCATATTTTTGGAACTAAATTAAAAAATGAACACTATTTTTCTTTATCATATAACATTTTTTCACAAAACACATTCCTGCATTTTTTTTAACTGCATCAGCAGTCAGGGTACACACAATTTCCAGGTCTTCCGTGTATGTAGGACAGCAGAGCCATTGAGCTCTGAAGGAATGGCCAATTAGAAAAACGCTGAAGCTTGGAGTCAGAAACATCATCAGACCACGCTTGGTGGATCCAAATGAAGTGCTGCTAAAACCACTTCATGTTAAGGTTGGGTTAATGAGTCGGTTTGGCAAAGCTCAATTAAAAGATGGAGCCAGTTTTATGGGTTCGTGCCAAAAACGTCCAGTTTGTCTGAGGCTAAAGTGAAAACGAGTAATCAATTTCAAATTAAGAATTTGGTGCCGAAAATTGCCGGGTTTGTCTGAGGCTAAATTGAAAACGAGAAAACCAACTTCTAATGCAGAATTTGGTGCGATGAATGATTTGGAACAAGAGGCTTGGGTATCATTCACGGAAGGAATTTCTATATTTTTTAGATATAAAAAAAGATCAAAATTATGAAGAAATTGTGGAAAAAAAATAGTTAAGTTTAAGGGATTGGGTTGCAACATAAGTCTTAAAATTAGCTTTTTGCATTCGCAGCTGGAATTGGTTTTCTGAAAATCAGTGGGTGAAGAGCTGTAAGAAAGATTCCATCAGGATATCAAGGACCAGTAAAAAGAAGGAATCCAGGACATTGGGATGTTAATATGATGGTGACCTACTGCTGGATGATTCACAAGGATGTGCCAGAAAAAAATGGACAAATGACGGCCATCAAATGAAAAAAACAAAGAAGCGACAAAGAACTACAGAAGTTAAATGTAAGTCGAAGAATATGGACTGTTGTTTTCTTTACATATATGATTAAAAATAATCAATTGACTAAATATTTTCATGTTTTAGAACAACATTGCATACATGAATAAATCATGCACTTTGTTACATTGTAATTAAATTTCTTTTCAATATTCTATTTAAATGTGACATGATGAAGACATTCTAATTATATTTTTTATTGTGTTCCTGTGTTGTGTTCTATTTTGAATGAAAAAAACATTTTACAAGTTTAATTTTACAGACCTGTGTAATGTTTCAATGAACAATGTCAGTTGAACACCAGCAGAGCTTAAACAACTCGGTACATCCACATAAAAACAAGGATGAGCTTTCTTGAAGGCTTTTACTGGACATACCTCGTTATAAACTGAAATATGTGCAAAAGAAACATAGAGGTTTATACAGGTGTACAACCAAAGACAATAAATAATGATTTACAAAGCAATACATAGCAGACAGTATACATTAAACAATAAAGCTTTAAAAGACACTTACAAGGTGAGTGATTTCCACGGTTGGATCAAGACAAAGAGAAGCATGTAGACAGAGGTCCAAATTGCTGCGTACAACAACTAACCAGACCCAGGGTTTTGTATACCTTAGAGATACGTGTCAGACGTGATCGAAACAAGCGATAAAGGGGTGCCTACGTGAGACACATGGGGAGTACTGTATTTAAATATTTATTATGGGCCCTACATGCTTTTTGTGAGTTTAATTGACATTTATGACATCACTGTGAGTGTGGGACGTGACTGACAGGTATGTTAATAAATGACAAGACAAAGGGGAAGTACAGTTCGACAAATAACAGTAACAGGTAACAGCATGTGGGGAAGGACACTATGACTGTGAAAAAACTATTTTGACTACTGTGGAAGCCAGCCCCAGACACATACAGACAGACACCGGGACGTCTATAAAAGGCACACGTTTATTCATATTTACAGTTCTCACACACACAGTGCTCCTGCACTAATCATCCTCTTTAAAGTCCTTCAAAAGGTCCTTCACTGCCTCCACTCCTCTCCACCTTGCTCTGTCCTCTTCCTCCCAACTGCAGCTCCTGAATGGAGGGAGGCGGCCCCTTTTAAGTCCACCCAGACATGCTCCGGGTGCCTCCTTCCGAGTTTCCTGCGGCACTTCCTGGTGTGGCGGAAGTGGCGTACCAGCACCCGGAAGCACTCTGGGTGTCCTTGGTATTCCTTCCGGCGGAAGTGCTGACATCCAGGGCTTCACAAGGGTCTGGGCGCCCCCTGGCGGTGACCACAGGCCCCTACAGGGTTGAGCTTCCATGCTCCATACAAACCAGGGCAGCTGCCCTCTCATGGTCCAGAGGAGGCATAGTGCCTCTCCCGGTCCTTCCAGGCATCCTGGCTGGGTACCGCCCCCCAGCCGCCCACCACACTACGTAAATTTCAAATTTTTAAGACGATCCATAACAGCCCACCCTTGTTGGGCATTACCAATTAGGGTATCCTGGAACGGCTCTGTAGTGATGGGTTTCCAATTTCAAACCAAAATATTCATATATTTTAAGTGTGAAAACATTCAACCATAAATGAACTAAACTATTAAAATGGTGTCATCTTCCAGTGATGAAAACATTAACAACCAAGCTGATGGAGAATCCATAACTGAAATAACAAACACAACTTTTCTTTCTATAGCACATTTTCATTACCAGGATGTAGATTTCAAAGAAATAGTTTCAAAAAGAAGAATAACAAGTTAAATTAGGCAAGACTAATAAAAAAAATATCAATGTGGCTTTAGTTAAAATAGATCTATTATTAGTTGAAAGGTAGAGTCCTTATGCTGAATGTTGTTTCAGGGTTTACCTCCTGGCTTATTTATGTGATTCTTTTTATTGTAATGTCCTCTAATTCTGAATTATTATTTTTAATGTGTATTTGTTATTATGTAAATGTTATTGTTTTATTTAAATATTATTTAGTAATAATGTATTGCATATCGGTGCCTCATGACTACATTCCTTTTGTTTTGTGAGTAGAACCCTAGGAGGCGGGGCCACCATGACATCACTGCTGAGGGACCGCCCTTCATCTTTATATTAAGGTTGAGTAGATGGTACCAGAAGAGCATCATTGATAGTTGTGGGTCGTTGTAAGTATTTTCTTGGATTTTCTGGATTATTTTGTACATCCGCTCTGTATTGTTTATCAATTACTAGAGTATTATGGATTTGGATTTGTTAGCCTTGGTTTGCCTTGTTTTTTCCCTTTTGCCCTGCTTTGACATTTTGCGTGACTTTTTGTTTATATAAAGAAACTCTTTATCTCTACAGATACTTCGTTTGCATTTCTTTCCATATTGTTTTTGTGATTTTTTTTTTATGATCTGTACATTTTCACGGGGATTTGAGTGAGAAGTTAAGCAAAATGACACTTTATGTTGGCTAACTAGAAAGATTACAATTTGCAAGCTTCTGAGGCAACTCAGGCCTCTCTTGCCTGAAGAAGGATAAAATGTGCTACTTTCCTGGTTATCTTCATCAAAACTTACTGCGTCTCTCAAGTCAGTACACAAGAACAATTTTGTGATTTATAGATACAGTAATCCCTCGCTATATCGCGCTTCGACTTTCGCGGCTTCACTCTATCGCGGATTTTATATGAAAGCATAACTAAATATATAACGCGGATTTTTCGCTGCTTCGCGGGTTCTGCGGACAATGTGTCTTTTTACTTCCTGTATATGCTTCCTCAGTAGGTTTGCCCAGTTGATTTCATACAAGGGACGCTATTGGTGGATGGCTGAGAAGCTAACCAATCAGAGCACGCAGTTAAGTTCTCCTGACTGAGAAGCTAACCAATCAGAGCACGCAGTTGAGCTCCTGCGTTCTGAATGTAGTGTTAACCAGGAAGTCTCATCTCGCTCATTCAGCATCAACGTGCTTCGCTGTGTAAAGAGTTGTGCTCTTTAGTGTTTATCTTTGTGCATAGTCAAGCCCTTCATTATGGCTCCAAAACAATCTGCTACTGCTTCAGGTGCCGTGCCCAAGCGCAAGAAGAAGATGTTAACGATTGCCGAAAAGGTAAACGTTTTGGATTTGTTGAAGGCTACGATTCTTTTTATTTAAAAAGTAGGAAAGGAATATAAGATCTACGGCTGCAGCGTCCTTTTAACCAGGGTGCAAAACGAGTTGTAAGTGGATGTAATAAGGCAGTAGTCTGGATGGAATCTGCTTTAGGGATTTGGATTGAAGACTGCCAGAAGAAGAACAACGGCAGTGCTACACAATCGCCTGAAGTGGCTCCTTTACAAGGGCTGTAACGCTCTCCTTTGTTGTGCAGTAAAATTAAACTCATTGTTATCGGACAAGTCATCGTGTCATTGTTGGTGAGTAACCATAATTAATTTTCTTCTTACAGTGCTTAGTACATGTATGTACGTTTAGTGTCACTGTACAAACATTTACTGTATACTATTTTTCTTGCAATGTACGTATTTATTGCTGGTGACCTGTCTATCGTAATGGCTGCAACATATGTGATAT
Source organism: Polypterus bichir lapradei (assembly GCA_026402145.1). Taxonomy (NCBI): domain Eukaryota; kingdom Metazoa; phylum Chordata; class Cladistia; order Polypteriformes; family Polypteridae; genus Polypterus; species Polypterus bichir. The sequence continues at coordinate 109,685,407 of JANRMT010062806.1, read as the reverse complement.
CGGAGACACTCAATATCTTTAAAATAATATTTAGGTTTTACTGTATATAAACAGTGTGTGTTTATATACATAATTTCAATGAATCTTACCTAATATCTAAGAGAATACAAAGGGATTATGCTGTATAATGCTGCGGGGAATATTTATAAACAGTGCGGGAGAGTTTATAAGGGCTTAAAATATATAAAAATAACCATACAAACATATGGTTTCTACTTCGCGGATTTTCACCTATCGCGGGGGGGTCTGGAACGCAACCCCCGCGATCGAGGAGGGATTACTGTATTTCCTTTTTCAATTTTAAAACCCTGTGCCCCATTTTGGCCCAATGCAGGCCTTGAAGCTTGCCTTTTATGTTTGAGACCAGGCTGCCTGGGGTGAAATCCTGATGAGGTTTTGTTGGATTTTGAAGTCTGTACCCCATCTTGCACCACGACAATGAATTGTTTAATTTTTCAGGATTGCCATCAGTACTCTCTTAATAAAGCAGTGACCCTAAATTCCGAATACTTGCAGGCAAGAATAAAATACTGATTTGCATATAAAATGGATTTTACAGAGAGAGAATTAGGTGATTATTCATCTGATTAATCCACATTACGTTATTCAGTAGCTTTCATTGTAATATCCCATTTTCTACCCTTACTTATTGCCATTAAAATTATGTCATATATGAAATATTACATATGATATTTCACAGGGAAAAAAAAACACCTAAACCAAAGCTATTAATAAGAGTTCACAAGCATATTGTAGGCAGGAGAACTGGTCTGAAGAGGAATGAAAACAATGAAGGACAAACAGGTCAGCACAAATATAGGAAAAGGTGTGCAGTAGGCAGCAGAATGAAATCAATATTTAAAGGAGCAATCAAGGACAAAGAGAAATGACACTAGGATAAGATCAGCATCAGGCAGCTATCTGAAGAGTGCTCACCAAGATTAGTGTGCCAAGACCTCAAAATAAGCAGAAGGCCAATCTCGGGCGACCTCAATTTACATGCCAGAACACAGAGGGGTCAACAGAGGACAAAGATATGCAAAGGCTGGGATTGGAAATGATTTTGTAGGTTAGGGACAAAGTCAAGAGGATAAAACCAAACCTACACTTGCATGTTACTTACTTTTAAAAGGTGAGCTGCACATTTTTATGAACAAACTGTGACTTTATTTATACTTTACATTCAAAGAAAAAGAAAAGTGTCTTTTAACATTATGAGATAAAGACCTTGGCTATCATTTGTTGATTTATTCTTGATTACCCAAGAGAGAGAATTTATTGCTGCAAACTATTTTACTCCTCCCAAGGATGCCTGAAATGTAGCTACATAAAATACACTTCCTATGAGAAATGTCTTTTTGTTATTTGTACATAGAAGTAAAAATACAGTTCTTGTGAGGATTTTCTGTTGCTCTCACTTTGAAACAAATGGATGCTTACCTTAAAACCAAAGAACAAATAGCCTCACCTCGGACACTACAGAATATGAATAACAGTGCACCATAGAATGCTCCTAGTCGATTGGTTAGGTTAAATATTAACTGTTTTGAATAAGCAAGTGCAAATAATTATGCAGCAATGCTGTCAAAACTCAGCATCACAGAAAAATAAAAATTCAGAATTAGCATAAACCACCCTAATTTGGGGTGTTCATAAGAAATGTGATGGTTTGCTTCATGAGGTAGAAGTACTTAACAAATAAGAATAGTTGTTTTGAAATATTTGAAATTTTAAAATATGTGCTTCATCTTTATGCTTTAAAGTCTAAAAATTCTCAATTGCAATAGAGATTTGTCACTTTTTACCCTCTGATCGAGGTCCATAGAGGGCTAAACACCCAGTAAAGGATCAAAACTAACACCATAATCGCAATCGTAACCTTGGGTTGGGGGATACCCCACATGGATATGATTCAAATGAGTCATTTTTAACCGTCTGGGAGTGTCTCCAAAATGGCCAGTACCACCAGCACAGAATCATATATCAAAAATATTATCATATTCGTAATCAACGGGCAGAAAATAGCATAAAATAACTTTCCACATGCCTATCAGACCGATCCACATTTTTATGAAGTTTTGTGAAAAGAAGTAACTTTGACCCCTCCTATCCCATTAGCGAGCGATCCCCTGGGGTCAACTGATGAGGCATATACAAGTTCAAGTCTTTACGATTATTCTTTCTAACGACACCTGTTTGTTTATTCTTCACAAGAGTAATCTCTTTGCCAAATTTATGGTTCAAATATGAGGGATTTTTGGGTGTAGAGGTACAAACATAGGAAGAAATCGCAAAAAGCTTAACGTCTGGCATAACTAGGCATTAACACAACTCGAATGGTATATCATAGTGGGGTTTTTCTCCTGTCTGTAAGTAACAAGGAACCAGACAAAAAAAAAAACAAGTGATTTCAATCTTTCATAAGTACAGGTAGTCCCCAGGTTACGGACATCCGACCTACGGCTTATGAACGGGTCCGCAGCTGCAACCCATGCGCCTCAGTAACTGCCGCACCGTCATCCCCGGCTTGGAGACGTCCAGCGGTAACTGCACATGGGCGATTTAGCTGCCCGCTCAGTGTAGTGTTCCTCGGGCGGCTCCCGGCGGCAAGTGGTTTCACTGCCCGCCCACCACACACGGCTGCCACGTTCGTTCTCGGTGGGCGGCTAGTAATACTGCAAACAGTGGCTGGATGGAGGCTGGAGGGGGGCGATTTCGCTGTTTGCAAAGTGTAGTGTCCTTTGGGCGGCTCCCAGTGGGAAGCGGTTTCACTGCCTGCCCACCACACACGGCTGCCCCGTTCGTTCTCGGTGGGAGGCTGGTAATGCTGCAAGCGGTGACCCGGTTGTGGCTGAACAGAGGCCATTGAGGGTGAACGGGGTGGCAGGGGGGTAACATAGTGTACATCGGATGGCTGCCTATTGAATGGGGGTCATTCACTACCCGCCTTTGGCCGCACCGTGTTTGTTCTCGGTGGGCGGATGCTGCAGGCAGCATACTGTAGTGGAGGTGACTGGGAGGTGGGCTGGTGATGAACCGCCCCTCGCCGCCCTCATTCATTCTCAATAGGAAGCCTGCTTGTACTGTTACGCACATAGCAGGAAGTTGTCTCTTGTCAGTAAATTAGACGTGTTGACGACGGGTGCTTTCCTGCTGTGATAGCGTGTACAGTGCTGTGCAGAAGAGCTCATCTTAACCTTTTGTCTTCACCCTTCAAGAATGTCTCTGAAACACAAATCTGATGCAAGCGCTGGTGATACAGTAAAGAAGAGAAAAACCATCACCATTGAAAGTAAAGTAGAAATAATAAAAAGGTCAGAGAGAGGTGAAACTCCATCATTCATTGGCAGAGCACTTGGTTACAGCCGGTCAACAACAGCATTTATTAAATTTATGTACCTGTTCTGACTTACATACAAATTCAACTTAAATACAAACCTACAGTCCCTATCTCGTACGTAACCAGGAGACTGCCTATAATTCTTATGAACACAATGCACTTTTTAAGGAGGCACAAGATCTGACGTTTGATTGATTAGATTTATGTTACAGTAGGAATACAATCTTGATTGTTAGTCTAGGGATGGAGGTAAGTGTGAAGACATTATGTTCAAAACAACACTGACTTGCTTTTTACTCTTCCGACACCATGTGGACAGAAATGTGTGTGTCTGTCTGAGTAAACTAACATCTAAAGAGCACACAAAATTGTCCACGTTAAATCAACTAAGATGAAAAATAAACAAAACAAAAGTAAATCATAAATGAGCAAAAAATAAAATAGGCTCAAAATTAAAAACAATGTAAAAAAAATTATGAGCAAAAATTTCCAGTCTGCAGAAGTCCATACCCGATATTTCAAGGCCTTGTTTTGTTCTGCGAAATGGCTTTCTTACTGCCACTGATTTGGACATCATGACAGACACTTTTTTTTCATCTTCCCAGTATCTGATCTCTTCCTCTCAGTTCTGACTTCTAATTTTTTGATATGTTTCTAGTTTTGTTTGAAAGACAGGATTGGCTTTCATTTACTACCTCAGCTTGCTTTGCCACTTTGCGTTTCTCCCAGTCGTTACATAAACATTTTTGCTCTCTAACTGTTAGGCAACATAAACTGGTACTAAGTGTGCACCGCTCCACTGCAGAGAACACTCACCTCTATACACAGAGGCATTTACACCAACTTCATTCGTAGTTAAAACATAACACAACCTTTTTCAACCTGGTTAATCTAATTCTGGGTCACGGGGGTCCAGTGTTTTCCTTCATACAAGCATTGGCAGTAGCATCCCAATCACAATGGCATTGTCAAAGGTGTTGCCCAGCGCTGTCCGAAGACTTATGGTTTGACACCAGTCATATCCAACTTCATAACAGTAAACTGAATTACCTTTATTAGTTTCAACATGTGATTCTTTTAATAAAAAAGTTGATAATACAATATTTTTCCATATAGCATTTCAGTAATGGTGTTAACAAAGTCTACAATAAAATAAACGGAACCATCCTCCTTTGGGGTTTTATTTTGGTCAAATGAATAACTACAAAAGAGCTTCAGGATAATAGGGGTTGTTTAAAGACTCTGATAAATCTTGATTTGAGACCACAAAAGCTCATTAAGTCAGGCTTGGCACAGTAATTCCTCTGTTTCCTCCAATTACAACATCCCCTGTTCTGCTAATGGTACATTGTGTTCAGTCACAGAAGAAGAAACATGTGTGACATTGATTACTGACCGGTTTTAATGTGTAACAGTGAGCCTGCGACAAAGTGAGCAAGGGTACAAGTGTACAAGTAATATGTATAAAAAGCCCAAGAATAATTCTGACTAGATTAAATTCTCCTTTGGCTCAAATGGAATTAGTACATTTCATCCCTCAAGCACCCCAGTTTTTCATCCAACTGATACAATATTTCAGGGTATTTGGTAATTGTTAAAAATTACTTCCCTGTGCTAAAACGGAATCGGTAGATTTCATACTGTCTTGACTTGTGGTTGTATCCCACTGGTAAATGGTTTCGGGGAGTGTCATCCTTACGTGCCATCAGTGTTGCAGTCAGTCTTCAAAGCAATAATATTATCCATGGACGCTGCAGGCAGATGGTACAATGCTTGGTTGTTAAGGTCAAAGTTCCGAACGTTGTGTGATATTAGGATTGCTGCAGTGCACTGTCCCATTTTCATTAGTTTTGTTGTTTTCCCTTTTTCCTTATGTGTGTTTTGTTCTTGTTTTATTTTGTATATATTTACTGTATACATATATGTATTACAATATAAGAGTTTTAATACAACAATCAAACATATATTGCTATAAACAAAGGATAAAATTCAGAGTAATCAAAAATACGGAATCACGGAAACCTTTACAACTTAATAATCGTAAAGGAATACTCCACCCAAAAATGTTTTCCTTTATTATGTCACTTACCGATTGTAGTTTGTAGTGATTGTTGAGAAAAATGTTTAATCTTTTGTTTTCGTGGAGAAAGGACATAAAAATTCTGATAGAATGGGACCTGATAGTTGGTAGATAGATAGATATGAAAGGCACTGTATAATTAATAGATAGATAGA